>JAZKJV010000802.1:0-642084 GCA_037367405.1 Ottelia alismoides
TAGACCCTCCAAGAGGTGGGTACTCGTGTAGCGATCTCCTCTCCTGACTCACTGATCACAGTCGTAATGCCGTCTTCTTGGGCACCACATGCAAGGGGCTAACCCACTTGGAGTTGGAAATGGGATAAATAAAACCTGCACCCACCATTTTGATATTTCTTTCATCACGACCTCTCTCAGGTTGGGGTTCAGTCGCCGCTGGAACTCACACGACGGCTTCGCCCCTCCTCGAGATAGATATGGTGGGAGCACACTGATGGACTAATCCCATGGAGATCTGCTACGCTCCATCCGATCGCCTTGCGGTTCTTTTCAAGAACCCCCATCAAATGGGATTCCTGCTCTCCAGTCAAATCGGCGGAGATGATGACTGGGTACATCTCAGCTCGCCCGCAAGGAATCGATACTTCAACGAAGTAGGAAGCGGCTTCAGCTCTGGAAGGCTGGGTGCTGGCAAATCTGGCTGCGGAAGAAAATGAGTGAATGCTGCTAAGTCTGCCAAATCTGCCTGGGAGAAAGAAAGCGAACTCTCGCAAACTGGATCTGGAGAAGGCTGCTCAACTATGCTGTCTCTGATCTGCTCTGCATCTACCTCCTCCTCATCTGTCGGCTCAAGTGGACTCAAGTCTGGCATCTGATCATCACAATCTGCCCAATCAGACTCTGAATCCGAGGGATCTGTATCAACCGCGGTGGCATCAGTACCACCGTAACACAAGGTGGCCTCAGCACCACCATCACTGATAGTCGTGTCGCGATCAAGGACCGGCTCTGCTGCCTCTGTGGTATCCTGAACCAGGGCTGTGCTCTCCAGACTCTCCTCTGCTATCATCTCAACATCAGCTGTATCTGAAAATGAGAGGATGGCCTGTGCTGCAGAATCTGCCCATGCTGCCTCGTCATCAGTGATCACAAAATCACAGTCCTGGTGGATGTCTGGCTCTGCGTCTGTCAGCTGCTCTGAATCGGTGATGGCCTCTGAGCGTGCTCTCTCTCTAGATCTGTAGTCCTCGACCGTCTCTATTTGTATACTCTCGCCCTCGACGCGAAAGTATACCTTCCCGCTATCATGATCAGTCACCGCCTTGGCTGTGGCCAGAACGGATGACCGAGGATGATGGGGGTATCGGCCACTGAATCAGGGATCTCCATGTCCAACTTTACGAAGTCCACGGGGAATTTCAGGCCCTGAATCGTGATGATAACGTCTCGTAACAACCCCTTCGGCCTCTTGACAGATCGATCAGCGAACTGAAGGACTGTCCTGCTATGTCGAAGAGTGCCCAACTCGAAGCGGTCGAGAAGGGCTGCCGGAAGAAGGGTTGATCGACGATCCGGCTATCTAATAAAGTACGGTCGAACCTCTGCTCACTAATCTGGCATCTGACATACGGGGCCCCTGAATCTGGCCTCTTGGCTGGCAGACGGTTCTGGATCGCAAAACACGTGGCTTTCATCAGCACATGAATCTCTGAAGTGTGGTTCCTCCTCCTCCTCCTGACTGTGGTCCTATCTCTCAAAGATCGCTGAAGAAGGGGATGTGCTGCAAAGCCTCCTGGAGGGTCAGCTGGATGTGGAATCTATCGATCATGCTCTGACTGAACTCCTCCCGCTCTCTCTTTTTTGGATCATTTTCTTTTTTCTTCCTCTTCCCCATCTGAAGGGCTCTAGGGAAGGGGATCACAGGGTCCTTCGCAGATGAAGGACTAGGAAAAGGCCTAGATGGCTCGACGGCCGGATCCACACATACATCACTCACCACAGTGGGACCAGAAGAAACTAAACCTTTTCCTTTATTCAAAATAGAGTTATGAGATACAGTAACATGAGGAAAGACAACATCTCTATCAAAATGAACAGTGGTGGCCTCAGTACCACCTCTGGCTGGCTCTGCTGCTGGACGTCTCGCGGCATCAGTACTGCGGGCTGGCTCGGCTAAACTGGTGGCGTCAGTACCACCTTCTCGAACTGGTGAAGCGGCGGCCTCAGTACCGCCGGTGGAATCAACATCCTTGGTGGCATCAGTGCCACCGTCGTCATCTGGAGCGGCCTCAGTACCGCTCTCCTCCTCCTCATGTGGCGCCCTGGAAGTATCCTCGTGGTGTAGCTCAGATGAGGTGCCGTCGCCTACTGGTGTCCTACCGCTCCTAAGTGTAACAAAATCAGCATCAAATAGATCCGAAGATGTATCATCAAATGGATCACTAGGAGTGGCATGCTCAGTAGAAACTACCTGCTCAGACTTCCTCTTGAGGTTGTTCGGGTTTGGCTCGATCTGTGCAGGAATGGCGGCCTTCCCTCTCACCTGGTCCCGCATCTCCTCGCGGAACTCGTCCATCTCCTGTCTAAATGTGGCCTGCCTGATCCGTGAGGAAGCGGACGATGTCATCCAAGGCGGGGCTCCTCCTGGGAACCCGACGGGTAGCCTCTCTGGTGCTGAGGCTGCTGGAACTGCTGGTGGTGCTGCTGAGAGGGGTAGGAAGAGGGATGCTGCTGGTATGCTGGGTAAGCCTGCTTCTCACGTCTCCACGACTGTCCCTGCTGCTGATAGGGATGAGGGACGAAGGATGATGGCTGGTGTGACTGATAAGCTGGGGGCTGCTGCTGCGGCTGGTGATCTCTCTGCTGGGCGTACTGCCCTCCCTGATCGGCTGGCTGCTGCTGGGGCTGGGTACCTCCACTCCCCACCTGAATCCGGGATGGTCTCGTCGGATCCCAGGCTGGGGGCGGTCATACCAAATCCCGTTGACATCCATCAACGGCTCTGCATCGTAGGGGGCTGGCGGAAGTACTGCCTGAGGCTGATCCGGCTGGTATACCACCATCTGCATGTCTGGAGATGGTGGGGACTGGTAGGTGGCTGCGGCTACTGGTACGGCTCCTCCTGTACAAGATGTACCTGTCTAGGCTGCTGTAGGGAGCTGGAGCGCTGGGACGAGCTGCTGCTGCCGCCGGAGTCGCCTCGCGACTGAAGACGGGGCTGTGAAGCCGTCTGTGCCTCCTGGAGACACATGAGCTGGGTCTTCATGTCGCTCAGAGTCTGTGACATCTGCTCCATCTGCGTGATGCTCTGGCACTGCTTCTTCTCAATCAGCTCCATGCAGTCCAACTTCTCGCTGATGATACCCATGTTCGCAGCGGACGACTCTGCCTGTGCTGCTGCGACTGCGGACGAATTAGATGGACCTGCATCGACCCGTGCTATCCGCTGGTACTGCACGGTCCTAGCTGCTGCTGGGGTCTCTGTGTGTACAACGGGGTCTGGGACATCACCATGTAATTCTCGGCCATCTCCTCGTAGATGGCCCAGACCTGGTCGTGGTCCTTGGCAAAGTAGGACCCGCCGCAAGAAGCGTTCACCAGACCCTGGAGCTCTGGTGTCAACCCGCTGAAGAAGCTCTGAACTAGGTTCGGCTTGGAAATGTCGTGGTGCGGGCATCTGTCTGTGAGCTCTCGGAACCTCTCCCATGCCTCGTGAAACTGCTCGTTGGGGAGCATGGAGAAGTTGCTGATCAGGGCCCTCGCTGCATTCGTCCGCCCGAGTGGATAGTACTTGTTCAAGTACTCGGTGCGGAGCTGCTCCCAGGTGTAAACAAACCTCCCCAAATGCTTCAGCCAGGTGGCTGCTCTGTCAGCTAAGGAGAAGGGGAAGGCGATCATCCTGATCGTGTCCTGGTCCACCTGACGGTCGTGGACAGTGCTGCATATCATCAAAAACTCCTGGAGGTGGAGATGGGTCTCCTCTGTCGCGAGTCCCGTGGAAGCGGGGGAGTAGCTGCAAATGTTCGGGGGGAACTTGAAGTCCCCCACGATCGCTGGAAGTACTACCCAGTGGTGCGTCAGTGTCGATCCGGGGTTGTGTAACTCCCGCATCGGTCTCGGTGGTCCTCCAGCCGCTCCCGCGGCGGCTGCCGCTGCGGCGGCGGCTGCTGCTGCTGCGGCTGCTGCGGCTCGTGCCTCTGCATCAGGTCCGTCCTCAGGCTCGCGCTGATCTCTCTCTGCTCTGAGCCGCTCCAACTCTCTCCTCATCTCTATCATGAAAGCTCCCTGATCGCGTAACTGCTGCTGAACTGTCTCCAATGAGGCGATCAAGGTGGAGTTGATCGCTCCCTGATCCATGACGATGTGCTCTGTACGGGAACGATCCTCAGAACTGCCGGCCATGACGTCTGCAAAATCAAACGAGCCCAACTCAGGTGCTGTCAAATCTATAAGTCTCTCCTCGGGCTCGTGCCTCTCAGGTCTGAAAGAAAGGGGGTCGAGGGGGAACAGGGCGGAGTCGTACTCGGGCTCGGAGAGCTGGTCTTGGCTCTCGCGGGCCAACCTAGATGACTGGGTGGGTGTGCCTGAAAGCGGTGCAACCAGAGGCTGCCTAAGAGAGCGTCGACCCATCATCTTGATATGGCGAGTAGGGCGGATGAGATCTGGAGAAAACTATGATCACAAAACAAACCCCCGGTTCACCAACGCGACGCGAGCTGAGACCGTGAAAGTTCGGTCAAATTATCTTGTCGATTTTATTAGGTGAACACACAAAATATCAGAGCGCTTACGTGACCTGTTAGGATACCCGATGCTACCCCAACCGACTGGCCTGCACGGAAGAGTCAGTAATCAGTCGGGACTAGCACCGGAGGGCTCTACCTAAGGTGCGGGTCACTCTCTCGCGCATCCAAACCATACAATGAGGGGGTTGCTCTCCCCAAGACAAAATTTTAAGGTGAGCATCTTTTAAGATCAATAGTGTTAACCAGTCCCAATTTTATGGTTTTTCTTTTTAATATTTTTCAAATAAAAACTAACGTCCTAACGAATTTTTCGGTTCTCCTGGTTATTTGATCCAAAACAGGGGGGAGAAGACGAAAAGCCGATGCGCGATGAAATCAATGATGCATGCTGAGTAAGAAATGCGTACCTTGTCTCCAGCACTCTACATGCAAGTGATCCGCGTAGAATTTAAAGACTGAAAATAAACTACCTATATGATGCAACGGGAAAGCCGAGTCTAGACGGGCAATTTCTATCGCAAGAACCGTCTAACCGGTCACCGACCTCCAAGCCAAAGGGTCCGGTCTTGGCCCGTCCCTCCTCTGTCCGACAAATCGGGGGTAGGAGAAAGCACTTTACAGGACGGGCTACGGCACGTAGGCTACGAAGGAGATGAGTCGGTTATTTTTATTAATTGATTATTAGTGAGTTTAATTAGCATTCTATAGGAACAGGCAAGCAGTTAGGTGTGGGGATCCTACTAATTACGACACAAGCAAGAGAAATTCCTAAGTCTAGGGGCTCGAGCAAAAACCGCGTAAACACCGGAAAAGGTAGTAAGAAAAATAAAAGAAAACCAAAACCACGTAAAATGCCGCGAAATCCTAAGGGTCCCCCGAGCACACCGGTGCTCGGCGAAACAGGCCCGCTAAGTCAAAAGTGTCCAAGTTCTGAGAGTCCCTGTATTATTACGATAATAATGAAATAAAAATGAAAATCCTCTCCCACTCGACTCTCTCTCACTCTCTCCTGCGGCTCCGCGAAGAAAGGAGCCGCCTCCGAATCCCGCGGTTGCATCGGCTTCTCGAAATCAGCCGCCTCGGTCCTTGGGCCCTTGCAAGAAAAAGCAGAGTGGTCAGAACCAGATAATCAAATAATAAAAAGGAAAAATAAATGGAAATAAAAAAATGAGGGTATATATGCAAAAATACAAAATAAAATAAACACTCAAAATAATAAAAACAAAAATAAAAGAAAAAGAAAATAAAATAAAATAAAACAAAAATGAAAATATAAACAAACGCTGCGAAAAAGCCGCGAGCTCTGAATGAGCCGCGAAAATAAAAACAAAGCAGAAACAAAAACTACTAAGCCGTGCTCCCCGACAACGGCGCCATTCTGATGACACAAAATTCCGAACGACTGAGGTAATCAGGTGTATCTGAGATGGTCGTTGCGACCTCGGTCGCTCAGATGTGTCGATCAAGAAAAATGAACCACTCAATAAAGATAAAATCAATCAAACACGAATAGCGGTCCTGCTATGGGATTAACCTGGTATAGCACCCAGGGTCGAACTCAAGGAGCACGGATTGGCCTTACGGCCTACAAAGTAGTAAAAAGAAAGAAAATAAAGAAAGAAAATATTTTTAGTGGGTTTTAAATATTTTTATATTTTTTTTGATTTTTAATGGATTGAGAAAATAAGAAAAACAAAGAAAAACACACTTCAACAATTTATTTAAGGCACTAAAAATTAACCAAAAATTCAAACAAAAATATTTTTATGTGTTTTATAATTTTTAGTGTTTTTGATGAATTTTTGAGAATTTTCTGATGTTTAGGTAATTTTCTAAAAATCAAAAGGTGACTGAAATAGAGGGTACTGTCCAGCCGAGCCAAAAAGGCCTAGATAAAATATCTAAGAGCCTCAAAATGGCCTGGAGGTAATTTTCCTGTAAAAAAGATGTAACAAGGAAAATTTAGGTACCACTTTTTTTATTTTTGGATTTTTAATTTATTTATTAGAATTTTTATAGGTTTTTGTGTGTTTTTAAGTTTTTAGTGATTTTCAGTAATGAAAAATAGCCAAAATTGGCTAGAAAATCAAACTAAGCAAGACAAACAGTAAATAATTTTTATAGAATTTTTAATTAAGTTTTAATATTGTTTTGTGATTTTTCAAGCTAGACAGTGACAAAAATAGAGGTTTTTGATTTTTTAAAAATATCAAACGAAATAAAAAATGTCCTCAAAACTCCATGAAAATTTTACAACATGGCAGGAGCCATGTGTCCAATTTTCGTTGGATTTGGAGGTGATTTGATATTTTATTCAAAAATAAAGGAAGGGCACTGTGCATAGGGACCAAAGTGCAAATACCCAAAGTTCTGGGGGGTCTGGTGCAAAATACCCAGCAAACCACACGCCACGCGCGTGCCTGGGGCACTCAGGGACCCAAATTCTATAAAAATAAGTCCCGAGGACTTATTGGTAACAAGTACCAAAAGTCCAGGGGCTTATCTGCAAAACACCCGAAATATATCGCACATGCTCAAATAAACCACGCACAGGGGTATAAATGCAAATAAGTAAAAGATTTCATTCATTCAATAATATCCAGAACTACAGGGGTCTCCATTGCAAATAAACCAAAATATCACGTGTCGATGCACGTGTCCACAACTGGCAGGGGTATAAATGCAAATAAAGTAAAGCACATGGTCCAATATGCAAATAGCCCTAAAACTAAACAACTGACTTTAATATTTACAGGACTAAAACGAAATAAAAATAAAGACAGGGCCTAAGGGTAAATTACCCTTTATTAAGCGGATGGGCTGGATGCGCGCCACGTGGATGATTGGAATGCAGCTGACGGTGGGCGCTCCAGATGACGTCTCCTCAGATCGGACGATGAAGGCTGCTCCGGAGATGGACGGCTATGATTGAATCTGGAGCGGGAGGGGACGATCGACGGCAACGGAGGGTCCTGGAAGAACAGGTTCCCGACGAGACTCGCCGGGCTCGGGTGTGCGCAGCTGACCTCCTGGGAGCACTCTGATGGTCAGAGAAGGATCGTGGAGGGCTCCCGCGTCTGCCGGTGGGCTCCGATGATCGAGCCGAGCTCCGAGGAGCTCGGGCGAGGTCGGCGGAGCTGGGTCTCCTGGCTGGGTGACGAAGGGCCTCAGCTGGCCCTCGTTTCGACATGAAAAGTGAATCAGAAGACTCACGGGTCGAGGGCAAATTGCCTCGACCCGGTGAGGCGAAGTGGGAGTGACTGATGCGTCGGGATGGCGAGCTCCGGCGAAGGTGGTGGGCGGAGGAGCTCGGTTCCCAGCTCCTGTGCGAGCTGGGTTGAGTGAATGGGTGAAGAAGGTGCGTCGGAGAGTGGCGAAGACGAAGGTAGATTCCGATGATCGATAGGGGTAACGGAGTGGTCGGAATCAAAGAAACGCAGCGGCGGAGCGATTTGGGCGTAAACTGAAATTAAAGGAAAAGATAGGCTACCGGAGCTACCTGGGTGGTCGGAGAGACTGGGGAGGAGCTGCTGAAGCTCCTGGTCGTCGCCTCAAGGATCGTCTCGCTCCGAGGCTCGGAGCTCACGCTGGTGGCGGAGCTGCGGCGGCTGTGCTCGCCGGATCGATGGCGAAGCTCCCTCTCCTCGCTTCGACAGGCTCAGACGCGAGCTGTCACTCTCACGGTTGCTCTGGAGCTCACAGGAGGAGGAAACAACTAGCCAAAGATGGTGAAAATAGGTGGCGGAGCTCGCTTATGTACGCTGGAGGGGTCCGGCTAAGAATGGCTCGGGTAGGTTGAGGAGGCGCGCGGATCCCAAGGTGTATGCCCGGTGAGGATGTCGGATGTGGGAGGATCAAAACGGAGCCAGGGTTTGGTGAAATGGTGATCGGGTCGAGCGGGTAGAATTTCGAGAAATCGGGTCCACGACCCATATCCGTGGGAGGTGGTCCTGGGGGGGTAGTTGACCGGGCGGTCAACATCCCCAGGATCCAATAGAATCAGGCCACGTGGATAAATTTTGGAGGTGAAAATTAAGGTAGCAAATGGCCGATTTTGCAAAAACTTAAAACACAAAATATTTTTATTTTATTTTTTTTCTATTTTTTAGTGATTTTTAATTAATTTTTGGAAATAAAAATAAGGTATATATATAGTATGTACTATATAGGTATATGTACACTATTAGGGTTTTTGATTTTTTTTATTTTTAATTATTATTTTTATGCAATTTTATTCCTATTTTATATTTTATTTATTTATAGAATAAAATAAGGAATAAAAAGGTATTTTTATTTTATTTTTATTATTTTATTACATCAGTAAAATAAATTTATATGTACATCTATGTACATGGTATATGTACAATGTATTTTTGTATTTTTAATTTCTTTATTTTTATTTTGCTTTTGTTTTAATTGTTTTTATTTTATTTATTTACAATACATAACATAAAATATTTACAAAAATTATAAAAGTTAATTTTAAATATTTACATAGCTAAATAAATATGTATGTGAGTCTATGTACAAAGTGACTATACAAGAGGTGTTTTTGTCTCCTTTTTAGTTTTTAATTTTTTTCTTTTGATTTTATAATTTATAAATATATACAAGTATTTACAAGCATATTTTTGGTGAGGAAAATATTTTTATAATATTTACATAAATATTTACACATGAGCCCCTATCTCCCTCTACTTTGGCTTTTATGCGATCAGGCCCATGCTTAGCCCTCCCTTGGGTTAGGTTGCTCAATATTTATTCTAAATATTTCCCTCTTTTTCTTTTTAATCTTTATTCTTTTATTTTTTTCACAAAAACATGCTAATTATAGGTTTTTACACAATGCATGCTTTTGGTAATTATTCCTATTTACACAAATCTACATGTATTTGCAAAGGTTTTTGTAGCTAAAATATAAGAATAAAGAGTGATGAATGAGTATTCATCACGTCTCGCGGGGCACGGGAGGCGCGTCGAGCTTCTTCAGCAGCGTTGACGGTCGGGCTGGAAGGGGGCCGTGAAGGATCGGCGCGCGGCGTCGGGCGTGGAGAAGCGGGGCGGCGGGGGTGACGGCCCCTGCCTGCGGACCTTTTTTTGTTTTTTTTTTATTTTTTTGTTGTAACCTACAGGAAATATATATATTTATATATAAAAATGTATTTGTATTTTTTTATTTCTTTTATCCTGCAAAAGAGATGTTAAATAAAAATAATAATATGCTTTTTTATTCATTCATGCAAAACAAAGTTTAAATGCAAAAACAAATATTTTTTGTATTATTCCCTGCAAAAACAATTGTGAGATAAACAGGAAAAACTATTTTTTTTGTTTTTTTAATTTATAGATAAAAATGGGATGTGTGAATGAGCGGATCTCGGCAAGATGAATGAGAGATCTGTGTCTCCGACCACCGTGCGTGGTCGAAGGTGATAGGTTGTGCGAGTTAGAATGTGAAATGTGAGGATTAAGATGTGAGATGAAAAATTCGGTGTCGGACGGAAAATTTGTGGTGAAAATTTTTGGGATTTTTTAATGACTAAAAGTTTAATAAAACCTAAGCGAAAATTAAACCTACGATTTACCTACGAAAAAGATAGGAAATAAATTGGATCTCACTCGGGGTTCAATATTGCCATGATGGCCTCGACGAGGGCCGAGATGCTGTCACCGGACGGTATCGGTCTCCTCTCCATCAAAGATCGATCAAGTGGAAATGAGGGAGGAGGAGCCCATTAAAAAGAGACAAAAATAAAAATGGCAAGTATATACAAATAAGGAAAGTGTTTATTGGTTAATTAAATAAAATAATTAAATAAAAAAATAATTAATTAAATAAATTAATTAATTAAAAATGAAATTCGGAATTAAATTAAATAAATAAATTAAATAATTAATGAAAATCAATTAGCCACCTTAATGGTGGCCATTAAAGGCATAAAATCAAATCTAATATACATGGTAGGTTATTAAATCAAATAATTCAAATAAATCCATTAAATCAAATAATTAAATATGAAATTCGTAATTAAATTAAATTAATTAATTAATGTTAGATAATTATTTTTTGGTGATTTTTATTTAAGGAAGTTAGTTGTATATACATATTATACACATATAATAGAATATACATAGGTACAAATAAGGAAATAATTTTTATAAAAGTTTTTTTTTAATTTTTAATTTTTTTATTTTATTTTTAATGAAAATATTATTTACAATTATATACATTATGTACAAAAATAAGTATGAGTAAAATATATACAACAAGTAATGGTTAAACTGCAAAAAACACCCTAGAAAACCGACTTTTTAACCGTTACTCCAAAAATTATGAAACCAAAACAATTTGAAAGATAATTTAATTTGTAGTATGATGGAAGTGAGTTTGGTTCAATTTGAGCTCGTATGGAGCCGGAATTGGTGTTTCAATGATTTCTTTGCGGCTTTTTCTGGGTGTAATTATTTGCAATATATACATTATTTTATTTTACACCTTTTTTTATTATTTATAACACATTTTTATTTACAACTTTTGTTTACAAAAAAAGTTAGTTAGAGGTCAAATTATATACAAATAAAATAATGTAAGTTTTGTACAAATATACATGAAAAGTATTTACAAGATATTTTTTTGTTTTTCCAATAGAAGACCCTATATCCCCCTACTTTATTCCTGTTCGATCAGGTCAAGTCTTGACCTTCTCTCGGGGTTTAGGTCAATCTGTATTTATTGCATAAATACCTCCTTTCCTTTTTCTTTTCTTCTTTATTCTTTTATTTATGCAAAGAAAGTGTTAAAAATGCATATTTAATAAATACATGCAAAATAGTAATTTTATGCAATTAATGGGTATTTACAGGTATTTGACTAAGGAAAAGAGGCTAAAATAAAAGAATAAAGGCGATGAATTGTGGATTCATCAAGACTCTCTTGTCCGAGTCGCACCACTCCTGTCCGAACCGATGTAGGAACATGCTAAAGAAGCTCAAAGAAAATCTAGCGTCCTCCGGCCTAGGAATCCTGACATAACTCTTTGTCAGTGGAACTGTTCAAATAAAAACACAAGGATCTCAGGAAGGTGGAAAAACTACAAGCTCACGATAAAATCGGGGAATGGACTGGGATCCTAGACCCGCGTACAAGGCGGACGCCACCCAATTTGGGGTTCCTAACTCCAACCCAGTAGATGGTCACCGTACCCTCGGACGGTCTGGTGTAAGGGGCACCTCTACCGACAATGTGATGAATCTCTAACTTATCATCTCATTCTTCATCTATTATCCCTCTATCTTGAACTTTTTAATAAAATTCATCTTTAACTAATCTTAATTAATATCTAATCCTTGGTTAATAATTAACCCTAATTATTATACATAATTAACATCTTTTTATTTTCCTTAATTTCTTTTATTTTCTTCTTCTTAAAAATCTCAAAAAATTAGATAATTATCGTATATATTTATTTCAATTTTTTCTATAAATTTAAACTACAAAAAAATAATAAAAGAATTAAAACAAGTATTTTTATTCATTAAAAACACTTCAAAATTTCTCTACTTTATATATATGACCTCCTTTGATTTTGTGTTCAACATGAAACATGTAGATTTCATTGAGATCTACAACTTTTATGTTTTGACTTTTTTTAAAAAAAATTTCGTCAAGCAAATATTTCTTTTTTATTTTTTCTTTTTCTTGTTTTTCTAAATTTCTCATTGGGCCATGTAGCACTCTCAAGAGCTGCCACACATCCTGCTTCTTTTTCCACCTCTCCACCCATACCTTCTGTAGGCATCCACAACCTCCACCGCACCCCGCGCCCTTCGCCATCCACATCCATCAACTTTGCACCTCCACCACCTGCGTAACCCCACCTACGCCCCTGTGTTGATCTCGCATGGATGCAGTTCCTGGAACCCACTCCAGAAGGAGAAGAAGGAAACAAATTGAGAGTTTTCCGATTTTTTGGCAAATTGCATGAACCGTCTTGGAGAATTAGGTAATTAAAGAAAAACCCTTATGCATAACTTTATTTTGTTTGTATTTTATTTCATTATTTCAAGTTATACCTCTGTATTTAAGCACATGTTTGGACATCTGGATTATATATTTTTGCTAAATAAAAAATAGCTTGATGATCATAATATTATTTTCTGTCAACTGAGCCTGATGTTATATTTTTCTGATTTAAGGTTAATTTATTGAAATTCAAGAATTGAAAACTAGTGGATTTTTTCCATTTGTGTTTGAAATAAAAATCAGTCATAACTTGCTCCAAATGTTTTCCAAAAATCAGAGATTATGTGTTTTCTTGTGGCCTAACTTCTGCCCAAATTCCATGATAAACAGAGATGTAATGTTCTTGAAATAATGTATTAAGTTAATTTCATAATTGATTTTAAATTAGGTCCACATATAATACTTTTCAACAAACTCTAGTGTCCTAGATTGCAGATTAATTTTTTTTGAGATAATTTTGATTTGATATGAATTTTCGTCGTGGATTTGTTAGGAATTAATAATTAAGATTCACTCTTTTTTAGTAAAAAAATTCTTAAAAAATCAAACATTATGAGAAAATTCTAAAAAAAATATATTAGGTACATTTCATCATATTTGAGTTTCTTTCCTAGTTTCATAAATTTTGCATTCTATTTGTACATAAAATTACATATAAATCCATAAACATCATTCATTCTTCATTGTTTCTTTTTAACCCTAAAAGTTTCAAAAAAATACATTTTGCAGGCACCGTTGAATTGAGTTTACAAGAAAAATATGACTTGCCTAATTTAGTGTCATCTTGAATTAAAAATTAATTAAGCTAAGTTGATTTTTTTCTTAAGAACTTAATTCCTTTGTATGTGCATTCATATTTCATATCGCATAAAAAATACAAAACAAATCTTCTTTGAAAACCATGCATTAAGTGATCTAATTTGAACCATAAGTTGTTCCTTTGCCTCCTTATGTCGACCCATAGGACTTGCCCAGGTTAAAAATACATAAAACTATACTTTCATTTAACTTAATTGATTTATTCGTATGGTTGATTTTTTATTGATCCTGATTGCCCAACTACAACACAAATCGACATAATTATCATAGGTTGATTTGCAGTTCTGCAAATGGCACCATTGTCGGAGAATCGGCTCATCTTCATTGATTTCTTGGATTTTAATGTTGGGATTTTTACCCAGTAGACCCTATAAACATTGCCAGTTGCCTCTACGACCTTTTGCATAACGTAATTACCCAATCGACCCTATAAATTATCCCAAGAACCCTCGCAAGTTTCAAACAAAGTAACTGCATGGTTCATGTGGTAAGAGTTGGCAAATTTACGAGGTTGATGGGGGGAATTATGTTGTTTCAAAGGTCGTGGAGGTAATTGGCAAAGTTTATAGGGTCTGCCGGTAAAAACCCCTTTAATGTTTTATTGAGTTGATTGTTTCAACATCGAGGTCTACTTGTTGTGTTTTATTTTGCATTATTTTGTTGTCCATTAAATTTCTTGATATATATCTAACAATTCTTTTTTTTAGCAGGGCCCATGGAGACCAGAGACACCCGGGAAACATGGAGGTGTGGAGTTGGAAGCTCCCACTATGAGGAGCCACAGAAGAACCTCTAAAGCAATCAAGAAATTTTTATCATAATATCATTCATTTGTGTATAATGTCTGTAGTAATTTTCTTTATAGCGGTTCTCAATTGAGGACTCGCATGTGTAGCATGGACTTGGACATGCATGTGATGTGTGGAGCCTTTTTCACCCCAGTCTGGATGGAGCTCCACTTGAGTGTTTGAACTTAGGGTTAGGCACGTGACTCTTTGAGCATATTTGATTTTTATGTCACATGTGCTTGATCGTAGGTTAGGTCACATTAATAAATATCTATGAGATTCACTTAATCTCATATGATTCAATGAGATGCATCAAACATTGATCAACATAACCAAAATTATTTCAATTCCTTATGCTAATAGTATCATGTTTAGGGTACAATTTTACACGACTTGCATGCATGTAGTGTAAATTCTAAATTTAGTCTTGCATGTGCATGGAGAATGCTAGAGGCACTGTAACTTTTTCTCTTAAGCATACATCATGGTTTTGCCATTCATATCAGCTTTTCTTGATTTCCCTCTTGATTATCACTTAAGATTTAAATGAAATTGGGACTGGTCATTAGACAATGGATGCTTGTTATGTGCTCACATAATTCAGTAATAACCTAAAGCATGAAATTGGGACTTTTAATGCAAGTCAACCTTAAAAAATAGAGTAAAATTCACATTTGATTATGAGAGCAATATCCGCATTGTACGTAGGATGTGTTTGCATTGCTGAGAGGTGAGGTCGTATCCCTAGAATAGTGCCCAAAACTCATTAATCCCTACATAACAGACTCAAATTTTGGATGATCAATAATAAAATAGAAAAGATAAATGACCAATATCTGTTGATCTTCATGTATGAGTTGGTGAAATTAAGGGTATCTGCTTGATTGGTTGAGCCATAGTTGTATATTCTACCCAACCCTCCCATAACCCTAGACACTCCATCTTCCAACTCCATAGATTCATTCATCTCCAAGATTCAGCCATTTTGTAAATCCATTTCATTCTAACTCTGACTGGTGACTCGGTTCCCCATACCTATCTCCATATTCAAATACTTAGGCTTCTCTTCAGCCTAAGTATAGGGGGAACCTTGTACATCTTTGAATGTTCACCTCGGGCCCCTCCATCTTCATTGCATATCTGTATCATTGGGCTCTTCCCAGCCTAAGTATGAGGGGGACCCGAGCCCCTGTAACCTTCTACTCTTAAGTCATTTAATCCATCTTTCAGACTTATTCTTATCCTTACGTTATTTCTAACCCAATTATAGGAGGATGATCATAGTCAACTCTTGTATATCTCTTGTTATTTAGCATGAGCTATGGCTTCATATCACTTTGTGCTATGATGACATATTAAAAGCAAAGTATAGGAGAGTATACAATATATATTTCATATATACTTTAGCCATAGCTTGTATTTTAAAAAATTTCAAACTTTTTTAGGCTAGGGTATAGTATTTTGTGAACTGATTTGTGTAAAAATATTTGTAAAATCATTGAAAAATTTTCTAACTGTGTGATGTTATTTTGAAAATAGTTTGATATTGGTTCAAAAAATAGGATTTTTCTTATTTTGAAAACTGTTGAAAAATATTTTGAAAAACTATATATTATGTAACATGATTTGGAAAATCTTTTCAAAATTCTTTCAAAAATAAGGAATAAAATAAGACTAACTTATCTTTGTGTTTACTTCTAACCTTATTAAAAAGCCCTTAAAATCAGGAAAAACTTAAAATTTCTTTAGTAACAATTCTGATTACTAAACTTAAAAATGACTAGCTACTTTTTAGTGAGGGAGTTATGATCTCCCTTAGCAGAGTGGGTGGTTAAAAGACAACGCATATGGCATCGTCTTGAATTAATACATGTAGCTGTTTAACAATCTATACTTACACCCATATTGGTTGGAAGTGGATGCAACTAGTCATATGAGTTTAGACCAGTCACCATTGTTATAAAGAAGCTCTAAAAAATCCATAAAAATTTGCTAAATTCAAAAATCACAAAATATTAACTTTTGAGTTGGTGTATACCTAACATAATCACTAACTTTCAAGGCTTGATGATTTGAGAACACTTGATTTATGAGGTCTTAAGTGTCTGAGTTAACCAACCTTAGTCATTAGGGTTTGAGATCTAATAATCCACACTCCCTAGTTTGAAAGATATGAGTGCTATACTGCATTCTTCATCTGTACCCTAAAGGAATATAATCAGCACACCACTTACACAATTGCATGAATGATGGTGTGAGTTGAGGTTTCACTTGAGGGTCGGGGATTTGAGATTTGGGTCTAAACCTGATTTGATGATGCTCGAGGATGGGATGAAGTTGATGAAAGCTTCATGAAACCTGAATGTCAGCAAACCCTAGCCAGTATGAGAACAAGTTCTTATGCTATTATTTGATATTGACCTATGTGACAGAGTATGATGAAACTTAATAAACTGTTGATCAGTGTGCGCCAACTTGATAAAAGAAGTGGAGCTAACCAAAAAAAGAAAGGAAATATTGAAAGAAAATCTCTCTCAATACAAATTTAACTACAAAAGAGCTTACACTAAAGGAGAATGCTCCCAACCATTTCAAAGTGTCCAATTGGACCAAATCTACTAGGATCAGGAGTCGGGCTTGCACCTCCAAAGGACTCTGCATCGTATAGTGATACAAGTCTTGGTGTTGGTAGTATCTTAGATACTCAAAAGAGACAAACCCCAGTGCACTCCCAGGAAAATAAGTGCAGACGACTCCAAGCTCTCTTGATGGACACACTGATCAACAAATAAGAATATGTGTTGAGTAATATGGTACTTAAGAGGGTCCTTGTTCCAATGTGAGGGAGAGAAGAAATAACACAATCCTCTGCCCTCCATCAACTGACCTCCCATCTACACTTTCAAGTCTGACCAACTATTGAGACGGTGGATTGAATGCAAGAAATGACTTATTCCCTAGTGTTGAGGATTAGGTCTTGAGGAGAGTCTCTTAGATTAGGACCTTGAGTGACATTGTGACTCGACTCTCATGATTATAGTACACACTAAATTATTATTGCTTTTTCTATAAATTAAAAAGACAAAAAAATCACAAGAGAATTAAGACAAGTGTTTTTATTCATTAAAAATACTTCCAAATTCCTACTTTATATATATATATATATGACCTCTTTTGGTTTTGTCTTCAACATGAAACTTGTAGATCTCATTGAGATCCATAGCTTTCATATTCTA
Source organism: Ottelia alismoides (assembly GCA_037367405.1). Taxonomy (NCBI): domain Eukaryota; kingdom Viridiplantae; phylum Streptophyta; class Magnoliopsida; order Alismatales; family Hydrocharitaceae; genus Ottelia; species Ottelia alismoides. Next base: position 17,375 of record JAZKJV010000802.1, read on the forward strand.
ACTTTTTTCGATTTCAACCTGCAAATATTTTTTATTTTTATTTCTTTTTCTCCTTTAAATTTCTCATTGGGCCACATGGTGCTCTCTGGAGTGGCCACATGATCCGCTTCTCCTTTGATCACTACTCTCACCCCTTCCATCACCGTCCTCAACCTCTACTGCACCCCTGCGCCCTTCACCATCCATAGACATCGACCTTGCGCACCTCAGGAGTTCTCTGATTTTCTGGGCAAATTGCTTGAACTACCTTAGAGAATTAGGTAATTAAAGAAAAGCCCTTATGCATATTTTTATTTTGTTGAGCTTTTATTTCCTTATTGCAAGTTATACCCCTATATTTGAGAACATGTTTGGACATCTGAATTTTGTATTTTTGTTAAATAAAAATAGCATGGTGATCATATTTTTATTTTCTATCAACTGAGCCTGAATTTGTATTTTTCTGATATAAGGATAATTTTTTAAAATTCATGAATTGAAAACCAATGGATTTTTGCTCATTTGTGTTCTGAAAATCATATTGAGTCATAGATTTCTCCAAAAATTTTCATAAATAAAAAATTATATGGTTTCTTGTGCTCTAACTTCTGTCCAAATTTCATGATAAACAACAGTGTAATGTTCCTGAAATAATTTATTGAGTGAATTTATTAAACAATTTTTAATTAGGTCCACATATATTATTTTTGGGATTTTATCACTTGTGCCCCTCCGAGATATCGCAATATAAGTTATGCCCCTATCTTTTTGGTAATATCAGTTGTGCCCCTCACTTCTTGCAAATCTATCACTTGTACCCCTCGGGTTAGTTTCCGTCCATCCCAAACGCAAACGAACATTATCTTTAGGGACACATCAGGAATTAAATTAAAAAAATGGATTGAAATGTCATCTTCCTCCCTTCTCCTCCTCCTTTGTCTTCTTCCTCCCTTCTCCTCCTCTCCCATCTTCTTCCTCCCCCACCTGTTGCTGCCCAGACCTCCCTCCACCCCTCCGCCCCGACCTCCCTCCACCCCCTGCCGCCCCTCCGCCCCGACCTCTCTGCCAGCCTGACCTTCCTCCACCCCCTGCCGCCCCTCCTCCCCAACCTCCCTGCCACCCCGACCTCCCCCCACCCCCTGCCGCCCCTCCGCCCCAGCCTCCAGGCCGCCCCGACCTCCCCCATCCCCTGCGGCCCCTCCGCCCTCACCTCCCCTCGCCTCCCCTCCCCGCACCTTCTCCTCCCTTGTTCCTCCTCATGCCCCCGCCACCCCCTGCGTCCAGGCTGCATCTCCTCCCCCATCACCCCCCCGCCCCCGCGCCCCCGCCCCAGCACGCATCTCCTCCCCCAGCCCGCCCGTCCCCTGCCCCCCGCGCCCCCGTCCCATCCCACATCTCCTCTCCCAGCCCGCCCCTCCGCCCTGACCTCCCCCCGCCCCTGCCCTCGCCTCCCTCCGCCCTAACCTCCCTCCTCCCAGACCTCCCCCCGCCCCTTGCCCTGACCTCCCCCCATCAGCTGCTCGAGTACGGATCCCCTCGCGACGCTGAAGGCCGGCGGCGTCGGGATGATCCTCGCCAATAGGTTGTCCAACGGTGAGGGGCTCGTCGGAGATGCCCACGTCCTCCTCCTCCTGGACAATAATACCCCTCTTAACTGCACCAAGGTTTGAAAAAACCATGGTTAAGTCAACTCATTGACGTTCAATCTGACGGAAGGGCACACGTGATAACGACGAAAGAAGTAAGGGGCACAACTGATATTATCAAAAAGATAGGGGCATAACTGATATTGCGATATCTCAGAGGGGCACAAGTGATAAAATCCCATTATTTTTCTACAAACTCTATTCTCCTTGATTGCATATTAAAATTTCTTTTTAAGATAATTTCAGTTTGATATGAATTTTATTATGAATTTATTAGGAATTAATTATTATGTTTCACTCTCTTCAATAAAAAATCCATAAAAATCAAATATTATCACAAAATTCTAAAAAAGTGGTAGTAGGTGCACTTCATCATATTTGAGTTCTCATACAAGTTTCATAATTTTTGCATTTTGTTTGTTCACAAAATTGCATAGAAAACCAAACATCCATATTTCATTATTGCATTTTAATCCTAAAAATTCCAAAAAAATAATTTTTGTATGCATCATTGAATTATGTATATAGGAAAAATACTCACCTAATTTAATCTGATTTTGAAGTAAAAATTAATCAGGCTAAGTTGCTTTTTTTGCTTAATAACTTAATTCATTTGCATTTGCATTCACATTTCATATCATATAAGAAAATACAAAAAATCATCTTTGAAATTGTGCATTAAGTGATCTGATATGAACCCTAAGTTGTTCCTTTGCCTCCTTGAGTCAACCTTGGGACTTGCCCAGGTTAAAAATACATAAAACCACACTTTCATTTAACTTAACTGATTTATTCGTGTGGTTGATTTTTGATTGATCCTGATTGCCCAACTACAACACAAATCGTCACAATTAACATAGGGAGATTAGCGGTTCAACACAATGTCATCACTGATACTCATCGAACCATTTGTTCGTGTCAGCATCTATTAACAAGCTAAATGTGTACATCAATGAAATGATCTACTTAATAGCAATGGCTACAAGTTTGGTCCTTCATGGGTACAACTAACACTCGTGTGGTTAAATTCAAAATTATGAACAATGATACTGACTGAATGAACAAGATTGTGGCTGATTCAAAGTACGTCTAATATGTAATGTGAATCCAAACTATGGGTGTAAGTGTAACAAGATTCTTCACGTATGAAATCAATTCGACATGAATTTCAGAAAGTGAGGGTTCACTAAAATTATTATAATATCAATTCATCTTGACTTATAGTATTTTAATGATTCAAATAAAATTTCGTTAATGAGATACAGAAAGTCTACACTGGCATTGGCACTGTTTACCTCTTGCCTCCAATGTTCATGATTGATTTTAGTACGCTCTTAACATTATTACCATGATGATACAATGTTAGACTATATTTACCAATTTTTTCATTCTCCGAGCAAAGGGAAACCGTGTAATGCATTTCAGAAAATTTATAGAATGTTGGTCCCAAATTTTAATCAACGAGTGGATTAAATGACACTGAATTTTTTAGCCTATAAACAAAAAATTTTGACGAAATTTCTCTGTACGGACCAAGTAGCCAAGAATAACAAACATGTAGGCTAACTTGGTGAAGGAATTCCATTGGGAAAGGTTGGTTAGAGTATACTGGTCAGAGTTGCCGGTATGTAAGGACTAAGAGCGGATCCTTTGCTGTGCAGCAGAGGTCTGCTGTAAAGTGGTGGTTCGTCCGAATCACTCGATCAAGATTAAGGTTTTTGTGAGTCCTTTCCATATGAATCGTTTTATCTTGATCGAGCGGTTCGAGCGGACCTCCACTTTACAGCAGATCTCTGCTGAACAATAGAGGATCCGCGCTATGTAAGGACCAGCCACCCCCTTATGAAGAAATTACTGACTTTTTTTTGCAAAGGAGTTCCTGATTTGAATGTTAATAGACAGATGCGTAAAATAAGAGTCCAGGCATCCATGGCGGATTTCCGGAGCTTGTATTAAGTATCAGAGTCTATCAATTGACAACGTCTTGTCAAAAAGTATCCACTGATACCGTCCTGCAACAAGATGGTACTTATGCTAATAATTGATATTGGAATGAATAACCACTGCACGCTAAAAAAAACAGTTTTATCTAATTAATGAATAACTCATTAAAAGTCACCTCTGCAAAAGGATACCAACAATAACCAATCCATTTTCCCATATTAAGTGGCATCAAAAAATTTAAAAAAAAGAGCTTTTGGTTCAGGATGTACTACCTATAACCTACAACAGCTTGTAATTAGTAGTGTCCTGTACCAAAAATTTCCCGGTGCCTCTGATAAAGAAATTTTATAAACATCAAAAAATAGAAATTTTAAACAGAATTGGTCCAACTCTCTTGCACTCAAATTTAAGATTTTGGACCAAGTACTTTATTTTATACAGCTTTAACGAAGCAATGAATGCTAATGGTTATCAGATATCTCGAAACTAAAGTTGATAGACGTATTGAGCCTTGTGATCTAACAGCATTCTGATCAACAAGTTATGGGAGTGTGTATACAGAAGGAAATAGAACTAGCAGAAACAACAAGACAGTTCATATCCAAATAGGGAATACAAAATATCGTACGGAAACAGTTTCAAGAACCGTGCATGAGAAACTTACAAAGCAGATCTGAAAGTTCCACTTTCAGAGGTTTAATTCATGAAATAAAAATCATAAATTTTCAGTTCATATTCTTAAAATTCAGAAATTTATGTAGTGAACATGTAACCCATGGACCCGGCCTCCAAAGCATGAAATATGTGTAATATACAAGTACGACAGTGATGAGCGGTCGACTAACTAGGGTCAAGTATCAAAATATGCAAAGATCATTGTGACCCCAATCAATCGGCTAACTCAACGAGAAAAATCAACCACTAATGAAAATAAGAAAATCAATGTCAGTGGTCTGCTATTTTGATGTACCTTGTATAGCTAACATGGTCGGACACAAAGAGCACGAAAAAGAACGAAGTAGTCAAATTTCAAAAATAAAATATTTTTTAGTGGTTTTTAATTTTTCAGATTTTTAATTTTAAATACAAGGCAAACAAGCACAAAATATAAAACAACACACACAACTCTCTTTTTGGATTTTTTAAAATAATCAAGAATACTCAGAAAATTAAAGTAAAAATATTTTTGGATTTTCTGGATTTTAAAATATTTTTATAATTTTTAAAGGATTTTTAAATATTTTTACGAATTTTTAAAAATCAAATAGTGCTCAAAATATAAAACAATGCACAATCAGGACCAAATTACATATTAAAAGTATTTAAAGTGCCTTAAGGTATCTATTAGAATTTTATGGTAAAATAGAAATAAAAAGCTACAAACAGGAACTGAAAACACAATTTTTGAATTTTTCTTTTATTTTATATGACTTTTATATTTTTTTGATTTTTTTTCATTTTTAGGGATTTATAATGAATGTGCAAACAAAATTTATACTGACTATAAAGCACAATAAAAGACACATACATGATTTTTGTGAAAATTTTAGCACATTTTTCGAATTTTTATATTTTTTTCTTATTTAGACAGGACAAATTTTAAGAGTTTTTCAATTTTTAAAATATAAAATGCATGCGAATCTAGGCACCGAAATTACCATAAATAATACACTCTAACAGGAGTTAGATGTAACTTTTAGGTAATTTTAACCTATTTATTAAGTCCAATAAATGACATGCAATTAAACATAGCTCACATGGACCTAAGCACAAATACTTTAACTTTCTGAACCAAACAATAACATGGGTCAAATATGCAATTATCCCAAACAACACATGTGTCACATGTGATCCATGATCATAGGGGCATATAGGCAATTTTCAAAACATAACATTCATTCATTAACAGTAGGAGAGTGTAGGAGAAAAAGTGCAAATATCCCAAAAGGCACGTGAGGACACACATGACTCAGACTCGGAGGGACTAAAATGCAAATATAAAAGCGCGATATCCAAACTACAAATATTTTTAACTACAACTTTTATTTTCTAGACTAAAGCAAAATAGAGAAACCTGCAGGGCTGAAAGTGAAATATACCAAGTGGGGCACGTGGCACACGCAAGGCCAGGCGCTGACGTACGACCCTGATTATCCTATGTAAAGCATCTGACAGTCCAGATTCTATCACGGGCGTGCGTGTCAGATGGTCCAGGGGCTTCTAATCTAACAACTCAAAGGTTGCACGGTCAGGCGACTTTGATTGGGTCTGGCAGGGGCGTGCCCATCCGACGGTGGAGAGAGGGTCTGCAAGAACACGACCCAGGCGACCTTCAGAAGATCAAGCATCGAGATCCGTTGCTCCGATGAAGGATCTGAGGGGTCCGGCAGGGTCATGGAAGGGTTCGCGTGCAGTGGAGGGCTCCGATGAAGGAGATGACAGTTGGATGGTCGTGGAGGTAAAGCTCCTCCTGGATCTGCTCCGTCTGAGCTAATGGGCTATCAAAAGGGACTCCCCGCGCACGCCAGTACCCCCAAAGGGTGCTATGCTCAAAGACGGAGCTCTGACGAAGGTTATTGCATGGATAGAAAAAGAGAAGCAACTAGGGTGGTGCTTTGGCTTCCGGTAAAGGCGAGGGAAGGAAGCCAGACCTAATCTCGACATGGTGATCGAGCCTCAGGGTGATCAGGTTGCAGAGGTAGGGTGACGACGAGTAGGGGGCTCGATCTGAACGGATGTAGGTGGGTAGTGGTTCTCCTACCAGCTGGTCGGAGCTCAAGATCATACGACGACGATGAAATGGGACTATGAATCAAAAAGGGAAATGCAGGGGTAGTGTGATACCTGAAGGTTCAGATGGACTCAGAAGCTCTAGGAGAAGGTGGCTAACAGCGTCTTGGCCTCAACAGAGCTGCGGTGGGCTGGGAGGCTACTTGTGGCCGATCTCCGGCCACGAAACGAGCTACAAGACTCCAAGCATCTCCGACGGATCCTAACCTACTCCTCCGGCAGCTATCACTCTAAGGAAGGGAGATAGGGGTCTGTGGTGGTGCGAGGGATGAGTTGCGAGGCACTGAAAGGCTGGAGGAGATGTTATATAAGATGCATAGGGTCCAAAAAGATCGAAGCTTTGGGCGGAATCCTAGGGTGATCCACTACACCTAGGGATCCACAAGGATCACGGATATCAGGGTTGTAATCAGGTGCAAGAATCGAGGCTGAAGGTGATCGAGTCCGGGCACTAGAAAATGGAGAAAGAGCTCCTATGAGAGGAATGGCGACCTGACCCGGCTAGGGGGCGGACGTTGACTAGGGTCAACAATCCCTCGTGGACCAGTGAGAATTCAACATGTACAAAATAAAAGGAATTTGAATTAAAAAAATTAAATGATTTTAAAATAAAAATTGTGCAAAATTAAAATGTTTATTATTTTATAAACTATTTTTTATGATTTTTAATTATTTTTATGAAAAATAAAATAAGATATATACAATATAGTATTATATACAGGTATAATATTCCTATGTACTATGCACAAGTATTTTCATTTTTGCAAAAAAATATTTTTATTTTGTATTTTATTTATTTATTTAATAATTCAAGGGATACAAAATATTTTTATTTTATTTTTATTAATTAATTTAAGTTGTAAAATGAATAGTTAATGTATTATATACATATGTATTTTGTACAAGGGTTTGATGATTTAAATTTCAATTTTTTGTTTTTCTGATTTTTATTTTATTTTTATATTATTTTTAAGGCTACATACAAGTGTGTAAAGAATAAGTAATTTTATTTTGTTAATAAATAAATAAGTATTATGTACAAGTATAGGTGATCTGTACAATACATAGTGAACCCCTATCTCTCCCTACTTATTTTCTTTGCGATCAGGTTAAGGCTTGACCTTCTCTTGGGGTTTGTGTCACTCTGTATTTATTCTAAATACATCCTTCTTTATCTTTTTTGCTTTATTCTTTTATTTTTACAAAATAGGTGTTAATTATGCATTATTGACAAAGGCATGCCAAATGCTAAGTTATTATAATTACAAGATCTTACAAGTGTTTTTGCCACAAGAAAGAGCTAAAATAAAAGGATAAAGAGTGAGAATCATATATTCATCACCCCCTATACTTTACCTTTGCTAGTCCCTTAGCAAACAATTATTTGAAAAAGAAGTGAAAAAGAAAGGAAAAAGAGAAATCAAGGTTGATTATTAGATTTATCTTCATTAAATTTGAGTATGGAGCTCAGTCAGACTTTTGGATTATTAATTTGACGAACCTTATTGGAAAGTAAGCTTAAGACTCAACAAGCTCTAAGTTCCACAGTTCTTTGATCAGGACTCCTTAATAACCAGGTCAGAACAAGTCTACATACACAAACTCTAATGACTATGCATCTTTCCTTATACTATGTAAGTGATATGTAGCTCCCCACCTCAGAAATGACAAAGAAACAGCCTCCCTCAACAAGATAACTCTAATCCCCTAGTCTAGCATCTCTTTCCTCGAGGAGCGGGGTATTCCCTTCTAAGCTCAAGTACAACCAGTTCAAGAAGAGGGGAAAGAAGAGAATGGATCATGACCAGTGGAGCCACATATCTCTTGGAGCTTAACCAGTATACCTAAGTCTCCAGCTACAAGCTTCCATGAGATGAGAAGGTGGAATACATAAGCTTTGCTTATTCACTATATACACTCCGACATGCATTTTATTTTCAATCAGACATGTCCCCTTTTTTGGAGTTTTTCATATTTTTGCACAATTTTTATCGATGTACATATATAGAACATATTTACATGGTGCATCATGTACATAAGGAGTTTTTCCTCTTGAGCTAGTAGACTATCCCTCTTTTGAAGCATTATTGCAACCCACAAACTCCTGTCTTTAGACCTCAATGCTACTAGACCGGGTTGAGACAGACATCCCTCCTTAGAGGAAGATGAGAGGTTCTGGTTAGCTGTACCACCCTCGTATGCTACCCTAAGCCAAAGAATTATGCCTGCTTACCACCTCACCCGTGTTGAGCTACGTGTAAGGTGTGTGTCCAAGTCAAGCCATTATCTCTGAGAGTCATGCGTACGTTGTTAAGTGTTCTACTTAGGCTTATCAAGATGACATGTGAACATAGCCTAGTGGACTCAAAGAATTAAGTCGCTAAGGACTTGAAAAGTCTTAACCCCAAATCCTATAAGGTTCCTCTGAAGTTAAATGGATTAAGGTCTTAACCAAGCTCCATTTTTCAATTTAATTCCAGACTAGTTTAAATATCAACTGTGATTCAAAAGAATGTACATGCAAATATATACAAAACTCTTTTTGAATTTTTTTCCAAATTATGCTAATTTTTATGATTTTTTTGTGAATGAAAGAAGGGAGGAAAAAGTTTTGCACGATAAGTTTTTGCAAATCTTTATTGTTTAAACATTTTTCAAAAATAGTGTATCATAATTGATACAAAAATATTTAAAAAAATTATAATCAAAATATTTTTACACAAGTTTGTTCAAAAATAATTTTTACAAAAGGGTATTTACAAATGTTTATGTACAAGAAAATTTTTAAAATTTTGGTGATTTTTAGCCATTTATTAACACACTCACACAAAGTACGAGTGATGGCTAAAGTATATATACAATATATATGACACTCCCTATACTTAGCTCGAACGATGTCCTCAGAGTGATCAAAGAGCGATAAAAGGAAGATATAACTCGTGCTGAGTATTGGGAAGTGAAAAGAATGCTATACTTCAACGACAAATGGAAGAATATAACAAATAGAGGTCGGTGATCCCCCATACTTAGGATTTAATAATCCTAAGTATAGAAATCTGTACACAAGGGGAAGACCGAGGAATAGAATGTATAGTCACTACCTCCCCTATACTTAGGGTAAAATATCCCTAGTATACGCATCAAAATAGAGATACTGAAATCAAATTGATAATCATAGGTCTGATACCCCCTATACTTAGGGTAAAGCACACCCTAAGTATAGCATAATCATAAGATGAAGATGGGGTATATGGCATAAAGAATGAACTATATATAAAATATGGATCTATACAACTGCAGAGGAGAAGTGATAATCAGGCATGAGATGTAAATGATGTGAGTCAAAGACCATAGCTCATGCAAAATGAATAGGGCAACGTCAACGATCAACGGACCATGATCAAGTTATGGCTTGAGGTGCTGAACGTTAACTTGAAAGGTGGAATCAGATGACAACTCAGATATATCAATGCTCCCATTGTCGAGCACCTTTATGACCAAGTAAAGGTCCCTTCCATTTGCTTTGTAATTTCCCTTAGAAATAATCTCAATCTAGCATCAAATAGCCATACTCTCTGATTCAGCTCAAACTGTTTATGGCTGATATGATAATCATGCCATATCTTCACTCTATCCTTGTATTGTAGGCTACTTGAGGAGGTTGTATCTCTTAACTCCCCTAGGGCTATCAACTATGCTTTCCATTGCTCTCCTACACTCGTGGGATCCAATAATAGCTCTTTAACTGCCCAAAGTGACTTGTGCTTGATTTCCACAGGTAAATGTCATGGCTTGCCATAAACGATATGAAAGGGAGATGTGCCCAAAGATGTATTGAAAGAAGTTCTATAGGCTCACAAGATTGAGTCCAAAAGCTGTGACCAATCCTTTCGATTTGGGCGGATGACCTTCTGCAATATAGTCTTGATCTCCATGTTCGATACTTCAGCAAGTCCATTGGTGTGAGGGTGATATGGAGTGGCAACCTGATGGTCAATGTTGAACTCGTTAGCAAGGGCCCTTACCTTGTCGTTGATAAAATGAGTCCTCCCATCAGATATCAAAACTCTAGGTACCTCGAACCGTGAAATGTTATTTTTCTTCAAAAATCTGCATACGGTCTTAGCATCTGCAGCTCGGGCGGGGATGGTCTCAACCCAACGACTCACATAATCCACAACAAGCAGAATGTACTCAAACCCCAACTCTTAGGGAATGGACCCATGAAATCGATGCCCCATGCATCGAAAACCTCACAGAAGTAAATGGGCTGCATCGTCATCATATCATGTTGTCCACAAGTGCCCATCCTTTGACAATCGGTACAGCTCTTCACGAATTCATCTGAATCCTTGAAGAGGGTGGGCTACCAAAGGCCAGATAGGAGAACTTTCTGAATTGTCCGTCTCCCAGAATGATGTCCTCCTGCTTCAAGCTTGTGACAGTAAGTAATGCACCAACGCAGACACTATCCCCCCCTCATGATAAAGGGTGGGATCCTCCCAATGGTATGACTTGGCCTTCGTCAGGAAGGTCTCAAGTTGTTGTCTGGGCCAACCTTGTGGAACTTTCTTGGCAACAAGATAGTCCACAATGTCAGTGTACTATGGAAGCGAGGTGATAGTAAGAATCGCTTCATCTGGGAAGGTATCTGTAATAAACGGGAGAGGTGATCCTCCACCACATTCTTGACTCCAGGTTTATCCTTAATCTATATGTCAAACTCCTGTAGTAGAAGGATCCATCTGGTCAATCTAGATTTGGCATCCTTCTTAGCCATGAGATATCGGATGGCGGTGTGATATGTGTATGTGGTCGCTCTAGATCCAAGAATGTAAGATCTGAACTTATCCAAAGCAAAGACTATGGCTAGCATCTTCTTCTCAGTGACGGTGTAGTTCCGCTGAGCTGCATCTAAAGTCTGGCTAGCGTAGTGAATGGTAAAAGGAAATCCATCCCTCCTCTATCCTAGCATAGCCCCTATGGCAAAATCAGAAGAATCCGTCAATCTCGAATGGGAGAGAACAATCAGGTGGATGATGGACAGAAGCATGGACAACTAGTCCCTTGAGAGTCTCGAATGACGCAAGACACTTATCATCTATAATGAAATCGGTGTCTTTGGAAAGCAAATCAGTAAGCGGTCGGGCAATACAACTGAAATTTTGAATGAATCATCGGTAGAAACCAACATGCCCCAGAAAAACCGCAATTGATGCGAATTGGATGGTGGATTGAGTTTCTTGATGATATCCACCTTGGCTGGATTGACCTCCATGCCTCTGTTGGAGATGATATGACCAAGCATCATCTCCCGAGTCATCATAAAATGACTCTTCTCCCAAGATAACACAAGATTGACCTCTATGCAGCGTTGAAGCACACGGTCTAGGCAGTCAAGACAAGCATCGAACCCATCGCCATAGACCAAAAAGTCGTAAACAATCACCCACCATATCCGAAAAGATGGAAAGCATGCACCTTTGGAATGTAGTCGGGGCATTACATACACCAAAGGGCACCTGTATAAAGGCGTACGTCCCAAACGGACAGATGAATGTTGTATTTCCTTGTCTTTTGGTGTTATAGACACCTGATTGTACCCCGAGTACCTGTAAAGAAAACAATAGTGACTCTTCTCAGCTAGCCTCTCAATGATTCGATCAATAAATGGCAGTGGGAAATGATCCTTCTTGGTGGCCTGATTCAATCATCTGTAGTCCACACAAACCCTCCAAGAAGTGGGTACTCGGGTAGCTATCTCCTCTCCAGACTCGCTCAAAACTATGGTGATACCCGTCTTCTTGGGTACCACATGCAATGAACTAACCCACTTGGAGTCGGAGATGGGTAGATAAAACCAGCGCTCCACCACTTTGATATTTCCTTCATGACCACATCTCGAAGATTTGGGTTCAGCCATCGCTGGAACTCATGCGATGGCTTGGCATCCTCTTCGAGATAGATGTGGTGGGAGTACAGGGCTGGACTTATCCCCTAGAGATCAGCTACACTCCATCCAATTGATCATACGTCTCACTACCCTTATTAATTTAATCAAATTAATGGTCAAAATAATGTTTCGTCGTTCGTTGCAGTCGGATAATAAGAGCTAATCAAAAACCACTTTCAATTTAAAGCAAATTAATTTCGAGCGACAATTTTTTTTACTTGGGCAAGCCCAAGGTCGAACTCAGGGAGGCAGCTGTCTCCTTAGGTAAATTTTAAGCAAGTTCCAAGGTTTGATTTTCAGGGGATGATTTTTTGGTCTTTTTCAATTATTTTATGCAAGAAGGAAAAGACATATGCACAATTGGACCAGTTTACGAATTATTTCAAAAATATGGTCAAATTAATTCCAAAAATTATGAAACTTGTCCAGATGATGAAATGCAGTGAAATTAAGCTACTCTAATTTTTTTTGGATTTTTCTGACACTGAATAAATTTACTATGAATTAAAAATGAATGCAAGGTAATTTTGACTAAATTAATTTTAATAAATATCAAATCAAAATATTTTCAGATATAAAAATTATCCTAGATAGAATTATGTTTAAAGAATCCAGGAAAATTAATAAACCTAAATTTCTATGTGAAATGAACCTATTAAAAATTAATTAAGGAAATCACTAAATGATTTATTCAGGCCTCGGTACGCGTGCAAATGAGATGATTTTTTTACACAATGTGAACTAATTATCCTAGATCTAATGTGAATTTTTGGTGATTTTTGGAGTTACAAGAAACTACTATGAATTAAAAGGCATAAATGGGTAAAATATAACAAAATTCCACCTAATAATTAATAATAAAATCCCTGACCATACAAAAAATGTGCCAAGCGTCAGAAATGAAAGAGGACAAATCAAGCTACACAATGCAATTTTCAAACTTAAAAAATGATTTAAAATGAGTGCCTAAATATGCGTGTAAAGACAGGGGCCTAAATGCAATTACAGGAAATAAAATTGATAAACATAAAACGTGCTGACAGGGACTATTATGCAATTACCTATAATGTTGAGGCGGTGGATGCAAATTTCCCACAGAACACGCGCTCCTCATGTGGGGGCTCCTAGTAGGGACTAGAATGCAAATAAGGAAACCTCCAGGGGCCTCACTGCAAATTACCCAGGACACACGTGCAGATCACATGGGGGTTCCAGTCTCGGTGGTCTTTGGAGGCTCAGATCGAGGCTCGGTTGGCTCTGGAGGCTCAGGTGGAGCTTCGGGGGATCCGAGCCTAGTGGTCGGGGAAGAGTCTCGGATCATGCGACGTGGCTCGATCTGGACCGTAGATCACGTGAAGATCCAATGGTGACTGGCTGCTGGCGCGTGGCGTGTCTGAATCCGTTAGATCTAATAGAGATCAACAGCGGAAGGGGGCTCCTGAGATAAAGGCGTGGCCGATCAACGATCGTTAGATCTAAAGTGATCCAACGGCAGCTGGAACGCGGTGAAGCGGTGACGTGACTCGATCAGATGCGTAGGATCCTCCTGATCCTACGGCTGCAGGATGTGGGTGATGTGGCGTGCTCCGGATCGTTCGATCAAGGCGATCGGACGGCTGCTGCTCGTCTTCTCTAACTGGCTCGTCACCTCCTGCGACGGAGATGGCTAGGTCCGATGATCATGCTCGAGCTCCCTCTTCCTCTGGACGTCAGTGAAGCTCGCAGAAGGTTCCCAAGTAGCTGAGAAGACTCGTGGAGGCATCGAGGATCCTCCGGCGGTCTCAGGAGTGGCTGAGCGGCTCTGGAGAACGGTGGCGGAGAAGCTAAAGGGGAGCTCCAGTGATGTTCCGACAAGTCGAAGTAGATGTACCTGCAGGGGGTTAGCAGTATAGCTGAGGTGTGCAACATGTATGTGGAGTGATCGGGAGTTAGGTGCGAGACCTGAGCAACGAAGTGGGGGTCCGATGATCGAGCTCCGCCAAGGCGGCGGAGCCGGCATTGACGGGAAGTGGAATGTGTCATCGGAGTGAATGGAGTATGGCGTGAAGATCAGAGCTTCGAGGGGAAGCTCGGTGGATGCTCAGCGGAGTAGGAAGTGAATGGAGGACGGCGAATAAAATCGGAGAAAAAGAAAGAAAATAAAGAAGAAGACCAGGGAGAAGATGGAGATGTCTACCTGGGGTCAGAAGCTCGGATGAGAGCTTCCAGGTCTTCGCTCAAGGGCCGGTAGTGTCCCGAGCTCGTGCAGCTCGCGGAGGAGCTGTGACACGGCGATGGAGGGTCGTGGATCTCGCCGGAGGTGGATCTCGGTCTTCGCTTGATGTTTCCTCAAATTGCTGTCACCAACTCGATGGTGGGACCTCGGAGATACTCTCCGTGGTGGCGGATAGGGGTGGAGGTAGACGGAGGCGATGTATTTATAGGATGAAGGTGATAGCGTAGGTAGCGAGGAGGTGAGGTTGGTGGGCATCGTGGAGCGAGGTTGAGGGCGTTCTTGACGAATGAGGGGATCGGCGAGGATGAGGGAAGAGTGGGTTGTGTAGTGGTGGTGCCAGGAGGCGGAGATGGTGGTCGGCGTGGCACCCAAAATTGAAAGGGGGTGGCCCCTTGTGCACGGTGGAAGACGTGGGGCGCGAGGTGTGCGGGAGGTAGATGATGAAGTATGGACCGTTGGATAGAGCGATCCAACGGTCATGAGAGGGGCGGAAGCGGAGGGTGAGGATCAGATTGGCGGAGCGAGATCATGGGCACGGGGTGCGCCACGTGGCGGGCGCAGGTCGAGGCGCTATCGTGCGGCGGACATGAAGCCCTAGGGTCTGATCGAAAGGTTGAGAGGCATTGCGTGATGGATGGCCAGTATAAGGAGTATCTGGCTAAGATCGGAGGGTGTAGGCGTCGCCACGTGGCACAAGGAGGGCGCATCGCTGGAGAGCGGTCCAGATGATATTAGAGGTTTGATCGGGCGGCTAAAAAATCACTGCGATGATGAACGGCCCAGATCACTAGAGGGCGAGCGATCGAACGGCGGGAAGGCCGGGCGCGTAGCATGCAATGGAGCGGGCCGCGTGGCGCAATCAGAGGGCGACGTGTCCAGCTCTGAGTGGATGAGAAAGAAAGTGAATTTAGAGAGAAAGAGGCTGAATTTAGAAAAACTCAAAACATGAAAGTTGTAGATCTCGATGAGATCTACAAGTTTCATGTTGACCAAAAATGGAGATGAGGTCAAATATGATACAAAAATACAAGAGTACAAATATACATATATGTAGTATAGAAGGGGGCCTAAAAATCCAAGTTTTGCATACGGGTTCCAAATTCAATGAAATTAGTCTCATTTTAAAGGTCTCTAGATGTGTATTAATCTGAAGGTGAGTAGACCTTGTTCAGAGTTTATATGAGAGGGATCTTGGCAATCTAAGGTCAAGGGGCTCTGGGGCTTTATTGGGTAATTTACAAGATAGGGAATTTTGGCCTTCTTCCTTATATTATTAACTAATAATGTACACAATATAAGGAATGTGTTATTTGATTTAAGAGGGGGTATAAAATACAAACAATTAGTTGAGTTATTGGTGGATATTTTACAAGTGGATTTTACAAATGAATTGGCTTCTTATATACTGCAAATATGAATGCTAAAATGCATGTATTGTGGATTGATGCATGAATGCTATTTATGCAAGATAAAGGGAAATATGCTGCTAAATTCCCGGGGACAGAGCTCTATTTTCAACTTTAAGAGTGATGAATCACAGATTCATCACCAATCACCTTGCAATTTCTTTCAAGAATCTCCATTAAACAAGATTCTTGGTCTTCAGTCAAATCTGCTGAGATAGTGACTGAGAACATATCTGGCTCACCCACAAGGAATCTATACTTCATACTCTGCGACAAGGTCTTTAGTTCTGGACATGTGGGAGCTGGCAAATTTGGCTTCTGAGGTGTCTGCGTGAAAGCTACTAGATCTGCGTGAGAGAACTCTCAATGCATCCGTGAATCTGACAAAGACGGCCCTGATGGTTTATCTGTCAACTGTGATGGCTTGCTCTCTGCCTAATTGTCGGCTCTGCAGACACAAGACATGGTAAATAATCATCGAACTCCCACCGATCAAAATCAGTATCTTTGTCTGAGGCATCTGAATTAGAATCACATGAAATAAAATCTGCCTCACTATCCAGGTCGCGATCATCAGCCTCTAAGGTGTCCTCTGCCATGAATGCGCTCTCCGAACTCTCATCAGTTGTCATCTAAAGTCAATGCCCCCCAGGTCAAAGACATCACAAATGATGACATGCTGCATCGGCATCTCATCTTTGGAACCAACGATTCCTCCCATTCTCTGGAATACTGGTCACGACTTCGCAAAGGTGATGGCATTGTGAAACATAGTCGGCCAGTAAAAGCCACACTGAAGTACCTTCCATGCGGTCCTCTTCTCGGAGTGGTGTCCTCCTGCCTCCAGGCTGTGGCATAAAGAAAAGACACTCTGGTATTCCTCCTGAGGAATACACCGTCTCCAGACACAATCCAGTCCTTCAAAGAATAGGATCGGATCCTCCCAATGGTAGTGTCTAGCATCCGACTTTAGTCTATCAATGTGGCTCTTGGGCCAACCTTCGGGAACCTTCTTGGAGACAAGATAGTTCACGATATTGGGATACCATGGGAGTGAGTCGACAACAAAAATCGACTCGTCAGGGAAGGAGTCTCGAATTGGTGAATCCTCGGAAGTATTAAGATCTTCGAGACGAGAGAGATGATCGGCTACTACGTTCTTCTTTCCAGGTTTATCATGAATATCCAAATCAAACTCCTGGATAAGCAAAATCCACCGAAGAAGACGCGCCTTCGCGTCCTTCTTTTCTATCAAGTATCGTAGCATCGTATGGTCAGTGAACACAATTACCTTGGATCCGATTAAGTGATATCTGAACTTGTCCAAGGCAAACAGTATCGCAAGCATCTCCTTTTTCGTAACTGTATAGTTACACTGGGCAGTATCAAGCACATTGCTTGCGTAGTCAATTGCAAACGGGACGCCATCCCTCCTTTGTCCTAACATAGCCTCAATAGCAAAGTCTGAGGCATCCGTCATGATCTCAAAAGGTAGAGACCAATCTGGGGCTTGTAGGATCGGGGCATCCATGATCATCCCTTGCAATAGCTTAAAGGCTTCAAGACATTTGTGATCAACAATAAACTCCATGTCCTTGCCTAAAATCTCAGTTAGTGGTCGGGAAATCTTAGAAAAATCCTTAATGAATCTCCGATAGAATCCGACATGCCCGAGGAACGACCGCAACTGCTTAACGTTGGTTGGTGGCTGGAGTCGTCTGATCACATCCACCTTGGCAGGGTCAACCTCCATTCCTCTCTTGGAGATTACGTGCCCCAACACAATATCCTCCGTCACCATGAAGTGACTTTTCTCCCACGAGAGCACCAGATTAAACTTACAACAGTGTTTGAGGACTCGGTCCAGATTCCTAAGATATGAATCGAAGGAATCGCTGTGGACTGAGAAGTCGTCCATGTAGACTTCCAGGAATTGGATGACCATTTCAGCGAATACAGCAATCATGCACCTTTGAAAAGTACCTGGGCATAACCCAAAGGGCATGCGCCTGAAAGCATAGGTACCAAAGGAGAATGTGAACGTGGTCTTTTCCTGATCCTCCAGAGCTATGGCTACTTGATTGTAGCCTGAGAACCCATCCAAGAAGCAGAAGAATTCTTTCCCTAATAGTCTTTCTAGGATCTGATCAATAAACGGTAGGGGAAATAATCCTTCTTCGTCGCAGCATTCAGGTGTCTGTAATCCACACAGACACACAACGACGTGGGTACTCGCGTTACAATCTCCTCTCCATCCTCGTTGGTGGTCGTCTGAATTCCCGACTTCTTCAGGACAACATGGATCAGTGTCACCCATTTAGAGTCAGAGATGGGATAAATGAAACTCGTGTTGCACCATTTCTCTATCTCCTTCTTCACTACCTCTCGTAAATTTGGATTCAAACGATGTTGGAATTCACAAGAGGGTTTGGCTTCATTCTCCAAGTAGATATGGTGCGAACACAGAGCGGGATTTATCCCGTGGAGATCGAAAATGCTCCAGCCTATCGCTTTGCGGTTTCTTTCCAAGATCTCTAGCAAGCGAGATTCTTATTCATCGGTCAATCGTGAACTGATGATGACCATAAATTTCTTCTCCTGACCTGCAAGGAAGGCATATTTTAGTGTTGTGGGTAAAGGCTTGAGCTCAGGTAATGTATGATCGTCTATGAAATCTGGCTCAATCAAACCTGGTTCAATGTTGAATGTGGTTGGATTTGTCTCTGTAATTGCTGCCACCAAGTTATTCGGCTCTAGAGTCGAATCGTCAAAGGTCTCCATGCATCCTAAAGAGGGAAGGACTGACAGGCCCAGCTGGGCCTCTAAGTCATCGAAGATGTAGGGGGATGCATGCTTTGAGCTATACTCATTTCTTAGGACCTTGCAAACTGACTCATGCACAAGATCATCTCCGGAGGGGAGGGATTCATCGGTGCTGGCTGGGTTCTGTCTCCATGGCCCAACTGTGTCTACATGGTCGCAGTCTGCTTCAGTTGAAGAGTACTCGGTGCTAGATTCAGAATCTGGTCTCTGCCATCTGTTTGCTTCATCTTAAGTTCCTCATCTCCGCCTGGAGTTTGGAACTGGATCTTCTCGATCTTGTAATCAAACAAGGCCCCCGTTGTCCTGAGGAAGGGCCTGCCTAGGATGATCTGGGAATCTCTCTAATTACGAGGGGTTTTCATATCTAGGACAGTAAAGTCCACCATGTATTCTTGACCATCGACTTTGATGACAACATTCCTCAAATCTCCTTGGGACCTCTTGGTTGATTTATCAGCGAACTGAATGAGGGCTCTAGATTTCCTAAGAGGTCCGAGATTAAGCCGCTCATAGAGGGATGTGGGCATTAAGTTGATTGAGGAGCCATTGTCTAGGAGAGTACATGGAAACGGAATGTCATCGACATGACTCACTACATAATGTGCACCCATGTCTCTTCGTTTCCTTGGAAATGAATTCTTTATTGCACAAGTCGTGGCTACTGACAGAACGTATTTCTCAACACGGCTTTTGGTCTTCCTGCTAACCCTAGTAGGTGTGCATCTCACCTTATTGTATTTCTAAAACGCAGGTGTTATCTCCACGTACTTGTCAAAGAGGATTGTGACCTTAATATGTTTATTGCAAAACTCTACCATTTCAGGGTCATCTTTTTGGATTTTTTTAGTTTTCTTATTTCCACCCTTGAGAGCTCGGGGGAAAGAGATTATTGACTATAACTCAGATTCTGAAACTGAATTGTTTTCATTCAAAGCGGGAACTGAGTTCTGTACAGTACTAGGATTTTGAAATTGACTCTAACTTTGACTATGACTAAAAGGAAAATGCTGCTGCGAAACCGATGATGCGTCTTCTGCGACTGTTGTGTCATCCTCAGATGGAGGTGCGGGCTCTTCATCGGTTTTGGTGGACTCTCTGCTGGTGTGGTTCCTTTGCTGCTTCAAGGACCCAGATGTTCTCTTCTTCTGCCGATGGTGGTGCCGCTCCTCTTCTGCCTCCAAGTTCTCCTCAGGTAGAGACTTGGCGGCTTCTTCCTCCGGTGCCTGTGCCCGATCAGGTACGATCACGGTCCTTCCGCTCCTGAAGGACATATGGTTTACATTATCATAAGAAGGTAGGCACACTGAAACTGGAAGGATGGCAGGTCCTTTTGACCTTGAGGTCATTGTCGCACAATATTCCATGCCGGGTGATCACGAGGTCGATTCTGGCCTTGAGTTAAGCTTTTCGGGTTGGCCCGAACCTGGACGGGAATTGGAGTCTTTGGCACCATTTGTTGATCCTGGGTACGAGAAACACGATTCAGATCGGCTCTCATATCCAGATAATCATTTTCGATCTGTTGGACCCAATCAGACAGGGTCTGGATCGCCAAGGTGAGGGACTCCAGTTCGGTAGGCTGGGCTGGTTGATGTTGACTTGCAGATGAGGTTCTGTACTGGCCCTGCTGGCCATGCCGATACTGCTGTTGCTGATGGAACGGTGACGGGCCCTGCTGGCCTGAGTAGAACGTGCGCTGCTGCTGGTGCTGCTGAGGCTGATACCCTCATTCGGGCCTGGACTGAACAAAGCACAGTGCGGGGACGGAGCTGGTTTCCTGGTAAGCTGGGGAAGGTCGGTGAGGCTGACCGTTCCCCATCCCCGACTGTCTGCCAATAGGGTCATGACTGTACCACAGCCCGTTGATCTTAAACACCTGCGGAGGCTCCTCGTATCATGTTTCCACTTGTGGGGGTGCATGCTGGTCCTGCTGGGTGTAAGTCTGCTCCTCTACCCAGCCACTCTGAGGCCCCGGTGCCTGTTCCTGTACAAGATGGACTCGGTGTACAGGTACAGGTAGTGTAGAAGGGGTAGGTAGCGCTATCTTAGCTACCTTCTCAGTAAGTTCCTCCACTTGCTTCGGCAAACACGAGAGAGACTTAAGGTCAGTGACCCTCTTGTGGATCTGTTCGTCCATGGTTAACTTGTCAGCTATCATCCCCATGCTGAGGGTGAGGTCCTCTATCAAATCTGCTACAATCCTCCTAGTTGTCTCGTTGGATAGGATTGAGGGAGACAACTGATGGGCCTTGGTGGCCTGCGACCTGCCTGTTTCCTCCATCTGCTCTAGTATTTTCCATACGACATTCTCATTCTTGTTCAGATAGCTTCCTCCACAGGCGGCACTTACTAACCCCTGCATCTCCGGGGTCATGCCACAGAAGAAGGTCTGGACGAAGATCGCTTTTGAAATGCTATGGCAGAGACATTTCTGAATTAGGTCATTAAACCTATCCCATGCTTCATGGAATGGTTCACTGGGTCCCTGGGAGAAACTAGCGATCTTTGTTCTCATTTGATTAGTCCTACTGAGGGGGTAGAACTTCTTCAGGAATAGGTCCTTGAACTGCATCCAGGTTGTACATATCACCCCAAGATTTTTCAACCAATGTGCTGCCTTATCTCCTAAGGAGAATGGGGTGGCCTTCAATCGAATGTAATCCTACCCAACCCTAGTATGACTAAGGTAGTTGCAAACCAGCTCGAAGTCTTTGAGGAAGGCATATGGTTCTTCATTAGCATTTCCGTTAAACTTCGGTAGTAGGCTAAGGAAGTGGGGCTTGAGCTCGAATGCTTCGGGGAGAACCGCAGGTGCCAACCAACTGTGCATCTCATTTTCTGCTGGGTTATAGGCATCAACCATTGGTCGGCCGATTCCTCCTGCTGCAATGATCTGTCCCATTCTAGCTGTATGATCCGCATTCTGTTGTTCGGCTGTGGCGAGGTGAGCAAAGATTTGCTGCAACGGGTCCTCATCCGGTGGCTGCTTAGGTGGCATCTTGTCCTCTCGTCCTGGGTATGAAACATGGTCCGGGTTAGAGGTCAAATCAAGGAAGTGATTTTTACCGAGGTGATGGTCTTCCTCGGTAAGTTCAGAGGAGAGGAAAGGGTTGGTTTGAGAGTAACCACCCTGGGTGTGAGGGATCCAGAACTCAAGAGGGTCATGAGTTCTGGGTGGTCCAAGTTGCGCTTGGCCCGGTGAAGAGGAGTTTCGTGAAGGGCTCAAAGAGAGATTGGAGAATAAGGAGTCAATACCCCCCCAGTCACTCATCTTGGATTGGTGAGAAGAGTCAGGAGTTCTAAGTGAAGATAGGATTTTACTCCTACATGAAGAAAGCAATTCAATCCAAAAACCTGTATTCACACTCAACACAGTGAAGGACTCGAAACCGAGTCCAATTAATTTTGTTAATTTTAAGTGTGGTTTTTCAAGAAAGATAGCAAGGAGTTACGCGACCTATAGGGAAGTCGGCTCAGAGCCGGATGCGTCTTCCCTGTTTAACTTGTCGCCTAAGATACCGCCGGTCTTTCCTTTCTTCGCTCCTATCCCAAGTTGATGGATTCAAAGACCTGCCCCTATCTACCTGCAAGCAGGCAGAGGCTGACAAGGCCGGAACTTCACCCCGAGGGGTTACTGGCAACTTGTCGCAAAGTGCCGCAATTTCGCCCCTATCTACCTGAGACAGGTGGAGGCTACTTGGTACTAGTCAGTGAACCTGAATAATTAAACTTGTGATATTTGCTAGGATTAGTCGGAACGTGATATGGAAGGCGGGGATTTTGGGCTCTGCCTTAAGGTGTTCACACACTCTCAAGTACCCTCACTCAGCCTGAAAACAAGGTCGGGAATTAGTCTCCCGCAAGCAGATTTTCCAATTTTATTTATTTTTTTGGTCAATAATGTTAGTAGTCCCGATTTTAAATTAAGTTATCACTTGTTAGTCCAATCCACACAGCATGCCTATCGTCCAGTCCCAATTTCCATTAACTTTAAGTTTGAAAAACCAAGAGAGAGAAATCGAGAAAAGCTGATGCACGAAAAACAATGATGCATATGCTGAGTGAAGAATACTTACAGTGATCCCTTCGCTTTTATGCATTATGCAAAACAGAATGAGATCTTTTTACACTACATGCAAATGCAGACGACAAAATCCGCTCATAGACAAGTAGTTCTATTAGCAAGTGAAGCACAAGTTAATTTGACTATATCTGCGGTCTAAGTGCGTCTTTTAAGTGCAATGTGTGGTCCTAGAGATTTACGAGCACAAGTAAATCTTAGAGTGGCTCGAGGAGCCGCTAGTGCAAGCCTAATCTACAAATTCAATCCACACAGCATACGGGGATGGTTCCACTATGTTTACACACGCGAGAACCCAAACATGAACCGCTGGAATTAATGCAAAAAATAAAGAAATGGAAAATACAAGTCCTCTCAAATCACTCAAAGAATTAAAATGTAGGTTCCTTGAAGCGTCTTCAACTCCTCGCGTTCCTCGTACAGAAACAAGTTGAGGTTAGATAGAGAACGACACAAAAATACAAAAATTAAAAGACAGAAAATTATTCACAAGAAAACCAGGGGTCAAACTACCCAGGAATATAAAGTCAAACACTCAAAAATTACTGCAAATTAACCTAAGCCGTGCCTCCCCGGCAACGGCGCCATTTTAATCAAACGTCTCACTACCCTTATTAATTTAATCAAATTAATGGTCAAAATAATTTTTCATCGTTCGTTGCAGTCGGATAATAAGAGCTAATCAAAAACCACATTCAATTTAAAGCAAATTAATTTCGAGCAACAATTTTTTTACTTGGGCAAGACCAAGGTCGAACTCAGGGAGGCAGTTATCTCCTTAATTAAATTTTAAGCAAGTTCCAAGGTTTGATTTTCAGGAGATGATTTTTTTGGTCTTTTTCAATTATTTTATGCAGGAAGGAAAAAACATATGCACAATCGGACCAGCTTACGAGTTAATTCAAAATTATGGTTAAATTAATTCCAAAAATTATGAAACATGACCAGATGATGAAATGCAATGAAATTAAGCTACTTTAATTTTTTTGGATTTTTCTGACATTGAATAAATTTACCGTGAATTAAAAATGAATTCAAGGTGATTTTGACTTAATTAATTTTAATAAATATCACATCACAATATTTTCAGATATAAAAATTATCCTAGATAGATCTAAGTGTGAAGAATCTAGGAAAATTAATAAACCTAAATTTCTATGTGAAATGAACCTATTAAAAATTAATTAAGGAAATCACTAAATGATTTATTCAGGCCTCGAAATGCATGCAAATGAGATGAATTTTTTTATACAATGTGAATCTAATTATCCTAGATCTAATGTGAATTTTTGGTGATTTTTGGAGTTACAGAGAAATTACTATGAATTAAAAGGCATAAATGGGCAAAATATAACAAAATTCCGCCAATTAATTAATAATAAAATCCACTGACCATACAAAAATGTGCCAATGTCACATAAGAAAGAGGACAAAGCAAGCTACACAATGCAATTTTCAAACTTAAAAAAATGATTTAAAATGAGTGCCTAAATATGCGTGTAAAGACAGGGACCTAAATGCAATTACAGGAAATAAAATTGATAAACATAAAACGTGCTGACATGGACTAATATGCAATTACCTATAATGTTGAGGGGGTGGATGCAAATTTCCCACAGAACACGTGCTCCTCACGTGGGGGCTACTAGCAGGGACTGGAATGCAAATAAGAAAACCTCCAAGGGCCTCGCTACAAATTACCCAAGCCGCACATGCAGATCACGTGGGGGTCCCAGGCTCGGTGGTCTTCGGAGGCTCGGATCGAAGCTTGGTTGGCTCTGGAGGCTCGGGTGGAGCTTCAGGGGATCTGAGCCTAGTGGTCGGAGAAGAGGCTCAGACCAGGCGACGTGGCTCGATCTGGACCGTGGATCAAGTGAAGATCCAACGGTGACTGGCTGCTGGTGCGTGGCGTATCTGAATCCGTTAGATCTAATAGAGATCAATGACGGAAGGGGGCTTCTGAGACGAAGGCATGGCCGATCAATGACCGTTAGATCTAAAGTGATCCAACGGCAGCTAGAGCGCGATGAAGTGGTGATGTGGCTCGATCAGATGCGTAGGATCCTCCTGATCCTACGACTGCGGGACGTGGGCAATGTGGCGTGCTCCGGACCATTCGATCAAGGCGATCGGATGACTGCTGCTCATCTTCTCTAACTGGCCCGTCGCCTCCTGTGGCGGAGATGGCTGGGCTCTGTGATCGTGCTCGAGCTCCGCTTCTTCCTCTGGACGTCAATGAAGCTCGCAGGAGGTTCCCAAGTAGTTGGGAAGACTCATGGAGGCGTTGGGGATCCTCCGGCGGTCTCAGCAGTGGCTGAGCGGCTCTGGAGAACGGTGGTGGAGAAGCTAAAGGGGAGCTCCGGTGATGTTTCGGCCAGTCGAAGTAGATGTACCTGCAGGGGGTTAGCAGTATAGCCGAGGCATGCAACTTGTATGTGGAGTGATTGGGAATGAGGTGCGAGGCCAGAGCGGTGAAGTGGGGGTTCGGTGACCGAGCTCCACCAAGGTGGCAGAGCTGGCGTCGGCGGGAAGAGGAATGTGTCATCGGAGTGAATGGAGTATGGCGCAAAGATCAGAGCTTCGAGGGGAAGCTCGGTGCATGCTCAGCAGAGCAGGAAGTGAAGGAAGGACGACGAACAAAATCGGAGAAAAAGAAAGAAAATAAAGAAGAAGATTGGGGAGAAGATGGAGATGTCTACCTTGAGTCAGAAGCTCGGATGAGAGCTTCCAGGTCTTCGCTCAAGGGCTGGTAGTGTCCCGAGCTCGTGCAGCTCGCGGAGGAGCTACGACATGGCTATGGAGGGTCGTGGATCTTGCCGGAGGTGGATCTCGGTCTTCGCTCGACGTTTCCTCAAATTGCAGTCACCAACTCGAAGGTGGGAGCTCGGAGATACTCTCCGTGGTGGAGGATAGGAGTGAAGGTGGACAGAGACGATGTATTTATAGGATGAAGATGACAGCGTAGGTAGTGAGGAGGTGAGGTTGGTGGGAATCGTGGAGCAAGGTTGAGGGTGTTCATGGAGAACGAGGGGATTGGCGAGGATGAGGGAAGAGTGGGATGTGTAGTGGTGGTGCCACGGGGCGGAGATGGTGGTCGACGTGGCGCCCAAAATAGAAAGGGGGTGGCCCCTTGCACACGGTGGAAGACGTGGGGCACAGGGTGTGCGGGAGGTAGACGATGAAGTATCGACCGTTGGATCGAGCGATCCAACGGTCAGGAGAGGGGCAGAAGCGGAGGGTGAGGATCAGATCGACGGAGCGAGATCAAGGGCATGGGGTGCGCCACGTGGAGGGCATAGGTCGAGGCGTTATCGTGCGGCGGAGATGAAGCCCTGGGATCTGATAGAAAGGTCGAGAGGCGTTGCGCGATGGATGGCCAGGATAAGGAGTATCTGGCTAAGATCGGAGGGTGTAGGCATCGCCACGTGACGCAAGGAGGGAGCGGCGCTAGCGAGCGGTCCAGATGAGTTTGGAGGTTTGATCGGGGGCTAAAAAATCACTGCAATGATGAATGACCCAGATCACTAGAGGGGGCGAGCGATCAGACGACGGGGAAGGCCGGGTGCATGGCGTGCAACGGAGCGGGCCGCGTGGCGCAATCAGAGGGCGCCACGTGGCCAGCTTTGAGTGGCTGAGAAAGAAAGTGAATTTAGAGATAGAAGGAGGCCGAATTTGGAAAAACTCAAAACATGAAAGTTGTATTATCTCGATGAAATCTACAAGTTTAATGTTGACCAAAAACGGCGACGAGGTCAAATATGATACAAAAATACAAGAGTACAAATATACATATATGTAGTATACAAGGGGGCCCAAAAACCCAAGTTTTGCATACGAGCTCCGAATTGAATGAAATTAGTCTCATTTTAAAGGTCTCTTGATGTATATTAATCTGAAGGTGAGTATACCATGTTCGGAGTTTGTATGAGAGGGATCTTGGCAATCTAAGGTCCAGGGACTATGGGGCTTTATTGGGTAATTTACAAGATAGGGAATTTTGGCCTTCTTCCTTATATTATTAACTAATAATGTACACAATACAAGGAATGTGTTATTTGATTTCAAAAGGGATATAAAATACAAACAATTAGGTGAGTTATTGGTGGATATTTTACAAGTGGATTTTACAAATGAATTGGCTTCTTATTTACAGCAAATATGATTGCTAAAATGCATGTATTGCGGATTGATGCATGAATGCTATTTATGCAAGATAAAGGAAAATAAGCTGCTAAATACCTGGGGACAGAGCTCTATTTTCAACTTAAAAGTGATGAATCACAGATTTATCACCAATTACCTTGCAATTTCTTTCAAGAATCTCCATTAAACAAGATTCTTAGTCTTCAGTCAAATCTGATGAGATAGTGACTGGGAACATATCTGGCTCACCCACAAGGAATCTGTACTTCATACTCTGCGGCAAGGTCTTTAGTTCTGGACATGTGGGAGCTAGCAAATCTGGCTTCTGAGGTGTCTGCGTGAAAGCTACTAGATCTGCGTGAGAGAACTCTCGATGCATCTGTGAATCTGACAAAGACAACCCTGCTGGTTTATCTGTCAACTGTGATGTCTTGCTCTCTACCTAATTGTCGGCTCTGCAGACACAAGACATGGTAAATAATCATTGAACTCCCACCAATCAAAATCAATATCCGTGTCTAAGGGATCTGTATCAGAATCACATGAAATAAAATCTGCCTCACTATCCAGGTTGCGATCATCAGCCTCTAAGGTGTCCTGTGCCATGAGTGCACTTTTTGAACTCTCATCAGTTCTCATCTGAAACTCTGCAGTGTCTGAAGTGGCGACGAACGCTCGTGCTGCTAGATCTTCCCAAACTGCTTCATCATCTGTAATCACAAAATCACACTCCCGGTGACGTCTTGCTCTTCATCTGTCATCTGCTCTGAGCAGGCTTAATCTCTTGCTCTGGTCTCCTCAATCGTCTCTATTTGTATACTTTTGCTCTCGATGCGAAAGTATACCTTCCCACTATCTTGATCGGACACTGCCTTGGTTGTGGTCAAGAAAGGTCGTCTTAAAATGATGAGGGTATCTGTCACATATTCAGGGATCTCCATGTCCAATAATACAACGTCCATGGGGAATTTTAGGTTATGAATTGTGGCGAAAACGTCCTTGAGTAAACCCTTCGACCTCTTGACAGATCTATCAGCAAACTGAAGAAATGACCTGCTCTGTCTAAGAGGGTCGAACTTGAAATGGTCGGGTAAGGCAGTTGGGAGGAGGTCAATCGAAGAGCCGCTATCTAATAGAGTACGATCGAATCGTTGCACGTGAATGTGACATCTGACATATGGAGCTCCTGCATCAGGTCTCTTGGCTGGAAATCAGTTCTGAATAACGAAGCACGTGACATGAATAAGCACATGGATCTCTGCATTGTGGTTCCTCTTCTTCCTGCGGACTTTATTCTTCTCTCTCAAATTCTCCTGGAAGAGGGGAATGTGCTATAGTGCCTCCTGTAGAGTTAAATGTATCTGGAATCGATCAATCATCTGCTCGCTGAACTCTAATTGGTGTCTCTTTTTGGGATTTTCTTTTTTGGTCCCATTTCCTAAGTGGAGTGCTTGAGGGAAGGGGATGGATGGACCCTCTCCATAGAGATGAGGGTCCGGAATAGGTTCCTGAGAATGTAGTATACTGGAATCCATACCAAGATCATCATGAAAAACAAATGGACTCACAGGAGATATAGAAACCTTTCCTTTATTCATATTTTTGGTCTTTTATATTTTTCCATTTTTTGTGATTTTCTAAAACTGTCCTCAGGTACAAAACAAGGTAGCACAATAGAAGGAAAATTGGTGATATCAACACCACCGACAACATCTGAACTAGCGACATCAGCATCGCTCCCTGGCCTATCATCTAGAGTAATGGTGGCATCAGCACACCGTTTGCATCTGGAACTACGATGGCCTCAGTACTGCTGGCTGGATCAACATCCTTGGTGGCATCAACACAATCATCATCATCATGAATAGGGTCATCAGCACCGCTTCCATCCTCGTCTGGCGCTCTAGAATCGTCATCTAGTCGTCTATCAGATGAGGAACCAACGGTCGACATCCTACCGCTCCTAACTGTCACAAAATTTGCATCAAATATAGAAGAAAAATCAACATCCAACAAATCACTAGGAGTGGTAGCCTCTGTAAACTATACCTGCTCAGATTTCCTCTTCAAATTGTTCAGGTTAGGTTCAATCTGAGCGGGTATGGCAGCATTGCCCTTGATTATCTCCCTCATTTCCTGCTGAAACTCGTCCATCTCTCGCTGGAAGGATGCATGCTGATCAAAAAGTAAGTGGGCGAGGTCATCAAGGGTTGGGTTCTCATAGACTGGTCCATGAGAACCAGACAGGTTGCCTCACTGGAAATGAAGCTGAGACTGCATCTGCTGCTGTTAGTGAGGAGGAGACTGGGAATACTGCTAAGGTTGTTGTTGCCGCCTCTACTACCATCCCTGATGATAAGGACAAAGACCCTGTTGGTGGTACTGCTAGGAGTGATGGGGCTACTGCGTCTGGTTGCTCTGCCCTGCTTGAGCTGGTGGTTGTTGCTGGGAAGAGGTGCCTCTAGTAGACCATTGAAAGCCGGGATGGTCGCGACGAATCCTGGGATGAGGTTGGTACTGGGAGTACCAGATCCCGTTGACTTCCATCAACAACTCCTGCTCAAGGTATAGAGGGAGAAGGGCTGCCAATGGCCGATCCAACTGGTAGACCACCATCTGAGTGTCTGGAGATGGTAGTGATCAGTGGTAGTACTGGAGCTCCTAAACCGGCTCTACCTGGATATGGTGGACCTGACGGTATGAGGTAGATGGCTGGGTGGAGCTGCTCCCTGGATCGGTCCGTGACCTGAGACGGAGCTAAGAAGTCGTCTGTCCCTCTTAGAGACATATAATCTGGGTCTTCAGGTCACTCAATGTCTGTGCCTACTGGTCAATCTGGTTCAGGCCCCGACACTACTTCTTTATTATCTCGATGCGGTCCAACTTCAGACTGATGATGCCCATGTTGGCAGCTAAAGACTCAGCAAGTGCTGCTGCTAACGACGAAGTAGAAGCACCAGCATCGACACGTGCAATCCTCTGATAGGAAACGACCTGGGGGAGCGGCTTCCCCTGAGTATAGACGAGGGTATGGGACATCACTGTATAGTTTTCCACCATCTCCTCATAGATGCACTGACTTTGTTTTCGTCCTTGGTAAAATAGGACCCTTCACAAGAGGCGTTCACTAGCCCCTGCAGCTCCGATGTCAACCAACAGAAAAAGCTTTGAACAAGGTTGGGCTTGGATATCTCATGGTGTGGACACGGTCAATGAGCTCTCTGAATCGATCCCTAACCTCATGGAACTGCTCGTTTGGGATCATCGTGAAGTTGCTAATAATCTCTCTAGATGCATTGGTCCGATCGAGTGGATAGTACTTATTCAAATACTCGGTTCGGAACTACTCCCATGTTGTGATGTACCTCTCCAAATGCTTCAGCCAGTAGGCTACTCTGTCAACTAGAGAAAATGGGAAGGCAATCATCTTGATCGTATCCTCATCCACAAATCTGTCGTGGACATTGCTGCAAATCATCTCGAACTCCTGCAGATGGAGGTGTGGCTCCTCGATGGATAGCCCATGGAATATGGGCAGTAACTAGATCGTATAGGGGCGAAGCTCGAAGTCGTCAAGGATCTCTGGGAGCTAGATTCATCTGTATGTAAGGGTTGCACCAAAGTTTTGCAACTGCCTCATCGTCCGTAGAGGTCTCGTTGGCTCCTGTGTCCCCTCGGGTCGTCCGTTTCCTCCTCCAGCTCCGAGTATCTCTCCACCGGCTGGTCTCTGCAGCTCTGCTCTGCTGGCTCGCATCTGCATGAGTTCCCTCCTCACATCGGCCATAAAAAGTCCCTGATCTCAAATCTAACGCTGCATGGTCTCCAGGGAAGTAAGCAATGTGTTGTTTATGGCGCCCTGATCTAGTACATTCGCTAATCTCTGTGGCTACTCATAGGTGCATCCCTCACTGCTGGCCATATCTCCAGTCTCTGCAAAGGAAAAAGACTCTAACTCAGGTGATTTCAAATGGACGAATAGTTGTGCCGACCTCTGCTCTAGCACTTCAGGAATGGAAGAAGGGTGGTCAAGGGAGAACAGGGTGGTAGTAAACTCGGGTTTAGAGAGTAGGTCTAAGCTCTCTGAAGCCACCCTAGATGAATGGAGAGGAGTCCTCGAAAGAGGTTCTGTCA
Source organism: Ottelia alismoides (assembly GCA_037367405.1). Lineage (NCBI taxonomy): Eukaryota > Viridiplantae > Streptophyta > Magnoliopsida > Alismatales > Hydrocharitaceae > Ottelia > Ottelia alismoides. Next base: position 48,486 of record JAZKJV010000802.1, read on the forward strand.
AAGGCAGTCTAAGGGACCTCCTTCCCATCATCGTGATATGGGGATTTATGAGGATTGGCTCTAGAATGCAAACAAGATGAGAAATCAAACCCCTCGTTCACCTACTCAACTTGAGCTGATGACCGTGAAAGGTCATTCGTTAATCTTGTCAAAATTTATTAAGATGATCATTCAATCTATCAGCAGAGTGATTAAGCGAGTTGTTGGGAACCCAATGCTCCTAGGAGACTGTCCTGAATCTCACAACTAGTTTTTCCCAACCAGTATGCGTGCAGACCGTTTATCGACTACCCGATCTACCCAATCTGCTAAGGGAGTCCCGGATCGATTACTGGCTACCCAGTGAAATCCTCACTGGAGAACAACTAACCACAATACCACTAGTCTGAAGTGAGGTCGGGTATGGCTCTAGCCTAGTGTGATGGTCACTCTCTCGCTGCAGATAAATCAACCAAGGAAGGGGTGATTCTCCCCAAAATAAAGCTTTTTAAATGAAGTGTATTTTAAGATCAAGTTTGCATTAGCATTTCCAATGTTATTTGGTTTTCACTTTTTAGGTATTTTTCAGAATAAAAAGAACACCTAACGAATTTTCCGATTTCTTTGATTATTTTGAGATCAATAAAATAGGGGGAAGAAGTCGGAAAAGCCGATGCGCGATCAAACACAATGATGCATGTAGAGATAGAAATGTGTACCTTGCTCCAACACTCTACATGTAGGGTTATCCACGCATAAAATAAAAGACAAGAAACAAAGTATCTATATGATGCTCAGGGAAATCATCCTTTGATTAGCAACTTCTATTAATCGTGAAGAAAAAGTAGCTAACTATCGGGAAGAGAAACCAAAGTCCAGTCTTCGATGCCGATCGGTTCCTGCCATAATGGGTCCTTCCAACGTTGTATACGATCTCTCTCGGCACGTGGTCTCTAAACCCAATAAGTTAACTTTTTATGATTTATTTTAGCTAAGTCCAATTACGTTCTATAGGAACATATAAGCAATTAAGTGTGGGGACCTTATCTACTTACGGTACAATCAGATAAAAGTCCTAAGTCTAGGGTCCAAAACCTCAGGAATCAAATAGAAATAAAATTGGAAAAATCAGCGAAAAAACCACGGAAAACTATGGTGAGGTCCTCCGAGTACACCGGTACTCGGCGAAATAGACTCTGAATAGTCTAAGTGTCCAAAGAGTGTCTCAGAGTCTAGAATTATTACAACGATAGAAGTTTTTGCAAAAAAAAATAAAACCAATCTATCAAATGTAACTACTTTCTCAGATCCTTTGCTCCTCCTCCGGTGCGAGCTCCTCCAAAAGAAAACCGAAGCATCCTCGGGCGGTTCCTCGCGCAAAAAGCAAAATAGATAGATTTAAGAAAACAGTTATAACAAATAGATAAGAAGACACAAAAACTGAAATATGATTACTGAGCCGTGCTCCCAACAACGGTGCCATTCTGATGAGCATCCAACTAAATAGGGTTAAGTATGAAAATAAACAAAGGTCGTTGTGACCCCAATCAATCAGCTAACTCAACGAGAAAAATCAACCACTAATGAAAATAAGAAAATAATTTCAGCGGTTTGTTTTTTTTGATGTACCTGTTACAGCTACCAGGGTTGAACACAAGGAGCATGAAAAAGAATGAAGTAGTCAAATTTCAAAAATAAAATATTTTAGTGGTTTTAAACTTTTCAGATTTTTTATTTTTAATACAAGGCAAACAAGCACAAAATATAAAATGACACATACATCACTCTTTTTGGATTTTTTTAAAATAATCGAGAGTACTCAGAAAATTGAAATAAAAATATTTTTGGATTTTATGGGTTTTAAAATGTCTTTGTTAATCTTAACAGAATTTTTAAATATTTTTACGAGTTTTTAAAAATAAATAGTGCTCAAAATATAAAACAGTGCATAGCTAGGACCAAATTGCAAATTAAAAATACATTATTGGATTAAGGTCCTAGACGAGAATTTAATAATAAAATAAAAATAAAAAAAATCTACAAATAGGAAGTGAAAACAAAATTTTGGATTTATTTATTTGATTTAATATGATTTGTATAAGTCATTTGGTTTTTTTTGTAATTTTTAGGAATTTATAATGAATTTGCAAACAAAATAAATAATGACAATAAAGCATAATAAAAGACACACACAGGAATTTTTATGGAATTTTTAACATATTTTTCGAATTTTTATAAATTTTCTAACTTAGACAAGACACTTTTTAAGGGGTTTTCAATATTTAAAATATAAAATGCACGTGAATCAAGGCCTCAAACTTATCATAAATAATACACTCTGATAGGAGCTCGATATAATTTTTAGGTAATTTTTAGAATTAATTTACTATTTATTAAGTCCAATAAATGAAATGCAATTAAATACGGCTCACAAGGATCTAAGCACAAATACTTTAACTTTCTGTACCAAACAATAACACGCTATAAAAGCACATGGGTCAAATAAGCAATTATCCCAAACAACACATACGTCACACGTGATCCAGGCTCACAGGGGCATAAAGGCAATTTTTAAAACGTAACATTCATTCATTAACAATAGGAGAGCACTGGAAAAAAAGGTGCACATATCCCAAAATGCCGTGGGGACACACGTGGCTCAGACTCAGAGGGACTAAAATGTAAATATAAAAAATATGAGGTCCGAACTGTAATATTTTTAACTTCAACTTTTATTTTCTAGACTAAAGCAAAATAGAGAAACATGCAGGGATGAAAGTGAAATATGCCCAATGGGGCACGTGGCGCACGGAGGGGCAAGCGCTAACGTTCGTCCTTGATTTTCCTCTACAAATCATCTGACGGACCAGATTCTGTTGTAGATGTGCGTGTCAGATGCGCCAGGGGCTTCTGATCTAATGACTCAAGTTGCACGGTTTGGCGGCTCTGATTGGATCTGTAGGGGTGTGCCCATCCGACGGTGGAGAGAGGGTCTGCAAGAACACTCCCAAGGCGACCTTCAGCAGAGCAAGGATCGAGATCTATTACTCCAATGATGGATATGAGGGGTCCTATAGGGTCGTGGAAGGGCTCCACGTGTAGTAGAGAGCTCCGATGGAGGAGATGATGGTTGGATTGTCGTGGAGGTGAAGTTCCTCCTGGAGTTGCTCCACCTGAGCTGATGGGCTATCAAAAGGGACTCCCCGCGCGTGCCAGTACCTGCAAAGGGTTCTATGCTCAAAGACGGAGCTTCGATGAAGGTTATTGCATGGATAAATAAAAGGAAGCAACTGGGGGTGGTGCTTTGGCTTCTGGTGGAGGTGAGGGAAGGAAACCAGACCTAATCTCGACATGGTGATTGAGCCTCAGGGTGATTAGGTTGCGGAGGAAGGGTGACATCGAGTAGGGGGTTCGATCTGAGCGGATGTAGGTGGGTAGTGGTGCTCTTACCAGCTGGTCGGAGCTCAAGATCGTGCGACAGCGATGAAATGGAACTATGAATCAAACATGGAAATAAAGGGGGTAGGAGTGATACATGAAGGTTCAGATGGACTCAGAAGCTCCAGGCGAAGGTGGCTAACATGGTCTTCGCCTCAACCGAGCTGCGGCGTGCTGGGAGGCTACTCGTAGCGGATCTCCGACCACCATACAAGCTACAAGCCTCTAAGCATCTCCAACAGATGCTAACCTACTCCTTCGGTAGCTGTCACCCTAAGGAAGGGAGCTAGGGGTCTGTGGTGGCATGAGGGATGAGCTGCGAGGCGCTGAAAGCTGGAGAAGATGTTATATAGGATGCCCAGGATCCCAAAAGATCGGAGCTTGGAGCGGAACCCTAGGGCAATCTGACTGTGCCTATGGATCTACGAGGATCATGGATACCTGGGTTGTAATCAGGCACAAGAATTGAGGTTGAAGGTGTTCGGTTCCGGGTGCTAGAAAATGGAGAAAGAGCTCCGGCGAGAGGAATGGCGACCTGACCCGGCTAGGGGGTCAGGTTGACCTTTGTGGACCAATGAGAATTCAACATGTACAAAATAAAAGGAAATTGACTAAAAAATAGTAAATGAATTTAAAAAAAGTGTGTAAAATAATTTTTTTATTATTTTATAAACTATTTTTATGATTTTTAATTATTTTTTTTTGAAAAATAAAATAAAGTATATAAAGTATAGTATTATATACATGTATAATATACCTATGTATTATGTATAAGTATTTCTATTTTTGCAAAAATTATTTTTATTATATTTTATATTGTATTTATTTATTTAATAATTTAAGGGATACATAAAGATTTTTATATTATTTTTATTAATTAATTAAAGGTGTAAAATGAATAGTTAATGATTTATATACATTGTATTTGTACAAGGGTTTGATGATTCTAATTTCATTTTTATTTTGTTTTTCTGATTTTTATTTTATTTTAATATTATTTCTGTGGCTATATACAAGTGTGTAAAGAATATAATAATTTTATTTTGCTAATAAATAAATAAGTATTATGTACAAGTATAGGTGATATGTATAATACATAGTGAACCCCCATCTCTCCCTACTTATTTTCTTTGCGATCAGGTCAAGGCTTGACCTTCTCTTGGGGTTTTGATCACTCTGTATTTATTCTAAATGCATCCTTCTTTTTCTTTTTTCTTTATCTTTTATTTTTACAAAATAGGTGTTAATTATGCATTATTGACAAAGGCATGCCAAATGCTAAGTTATTATATTTACAAGAATTTACACGTGCTTTTACCACAAGAAATAGCTAAAATAAAAGAATAAAGAGTGATAATCGTAGACTTATCAGGCAGTAAGAAGAATGGTTTAGCTTGTACCTTTAGCCTTTTGGAATGGAAAAAATGGTCACTCACAACAGCAATAGCAGCAGAAATATGGGAAAGTAAGATGGGTTCTTGCTAAGGGAGAGGAGGAGGAGGAGAAAAAGAATATAATGGAGGAGAAGAAAGGGGTCAAAGGGTGATATAAATAAGGAAAGATCAGGGGTAATGTGTCAAATTTTTGAAGAACAAGGGACATATGTAAGTGTTGGACATGCGAGCCCATGGCAAGCCATTATGCAATAAATGTTATTACATACCATTCCATGATATGAAATGAAGAATAAATAATGCAAAGAGTTAGAGTGAGGACTCATCAAACACCATCAAGTGATTGTTAAGAAGATCTCCAACCTGATAAGATGATGATAGTTCTTCTCTAAAGGCTTATATCTAACAGACCTCTTGATGCATGTCCTCTGCATAGGAATTGAGATTCATAGGTGTTAGATAAGTTCCATCAATTAGTTGACTTAACTAGATTGAGATAACTAAAACCTATATCGTATGCTATCACGATATAGGCATGCATCCTCTAACCGAAGATAGATGTATAACTATATGTCTGATTATGTACATTTGGCAGATCAATAGGTGTTGAACACGATTTTTCAAGGGTCTAAAATACGTCTCACATAAGGCGGAGACGCGGTCGCTGTGCCGACCCGCAAGAAACCCTAATTCAAACAACAATTAACCCACAACAGGGATCAAATAATGAAAAGCATTGTGGAGTTAAAATTTATTATAACCCTACAAAAGATGTGTATAGTGCAAGTAGTGTACAGGTCGAACAAAGAGTAAGCAGGTAGATCAGGGCAAACGAAGCTCAAATGCGAATGTGATGTATTTGCCTATAAGTGTTATTTTTGTGGGTTTTAAATTTATATTTTTTATTTAATTTTTGTTTTTATATTTTTATATTTTATATTTTTGATTTTTTGATTTTATATTTTATATTTTATAATTTATATTTTTTATATTTTCTTTTTCTATAAAATAAGATATATATATATATAATAAGGAAAAGAGACTTAATGTATTTATAAAATAGGTAAAAATAAGAAAATTAAGGAATAAATTATTTTTGTGCTTATATACTTTTTTACTATTTTTGTGATTTTTCTATATTTTTGCTAATTTTTTGTTATTTTTAAAGTCCAAAATAAACAAAACAGGGAATAAAATAAATAGCTGAGATTAAAATGGAGATGAAAAATAGTAAACAATACCCGAAATTCTCCAAATTAATTTAAATTAAAGATAATAAAATATAGAAAATTAAGGAACATAAATTATATTTTTAGGATTTTTTGATATTTTTATAGATATTTTAGGGGTTTTGTAATTGTTTTGAGTTTTATTTTATATCTTTTTAGTGATTTTTGGTCTGAAGGTAAATAATGCAAAAATATACAAAATTTAATTTTTTGGAATTTTTCAAGAACATTTTTTTATTTTTATGGATTTTCTAGTTCAAATAGGGATGAAAATGCTTATTTTGATTTTTTATAAAAATAAAAAAGATGCAAAAATACAAAATAAAAATATGGCATTAAAGTACAATGCAACATGAAGCTAGGGTAATTTTTTTTGGGATTTTTTAGGGTTTTATAGATGCGTGAAATAATTACAAACAACAAAGAGAAAATTCACCCCTAGCATGGGTATTTTCAAAATTAAGCAAAAGTCCAGGGGCCTAGATGCAATTTTCCAGAAAATTATAAGGTAATAAAAATATTTCTGGATGAAAACTGAATAGCCAAAAACCCAAGGGTAAAAGTACAAAATTGTCAAAGTCACGTGCACGAGGCATGTGACCTGGTAGGGACCTAAAAACAATTACCAAAAACCTGATGGGTGATTTGCAAAATTTCCAAAAATATATAATAGTTTTAAAAGTTTGAGGAATTAATCGAAATAACCAGAACTACAAGGGACCCTCCACAAAATGGCCACACACCTCACGTGCGTGAGTCATGTGAGGTGACGTGGCCAAGGACCTGTTAGCAATAATACAAAGTTCGAGGGGCTTTTTGTAAATATTATAGAAATTATAAAAGCAGATGAAATATTTAGTATACTAATTAATAAATACAAAAATAAACGGGGGTGATTATGCAAAATACCCACGATTGAAGCGGATCTGACGGCCTATGCTTCTTCACTTACCACGTGTCGAAGATCCAACGGCTGATACTCCTTCACAGATGTGTGGCCAGGATTAGATCATGGCCCTTGATCGAACGGCTACGGCTGGGCGAGATCAGACGGATGCTGTGCTCCAGGAAGAACCGGCCTTGATCGAACGACGGAGAGCCCAGGAGGATGAACAGGGAAGAACCACCGACGTGGCGACCTTCCCCATCCTCAATCTCAGGCTCCGGCGCTCCTTCAGGCTTCCAAAACGGCCGAGTGTCTTCCTTCAGGTGTCTTCTACATGTCTGGAGCTTCAGAAAGAGGTGACAGCCACCTGAGCGCGTCGGCGGAGGTGGAGGAGCAATGCGCCTCCAGGAACCACCGACGGGCCTTCAAAATCGCTCTAGGCGCTCTTGGACGCACGGCCTGCAAAACAGAGGGTCAAGGGGGGTCGCGGGCAAACTACCGCGACCCTCGTAGTGGTAAAATAAGGCGGAGCGGTGGCGGATTAAAAGCTCATCGGAGCAAGCTCTGGCGAGGGGTGAATTAATTGAATGGTTGGGCGACTGTCGAAAACGAAGGTGGGAAACTACTCCTAGGATTATGGTAAATAAAGAAATGCATAAAAAGAAGATAAAGCAGACCTTAACTGGCCTACACCAGGAGATGATCGAGTACCTCAACGGCCGAGGCTGGAGATGGAGGTGGAGCCGCTCCTCGGCCTGCCTAACTTCGCCTCTCGAAAGCCGGAGAGCTTCTTGTCACGTCGCTCGATCCAGGACCTGAGAAAACGGAGGACAATCGGGTCAAAAGAGGGTTCAAGGAATGAAGGAAGGAAAGTCGGATTAGTTTTTGTATAGGATGGTGGGAGCGCTCCAAAGATCGAGAGACAGCAGTCGCGTCAGTGATCCAATCCCCAAGATGAGATGTCGGCGTAAGGGGTGAAAGATGTGACCAAGAAAAATGGGTGAAAATGGGTCAAACAGACGTTCTGACACAGCAGCTGGGGCGGGTCAGAGAGTTGACCCGTGGTCAACTCTCGGACCCTCCTAGTTGGTCCACGTGGACCAACCAGGAAAAACCCGGCAAAAAAGATTTCTTAAATCAATTAAAAATAAAAAACGAATTTATTAATTTTTGGTTATTAAATAAAAAAATGTTTAATTTTTTATAAATTATTTTATTATGATTTTTTATTTATTTTTTAGATGTATGAAATTGCAAGTTACCTTTGAAGGCTATATAGGTATATTCATCTATATATTTTAATGTTTTTTTTATTTTGTATTTTTTAATTTTATTAATTTTGTTTATTATTTTATAAATTTATAACTTATTTTTATATACTTAAAATATTTTTTATTTTATTTTTCTGAATTATTATATACAATTAAATAAATAGAAGTATATTCTTTATATGTATGTTTATAGGTATTATACCTATGTATTGTATACAAGTATTTTATTTTTGTGTTTTTTTATGTTTTTATTCATGTTTTAGTATACATATATATTATAAATAATATTTACAAAATTATAAAATTATAAAATTATAAAATAATGAATAATAAATAAAATGTATATTTTAATAGGTACAAGTATACAATAGGGGTCCAAAACTCAACTTTCAAACTGTAACTCAGAAAAATATGAAACCACCTTCATTAAATAACTTATTGAAAATTATATACAATTAAAGGTGATTTGATACATTTCGAGTTTTTATTTGAGAAATACAGGTCTAGGAAGCCGGGATTTTGGAAACTTATTCAGATCATAACTTTTTATCTGTATATTATTTTTGTATGAAATCAATTTTGTATTTTTCTATATTTAATTACCTACAACTTTCATGTACAAAGTTTCTTTATTTGAATTATAACAAGTGGAGCTAAAAATAGGTCCCAAAAATGAATAAAGAATGGATTAAAATAAAAGGAATTTTTATTGATTTTTGGCCCTTATCTCCTCATACTTTATTCCTTGTCGACCTAGTCATCGAGATGCCTACGTCTCAGGGTTTCGGGTCATAAAATATTTACAATATTTTATTCTTTTTCTTTTCTTTCCTTTATTCTATTATTTTGGCTTTAAAATAGTATTTTATACACTATTTACACAATAATGCATGGATGATAAAATGCATGAATTAACAATATTTACATGCATTTACTAGGGTTTTTAAGACCAAAATGATAGGATAAAGATGATGAAACGGAGATTCATTAATAAGTTGATGGCCTAATCAAGGTCTATACACCGACGAATTGGTGTGCATACGAAAGCATATGAGTAATATGATCTCTCAAAGGGAACATGCATGTTCAATACCGAACCGGAAGACATGAGCACACTCATGATATATTGGGATCAAATTTCGTGCACGGTCGTCTCGCTTTGGAAGATTGACTGAATTTATGGGTTTGATGTATGCTTTTGGAAAGTATATGATCAATACCTGGGTATGATATATAATTTTGAAAAGTATATGATCGATACCAAATCTCAATGATCAAATAAGAAATTTAGTGATAAAACCCCGAAGAAGACAATCTAAATTAATCAAAATCTTTGATCTTATACTAGGTATTTAACGTATGGAGGATGTAAAAGTATTAGGAATACATGAGGGTGATGTGATCATAAACAATTGTATAACCATAATGCTTCCATTCTGAAGGAGTAATGAAACATGTCTGAATTTTAGCGACTCCTCTTAGTAGTAATATATTCTTCGTCCAAATGTTGGACAATGATCTAAATGTGATTTAGATGCAATGAGAAGATTAGATTTATGGCTTTTTTTAATCAAACATCTATAGGAGGTCACCGAGATCTGGATTTGAGATATGAACTCAATATCCAAGTCACTATACGTGGAACATACATTCACCCAGTCCTTATATCCAAGTATTCACAGAGAAAGCGCACCATCCTTAAAAGAGTTGAAGGATAATTTGATTGTTGATAATGTGTCTGAGCATTGAGAAAAATTGATAGTTACATGTAATTTAATTATCATGAGTAATATGAATTTGATTTATATTATTTGGCCATATAAGAAGAGTTATCTACGATAACTAAATGTGATTCAATTAGCAAAGATGTAAATAATGTGAATGTGATTCATATTATTTGAGAACATGAGAATATAGATCTAAGATAATTAAATATGATTTAATTATCAAGGATATGAATAATGTGGATAACACTATCCATATTAATCCTATATATTATAAATGTCATTTATAATATTTATGAGAGTGCAATATGTAAATAACATTTACACTTTAAATATTGATGTAAATTGGATTCACATTGGATAATTAATTGAAAATATGATTTACATTTTATTTTGGGTGCGTGAATATGATTCACATTTTCTAATGGCATGATTGCAATGCTCACAAGACAATTACGAATTATTTGTGTGAATAAATTTGTAATAAATGTTGTTGAAAATTATGGAGAAATTCATGGGATCCATAATCGCATGAAATAGGACAAGAGGATCTCCATTCCAAACGAGGAAGGTAGACGGCCACCTAGTCCTACTTCAACTATGGTCTTCCACCTCCCTCAATGGACTGAGTCTTGCCTCCTTCATATTTCTCCAAGGATGATTGATTTAATTGAATTGGATTTTATATTGATTATTTAATAAATATTTTATTAAATTAACATAATTTTTTGTTGTATTTTTACAACAAAATCATGGCCATTGAAAGAAACACAAATCAATCTCATCCATTGATTTTGTGTTGTCCATGGATTCCCAAAATATTATAAAAGAAGAGGCAACCCTAGCTCTTCATTTTTTAGACAATAGAAATGCAAGATCTTTCTATCTCATACCTGCATTCCCTCTCTCTCCTTAGAGTGGCCATCCACTCTAAACCCTAGAGAGGATTGTCGTCGTTGCCACGCCATTGTGCTGCCACTTCAACGGCTCGTAGATCTCCATCTCCTTCGATGCACCTAGCTCATGAAAAAGATGTCGGATCTCGAGAGATGGTATCTGAGATTCACCACTTAGATCATCAACTTGGAATGCTAGGAGCACGCGCTTCATCAACACGCTCACAAGTGTCTCCTTCGTTGAATCAAACTTGAGACAAGAGGCCCCTTATTTTAGAGATATGATCACAACCACGCTTTATGAGATATTCTGATATATTATTTATTGTTCAGATGAAACAGTATGAGAAGTGTTCTTGAATCATGTGGTTTCATCATTTACATTTTTTTAAATTCCGTTGTCATGAGCAACTAGTATGACTTGTCGCTCCTGATCGCATATGATGCGATCTTCACGCTTCCATGTTGCGCTTAAGATTTTTCTCATAATCATCAAGTGGTATCAAATACTTGGTCAAGGTATCACGGTTCTGAAATAATGAGATTTTTGAGGGTCGTACTGTCTCACAAAGCGATACTGTAGTTGAGGTAATGACCTCTGAAGAATCGCGTTAAATTTAACAATTAACCCACAATATGTATAAAACAATGAAAAGAAAAATATATGGAGTTAAAATTTATTATAACTCCATAATGGAAGTGTATAGGTGTAAGTATGTCGAGTGTCGAACACAAGGAGAAAACAGTAGGTTGGGTAAATTAATGCGTAAAATTTTGTGTGTTCTTCTTGTCTATTTGTTTTTTGGGTCGGTTTTAAATTTTATATTTTTTTAGATTTTTAATTTTGTATTTTTTAATTTATATTTTTTTTATTTATAAATATATTTATAATTTCTTTTTGTTTTGAAATATAATATATAAGAATATATAAGGCTATATATATAATATAATGTAATGTAATTATAAATACTAACAAAATAACCAAAATACATAAAATAAAATGTTTTGGGGTTTTAAAGTTTTTTACCATTTTTATGTTTTTTTAGATAATTTTGCTAATTTTTATATATTTTTAAAGTAAAAAATATCCCAATCAGGGATTTAATAAATATGTCAAAATATTTTTGAAATTAAAAATAGAGAACAAAGTCAAATTTTTTCCAAAACTATTTTAATTACCAATATATAATATAAAGAAAATCCAAAGTCAAAAAAATCTATTTTAGATTTTTATAAAGAATTTTGGTGTTTCTTTAAATTTTATGGATTTTCTTTTTCTATTTTTAGGGTTTTTGGGTTCTAGAGTTGTAAAATAAATAGATATAATATATTGGATTTCTTTCAAAAGATTTTATATTTTTTTGATATTTTAACAATCAAATAGGGGGAAAATGTGCTCTTTTTATTTTTAATAAATATAAAAAGTGCCTAAAATCGAAATCTAAAAATATAGCGTGAATATAAACCCTAGCAGGCACCTATTCCTATTTTTTGAGGATTTTTGGAGCACATATGATAACTGATGAATCCACGATTCATCGCCTTTATTCTTTTATTTTAGCCTCATTTCCTTAGTCAAACACCTGTAAATACCACTAATTGCATAAAATTACCATTTTGCATGCATTTGTTAAAATTGCATTTTTAACACTTTTTGTACATAAATAAAAGAATAAAGAAGAAAAGAAAAAGAAAAGAAAATAAAGGATGTATTTATGCAATAAATACAGACTGACCCGAACCTCGAGAGAAGGTCAAGACTTAACCTGGTCGACCAGGAATAATGTAGGGGGAGATAGGGTCTTCTGTCCAAAATCCAAAAAATATCTTGTAAATATTTTTCATGTGTATTTGTACAAAACTTACCATATTTTATTTGTACATAATTTGACCTCAAACTAATTATTTTTGTAAACAAAGGTTGTAAATAAAAATGTATTGTAAATAATAAAGTAAGTATAAAACAAAATAATGTACATATTGCAAACAATTACACCAAGAAAAGCCGCAAAGTGATAATTAAAATACCAATTCCGGCTATATACGAGTCAAATTGAACCAAACTCACTTCCATTATAATCTAAATTAAATTATCTTTCAAATAGATGTGGTGTCATAATTTTTGGAGTTACGGCTGAAAAGTCGGTTTTATGGGGTGCTTTGTGCAGTTTAACTAATTTTTGTTGTACATGTTTATTAATATTTATTTTTATATAATGTATATAATTATAAATATTGTTTTCATTAAAAATAAAATAAACAATTAAAATAATAAAAAAATTATAAAAATTATTTCTGTATTTGTACATGTGTATATTGCATTTTATGTACATAATATGTGTATACAACTAACTTCCTTTTATAAAAATCACCAAAACAAATATCTCACATTAATTAATTGATTTAATTTAATTACAAAATATAGATTTAATTATTTAATTTATTCTTTTATTTGAATTAATAACCTATCATGTATGTAAAGATTTGATTTTATACCTTTAATGGCCACCATTATGATGGATAATTGATTTCCATTATTAATTTAATTAATTTATTAATTTAATTCTGAATTTCGAAATTAATTATTTAATTAATTATTAATTTTACCAATAAAAACCTTACTCATTTGTAGATACTTTCCATTTTTATTTTTATTCTCTTTTTAGTGGCCTCCTCCTCCTCCTCCTCATTCACTCTTTGATTGATCTTTGGTGGAGAGGAGCCTGATCTCCAAGAGTTTTCTTGTTGAAGAAGGGTGTCCAGCCTCCGATTCGGTCGGTGATAGCGATTCGGTCGTCGTCGAGGCCATCACGACGTGTCTGATCCCAAGGTGAGATCCAATTTTACTTCTCGTCATTTTTCATAGGTAAATCGTAGGTTTGATTTTTACTCCATTTTATTAGTTTTTAGATCCTTAAAAATCACAAAAAATTGTTACCACAGTTTTTGATCCGACATCGATTTGCCGTACCATTTTCTCGATCTCTACACATTCAAGTTCTACCTCGTACAACCTTTCACCTCCGACCACGCACGGTGGTCGTAGTCCCTGGATCTATCTCTCATTACGTCAAGATCTGATCATTTCACACATTCTATTTGTTTATAAATAAATAAATAAAGATATCTACTTTTCTCTCTAACATTTGTTGTATAGGAAAACTAAAAAAATATATTTGTTTTTGTCTTTAACCTTTGTTTTGTAGGATCAAATAAAAAAGTAAACATAAAAAAATTAAGAAAAAAATCCATATTTGTTCTTTACAGTTCCTGTTTTAAAAAAATAAAAAAAATAAAATTTATTTATAGATTTGCTTACAGTTTACAAAATAAAAAAACAAAAAAAAAACAACAGCTCCTCCACGTGGCGACCCCCTCCTCCAGACCGTCGCTCCCGCTGCGCCGCCACCCGCAGGTCAATGACGGTTGCGCCGCCACATATCGTGCCCAGGGCACGCCTCCAGATTCCCTGCTCGCCGAGCTCCGCCGCCAACACCAAGGGCGGCAGCGTCGGCCTCCACCACGGGTGGTGCAGTCACAGCCTCAGCACCCGCTCCCGTCGGTGCCGCTCCACAACTCCACCACGCTTGCGGCCCTGCCGCCCGTGCCCGTTCTCCGTGCTTATCCGCTCCAGGCGGCAGCGCCGCCTGAGTGCCTCCCTCCGCATCCGATACCCGCGGCCCGCGCGCGGTCCAGTCCTCCAGCCGTGCGGAGCCGCCTGCACCTGTCGCGACCTCCCTCGCGGTGCCCAGCCGTGTCACGGCCCTCCTCCGCCCTTGATCAGCTCTCCGCAGCTCCATGCAGCCGCCACATACCTCCATCGACCACCAAGCGGCGGGCAGCGACACTTCTCCCCCTTTCCTGCGTGAAGAAGGCAACGGCCCGCTTGGGTTTGTTTGAAGAGAACGAATGACAGAAGAAGCCCTAGGGGCTATTAACAAAAAAATAATGAAACAGTATTGAGGATGCCCTCCAAAATTTCTAAAGTTGCAAAATACCCCCCGTCTATGCAAGCAAGTGCAAATCTCTGGGTAAATTTCAAATATTTCTCCGTACTTATATTTATTTACACATTGATCCTGTGTTGTTTTCCATGTGATTATGCACGTGTATATCTATGAAAATTTCATGCATGCCCCTTCGTTATTTCTGAGCTATTAGTTGATCATAACTGTGCAGAAATTGCGTTTCAGTCCCTGTGCTTTAGACAATAACTTTGATTGATCTCTCTGATGAAATAAATGTTTTTATCATTGTAAAACTTCTGAGAAAATTCATATATGCTCCTGCTATGCCTTTTTACATTGTATAAATTTTTCATGAATTTTTATTGCTATTTGATATATTTAAAAATAAAAAACAATGTCTTTTTACTTGTCTGAAATTCGAAAAATCATAAAAATTCAAAACATTGCTTAAAATTCCAAAAAAATAGTGTTGGTGTATTTTGGTGTGTTTTAAATTCTATCCAATTTTTGTGCATTTTTCACTTATAAAACTCCAAACAAATATGAAAATGGAAAATCTTAAAAAATTGTAGAAAACTCTAGAAAAATCAAAAAATTGTGATTTCAGTTTCTGATGTAGATATTTAATTGTAGTTTAACATAAAAATAATCTCCAGGAGTATTGGGCACTTAAAGTATTTTTAAGTTGTAAAATAGTCTTGGTTGTGCACTGTTTGCTTTGTTTTGCACTTTGTGATTTTCATAAAATCACAAAATCACCAAAAAATTTCGAAAAAAACAAAAAGATTTTAAAACATATAAAACACAAAAACATTTTCTTTTTAATTTTCTGAGCATTTTTGACTATACTAAAAGATACAAAAAGAGTGTGGTGTTGTGTATTGTTTTATCCTTTGTGCCTTGTTTTGAAAAAAAAATAAAAAAATTCAAAAACCACTAAAAATTGATTTCCAAAAATTGACTATGCAGTTTTTCAAACGTGCTCCTTGTGTTTGACCTTGGTCGCTATACCCAGTAAAAAGAATAGAGAAAGCCCCTTACATTTTTTGATTGATTTATCTTTTACTAAGTGGTTTAAATATTTTTCTCGTTGACCGATTTGAGTGGTTGAGAACAACAACAACCTTGAATATTGTTTATCCATCTCGACTTATCGATTTCTGTGTCATCAATAACACACAAAAATTAATGAACCAGAACGGGCATAAATGCAATTAAAAATACAGTATGGGAATAAAATGCAATTTACACAAAAATATTAACTAATATAAAAAGTTCTTGGATTAAAATGAAATACAAGTACCTCACAGGGATATATATATCCCACGTGATTTTTACAAAATATTTAAACTACGAAAATAAATTACAGGGCTAAATAATAAAGGGTAAAAATGAGGGGAAAAGGTGCAAAACACCCCCTCAATGGCATGATCCAACGGTTCAGATGTCTTCACTAATCCACGTGGCGTGCTCCCAATGGTGCATACCACTTCGCCGATGAGTGGCCAAGATTAGATCTCGCCTCTTGATTGGATGGTTGCAAGGTAAAGGATCAAACTGTGGCCGTTGATTCTAGCAGTTGCTCCTAATCTAACGGCTTGGAGATGATTAGCAAGAACTCGGGAAGAACACATGCCCAACGAGTTTGAATCGGTTGTCACTCAAACCTCCGGGTAGCAACGACTCTTCTGATGCCTGCAATTGACTCCTGCAGCTCCAGAGAGTCTCTTAGGCGCTTCAAAATGGTCCGGAGCCCACTGATGAGGGCTCTGGAGCTCAACGACTTTCAGACACATGTACCTTCTTCTCCATGTCAAATCTTCAACCCAGATGGGCTCCTGACTGCTTGGACCTATTCAAAATAAAAAGGGGTCGATGGCAAACTACTTTGTCCTTATTAGGGGGAAGTGGAAGTGGAGCGAGGCAAGGAGGCAGACCTCCGGTGAGGTGATGTAGTCAAGCTTCGATAGGCCAGATCAAGGATCGATATGGATGAATGATTGGTGGAACACGATGTGGAATCGAAGGGAGAGAAGATGTGATGGTCTAAGGATGTCAAAACAATGTAGATCATAGTGGAGGGTTCGTAGGAGTGGAGCTCCGACGAACTATGAATTTGGTATTTTAAGCTAAAAAATTAATGAAACTTTAATCTAAGGGAAAAATATGAAAGCAAAGCCTAAAACTAATCTAAAAAGCGAAGAAAAATATATCGAGTGGCGCTTCGCCGCGATATGGACCTCACGAAGGCGAAGGGCGATCAGAGATGGTGGATTGCATCTCTCCTTTGATCAACCTAAATGCTCGACGAAGATTCTTTTACCATCCTCAATCCATTGGGCGCAAAAAGGAAGGGAGAGAGTGGGATAAAGGGATTCAAAAATGAGAAGGAAGGAGGAGGGGTGCATATGTACAAGGAGTGATGCGGCTGGAAGATTGAGGCTGCATGATCGATTCAGAGCTCTTCGATCCAAGAGATCAACAATGTGTGATAGGACTAGATCGAGGAAGAAAAATGCAGAAGAGAGCAACCCAAATCGATGACTATATCGATATCAGAAAAAGGAAGAAAACGGGTCAATACTAGGTTCTGACAAGGAACGTTCGTAGGGAAGGACAGTTGACCGTGGTCAACTATATACTCAATCCGGTTGGTCCACATGGACCACCCGGGAAAAACCTTGCCCAGTAATTAATATAAATTCTATAGTAAATAATAATAATTTTATTAAATTAAAGTTATTATAAAAGTTGTTTGTTATTTTCTGTAGTATTTTAGTCTTATATTTATTTATTTTTATGGGATTATTTATTATAATTTAAATTTTAAGATTTTATTTATAGGTATATTTATCTATGTTTTGACTATTTTATTTTATTTTGTATTTCTGATGTATTATATATACTTAAGTAAATATAGGTGTATATTATATAGATGTAAGTATAAATATTTCATCTATGTATTTTCTATACTTATTTTAATTTTGTGTTTTACTCATGGTTTTATTCTGTTCCAAATATGTACAAGTGTTGCAAATAATATTCCCAAAATTATAAAAATATAAAATTATAAAAATAATAATGAGTGAATAAAATGAATATTTTATTCAAGTATATTATATAATAGTTGTCCAAAACCTAACTTTCACACTTTAACTCCAAATTAAATGAAATCAGCATCATTAAATATCTTATTAAAAGGTTATATACAATTAAAGGTGATTTTGATACATTTTGTGTTTTTATTTAGGAGATATGAGTCCGGGAAGTTTGAGTTTTGGCTTTTAATTTAGATTATAAAATGTACATTGTAGATTATTTTTATATGAAATAATCTGTATTTTTTCTACAACTTCCATTTACAAAGTTTTTTTATTTGACGTATAAAAAATAGAAAAAAAACATCCCAAATAGGACTTATTGAAGAATAAATAAAATGGAATTTTAATGGATTTTTGGCCCTAATCTCCCCTACTTTATTTCTTGTCGAGCCAGTGATCAAGATGCCTAGGTCTCAAGCTTTAGGGTCATAAATACCTTTGACATTTTATTCTTTTTCTATTCATTTCTTTATTCTATAATTTTAGCATTAAAAACTATATTTTATATACAATAAATGGAATAAATAATAAATATTAATTTGTATAAAATAATGCTCTTTACATGCATTAGCTATGGTTTTAAGGCCAAAATGATAGAATAAAAATGATGAAATGGAGAATCATCACCCCCTTATACTTGCCTTTGTTAGTCCGTAGCATATACTTATGCAATAAGTGCTGAAAATAAAAACAAAGAAAATAAAAGGAAAGAAAGTGGATTGAATATAATTTTTAAACTTATCTTCATAAAATCAAAGTTTGGGGCTCAAGTTGGACCTTTAGATTTTAGGTGCAATCAGAACCTTATTGGGGAATGGATTTGAAACACAACAACCTTTGAGGCTCACAAAACTCTGCTCACGTCTTCCCAATAGCCAGGGAAGAATACTTCAACTCATATTCAAACAATTATTACTATGAATCTATCTTGGACAATGTGTGAGATATGTAGATCTCCTCGGCTGAAGCGGTCGAAGTCGGTCTTCTCCAACATGGTGACCCTAATTACCCAATCCAACAACTCTTTCCTCGAGAAGCAGGGTATTACTTTCTAAGTTCAAGTGACAACCAACTCAAGCAGAGGAGGTGGAGAGAAGAATGGACGGTAGCCAGTGTAGCTACCTATCTTAGGATGCTTGACTAGTATAGCCAAGTCATCCGACTGCAGGCTCATAAACATATGACTTTGGAGCTCAAGCTTGCTTATTGACCATACAAATATGTACACTCCGGCAAATTTTCAATCAGGCCTGCCCACTTTTTGGAGTTTTTGTTTTTCATCATTTTTTGATTATTATATACAACAACATTTATAATAGACTATCTCTCTTTTGGAGCATTATTGCAACCCACAACTTCTGTCTTCAGACCTCGTAGCCATTGGATCGGGTTGAGGTACAATGGCCACAAATGTGCGACTTCCAATGTTTCCATTGACTCGTATCTCATGTTGGCAAATCCGGCCCTCTACTACTTCAGCTGAGGTGAGCAAAGTGAAAAGTGCAGGTGTGCAAGCTAGGTCATTATCGGCAAGAGTCGTCCGTGTACTCCGAAATACTTTTCTTAGGCAGTTAAGACGACACTGAACCAAGTCTTGTATTCTCAAAGACTAGACTTGAAGAACCTCAATTCCAATTCCTATAAGGTTCCTGTGAGTAAGTATTTTTAAGGTCACACCAAGCTCCAATCTTCGGATTTTACTTAGACTTGTGAAATCGTCATACTCAATCCAAAAAATGCAAATGCTATGCACAATGTAAAAAATATTTTTGTGATACAATTTTCAAATTTTGAACTTTTTTATGGATTTTTGAAAAATGTTTTGCAAATTTATGCAATTTTCAAAAAGATTTTGCAAATGTTTTTTGGATTTTAAATTATATATATTTTAGGGATTCTTTGAAACAAAAAGTTTTGGCAAGAAAACTAGGTACATATATTTACATGGGGATGCATCAATTATTTATAAGACTTGGGGTTTAGAGGATTTACACAAGATATATGTTAGTTGTTTATATATATATATACAGTTGGTTAAAAGTGTTTAGTTATTAGGATGATGTATATATTCCTCAAACTTTTTTGAAAATAACTTTACAAATAATTTTGAAAACTATAGTGCAAAATAATTTTTGCAAATAATTTTTTGCAAACATTTACAAATATTTGAAAATCATTTTGTAAAGGTTTTTCAAACATTATATATAGATTTTTCAAATATTTTTGTAACCATTTCCAAATTCATTTGAAAATAGGTTTTCAAAAGATTTTTATTTTACACAAAGAAAAGAAATTTTTACAAACAAATTATTTTTACAAAGGCTGAAAACATTTTACAAAATATTTTTCAAATAGTTTTCACATTATTTTTCAAATAAATTTTCAAACTATTTTTCAAGCATTTTGTAAAATATATTTACCTAATTTATTAGTCAAAATATAAAAAAATAATTTGAGGAATAATAAACAGTTTTTTATTACTTGATTAATGAATGTATATGTATATAAAGTATTTTAGCCATTCTTATTAAAAATACGAAACTGCAAGTTATTGCTAAAGTATTTACAAAGTATATACGACTCCCATATACTTAGCTTGAGCTATGTCCTCATATATCAAAGAGGAAAAAAAGGAGAAGACATAACTCGTACTAAGTATAGAAAAGCCTATACTACAACGATGAATAAAGAATGAAGTAATGAAGAAATGAATGAATGAGAAGTTGACCGTCCCCCTATACTTAGGGTCAAGCAATCCTAAGTATAACATATTGTACACAAGGCTGGGAAGGACAAGGGTGGGAATGGACATATCACACTCATATTGTCTCCCCCTATACTAAGGCTAAGATATCCCTAAGTATAGATAAGAAGAGGAGACAGTGGAGAGGTCCAAAGAATGAACAAGTCAAGATGCACACCCCCTATACTTTGGACAAAGTACATCCTAAGTATATTAGAGGTTAAAAGAGGGCGACACCTTTTTGGTAGAAAAAGAAAAATTAAAACGAAAAGAAGAAAAGAAGAAAGATCACCCAACTCATCCACCTCCCCTATACTTAGGACAAAGTACGTCCTAAACAAGGCAAAACACACAGAACGAAGTGGATGAGAAAAAATAGGAGATAGAAAGAAGTAAAATGAAAGAGGATATACAAAGAGGTGGATGTACAAAGATCAAAAAGGTATAAAGAGAGCCTTCTTGTGTGATTGCTGAGGAATAGATCTGACAAGGTGCAGCTCGATATCGGGGTCCTCAATAGACACAGACCGATCAGAATCAACCTCATGAAGATCCTCAACAGTATCAAAACAGAAAGGCACAAATCGGTCAGTGGAAGGAGTATGGTTGGGTTCGTCCTAGGAAGTCTCTGCTAGGTCATCATCAAAATGAAAAGGAACGAACTCATCTATGGAAGTAGTGATGAATCCACGATTCATCACCTTTATTCTTTTATTTTAACATCTTTTCCTTAGTCAAATACCTGTAAATACCCATTAATTTCATAAAATTACCATTTTGCATGCATTTGTTAAAATTGCATTTTTAACACTTTTTGTATATAAATAAAAGAATAAAGAAGAAAAGAAAAAGAAAAGGAGGTATTTATGCAATAAATACAGACTGACCCAAACCCCGAGAGAAGGTCAAGACTTGACCTGATCGACCAGGAATAAAGTAGGGGGAGATAGGGTCTTCTGTCAAAAAAATCCAAAAATATCTTGTACATATTTTTCATGTATATTTGTATAAAATTAAATTATTTTATTTGTACATAATTTGACCTCAAACTAATTACTTTTGTAAATAAAAGTTGTAAATAAAACTATGTTGTAAAAAATAAAAGTATTTGTGAAATAAAATATTGTATATATTGTAAATAATTACACCCAGAAAAAGCCGCAAATCGATAATTGAAACATCAATTCCGACTCCATACAAGCTCAAATTGAACCAAACTCACTTCCATCATACTATAAATTAAATTATCTTTCAAATGGCTGTGGTTTTGTTTTTTTTGGAGTTACGGTTAAAAATTCGGTTTTTTGGGGTGTATTGTGCAGTTTACCCATATATTTGTTGTATATATTTATTAATATTTATTTTTAAATAATGTATATATTGTAAATATTTTTTTTCAATAAAAAAAAATTTAAAAAAATAAAAAATAAAAAAAATCTTGTATAAAAATTATTTCCTTATTTGCACCTGCGTACATTATATTATATGTATATAATATATGTATACCATTAACTTCCTTAAATAAAACCATCAAAAAAATTTAATTATCTAACATTAATTAATTAATTTAATTTAATTCCGAATTTTGTATTTAATTATTTGATTTTAATTGATTTATTTGATTTTATAACATGTCATATATATTAGATTTGATTGCATACCTTTAATGGCCACCATTAAGGTGGCCAATTAATTTCCCATTAATTAATTAATTTTTTAATTTATTTAATTACGAATTTCGAAATTATTTATTTATTTATTTTATTTAATTAATTATTTTATTAATTCACCCAATAATCACCTTCCTTTTGTAGATAATTTCCTTTTTTTATTTTCTTCTCTTTTTAATGGGCTCCTCCTCCCTCATTCACACTTGATCGATCTTTGGCGGAGAGGAGCTCGGTTTCTGAGAGATTTCTTGTTGAAGAGGGTCCTAGCCTCCGATCCAGTCGGTGACAGCGGCGTGAGCTTCGTCGAGGCCATCATGGCTTGTCCAAACCCCGAGGTGAGATCCACTTTATTTCCCATCTTTTCCTAGGTAAATCGTAGGCTTAGATTTTAGTTTAGAAATAGTTAATCTTTAGAATTTAGAGTATAAAAAAATCCATCACACTTTTCCGCCTCGACACCGATTTACCATCTCATTTTCCTATCTCCGCATTTCATTTTCTACCTCACGCAACCACACACCTCCGACCACGCACGGTGGTCGGAGTCCACGGATCTATCTTCCATTTCCCGGATCCGAATCCATTCACTTGTCATGTTATTGTGCATAACAAAAAAATAAAAAAAACTTTTGTATCTTGTTTCCTAATCTGTATTTTTGCAAGATATAATTAAAAAAAAGTAATAAAATTTTTTGTTTGTCCTCTAACTCTAACATTTGTTTTGCAGGAATAAAACAATAAAACAAAAAAATATATTTTTACCTAACATCTATTTTGCAGGATTAAAAAATACAAAAACTAAAAAAATAAAAAAAATACATTTTTTGTTTACTAACATTTTCTGCAGGACACAAAACAATTAAAAAATTAAAAAAAAGGCACGCACAGGGGCGGGTCGTCACCCCCGCGCCCCCTCTTCCAGCCCACGCGGCGGCGCCGCCCAGCGCGCCTCCGCCCAGCCGCCTCCCCTCCAGGCCGACGCTCCATCTCCGCATCACGTCCAGCCTCCGCGCGCGGTTGCGCGGCGCGACTCGCGGCCATCCTCCCGTGCTCCATCATCCTCCGCCGCGGACCCGCGAGCCCAGCGGCTGCCGACCTCGATCGCCCCCACACAGGCCCCTCCAGGCCCCCGCGGCCTCTGCGCGTCGCCCAGCGCGCTACACCTCCCCAGCCGCGGGACCCTCCACGCCAGCTCGCGCGCATCCCTCCCGCGGCCGCGCGCCCAACCGCCCCCACCGGTGGCACCTCCTGCGACCCCCGCGATCCGCCCCTCCACGACCTCCACGGCTCCAGCTGATCCTCCTCCACGACTGCGGAGCCCAGGCAGCGACCTCGCACCCTCCGTCGACGCCATCCGTGCGCGGCCGCGCAGCCGACCGCCTCCGCCATACCTGCAACGCCTTCCGCTAGCCCAGGCGCCGTCCTCCTCGCCCAGCGGAGTTGTAGGGGCTTGTCAATGCTTCTTGTGGGGGTTCCTACTTCGCCAAGGACGAAGATCAAGTCTGGGCCATCTATGAGGAGATGGCTGAAAACTACTCAGTGATGTCCCAGACTAGGCTCTATGCTCAAGGAAAACCCCAACCCCATGCCGTGTCCTATCATAGGATCTCACGGGTTGATGCGGGTCCACCCATTTCTTCGTCAGCAGCAGCAGCAACAGCCTCAACAGTATTCTCAGCCTCCCCCTCAATTCCAGCGAGGGAACCCATCTGGTTCTCATGCACCTGTTTATGAGAACCCGGCCCTTGATGACCTCGCCCGCTTGCTCACTGACCAGCAGGCATCCTTCCGGCGAGAGATGGATGAGTTCCGGCAGGAAATGAGGGAGATAATCAAGGGAAAAGCCGCCATACCCGCTCAGATTGAACCTAACCCGAACAATATGAAGAGGAAGTATGAGTAGGTACAGTTTACAGAGGCCGCCACTCCTAGTGATATTCTGAATGATATTTCTTCCTCCATATTTGATGCTGATTTTGTAAAACTTAGGAGCGGTAGAAGGCCAGCCGACGACGCCTCATCTGAACGACAGCCCATTGATGATTCGAGAGCGTCAGACAAGGAGGATAGCGGTGCTGATGCCGTTGATGATGTTTATGACGGTGGTGCTGACGCCACCAAGGATGATGATCTAGTCGGCGGTACTGATGTCGTCATGTCTCCAGATGCAGTTGGTGGTACTGATGCCACTATTAGATGTGATGCTGATGCCGCGAAGACAGATGCCGTGGGTGGTGCTGATGCCACAATTTCTAGTCCAGTTGTGTTTCCTCATATCTATGTATCTCAAGACATTATCAAAAATAACAAAAAAATGAATAAAGGAAAGGTTTCTTCATCTACTCAGAGTCCATATGTGTTGCATGATCACTCTTGTATGGATTCTAGTCCTTCCCAGCAACAGGAACCTCTTCCTGACCCTCTATTTGAGGAGGGTCCAGCCATCCCTTTCCCTCAAGCACTCCGCTTAGGGCAAGGGAAGAAAATAAAAAATCCAAAAAAATCACAACAGTTAGAGTTCAGCCAGCAGATGATTGACAGATTTCATATCCAGCTGACTCTACAGGAGGCATTAGAGCACATCCCTCTCTTCCAGAAGCACTTGAGAGAGAAGACCACTATACGTAGGAAGAAGAGGAATGCAGAAATCCTTGTGCTGACACGTGCCACTTGCTTCGCTATACAAAATAAATTGGCAGCCAAGAAACCTGATGCAGGAGCTCCATATGTCAGATGCCACATTCATGAGCAGCAATTTGATCGTACTCTTTTGGACAGCGGTTCTTCGATTAACCTCCTTCCGGCTGCCTTACTCGATCGATTCGAGTTTGGCCCTCTTAGACAGAGCAGGACGATCCTTTAGTTTTCTGATAGATCTGTAAAGAGGCCAAAGGGGTTACTTAAGGACATTGTCGTCACAATTCAAGGCCTGAAATTCCCCGTGGACTTTGTTGTACTGGACATGGAGATCCCTGAACGTGTGATCAATGCCCCCATCATTTTAGGAAGACAATTCTTGGCCACAGCCAAGGCGATGACCGACCATGATAGTAGGAAGGTATACCTTCGCATCGAGGGCGAAAGTGTACAAATAGAGACGATTGAGGAGACCAGATCTAAAGATTCAGAGTGCTCAGATCAGATGACCGACTCAGAGCAAATGACAGATGCGGAGCTAGACATCCACCACGAGTGTGACTTTGTGATTACAGACGAAGAAGCAGTTTGGGCAGATCCCGCATCACGAGCTCTTGCCACATCCTCAGACAGTGAAGATTCACATATCATGGCAGATGAGAGTTCGGAGAGCACACTCATGGCACAGGATACAGTAGAGGCTGATTACCATGTTCAGGATAGCGAAGACGATTTTATCTCATGCGCTTCAGATTCAGATTCCTCAGACACAGACACCGACTTTGATTGGCAGGAGTTCGATGAATATTTACCGTGTCTGGTGCCTACAGAGCCGACAGCTAGGACGGAGAGTGAGCCAGGACAACTGACAGATACACCAACAGAGCCATCTTCGTCAGATTTACCATTACTGCGAGAGTTTTCACACACAGATCTGGTAGCATTCACTCAGACATTCCAGAAGCCAGATTTACCAGCTCCCACTTGTCCAGAATTGAAGACCTTACTACAGAGCATGAAGTATAGATTCCTTGCAGGTGAGCCAGATATGTTTCCAATCATTATCTCAGCGGATTTGACTGAAGATCAAGAATCTCGTCTGATGGAGGTTCTTGAAAGAAACCGCTAGGCAATAGGATGGAGTGTGGCTGATCTCCAGGGGATAAGTCCGGCCCTGTGCTCCCACCACATTTATCTCGAAGAAGACGCCAAGCCCTCGCGTGAGTTCCAGCGAAGGTTGAACCCGAATCATCGAGAAGTGGTTATGAAGGAAATATCTAAGTGGTGGAGCGCCGATTTTATCTACCCCATCTCTGACTCTAAGTGGGTTAGTCCATTGCATGTGGTACCCAAGAAGATGGGTATCACCACAGTTGTGAATGAGTCTGGAGAGGAGATAGCCACCCGAGTACCCACTTCTTGGAGGGTCTGTGTGGACTACAGACGATTGAATCAGGCCACCAAGAAGGACCACTTCTCGCTACCATTCATAGATCAGATCATTGAGAGATTAGCTGGGAAGAGTTACTACTGCTTTCTGGATGGGTATTCGGGATACAATCAAGTGGCCATAGCGCCTGAAGACCAAGAGAAAATAACGTTCACCTGTCCGTTTGGGACGTATGCTTTTCGACGGATGCCCTTTGGATTATGTAATACCCCGGATACATTCCAGAGGTGCATGCTCTCCATTTTCTCGGACATGGTTGGTGAATTTTTAGAGGTCTTCATGGATGATTTCTCAATTTATGGTGACAGCTTTGATGCATGTCTTGATTACCTAGACCAAGTACTTCAGCGCTGCATTGAGGTCAACTTAGTCTTGTCTTGGGAGAAGAGTCACTTCATGGTGACTCAGGGGACGGTCTTTGGCCACATCATCTCCAACAGGGGCATCGAGGTCGATCCGGCTAAGGTGGATATCATCAAGAAGCTCAATCCACCGTCCAATATACAACAGTTGCGGTCTTTTCTGGGGCATGTCGGTTTTTACCGACGGTTCATACAGACTTCAGCAAAATTGCCCGACCGCTCACAGATTTGTTGACGAAAGACACTGAGTTCCTTGTAGATGATAAGTGTCTTGCATCATTTGAGACTCTCAAGAATCTAGTTGTCGAGGCTCCTGTCCTTCAGCCGCCTGATTGGTCTCTCCCATTCGAGATCATGACGGACGCTTCTGATTTTGCCATAGGGGCTGTGTTAGGACAGAGGAGAGATGGAGCGCCTTTTGCCATTCACTACGCTAACCGAACAATGGATGCCGCTCAGCGGAATTACACAGTCACAGAGAAAGAGATGCTAGCTGTAGTCTTTGCCTTGGATAAGTTTCGATCTTACATTCTTGGTTCTAAAGTGACTATTTATACTGACCACACCGCCATCCGATACTTATGGCAAAGAAGGATGCCAAAGCCAGATTGATCAGATGGATCCTTCTACTCCAGGAGTTTGATATAGAGATTAAGGATAAACCTGAAGTTAAAAATGTTGTGGTGGATCACCTCTCCCGTTTAGAGAACCTTGAGGATTCGGATCATATTACACCTATTACAGAGACTTTTCCATATGAGGCGATCCTTGCAATCACCTCACTTCCATGGTACGCTGATATTGTGAATTACCTTGTCACGAAGAAGGTCTCACAAGATTGGCCCAGATAGCGACTTGAGACCTTTCTTGCAAAAGCCAAGTCGTACCATTGGGAGAATTCCACTCTTTATCATGAAGGAGGGGATAGCATCTGGAGACGGTGTATTCCTCAAGAAGAGCAACATAGTGTCCTCACCTATTGCCACAAGCTTGAGGCAGGAGGACATCATTCTGGGAGACGGACAGCATGGAAGGTGCTTCAATCCGGCCTTTGGTGGCCTACCCTCTTCAAGGATTCAGATGAATTCGTGAAGAGGTGTACTGACTGTCAGAAAATGGGCACTTGTGGACAGAGAGATATGATGTTGATGCAGCCCATTCATTTCTGTGAGGTTTTTGACGCATGGGGCATCGATTTCATGGGCACATTTCCTAAGAGTCAAGGATTTGAGTATATCTTGCTTGCTGTAGATTATGTGAGTCGTTGGGTTGAGGCCATCCCCGCCCGAACCGCAGATGCTAATACCGTTTGCAAATTCTTGAGGAAAAATATCATTTCACGGTTCGGGGTACCTAGAGTGTTGATATCAGACGGGGGGACTCATTTTATCAATGATAAGGTAAGGGCCCTTACTAACGAGTTCAGCATAGATCATAGAGTTGCCACTCCTTATCATCCACAAACGAATGGTCTTGCTGAGGTTTCTAACAGGGAGATTAATACTATATTGCAGAAGGTAGTCCGCTCAGACCGAAAGGATTGGTCACAGCTTTTAGACTCGGTCTTGTGGGCATATCGGACGTCCTTCAAGACTCCATTGGGTACATCTCCATTCCGACTCGTTTATGGCAAGCCATGCCACTTGCCAGTTGAGCTGAAGCATAAGTCACCATGGGATGTTACTGAGATATTTTTGGATCCAGAGTGTGTAGGAGATCAGAGAAAAGCAGAATTGGCAGCCCTGGAGGAACTTAGAGATACAACATTCTCGAATAGCCTACAGTATAAGGAACGAGTAAAGATATGGCATGATTCTCACATCAGCCATAAGCAGTTTGAACCAAATCAGAAAGTATGGTTATTCGATGCAAGGCTAAAGCTATTTCCAGGGAAGTTGCAGAGCAAATGGAAGGGACCATACTTGGTCCGGAAGGTGCACGACAATGGCAGCATTGATATATCTGAGATGTCATCAGAATCCACCTTCCGAGTTAACGGTCAGCGCCTGAAGCCATATCTAGAACATGATCCGCTGATCGTCAATGTTGCCCCTATTGATTTTGTATGAGATGTAGTCCTTGACTCACATCATTTGCATCTCATGCCTGATTTTCACTTTCTCTCGCAACTGTATAGATCCAGATGTCCATATCACACATTCTTTTGTCTAAACACTCCATTTCCATCTTATGATTATGCTATACTTATGGTGTACTTTACCCTAAGTATAGGGGGTGTCAGACGTTTGATTATTCTTTTGATTCTTTTTACCTCTGTTTTGCTGCCTATACTTAGGGATATTTTACCCAAAGTATAGGGGAGGTAGACTCTGTATTTTCATCTCCTCGGTTTTCTCCTTTGTGTACAGTCTGTTATACTTAGGATTACTTGATCCTAAGTATAGGGGGATCACCGACCTCTATTGATTTTATTCTTTTATTCGTCGTTGTAGTATACCATTCTTTTCACTTTTCTATACGCGGCACGAGTTATGTCTTTCTTTTCAGCTCTTTGATCACTATGAGGACATAGTTCGAGCTATGTATAGGGGGGTGTCGTATATATTATATATATACTTTAGCCATAACTCGTACTTTCATATTATTTTTAAAATGGCTAAAACATTGTGTATATACTCAAAAAAAAGAAGAAGTCTTAAAAAAACTTGTAAAAGAAATGAATAAAAAAAAGTCAACTCTGTATATATTTGTATAAATTACTCAATTTGTAAATTCTTGTGAAATAATCAACTCACTCTTGTGTAAATATGTATCTCATTCAAAAAAATAATAATAAAAAAATAATAATAATAAATTTTTTTATATATATTACTAATTTTTTGCATTAAAAAAATCGCATGTGCATCATCATTTTTCAAAAATCCATAAAAATTTCAAAATTTTGAAAATTGTTTCACAAAAAGATTTTTTTCTTTCTTTTTCCTTGCATGTACATATTTTCTTGCATTTGCATGAGCATTTTTCAGGATGATTTTGACTATTAAACTAAGTCCGGAATAAATTTGAAGAATGGAGCTTAGTTGGACCTTAATCCACTTAATTTCAGAGGAACCTTATAAGATTTGGAGTTAAGACTTCTCAGGTCCTAGTGACTTAATTCTTTGAGTCCATAAGACTATGTTCACATGTCATCTTGATGAGTCTAAGTAGAATATTTAACAACACACACATGATTCTTTCAGACCGTGGCTTACCTTGGACACTGCACTTTACACGTAGCTCTTCATGGATGAGGTAGTGAGGGAGCAGAATCTTTTGGCTTGGGGTAGCATACGAGGGTAGTACATCTAGGCGGAACCTCTCGTCCTCCTCTAGGGAGGGAAGTGCGTCTCAACCTAGTCTAGTGATGTTGAGGTCTAAAGACAGGAGCTGTGGGGTTGCAATAATGCTTCAAAAGAGAGATAGTCTACTGGCTCAAGAGGAAAAACTCCTTATGTAAATGCTGCACCTTGTATATAGTAAAAAAAGGAAAAAATGCAAAAGTGGACTGGCTTGATAGAAAAATAAAATGCCTGTAAAAAAATAAAAAAATAAAAAAATAAGAGCTTCAAAGTCATATATTCATGAGCTTGCAGCGGGTGACATGGCTGCACTGGTCATGCATCCAAGGATAGGTAACTACACTGGTTACCGTCCATTCTCTTCTCCATCCCCCCTTCTTGAGCTGGTTGTACTTGAACTTAGAAGGGAATATCCCCGCTCCTCGAGGAAAGAGTTGCCAGACCGGGTTATTTGAGTTACCTTGCTGAGAGAGGCTGGATCTTTGTTACTTCTGAGATGAGGAGCTATATTTCACTTACACGTACAAGAAAAGATTCATAGTCATAAGAATTTGTGTCTGTAGACTTGTTCTGATCTGACTGTTGAGGAGACCTGAATAGGAGTCCTATGGAACTTAGAGGCTGTTAGGTTTTAATTCCATGTCCCATTAAGGTTCCGACGCACCAATAATCCAAAGGTCCGACAGAGCTCCAAACTATATTTTTATGAAGATAACTTTGAAAGTCAACATCGTTCTAACTTCTTTCCTTTTTCTTTTCTTTATTTTTATTTTCACTTATTTTCCAAATAAGTGTTTGCTAAGGGACTAGCAAAGGTAAAGTATAGGGGAATGATGAATCCACGATTCATCGCCTTTATTCTTTTATTTTAACATCTTTTCCTTAGTCAAATACCTGTAAATACCCATTAATTTCATAAAATTACCATTTTCCATGCATTTGTTAAAATTACATTTTTAACACTTTTTGTATATAAATAAAAGAATAAAGAAGAAAAGAAAAAGAAAAGAAGGTATTTATGCAATAAATACAGACTGACCCAAACCCCGAGAGAAGGTCAAGACTTGACCTGATCGACCGGGAATAAAGTAGGGGGAGATAGGGTCTTCTGTCAAAAAAATCCAAAAATATCTTGTACATATTTTTCATGTATATTTGTATAAAACTTAAATTATTTTATTTGTACATAATTTGACCTCAAACTAATTATTTTTGTAAATAAAAGTTGTAAATAAAACTATGTTGTAAAAAATAAAAGTATTTGTGAAATAAAATATTGTATATATTGTAAATAATTACACCCAGAAAAAGCCACAAATCGATAATTGAAACATCAATTCCGACTCCATACAAGCTCAAATTGAACCAAACTCACTTCCATCATACTATAAATTAAATTATCTTTCAAATGGTTGTGGTTTCGTTTTTTTTGGAGTTACGGTTAAAAATTCTGTTTTTTGGGGTATATTGTGCAGTTTACCCATATATTTGTTGTATATATTTATTAATATTTATTTTTACATAATGTATATATTGTAAATATTATTTTCAATAAAAATAAAATTTTAAAAAATAAAAAATAAAAAAATCTTGTATAAAAATTATTTCCTTATTTGCACCTATGTACATTATATTATATGTATATAATATATGTATACCACTAACTTCCTTAAATAAAAACCATCAAAAAATTTTAATTATCTAACATTAATTAATTAATTTAATTTAATTCCGAATTTTGTATTTAATTATTTGATTTTATTTGATTTATTTGATTTTATAACATGACATATATATTAGATTTGATTGCATACCTTTAATGGCCACCATTAAGGTGGCCAATTAATTTCCCATTAATTAATTAATTTTTTTAATTTATTTAATTGTGAATTTCGAAATTATTTATTTATTTTATTTAATTAATTATTTTATTAATTCACCCAATAATCACCTTCCATTTGTAGATAATTTCCTTTTTTTTGATTTTCTTCTCTTTTTAATGGGCTCCTCCTCCCTCATTCACACTTGATCGATCTTTGGCGGAGAGGAGCCCGGTTTCCGAGAGATTTCTTGTTGAAGAGGGTCCTAGCCTCCGATCCAGTCGGTGACAACAGCGTGAGCTTCGTCGAAGCCATCATGGCTTGTCCAAACCCCGAGGTGAGATCCACTTTATTTCCCATCTTTTCCCAGGTAAATCGTAGGCTTACATTTTAGTTTAGAAATAGTTAATCTTTAGAATTTAGACTATAAAAAAATCCATCACACTTTTCCGCCTCGACACCGATTTACCATCTCATTTTCCGATCTCCGCATTTCATTTTCTACCTCACGCAACCACACACCTCCGACCACGCACGGTGGTCGGAGTCCACAGATCTATCTTCCATTTCCCGGATCCGAATCCATTCACTTGTCCTATTATTGTGCATAAATAAAAAATAAAAAAAACTTTTGTATCTTGTTTCCTAATCTGTATTTTTGCAAGATACAATTAAAAAAAAGTAATAAATTTTTTTGTTTGTCCTCTAACTCTAACATTTGTTTTGCAGGATAAAACAATAAAACAAAAAAAAATATATTTTTACCTAACATCTATTTTGCAGGATTAAAAAAATACAAAAACTAAAAAAATAAAAAAATACATTTTTTGTTTACTAACATTTTCTGCAGGACACAAAACAATTAAAAAATTTAAAAAAAAGGCACGCACAGGGGAGGGTCGTCACCCCCGCGCCCCCTCTTCCAGCCCACGCAGCGGCGCCGCCCAGCGCGCCTCCGCCCAGCCGCCTCCCCTCCAGGCCGGCGCTCCGTCTCCGCATCACGTCCAGCCTCCGCGCGCGGTTGCACGGCGCGACTCGCGGCCATCCTCCCGTGCTCCATCATCCTCCGCCGCGGACCCGCGAGCCCAGCGGCTGCCGACCTCGATCGCCCCCACGCAGGCCCCTCCAGGCCCCCGCGGCCTCCGCGCGCCGCCCAGCGCGCTTCACCTCCCCAGCCGCGGGACCCTCCACGCCAGCCCGCGCGCATCCCTCCCGCGGCCGCGTGCCCAACTGCCCCCACCGGCGGCACCTCCTGCGACGCCCGTGATCCGCCCCTCCACGAACTCCACGGCTCCAGCCGATCCTCCTCCGCGACTACGGAGCCCAGGCGGCGCCCCCACGCCCTCCGTCGACACCATCCGCGTGCGGCCACGCAGCCGACCGCCTCCGCCACACCTGCAACGCCTTCCGCTAGCCCCGGTGCCATCCTCCTCGCCCAGCGGCGCCGCTACGCCCTCCTCCGCGACCTCCGCAGCACAGCGGCCCCTCCGCAAGCCGCGACGCCCGCCATTCGCCTGCAGATCCCGTTGCCGACCTCCTCTCCGCCGTGCTCGACCCGCGCGCTCCAGATCTGAAGGGGGCGGCGGCGGATGTCCCATCATGTGTTACCCTCCTTTGACGTGAACAGAAGAACAAGAAACCCTAGATGGAGGGTTAATTAAAAAGGGTAAATTACTTTCTCACCCTATATTTACTGTAAAGTTATATTTTGGTGCAGAATGAATTAGTAAATTTCATGTCCATCTTTATGTATCCAGACTCTAAGTTGCATGCTTGTTCTTAATGAAATAAATATTTTCATATTCCAAAAAAAATTCTAAAAAAAATAGTGTTTGTTTCTGCTGTATTCTTCGTCATTGTATAAATTTTTCGTGAATTTTTACTGTCATTAGATATATTTAAAAAATCAAAACATTGTCTTTTGTGTCTTTTTGCTTGCCTACATTTTGATAATTCATAAAAATTCAAAAAAAAGAGCCTAAAAATTCCATAAAAATTACTGTAGGTACTTTTGAGTGTGTTTTATTTTCTGTCCAATTTTTGTCCATTTTTCATTTGTAAAAAAATCAAACAAATTGCAAAATACAAAAAATCTTACAAAAATTGTAGAAAATTCTAGAAAAATCCAAAAATAGTGATTTCAGTTTCTTTTTGTAGATATTACTTTGCACTTTGTCTTAAAAATAATTTTAGGATTTTTTAGCACTAAAAAGATTTTTAACTTGTAAAATAATCCTGATCGTCCATTGTTTGCTCTGTTTTCCACTATTTTCATTTTTATAAAATCACAAAAACATTTTCTTTTCTTTGATTATTTTGAAAATACCAAAAAGAGTATTGTGTGTGTTTTTGTACTCTTTTGTGCATATTGTTCTTCTTTTTAAAAATATAAAAAATTAAGAAATTCAAAAACCACTAAAAATTAACTTTGAAATTTGACTACTTAGTTTTTAAATCATGCTCCTTGTGTTCGACCCTGGTCGCTATACCAGGTAAAAAGAATAGCGAAAGACCGCTTACATTGTTTTCCTTGATTTCTATCATTTTCGAGTGGTTTAATTATTTTTCTCGATTGACAGCGCTAGGTGATTTGGGTCACAACGACCCCTGTTTATTTACATACTTAACCCAGTTGTCAGGCGCGTCAACAAGTAGTCAGGTCAGGTTCGTCTTGTGAGGTCTCAACTAAGTCATCATGGAAAGGTCTGAATTCATTTATGAAAGTAATAAGTTAAAATTCGACCTCTTCAGGCTCTACAAAATCTGCTCTCTGCACTGAGGTGTCTATGGTGTAAATACCGTGGATGTCATCAATGCATTGCCACTGACCGGAAGGGGGAACTCCAAGGTTTATGCTTTTCAAGTCTTTCTCACCAAAGAGGAATCCTTGGGTCTCAGTGTCATAGCACTCGCAGTCGGCTAACATGGGCACACTCTCATGGGTTGCGGATCTCTGGTCAACAATGGGTGCATTGATCAACACATCGCTCCCGACATCAGAACGGAAGCGAATCTCTCCAGATCCATAATCAATAACGACTCCTGCATAGGCGAGGAAAGGTCGTCCCTGGATGATTGGAGGAAGTTCCACAGGGGTGGAAGTTTCCATGGCCAATAGGACAAAGTCAGCAGTGAAGCTCATGCCCTGAATCAGAATGGCAACGTTCTCTAGAATATCCTTCAGCCTCTTTATTGATCCATCAGCAAATTTACAAAACATCCTAGTTTTCTTGAGAGGCCCTAAGTGAATAGACTATATCAATGAGAAGCGTATTATATTAATTAAAGAACCACCATCAAGGAGATTGTTATCACAAGAATAGTTAAAAATCATGAAACTCGCAATAGGTATGATAGTGTTTTTTTTCCTAGTGTGTGGACGGTGAGAGATGGCATGGGAAGTAGCCATGGTCAAGATGTGTCGCTCAGATCTGCTCCTTCTCTTTCTCTTCTTGGGTTTAGGAGCAGATAGTTGGTCATGGCTGGCAAATTGGGGCCTCAACAATATCATGAATAACTGCCATCACTTTAGGTTTAGTCAGTTTTTCTGAAATTTTGGATCTCCTCCATACAAGGGAGCGGATTAGAATCATCATCTATACAAGGATGACTAAGAATAGTTTGTACAGTGTCATCCTTGGGATCAAAGATGGGGACTGGTGTGAGTGAGTATGTGGTCAATGAGTCTGGCATGGGTGCCTTCTCCTTACAAGTTGACTCAACATGGTATCTCCTGAGATCTTTTTTGTATTTTTAACATGTTCTCATTTTTTGTATTTTGGGTGATTGCGAGCTCTCATAAGAATCCTCGAACGAACCCATATCATCAAATGATGAAGAGACATTGTTGCTTATATTTATATTAGTGAGGTCATCGATCCTCTACTACATATACTCCATCATCTGGGTCAAGTGCTCAAGAGTGGACTCCATGAGAGGGGACTCCAACATGTCAGACTAGGGTGGGTAAGATGGTGGGTACTGTGATGGCGATGGATAAAAGTTTGATGCCTGATACTGCAGCTGAGACGGATATGTACAAAAAGAAAATTTTGGAGCAAAGTCCTCCTAATAAAATGGAGGTGGACTGGCTAGAGGGTACAAAGGATCCACAAATATCGAATAAAATTCGCTCCAGTCAGCCATCTCCGAAACAAAAGAAGGTGATTGAGAGAACACAAAGGTCAAATCAAGATCTGCGAGGAAAAAGGCACAAGTGGCAGAGAAGATATATGATGCACACAAACAATCGCACACAAAACAAACCCCTCAATTCACCTACTCATACTTTGATGACCGTGAAAGTTTGGTCTTTTTATCTTTTCAATTTTTTAGAGTTAGGTGATAAACACAAAATTATACAAACACATAGGCTGGTCTGGGATTTGGGAACTACTCTTTAGTGTGTACGTGACAAAGTAAATGTGAATACAATGAGGGGGTTACTCTCCCCAACTCAAAGATTTTCTTTTTGATTTATTTTAGGGTCGAGTAAGCTTAGCAGTCCTAATTTTATTGATTATCACTTTTTTTGTATTTTAATAAAAATGCATGAACCTAATGAGGATTCAATTCTTTTTAGATCATATGTGATCAAAATCAGAGGGAGAGAGCGGAAAAACAACGCAAGCAAAAGCGATGATGAATGCTAAGTAGAAATGCTCGCCTTGCCTCCAGCTCTCTTCATGCAAGGATGCTAAGAAGAATTGAAACCTATCTATAAGCGAATGGAATATGATGAAAGCGCCTTAAAATAGTAAGTGCTATTAGAATGAATAACAATATGCCAATCACCTAGAAAAAAACCAAAGGGTCCAGTCTTGGAGCCTCCTCCGCGCCCACCACAGTGGGTCCTGCAAGCGTTGTATGGAGGACTCTCGCGGTGCGCGGATCCAAAATAAAGAGCAATTCAAAATTTGACTAAGTGCAAACAAGAACTATAGGTACATGCAATGGTAATTAAGTATTTGGCCTTAATATATCGTCAAGTAGATCCTAATGCTAGGTCTCAATCACACAAAATAAAGGAAAGCAGAAAGTCAAGAAACAATTGAAAAAAGGGAAGCACGGAAAACACGGCAAAATCGACGAGGCCCCCAAGCAAGCAATCGCTCGAGCACTAGACTCTGTGAAGTGTAGAGTCCTAGAGAGTCCTGAATTATTCCAATAATATGTATCTCTATCACTTTAAATTATAAATAAATAAATAAATAAAATAATATACAAAAAACTATTGTCTTCAAAATCCCTCCAACTTCACCTTTGTTGCTTCCTTCTGTCGGCTAGGTCAGAAAGGCTGGCTTCACCTCACATGGGTGCACATGCACTCCTAGAAGAGCATCCCTTGATCTACGATACCTCGTAACAAATTCAAACAGAGAGTGTGATTAGATAATTTACAGATAAAATCAAATAAAATAGAAGAATAAATAAAGGAAAAAATAAAGACAAGAAGGCACAAACACAAAAAGCCAATCTATGCGCAGTTGCTCCCCGGCAATGACGCCATTTGAAATAACAATATTTTGTGGGTAGTACGGTCTCGCAAGGCGATATCACACTCGAGGTAATGACCGCTCAAAAACCTCATTAAATTAAACAATTAACCCATATTAATGAAAAGTAAAATATGTGGAGTTCAAATTTATTATAACTTTACAATGGAGGTTTATAGGTATATGTAGAATGTTGAACGCAGGGAGCAAACAGTAGGATGGGCAAATTAATGTGCAAAATTTTATTTGTTCTTCTTGTCTATTTGTTTTTATATGGGTTTTTAATTTTGTACTTTTTTGGAATTTTAATTTTATATTTTTTAATTGATTTAAATTTTATATTTTTTCTTTATATAGTTTTTAATTTCTTTTCCCTTTTAAATGTAATATATAAGAATATATAAGGCTATATATATAATATAAGGTAATATAATTATAAATATTAATAAAAATAAAAAATAAAAAAAATAAAATATTTTCGTATTTTAACTATTGTTTTACTATTTTTGTGATTTTTAGAAAATTTTTCTAAATTTTATATATTTTAAAAGTCAAAAATATTCCAAATCAGGGATTTTATAAATAAACCAAAATATTTTGAAAATTAAAAATAGAGAACAAAGTCAAAACTTTCCAAAACTATTTTTAATTAATAATATATCATATAAAGAAAATTTAGAGATAAAAATAACCATTTTTGGGAATTTTTTAGATTTCTACAAAGAATTTTGGAGTTTTTTAAATTTTTATGGATTTCTTTTTTCTATTTTTAGTTTTTTGGGTTCTAGAGTTGTAAAATAAATTTATTATAACTCTACAACAAATGTGTATTGTGTGCAAGTATGTAGATGTCGAACACATGGAGCAAATGGGAGAATGGTGCAAATGAATGCAAAAATGTGTGCTTCTGGTTGTCTATGTATTTTTGTGGGTTTTTAATTTTTATTTTCTTATAGATTTTAATTTTATATATTTTTAATTTCTTTTTATATTTTCTAATTTTTAATTTCTTCTTTTTTATAATATATAATATAGAATATATAAAGTAATATATAATATGGACTAATATAGAATAAATATAACAAAAAAATTTCAAAATCAAGTATTTTTGGATTTTAAATATTTTTAAATATTTTTGTGATTATTTCAAGATTTTTGCTAATTTTTATGGAATTTTCAAATAAAAAATATACCAAATCAGGGATTAAATAAATCAATTAAATTAAAATGGAAATTAAAAATAGAAAATGATGTCAAAAAATCTTCAGATCAATTTTAATATGTAAATAATAATATAAGAAAAGGTAATAAAATAGGAAATGATATTTTTGGAGTTTTTAAGAATTTTTTGTAGGGATTTTTACACCCATAACCTTGAGTAATTTCGCAATAACATTCATAACCCCGCATAATCGCGAATTACACCTAGGACCCCGAAAAATACTTAACTCTTACATGGCATAACCTTGTGTTAGTTGGCATCTATCTTATCTGTTAACTCTTACGGAAAAAGTTATATGTTGGCAATTTTACCCCTAAAACCATAACATATTTATAAAGTATGCCATTAATTCCACTACCATCCCTCAAGCTGAGCCCTGACCTCCTCCAAATCTCGAGAACCCCCCCCAACCCACCTCCTGCAGGACCCCCCTCCCTCCCTCAGCTCACCTTCTGCAGCTCAGGCCGGCACCGACCTCGGCCCTGCGCCGCCCACCCTCCAGTCTATGTGACCCCTGCGCCGCCCACCCCCAACCCCTGCAGCCGAGGGCGGAGAGGGCCCCCCGTGCTGCTCACCCGGACCCCCTGCAGCCGAGGGCGAAGAGCCACCTCCCCCCACCCCCTGCAGCCGAGGTCGAAGGGACCCCGATCAGATGGCAGAGACCCCCCTCCCCCGATGGCATACCCCCCCATCTGACCTAGGCCCCGCACCATTGAGCCGTCATCTACTGGGTTGGGGTTCCCGGATCAACAGTTGCATCCAATCCTGACGCATATCTCGACCGCACGATCGGAGCCCAGCGTGCAGTCGGGTTCCTTCTCTTTTCCAGGTGTCAACTGGGATACGTCGGGAAACTGGGTGCCTGCGTATCAAATCATAGATAAATCGGTAGCCGCGTGACTAGAGGACCAGTCCTGGATGCATTCCATTATAATTTCAGATCGATTTATAGCAGAAGGATTATTTCAGTGCCTATGGGAGTTGACTGTGATTGTCACTATCATCTAGAGAGGTAGGACTGGATGCAAGCTGACCCATAAACATGTGTGTGATCAGTATATTTCATGGGTCCACTGATCATAAGTTGGAATCAGAAACTTCGATTGCTGTAATTATGCAACATCTTTTTCTTATTAAAATGGACGACAAGAAGAATATGGTGGGAGACACACGAAACATGGAGGGAGGGGTTGGGTTTGGAGGGTTTTTTATTTTTTGGCAAATTTTTAATAGCCTTTGGATAGACTATGGGTTAGATTAACTCATGATATGGTTGAGTTAACTATCCCTTTAACGGAGGGTTATAGGTGTGAGACGGAGGGACTATCTAGGGTTCCTCATATAATTCACGATTATGCGGAGTTATGAATGTTATTGCGAACTTACTCAGGGTTATGGGTGTAAAAATCCCTTTTTTATATTTTATAATAGATTTTGGAACTTTTTAATTTTTAATGGTTTTCTTTTTCTATTTTTAGTGATTTTTGGTTTGAAGGATCAAAATTCTTACATAAAAAAATATTTTTTGGGGGGAGGTTTTCGAAATGTTTTTATATTTTTTGCTATTTTATACTGCAAATAGGGCAAAATTGTGTTGTTTTCAATTTTCAATAAATAGGAAAAGTCCCAAAATTGTAAATCTAAAAATATGCGTGAAAGTGCATGCTTTCAGGAGCTTAACCCTATTTTTTGATAATTTTTGGAGCAAGGGCACTATATTT
Organism: Ottelia alismoides; assembly: GCA_037367405.1. NCBI lineage: Eukaryota > Viridiplantae > Streptophyta > Magnoliopsida > Alismatales > Hydrocharitaceae > Ottelia > Ottelia alismoides. The sequence continues at coordinate 88,794 of JAZKJV010000802.1, forward strand.
ATTAAATAGAATGAATCAACAAAAATCAATAGCCTAGTAGGGTCGTAAATGCAAATAACCTAAAGCTTGAGGGCTAAACTGCAAATATACCGAAATTAAAACAACCTATGAATGTTTATGGACTCAATACAAAATGCAAAACCCACGAGGTCTTGCGTGAAAACACGCCAAGCTCATGTGTATGGACACATGAGCCTCACTAGCAATAACCCAATTGCAAATAATAAAACTATGGGGGTCATTTTGCAACCGTTACAAAAATAAAATAACAGCAGTGGAAAGTTTAAGTTTTAAATAGTAACACAAAAAGTTTTTGGGTGTTGAATACAAAATACCCAATCAAAGGCATGATCCAACGGGCGCGATTGATGACACGAACCTGAGCACTCGGGTATAAGGTACTAGATAGGTCGTTGTGACCCAAGCGATCAGACTATGTCAATCAAGAAAAATGAACCACTAATAAAGATAAAATCGATCAAATCGCGAAAGCGGTCCTGCTATTGGATTAACCTGGTATAGCGATCAGGGTCGAACTCAAGGAGCACGGGTTGGCCTCTTGGTCTACGAAGTAGTAAAAAGGAATAAAATAAAAGAAGAAACTATTTTTAGTGTTTTTTAATTTATTTTATATTTTTTTGGATTTTTTAATGTATTAAGAAAATAAAACAAACAAAGAAACACACACTTCAACAATATATTTAAAGCACTAAAAATCAACCAAAAATTCAAACAAAAATATTTTTGCGTGTCTTATAATTTTTAGTGTTTTTGGTGAATTTTTGAGAATTTTCTGATGTTTATTTAATTTTCTAAAAATCAAAAAGTGGCAGAAATACAAGGTACTGTCCAGCCGAGCTAAAAGGGCTTAGATAAAATATCTAAAGCCCCCAAATTAGTTGGGAGGTAATTTTCCTGTAAAGAGGAATAAACAAGGAAAATTTAGGTACCAATTTTATTATTTTTGGAGTTTTGGTTTAATTACTAGAACTTTTATAAGTTTTTAAGTGTTTTCAATTTTTAGTGATTTTCAGTAATGAAAAATAGCCAAAATTGGCTAGAAAATCAAACTAAGCAAGGCAAACAGTAGATAATTTTTGTGGAATTTTTAAATGAGTTTTAATATTTTTTTGTGATTTTTCAAGTTAGACAGTAACAAAATTAAAGGTTTTTGAATTTTTAAAAATACCAAATGAAATAAAAAATGTCCTCAAAAATCCACGAAAAATTTACACCATGGCAGGAGCCATGTTTCCAATTTTCGTTGGATTTGGAGGTGTTTTGCAATTTTATTCAAAAATAAAGAAGGGGCACTGTGCACAGGGACCAAAGTGCAAATACCCAAGAGTCTGGGGGTCTGGTGCAATTTTCCCAGCTAAACACGCTCCACGCGCGTGCCTGGGGCACTCAGGGACCCAAATGTAATAAAAATAAGTCCCGAGGACTTATTGGTAACAGGTACCAAAAGTCCAAGGGCTTATCTGCAAAATACCCGAAATATCACGCACATGTTGAAATATATCACGCATAGGGTTATGAATGCAAATAGATAAAAACTTTCATTCATTCAAGAACAACCAGAACTACAGGGGCATCTATTGCAAATAAACCAGACAAACACGTGACGAAGCACGTGGCTTACAACACACAGGGGTATAAATGCAAATAGATAAAGTACGGGGTCCTCTATGCAAATAACCCTAAAACTAAACAACTAACTTCAATATTTACAGGATTAAAACGAAATAAAAGAGAAGACAGGGCCTAAGGGTAAATTACCCTTTATTAAGCGGACTGCTGGATACGCGCCACATGGAGGATCGGATGGTGGCTAACGGTGGGCGCTCCAGATGTCGCCTCCTCAGATCGGACGATAATGGTTGCTCCGGAGATGGACGGCTCGGATTGAAACTGGAGCGGGAGGGGCGATCGAACGGCGTCTCGAGGTCGTGGAAGAACAGGTGGCCGGCGAACTTCGCCGGCCCAGTGCGAGCGCCTCCGACCTCCTCGCGGGGCGCTGGGGATCTGAGAAGGTCCGGCGTGAGCCTCCGCGTCGTGTAGGGGTCTCCGATGACCCAGCCGAGCTCCGAGGAGCTCGAACAAGGTCGACGGAGCTGAGCCTCCTGGCTGGAAGACGAAGGACCTCAGATGGTCGTCGTTTGACCTGAAAAGCAAACCAGAAGACTCACGGGTCGAGGGCAAACTTCCTCGACCCGGTTAGGCGAGGTGACGGTGATCTGTGGGTCGCAGCGGACGAGCTCCGACGAAGGGAGGACGGTGAAGCTCGACTCCCAGCTCCTGTGCGAGCTGGGTTGGATGGGAACGTGGAGAAGATGCGCGGGAGGAAGGTGAGGGCTATGGCGATGCCTGATGATCAGATGGTGGTCGGAAGCGATGGGAATCGAAGATGAACGGCGGCGGCGCGATTTGGGGGTAAATGGAAATCAGAGAAAAAGATAAGCTATCGGAACTACCTGGGTGGTCGGAGAGACTGTGGAGGAGCTGGGGAAGCTCCTGGTCGTCGCCTCGAGGAGCGTCTCCCTCCGAGGCTCAAGCTCCAGCTGATGGCGGAGCGACGGCGGCGTAGCTCGCCGGATCGATGGACTCGCCTCCTCTCCTCGCTTCGACAGGTCGAGGCGCAAGCTGTCACTCTCGCGGTCTCTCTGGAGCTCACAGGAGGAGGAAACAAATGGCCAAAGATGGAGAAATGAGGTGGCGGAGCTCGAGCTAAATATGGGCGAGGGTCCGGGAAGATGAGGTCGGGTATGGCGTGGAAGCGCGCGGATCCCGAGGGTGCAGCTCCGGCGAGGGTGTCGGGTGAATCGCGAAGAAGCCGGACCCGGGGTTTGGGTGAATGGGATCCAGGTTTAATCGCTAAAAATCCGAGAAGCGGGCTTACCTGCTAAGAACCGTGCAAAGTGGTCCTGGGGGGGGGGTAGTTGACCGGGCGATCAACATCCCCAGGACCCAATAGAAATCGGCCACGTGGCTGGATCTTGGAGTGAAAATTAAGGGTAGCTAGGGGTCGATTTAGCAAAAACTCAAAACACAAAATATTTTTCTTTTATTTTTTTTCTATTTTTTAGTGATTTTTAATTAATTTTTAGAATTAAAACTAAGGTATATACATAGTATGTACTATATAGGTATATGTACACTATTAGGGTTTTTGATTTATGATTTTTAAATTATTATTTTTATGCAATTTTATTCCTATTTTATATTTTATTTATTTTCTTTATAAAATAAGGAATAAAAAGGTATTTTTATTTTATTTTTATCATTTATATACATAGGTAAAATAAATATGTATGTACATTTATATACATGGTATATGTACAATATATTTTTGTATTTTTAATTTTGCTATTTTTATTTTGTTTTTGATTTGATTGTTCTTATTTTATTTATTTACAATATATAATATAGACTATTCACAACAATTGTAAAAATTGATTTTATTTATTTACAAGGTTAGATAAATATGGAAGAGTGGTTTATATACAAGATGAAGGTGGTATTTTTGGTCTTTTTGATTTTTATCTTTTTCTTTTGTTTTTATACTTATAGATATATACAAGTATTTACAAGCATAATTTAAGCTTATTTTTGTTGAGGAAAATATTTTTATTTATTTACATAAATATGTACACACATGAGCCCCTATCTCCCTCTACTTTGGCTTTTATGCGGTCAGGCCCATGCTGAGCCCTCCCTTGGGTTAGGTTGCTCAATATTTATTCTAAATATTTCCCTCTTTTTCTTTTTAATCTTTATTCTTTTATTTTTGCACAAAAACATGCTAATTATAGGTTTTTACACAATGCATGCTTTTGGTAATTATTCCTATTTACACATATCTACATGCATTTGCAAAGGTTTTTGTAGCTAAAATATAAGAATAAAGAGTGATGAATGAGTATTCATCACCCCCCTATACTTAACTTTGCTAGTCCCTTAGCAAACACTTATTTGAAAAAGAAGTGAAAAAGAAAGAAAGAAAAAGAGGATGTACATGGATCAAGATTGATTATTAAACTTGCCTTCATTAAATTGGGGTATGGAGCTCGATCAGATCTTTGGATTATTAATTTGTCGGAACCTTATTTGGACTTAAGTCTAAAACTCAACAACCTCTAAGTTCCACTAATCTATAACCAAGACTCCTCAATGCTCCAGATCAGAACAAGTCATCAATCACAAACCCTGAAGACCATGAATCTTTTCTTGTCCTGTGAATGTGAAGTCTAAGCTCTCCACCTCAGAAATGGCAACTTGACAACCCTCCCCAACAAGGTAACTCTACGACCTCAATCTGGCCATTCTTTCCTCGAGGAGCGGGGTATTCCCTTCTAAGTTCAAGTTCAACCGGCTCAAGAAGAGGAGGAAGAAGAGAATGGGTCAAGGCCAGTGTAGCCAAGTACCCTTGGGAGTTTGACCAGTGTAGCCAAGTCTCCCTGCTGCAAGCTACATCAGGTGGATCATGAAACCAAGCTTTGCTTATTGCACTCTATATACATACTCCGGTGGGATTATCATTTTCTATCAGACCCACCACTTTTTTGGAGTTATTTTCTTTTTCCACACATTTTTTTTCAAGTGCATCTGTACAACATATACATGTGCAGCATATATACAAGGAGTTTTTCCTCTTGAGCCAGTAGACTATCCCTCTTTTGAAGCTTTCTTGCAACCCACAACTCCCGTCGTTAGACCTCATGGCAACCAGACCAAGTTGAGACGCACTTCCTTCACTAAAAGAAGAAGAGAGGTTCCGCCTAGAAGTACTACCCTCATATGCTACCCCAAGTCAAGGAAAACTGCCTCCTCACCACCTCATCCGTGGAGAGCTCGGTGCATAGTGCTGGTGTCCAAGTAAAGCCATAATCTATATGAGTCATGTGTTGTTGTTAAGTGCTCTACTTAGGCTCATTGAGATGACATGTGATCATAGCCTAGTGGACTCAAAGAATTAAGTCACCATGGACCTGAAAAGCCTTAAACCTAAGCCCTATAAGGTTCCTCTTAGAAATTAGGTGGATTAAGATCTTAATCAAGCTCCATTTCTCAATTTGATTCCCGGCTAGTTTAAATATCAACTATCATCCAGAAAACTATATACATAAGTACAAAAGTTGCTTTTCACACAAATTTTACAAACATGCAAAATTTTTGAAAAATGTTTTGAAATCATGAATGGATGATGCATGAAGTACAAGTTTTGCAAAAAGATATTTACACAAATTTACACAAGATTTTTGCAAACTTTTGATTTTCAAAACATTTTGGAAAAATTTTGTACTATATACATAATTTTGATAAGAAAATATTTACACAAGCTTTACACAAAAGATTTTTGAAATCATTTTTACAAAAATAATTTGTACACTAGCTATTTATGTGCAAATAAAAGAATGTTTATGTACATGAAATTTTTTTTAATTTTGTGATTTTTAGCCATTTTATTTATTAACACACTCACACAAAGTACGAGTTATGGCTAAAGTATATATGAAATATATACACACCCCCCTATACTTAGCTCGAACGATGTCCTCGGAGTCAAGAGCGATGAAGAAGACATAACTCGTGCTAGGTATAGAGAAGTGAAAAGAAAGGCTCTATACAAAGACGAATGAATGAAAAGTCAAGAGGGTCTCGGGTCTTCCCCCTATACTTAGGATTAAATAATCCTAAGTATAGCAGGCTGTACACTAAGGGAAAACCGAGTGGAGAATGTACAGTGTCTACCCCCCCTATACTTAGGGTGAAATATCCCTAAGTATAGGCAGCAAAAACAGGGGTAGGCGGAAATAAAAGAAATACCCAAACGGTCTCACATCCCTCCTATACTTAGGGTAAAGTGCACCCTAAGTATAGCATAATCACAAGATAAATAAAGGGATGTGGGACTAAAGAATGTAGTGATATGGACATCTGGATCTATACAAGGCGGAAGATCAGTGAAACTCAGGCGTGAGATGCATTAGATGTGAGTCAAAGACCACATCTCACGCAAAATGAATAGGGGCAAGATCAGCGACCCACGGCTCGTGATCTAGAAATGGCTTGAGCCGCTGGCCGTTCACTCGAAAGGTACTCTCAGAAGACAACTCAGATATATCAATGCTACCGTTGTCGTGTACCTTTCTGACCAAATAGGGTCCCTTCCATTTGCTCTGTAGCTTCCCTGGAAACAAACGTAGCCTCGCGTCAAACAACCATACTCTCTGTCCAATCTCAAAATGCTTGTGGCTGATGTGAGAATCATGCCACTCCTTCACTTTCTCCTTATAATGTAGGCTGTTTGAGAATGCTGTATCTCTAAGCTCCTCCAAGGCTGCCAACTCTGCCCTCCTCTGGTCTCCCATACCATCTGGATCCATAAGAATATCTGTGACTGCCCAAAGTGACTTGTGCCTCAGCTCAACAGGTAAATGGCACGGCTTGCCATATACAAGGCGAAAGGGAGATGTGCCCAATGGTGTCTTGAAAGACGTCCTATATGCCCACAAGACCGAGTCCAAAAGCTGTGACCAATCCTTTCGGTCAGGGCGGACGACTTTCTGCAATATAGTCTTGATCTCCCTATTCGACACCTCGGCTAGACCATTCTTCTATGGATGGTAAGGTGTAGCAACACGATGGTCTATACCGAACTCGCTAGCAAGGGCCTTCACCTGGTCGTTGATGAAGTGAGATCCCCCATCAGAAATCAGAACTCGTGGAACCCCGAACCGCGTGATGATATGCTTCCTCAAAAATCTGCAAACTGTCCTCCCATCAGCGGCTCGGGCGGGGATGGCCTCCACCCAACAACTAACATAATCCACAGCCAGCAGAATGTACTCAAATCCCTGACTCTTGGGGAATGGACCCATGAAATCGATGCCCCATGCGTCAAAAACCTCACAGAAGTGAATGGGCTGCATTGGCATCATATCACGCTATCCACAAGTGCCCATCCTCTGACAGTCAGTACACCTCTTCACGAACTCATCAGAGTCCTTGAAGAGGGTAGGCCACCACAAGCCGGATTGGAGCACCTTCTGTGCCGTTCTCCTCCCAGAATGATGTCCTCCTGCCTCAAGCTTGTGGTAGTAAGTGAGGACGCTATGGTGTTCCTCCTGAGGAATACACCGACGCCAGACGTTATCCCCTCCTTCGTGGTAAAGGATGGGATCCTCCCAATGGTAGGACTTGGCCTTCGCAAGGAAGGTCTCAAGCCTCTGCCTGGGCCAATCTTGTGGGACTTTCCCAGCAACGAGAAAGTTCACAATATCGGCATACCATGGGAGTGAGGTGATAGCAAGGATCACCTCATCTGGGAAGGTATCACGAATGGGGTCAATCTGCTCAGACTCCTCAGGCTGCTCTAAACGGGAGAGATGATCCGCCACCACATTCTTGACTCCAGGCTTATCCTTGATCTCAATGTCGAACTCCTGGAGTAGAAAGATCCATCTAGTAAGTCTGGCCTTGGCATCCTTCTTTGCCATGAGGTACCTGATGGCGGTGTGATCTGTGTACAAAGTCACTCTAGATCCAATGATATAAGATCGAAACTTATCTAGGGCAAACACTACGGCTAGCATCTCCTTCTCTGTAATCGTGTAATTCCGCTGGGCGGAATCCAATGTGCGGCTAGCGTAGTGAACGGCAAATGGAACTCCATCCCTCCTCTGTCCCAGCACTGCCCCTACGACAAAATCGGAGGCATCCGTCATGATCTCGAATGGGAGAGACCAATCAGGCGGCTGGAGGACAGGAGCCTCAATCACACGCTGCTGGAGAGTCACAAAGGACGAAAGACACTTGTCATCGACAAGGAACTCGGTATCTTTCGTCAAGAGGTCAGTCAACGGCCGGGCAATCCTGCTGAAATCCTGAATAAATCTCCTATAAAATCCAACGTGCCCCAGGAATGACCGTAGCTGCCTCAAATTGGACGGCGGTGCGTGTTTTCTAATGACATCAACCTTGGCCGGATCCACCTCCATGCCCCTGTTGGAGATGATGTGGCCAAGCACCGTCCCTTGAGTCACCATGAAGTGACTCTTCTCCCAAGATAGAACCAAATGGAACTCAATATATCGTTGGAGTACTCGGTCTAGGCAGTCAAGACAGGAGTCGAATCCGTCGCCGTAGACCGAGAAATCGTCCATGAAGACCTCCAAACACTCCCCTACCATGTCCGAATGCACCTCTGAAAAGTCGCAGGGGCATTGCATAGCCCGAATGGCATGCGTCGAAAGGCATATGTACCAAAGGGACAGGTAAAGGTGGTCTTCTCCTGATCCTCAGGAGCGATGGCCACCTGGTTGTAGCCCGAGTACCCATCCAGGAAGCAATAATGGCTCTTCCTTGCCAGTCTCTCAATGATCTGGTCAATAAAAGGCAGGGGGAAATGGTCCTTCTTGGTGGCCTGGTTGAGTCTCCTGTAGTCAACACAGACCCTCCAAGAGGTGGGTACTCGTGTAGCAATCTCCTCTCCCGACTCACGGATCACAGTCGTGATGCCCGTCTTCTTGGGCACCACATGCAAGGGGCTGACCCACTTGGAGTCGGAAATGGGATAAATAAAATCTGCACTCCACCATTTTGATATTTCTTTCATCACGACCTCTCTCAGGTTGGGGTTCAGCCGCCACTGGAACTCACGCGACGACTTCGTCCCCTCCTCGAGATAAATATGGTGGGAGCACACTGATGGACTAATCCCATGGAGATCTGCTACGCTCCATCTGATTGCCTTGCGGTTCTTTTCAAGAACCCCCATCAAACGGGATTCTTGCTCTCCAGTCAGATCGGCGGAGATGATGACTGGGTACATCTCAGGTTCGCCCGCAAGGAACCGATACTTCAGCGAAGTAGGGAGCGGCTTCAACTCTGGACAGCTGGGCGCTGGCAAATCTGGCTGCAGAAGGAAATGTGTCAATGCTGCTAAGTCTGCCAAATCTGCCTGGGAGAAAGAAAGAGAACTCTCACAAACTGGATCTGGAGAAGGCTGCTCAACTGTGCTGTCTCTGATCTGCTCTGCATCTACCTCCTCCTCATCTGTAGGCTCGGGTGGACTCAAGTCGGGCATCTGATCATCACAATCTGCCCAATCAGACTCTGAATCCGAGGGATCTACATCAAATACGGTGGCATCAATACCACCATCACACAAGGTGGCCTCAGTACCACCATCACTGCAAACCGTGTCACGGTCAAGAACCGGCTCTGCTGCCTCTGTAGTATCCTGTACCAGGGCTGTGCTCTCCAGACTCTCCTCTGCTATCATCTCGGCATTAGCTGTGTCTGAAAATGAGAGGATGGCCTGTGCTGCAGGATTTGCCCATGCTGCCTCATCATCTGTGATCACAAAATCACAGTCCTGGTGGATGTCTGGCTCTGCGTCTGTCAGCTGTTCTGAATCTGTGCTAGCCTCTGAGCATGCTCTCTCTAGCTCTGTAGTCCTCGACCTTCTCTATTTGTATACTCTCGCCCTCGACGCGAAAGTATACCTTCCCGCTATCATGATCAGTCACCGCCTTGGATGTGGCCAAGAACGGACGACCAAGGATGATGGGGGTATCGGCCACTGAGTCAGGGATCTCCATGTCCAACACTACGAAGTCCACGGGGAATTGCAGGCCCTGAATCGTGACGATAACGTCTTGCAACAACCCCTTCGGCCTCTTGACAGATTGATCAGCAAACTGAAGGATTGTCCTGCTCTGTCTAAGAGTGCCCAACTCGAAGCGGTCGAGAAGGGCTGCCGGAAGAAGGTTGATCGACGATCCGCTATCCAATAGAGTCCGGTCGAACCTCTGCTCACTAATCTGGCATCTGACATACGGGGCCCCTGAATCTGGCCTCTTGGCCGGCAAACGGTTCTGGATCGCGAAACACGTGGCTTTCGTCAGCACATGAATCTCTGAAGTGTGGTTCCTCCTCCTCCTCCTGAGTGTGGTCCTGTCTCTCAAAGATCGCTGAAGAAGGGGGATGTGCTGCAAAGCCTCCTGGAGGGTCAGCTGGATGTGAAATCTGTCGATCATGCTCTGGTTGAATTCCTCCTGCTCTCTCTTTTTTGGGTCTTTTTCTTTTTTCTTCCCCTTTCCCATCTGAAGGGCTCTAGGAAATGGGATCATAGGGTCCTTCGCAGATGAAGGACTAGAAAAAGGCCTAGACGGCTCGACGGCCGGATCCACACATACATCAAGCACCACAGTGGGACCAGAAGAAACTAAACCTTTTCCTTTATTCACAACAGTGTTCTGAGATACATCCACACGAGGAAAGACAACATCTCTATCAAAACAAACACCGGTGGCCTCAGTACCACCTCGGGCTGGCTCTGCAATTGGACGTCTCGCGGTCTCAGTACCGCGGGCTGGCTCGGCTATACTGGTGGCGTCAGTACCACCTCCTCAAACTGGTGAAGCGGCGGCCTCAGTACCGCCGGTGGAATCAGCATCCTTGGTGGCATCAGTACCACCGTCATCATCTGCGGCCTCAGTACCGCTCTCCTCCTCCTCATCTGGCGCCCTAGGTGGCTCCTCGCGTCGTCGCTCAGATGAGGCGCCGCCTGCTGGTGCTCTACCGCTCCTAAGTATAACAAAATCAGCATCAAATAGATCCGAAGACATATCATCAAATGGGTCACTAGGAGTGGCATGCTCAGTGGAAACTACCTGCTCAGATTTCCTCTTCAGGTTGTTCGGATTCGGCTCGATCTGTGCAGGAATGGTGGCCTTCCCTCTCACAAGGTCCCGCATCTCCTGGCGGAACTCGTCCATCTCCTGTCGAAAGGTAGCCTGCTGGTCCGTGAGGAGGAGGGCTATGTCATCCAAGGCGGGGCTCTCATGGGAGCCCGACCGGTAGCCTCTCTGGTGCTGAGGCTGCTGGAACTGGTGCTGCTGGTAAGAGGGGTAGGAGGAAGGATGCTGCTGCTGGTGTGGTGGGTGAGCCTGCTGCTCACGTCTCCAAGACTGTCCCTGCTGCTGATAGGGACGAAGAACGAAGGACGACTGCTGGTGTGACTGGTAGGCTGGGGGTTGCTGCTGCGGCTGGTGATCTCTCAGCTGGCCATACTACCCTCCCTGACCGGCTGGCTGTTGCTGGGGCTGGGTACCTCCACTCCCCCACCTGAATCCGGGATGGTCTCGTCAGATCCCTGGCTGGGGGCGGTCATACCAAATCCCGTTGACATCCATCAATGGCTCTGCATCATAGGGGGCTGGCGGGAGTACTGCCAGAGGCTGATCCGGGTGGTATACCACCATCTGCAAGTCTGGAGATGGTGGGGACTGGTAGGAAGGCTGCTGCTGCTGGTACGGCTCCGCATGTACAAGGTGAACCTGTCTAGGCTGCTGAAAGGTGTTGGAGCGCTGGGACGAGCTGCTGCTGCCGCCGGTGTCGCCTCGCGGCTGAAGACGGGGCTGTGAAGCCGTCTGTGCCTCCTGGAGACACATGAGCTGGGTCTTCATGTCGCTCAGAGTCTGTGCCATCTGCTCCATCTGCGTGATGCTCTGGCACTGCTTCTTCTCGATCAGCTCCATCCGGTCCAACTTCTCGCTGATGATGCCCATATCCGCAGCGGATGACTCTGCCTGTGCTGCTGCAACCGCGGATGAACTGGATGGACCGGCGTCGACCCGTGCTATCCTCTGGTACTGCACGGGTCCTGGCTGCTGCTGGGGTCTCCCCTGTGTGTACAACCGGGTCTGGGACATCACCATGTAATTCTCGGCCATCTCCTCGTAGATGGCCCAGACCTGGTCGTGGTCCTTGGCGAAGTAGGACCCGCCGCAAGAAGCATTCACCAGGCCCTGGAGTTCTGGTGTCAACCCGCTAAAGAAGCTCTGAACTAGGTTCGGCTTGGAAATGTCGTGGTGCGGGCATCTGTCTGTGAGCTCTCGGAACCTCTCCCATGCCTCGTGGAATTGCTCATTGGGGAGCATGGAGAAGTTGCTGATCAGGGCCCTCGCTGCATTCGTCTGCTCGAGTGGATAGTACTTGTTCAAGTACTCGGTGCGGAGCTGCTCCCAGGTGTAAACAAACCTCCCCAAATGCTTCAACCAGGTGGCTGCTCTGTCTGCTAGGGAGAAGGGGAAGGCGATCATCCTGATCGTGTCCTGGTCCACCTGACGGTCGTGGACAGTGCTGCATATCATCAAGAACTCCTGGAGGTGGAGATGGGGCTCCTCTGTCGCGAGTCCGTGGAAGCGGGGGAGTAGCTGCAAAGTGTTCGGGGGGAACTTGAAGTCCTCCACGATCGCTGGAAGTACTACCCAGTGGTGCGTCAGCGTCGATCCGGGTTTGTGTAACTCCCGCATCGGTCTCGGTGGTCCTCCGGCCACTCCTGCGGCGGCTTCCGCTGCTGCGGCAGCTGCTGCTGCGTCCGCATCATCTGGGATCCTCGGTCCCTCTCTCCTCTGCTCTCGCTCTGCTCTCTCTGCTCGCATCTGCTCCATCTCTCTCCTCATGTCGATCATGAATGCTCCCTGATCCCTCAGCTGCTGCTGGACGGTCTCTAACGAGGCAATCAGGGTGGAGTTGATCGCTCCCTGATCCAATACGAAGTGCTCGGGCTGACAGGAGCGATCCTCAGAACTGCCGGCCATGACGTCTGCAAAATCAAATGAGCCCAACTCAGGTGATGTCAAATCCATCAATCTCTCCTCGGGCTCATGTCGCTAAGGTCCGAAAGAAAGGGGGTCGAGGGGGAACAGGGCGGAGTCGTACTCGGGCTCGGAGAGCTGGTCTTGGCTCTCGCAGGCCAACCTAGATGATTGGGTAGACGTGCCCGAAAGCGGTGCAGCCAGAGGCTTCCTAAGAGAGCGTCTACCCATCATCTTGATCTGGCGAGTAGGGAGGATGAGATCTGGAGAAACTATGATCACAATGCAAACCACCGGTTCACCAACGCAACGCGAGCTGAAGACCGTGAAAGTTCGGTCAAATTATCTTGTCAATTTTTATTAGGTGAACACACAAGATATCAGAGTGCTTACGTGACCTGTTAGGATACCCGATGCTACCCCAACCGACTGGCCCGCACAGAGAAGTCGGTAATCAGTCGGGACTAGCACCGGAGGGCTCTACCTAGGGTGCGGGTCACTCTCTCGCGCATTCAAACCATACAATGAGGGGGTTGCTCTCCCCAAGACAAATTTTTATGGTGAATGTCTTTTAGGATAAATAGTGTTAACCAGTCCCAATTTTATGGTTTTTCTTTTTAATATTTTTCAAATAAAAACAAACGGCCTAACGAATTTTTCGGTTCTCCTGGTTATTTAGTCCAAAACAGGGGGGAGAAGACGAAAAAGCTGATGCACGATAAAATCAATTATGCATGCTGAGTCAGAAATGCGTACCTTGCCTCTAGCACTCTACATGCAAGTGATCCGCGCAGAATTTAAAGACAGAAAAGTAAACTACCCTAAATGATGCAGCGGGAAAAACCGAGTCCTAGATGAGCAATTTCTATCGCAGAACCGTCTAATCGGTCACCAACCTCCAAGCCAAAGGGTCCGGTCTTGGCCCACCCCTCCTCTGCCCGACAAATCGGGGGTAGGAGAAAGCGCTTTACAGGGTGAGCTGCGACACGTAGGCTACGAAGGAGATGAGTCGATTATTTTTATTAATTGATTATTAGTGAGTCCAATTAGCGCACTATAGGAACAGGCAAATAGTTAAGTGTGGGGACCCTACTAATTACGGCACAAGCAAGAGAAATTCCTAGATCTAGGGGCTCGATGAAAACCGCGTAAACACCGGAAAAGACAGAAAAAATAAAAAGAAAACAAAACCGAGTAAAAAGCCGCGAAAAAGCCTAAGGGTCCCCCGAGCACACCGGTGCTCGACGAAACAGACCCGCTAAGTGTTCAAGCAATGTCCAAAGTCCAGTCTGAGTCCCTGTATTATTACAATAATAAAAATAAAACCTAATCTAACCTCACCCACTCAACTCTCTCTCTCTCTCGCTCTCTCCTGCGGCTTCGTAGAGAAGGAAGCCGCCTCCAAGTTCCTCGGTTGCACCGGCTCCTCGAAAGTCGCCTCCGCGGTCCTCGGGCCCTCGTAAGAGACAGAGACAAGTGGTCAGACCGAAATAATCAAATAATAATAAAGAAAATAAATGCAACTGAAAATGAGGGTATATATGCAAAAATATAAAATAAAATCAACACTCAAAATAAAACTAAATCAAAATAAAAGAAAAAGAAAATAAAACAAAATAAAACAAAAATAAAATACAACAAAAGCCGCAAAAAAGCCGCGAGCTCTGAAAGAGCCGCGAAAAGCCACGAAAACAAAAACGAAAATAAAATAAAAACTACTAAGCCGTGCTCCCCGGCAACGGCGCCATTCCGATGACACGAACCTGAGCACTCGGGTATAAGGTACTAGATAGGTCGTTGTGACCCAAGCGATCAGACTATGTCAATCAAGAAAAATGAACCACTAATAAAGATAAAATCGATCAAATAGCGAAAGCGGTCCTGCTATTGGATTAACCTGGTATAGCGACCAGGGTCGAACTCAAGGAGCACGGGTTGGCCTCTCGGCCTACGAAGTAGTAAAATAGAATAATATAAAAGAAGAAACTATTTTTAGTGTTTTTTTAATTTATTTTATATTTTTTTGGATTTTTTAATGTATTAAGAAAATAAAACAAACAAAGAAACACACACTTCAACAATTTATTTAAAGTACTAAAAATCAACCAAAAATTCAAACAAAAATATTTTTGTGTGTTTTATAATTTTTAGTGTTTTTGGTGAATTTTTGAGAATTTTCTGATGTTTTTTTAATTTTCTAAAAATCAAAAAGTGGCAGAAATACAAGGTACTGTCCAGCCGAGCTAAAAGGGCTTAGATAAAATATCTAAAGCCCCCAAATTAGCTGGGAGGTAATTTTCTTGTAAAGAGGATTAAACAAGGAAAATTTACGTACCAATTTTATTATTTTTGGAGTTTTGGTTTAATTGCTAGAATTTTTATAAGTTTTTAAGTGTTTTTCAATTTTTAGTGATTTTCAGTAATGAAAAATAGCCAAAATTGGCTAGAAAATTAAACTAAGCAAGGCAAATAGTAGATAATTTTTGTGGAATTTTTAAATGAGTTTTAATATTTTTTTGTGATTTTTCAAGTTAGACAGTAACAAAATTAAAGGTTTTTGAATTTTTAAAAATACCAAATGAAATAAAAAATGTCCTAAAAAATCCACGAAAATTTTACACCATGGCAGGAGCCATGTCTCCAATTTTCGTTGGATTTGAAGGTCTTTTGCTATTTTATTCAAAAATAAAGAAGGGGCACTGTGCATAGGGACCAAAGTGCAAATACCCAAGAGTCTGGGGGGTCTGGTGCAATTTTCCCAGCTAAACACGCTCCACACGCGTGCCTGGGGCACTCAGGGACCCAAATGTAATAAAAATAAGTCCCGAGGACTTATTGGTAACAGGTACCAAAAGTCCAAGGGCTTATCTGCAAAATACCCGAAATATCACGCATATGTTGAAATATATCACGCACAGGGGTATAAATGCAAATAGATAAAAACTTTCATTCATTCAAGAATAACCAGAACTACAGGGTCATCTATTGCAAATAAACCAGACAAACACGTGACGAAGCACGTGGCATACAACGCACAGGGGTATAAATGCAAATAGATAAAGTACGGGGTCCTCTATGCAAATAACCCTAAAACTAAACAACTAACTTCAATATTTACAGGATTAAAACGAAATAAAGAGAAGACAGGGCCTAAGGGTAAATTACCCTTTATTAAGCGGACTGTTGGACACGCGCCACGTGGAGGATCGGATGGTGGCTAACGGTGGGCGCTCCAGATGTCGCCTCCTCAGATCGGACGATGATGGTTGCTCCGGAGATGGACGGCTCGGATTGAAACTGGAGCGGGAGGGGCGATCGAACGGCGTCTCGAGGTCGTGGAAGAGCAGGTGGCCGGCGAACTTCGCCAGCCCAGTGCGAGCGCCTCCGACCTCCTCGCGGGGCGCTGGGGATCTGAGAAGGTCCGACGTGAGCCTCCGCGTCGAGTAGGGGTCTCTGATGACCCAGCCGAGCTCCGAGGAGCTCGAACGAGGTCGGCGGAGCTGAGCCTCCTGGCTGGAAGACGAAGGACCTCAGATGGCCGTCGTTTGACCTGAAAAGCAAACCAGAAGACTCGCGGGTCGAGGGCAAACTTCCTCGACCCGGTTAGGCGAGGTGACGGTGGTCTGTGGGTCGCAGCGGACGAGCTCCGGCGAAGGGAGGACGGTGAAGCTCGACTCCCAGCTCCTTTGCGAGCTGGGTTGGATGGGAACGTGGAGAAGATGCGCGGGAGGAAGGCGAGGGCTATGGCGATGCCCGATGATCAGATGGTGGTCGGAAGCGATGGGAATCGAAGATGAACGGCGGCGGCGCGATTTGGGGGTAAATGGAAATCAGAGAAAAAGATAAGCTATCGGAACTACCTGGGTGGTCGGAGAGACTATGGAGGAGCTGGGGAAGCTCCTGGACGTCGCCTCGAGGAGCGTCTCCCTCCGAGGCTCAAGCTCCAGCTGATGGCGGAGCGACGGCGGCGTAGCTCGCCGGATCGATGGACTCGCCTCCTCTCCTCGCTTCGACAGGTCGAGGCGCAAGCTGTCACTCTCGCGGTCTCTCTGGAGCTCACAGGAGGAGGAAACAAATGGCCAAAGATGGAGAAATGAGGTGGCGGAGCTCGAGCTAAATATGGGCGAGGGTCCGGGAAGATGAGGTCGGGTAGGGCGTGGAAGCGCGCGGATCCCGAGGGTGCAGCTCCGGCGAGGGTGTCGGGTGAATCGCGAAGAAGTCGGACCCGGGGTTCGGGTGAATGGGATCCGGGTTTAATCGCTAAAAATCTGAGAAGCGGGCTTACCCGCTAAGAACCGTGCAAAGTGGTCCTGGGGGGGGTAGTTGACCGGGCGGTCAACATCCCCAGGACCCAATAGAAATCGGCCACGTGGCTGGATCTTGGAGTGAAAATTAAGGGTAGCTAGGGGCCGATTTAGCAAAAACTCAAAACACAAAATATTTTTCTTTTATTTTTTTCTATTTTATAGTGATTTTTAATTAATTTTTAGAATTAAAACTAAGGTATATACATAGTATGTACTATATAGGTATATGTACACTATTAGGGTTTTTTATTTTTGATTTTTAAATTATTATTTTTATGCAATTTTATTCCTATTTTATATTTTATTTATTTTCATTATAAAATAAGGAATAAAAAGGTATTTTTATTTTATTTTTATTATTTATATACATAGGTAAAATAAATATGTATGTACATTTATATACATGGTATATGTACAATATATTTTTGTATTTTTAATTTTGCTATTTTTATTTTGTTTTTGATTTGATTGTTCTTATTTTATTTATTTACAATATATAATATAGACTATTCACAACAATTGTAAAAATTGATTTTATTTATTTACAAGGTTAGATAAATATGGAAGAGTGGTTTATATACAAGATGAAGGTGGTATTTTTGGTCTTTTTGATTTTTATCTTTTTCTTTTGTTTTTATACTTATAGATATATACAAGTATTTACAAGCATAATTTAAGCTTATTTTTGTTGAGGAAAATATTTTTATTTATTTACATAAATATGTACACACATGAGCCCCTATCTCCCTCTACTTTGGCTTTTATGCGGTCAGGCCCATGCTGAGCCCTCCCTTGGGTTAGGTTGCTCAATATTTATTCTAAATATTTCCCTCTTTTTCTTTTTAATCTTTATTCTTTTATTTTTGCACAAAAACATGCTAATTATAGGTTTTTACACAATGCATGCTTTTGGTAATTATTCCTATTTACACATATCTACATGCATTTGCAAAGGTTTTTGTAGCTAAAATATAAGAATAAAGAGTGATGAATGAGTATTCATCAGCGATGCACCGACTTAAACACATGGTGCTTCCTTGTAGCACAATGTTGGTTCAGCCTTGGACGATCAGGAATAAATCTCCTGCGAGAGATCAACGGTTCTTGATCACGCATCCATCGGCCCACGATCAAACTAGGAGGGACCTTCGATCCGACGACAAAGAGAGGTGGTGGATGAACAGAGAGGAATTTTCATGAAGGGTCCATCCTCCTCGAGCCGTGAATCAATGGGTAGAAAATCGAGAAGCAGGGTCAAAAGGTCATTCTGACATGCCCTAAACATGTGGTCAGAGAGTTGGCCTGATTGAGCCACGTCATCCGTAAAAAGACAAATTAGAGGGAAAAAATTAAATTAATTTGAAAATAAATAATAAATGATTTATTTAATTTCTAATTATAAAATTTTAAAATGTTTATTATTTTATTTAGTATTTTTTATGATTTTTATTTACGTTTTCAAGGTTTTTATTAAAAGTTTTATTTTTAGGGATATTTTATAGGTATTTCATCAATGTTTTAAGTATTTAATTTTTATTTTGTATTTTGTATTTTTGACTTTATTATTTTATTATTTTATTTTATAAAATTATAACTTATTTTTATATACGTAAATATATTTTTATTGTATTTTTATATAATATTTACACTTAATTAAATATAAGTGTATATTATATAGGTATATGTATTGTATATTCCTCTATGTATTTTAGTATATTATTTTATTTGTATGTTTTATATATGGTTTTATTTTAGTTTTAATATGCACATATGTTATAAATAATATTTACAAAATTATAAAATAAAATAAAATTATAAAAATATTAAAGAATAAATAAAATGAATATTTTATTCGGGTACATTGTACAACATGCATTCAAAACCTAACTTTCACACCTTAACTCCAAAAAATATGTAACTGCCTTCATTAAATAGCCTATCAAAAGTATATATAATCAAATGTAATTATGATACATTTGAGTTTTATTTGGGAGATATGGGTATGAGAAGTGGGGATTTTAGCTTTTTATTTAAAGAATAAATCTACACTCATTTTTATGTAAACTCAAGTTTGTATTTTTCTATATATTATTATATACAACTTTCATGTAAAAAGTTTCTTTATTAGAGGTATAAAAAATAAAAATTAAAATAGGTCCTAAAAATGAATAAATGATGAATAAATAAATGAGATTTTTTTGAATTATTGATGCTTATCTCCCCCTACTTTAATCATTATCGACCTAGTCGTCAAGACACCTAGGTCTCGATGTTTAGGGTCATAAAATACCTTTGATATTTTATTCTTTTTTTCTTTTTTTATTCTATAGGTTTAGTATAAAAACAATATTTATACACAATTAGTGGAATAAAGAATGGATGATAATTTATACAAATTAATGCTATTAAATGCATTAGGTAGGGTTTTAAAGGTCAAAATGATAGAATAACAGTGATGAAATGGAGATTCATTAATTTGTAATTTTTTAATTATTTACAAGTAGGATCCCATGATTTCCTTGCTTTGTATTTAGGTCCAATCCATGTCACCTCACGTATCTCTACACTTGAGATGCTTGGGTATTTTATGCCTATACCCTTACGAGGTTTTGTATTTCCATTTGGTCCATGAATTTCCAATATTAGTGTAATATTTTTTTGGTACATTTGTATGTTAGATCCTATTATTCTAAAATATTGCATTAAAACGTCTGTTAGTGTAGATAATGTTTTAAATAAAGAAAATTTTTTTGTATTCCCCTAAACTTATTTGAGATGTCATTAAAAGCTCTGAAACATACAAATGTCGATCAATGCCCAGAAATTTTATGTATTCCCCTAAATTTTATGTATTCCCCAAGTAAATTACATATAGGTCCTTATATTGTAGATTTAATTTTGCATGTATTTTAATTATTAAAAAATAGCATTTTGCATCAAAAAATTATAGGGAAACTATCTTAAGTGCCCAGAACCATTTACATCACATACATTTTTCTTAAGCAATAAAATTATTTTACTATTTATAAAAATATAAAAACATTACAATTTCTCCTATTTTCCATTTAAAATCCATAAAAATATATTTTTAGAAAAAAAATCAAAAAAATCATATAGGTATATTTAGGCATATTTGATTTTCAAATCAATTAATTTTACAAAATATTATAGAAAAATAATATAAATTAAAAACACAAAACCCTTATAAAAAATCTAAAAATTCACAGAAAAAATCACAAAAATATTTCTAAGTTTTAAATTTTCTTTAAAGTATTTAATAGTTAGGAAAACTTGAATTTGGGCTCAATCTGATTTGATATATTTTTATTAAGGTCCTTTTTAGTTCCTTGATGTACTATTTTGTTTATTTTATGTATTTCATTATTTAAAAAATCCATAAAAAATTCTTAAAAAGTATCCAAAAATCAACAAAAATAGAGAACAATTATAAAAACCAAAAATATTTTATTTAGGATTTTCGAGTATTTGCTATTTTGAAAATCCAAAAACATCTCTTATTCCTTTTTTCTTTATATATATTATATATACTTATGTATATCTGATGAATCCCATTCATCACTCTTTATTCTTTTATTTTAGCTACAAAACCATTGCAAAAACATCATGTATATTTGTGTAAAAGAATAAATTAGCAAAAAGCATGCATCTTGTAATTATTGATAATTAGCATGTTTTTGTGCATAAATAAAAGAATAAAGAAATAAAAGAAAAAGAGGGAAATATTTAGAATAAATATTGAGTGATCTAATCCCATGGGAGGGCTCAACATGGGCCTGACCGCAAAAGAATCCAAGTAGAGGGAGATAGGGTCAATCACACTTGTATATATACCTATGTATAGAAATAAATTTATTTTCCTCAAAATAAAAATAAAAAGTGTTTCTTTTATTTTGTATTTATTTATAAAAATAAAAACTAAAATAAAAATGGGAAAAAAAGGAAAGATATAAATAAATAAAACCTCTCTCATCAGTGTATATAAACCATGTATATAGAATAACATACCTATTTATTTTCTCCTTATAAATAATTAATAAAAGTACAATAAAAATATTTCTATATTCCATATTTCATGGTGTAAATAAATAAAATAAAAATCAGAAAAATAAAAATAAAATAAAAAGAAAAAGAATAAAATCCATTTTTCTACCTTGTATATATACCATGTAAATCTGTATATAAACCTATTTATTTAACTAATGTAAATAAATAATAAAAATAAAATAAAAATACCTTTTTATTCCAAATTTTATGTTGTAAATAAATAAAATATAAAATTGGAATAATTATATAAAAATAAATAATTAAAAATAAAAATAAAAATCCTTTTATGTATATACCTATATAAAATATTAATATAATGTAAATACGTTATTTATTTTTCAAAAAAAAAATAAATAAAAATCTCTAAAAATTAATTTGAAAAATAAGAAACATTTTTCATGTTTAAACTTTTTCGAAATAAGGTCATTTACTATTTTTTATTGATTTTCTAAGTAATTAATAAATGGTCGTTCCTGATTGGTCCACGGGGGATGTTGACCCCCGGTCAACTCCCCCCCTGGACCATTCGACCCGGATCCGTCTTCGCCGACTCGTCTTCTCCAAATTTTTATGAGACGATCCGATCTCCAAATAGCCAAACCCCGGGCTCCATTTACAGTTCCTTCATCCGAGACCCTCGCCTGGGTTGAGTCTAGGGATCCGTGCTTCGAGCGACCCTGCCCGACTCCATCTAGCCAGACCCTTCCCAGTATAAAGCTTCACCTCCGACGCACTTTTCATGCCATCTTTGGCCTTCCCCCTAATCGCCAGTGAGCTCCTTTCCCTCGCCTGAGTGACAGTCGTGCGGAGGAGAGTCGAAGCGAGGCATGAGCAGCCGGGAACCATTGATCCGGCGGCGATCATCGCCGTGCACCGTCGCGAGGTGCGCTCAGCCTCTGGATCCATCGATCCATCAAGGCCATGACCCCCGGAGCTCCATCAGCTCCAGCCCAGACGAATGCGACCGCCACGTAGAGTAGATACCCTGTAGGTTAGGTTAGATTTTGATTCTTAGGTTTCAGCTCAGTAAGATCCGCCACCGTCGCCCGCCATCTCCAACTACCATTTGCCCATCCGACCGCTTCCGCACCTTCACCAGAATCCTCTCCACCTGCTGCGCCCCTTCATTCCCCCTGGCTCGCCCCGGAGTAGGGCTATCGTCCTCCTCCGCCACCGCTTCGCCGTAGGACTACACACCGCCTCGCCCTTCACCTTTCTCGTGCTCTAACAGGTCGAGGCAGTTTGCCCTTGACCCCGTGGTTTACTTGTGTAGGTCAAAACGCCAAAGGGACCTCATCTGGAGGTCCAAAGTTCGAGCACAGCAGCTCCGTTCCCTCCTCGTCGTCGGGAGTCTCCATGACCTCTCGGCCCTATCGGAGCCTACCGTCAGCTGCGGACAGCCACCAGGACCATTTTGCCCATCAGAACAGCACCTGAGGAGGTCCAGCGTGCACAGATTGGGTCGGCGAAGTTCGCCGACGGCCAGTTCTTAGAGGACCCTCCTCCACCGTCGGATCAGCCCTCTACTCCAGACTTGATCATAGCCGTTCATCTGCGGAGCTTCAGCCACCGCCCGATCTACTCAGGGCTCGATCCAGGTCGTCCATCCAGACGAAGAGGCGCCTTATATTCTCAGCCGTCAGATCAGCACGTGGCGCCTCCTCGTCCATCCGATAATAATAGGGGTAATTTGCACTTAGGCCCCTCCTCTTTTTGCATTTACTGTTTAGTCTTGTAAATATTTTAGCACGTTGTGTTTAATTATGGTAAATTGCATTTTGGACATTTATGTTTCTTCTATTTGCAACTTAGTCCCTATGTATGTGGGCCACATGCATCGACACGTGAGGTTTTGGAATATTTGCACTTTTTATCCTGTGTTTCCTCTGTGTTACTGTTTGATATTTTATAAATAGGAATTACAGTTATACCCCTCCGTGTCTGAACCACGTGCCTTGCATGTGCATTGTGGGTTTTTTGCATTCCAGGACCCTGACTTTCTTGCTTTGTTATTATTTAGTCCTGGAAACATGTTTCTTTGCATTTAGGTTCCTATGAAGTTGTGTGCCTTGTTTTTATTAAAAAATATCAAATTAAATCCAAAAAAGTGAAATTTGGAGACGTAGCTCCTATCACTGTGTAAAAATTTTCCTAAATTTTTGGGACATTTTCGAGGCTTTTTGATATTTTTAAAAATTCAAAAATAGTGATTTTTGCTACTATCTGACTTAGAAAATCAAAGAAAAATATAAAAACTATATTAAAAATTCTAAACAAATTAGTAGTAGTTAGTTTCAGTGTATTTTAGCTTCTGTCAAATTTTTGTGCTTTTTAGATTTATAAAAACCAAAAAAATTAAAAAAAACACTAAAAATCTTATAAAAATTCTAAACAATTCTATATAAATCAAAAAATATAAACTCTTTTCCAGTAGCTTAGTTTTTACACATAGTTTTCATAAAAATTACCTCCAGACTTTTATAGATCAATTTTCTATTTTTAATTGATCTTTCTATTCTGACTGCACAGTAGCCCTTATTTTTCATCTTTCTCGATTTTTATAAAATCAACTAAAAAGAGAAAAATTCTGAAAAATTCACCAAAAACACTAAAAACATAAAAAACACAAAAATAATTTTGTTTGATATTTTGGAGTATTTTTGGACGTTTAAATAATTTGTTGTGTTTGCTTATTTTTACATTTTCTTATTTTTCCTTATTATTAAAAATACAAAAAATTAAAAAGAATTAAAAATCCACCAAAAAATATTTTATTCTTTATTTTTATTTTTGACTACTTCGTAGGCTGCAAGGCCAACTCGTGCTCCCTGAGTCTGACCCTGGTCGCTATACCAGGTTAATAAAAATAGCGAGGACCGCTTTTTGATTTTGATTGTTTTATCTCTGATTTTGGTGGTCTTTTATTTTTCTTGTTGACCGAGTCTTCTCGATCCGGGTTGGACCGACCCGAGTGTGATTTTTCCTCACCCGGATCTTGAGTGCTTGAAATTCTCGGTCATCAGAATGGCGCCGTTGCCGGGGAGCACGGCTTAGTAGTCTTCGTTTTTTTGTGTCTGATCGGTTTTGTTTTCGTGGCTTTGTCCGCAGCTTTTCGGTTTTCCGTGGCTTTTCGTGGCTTTTTGTTTGTTTTCTTTTTCTTTTTATTGTTGTTTTTTATTTTATTTTATTTTATTTTGTTTTTGCTTGTTTTATTTTGTGTGTTTTTTTTCATTTTATCATATAGTTGCTTTTCTTTTATTTTTATAACTTGGTTTGACACTTTAGTTTCTGTTTCTTGCGAGGGCCCGAGGACCGAGGCGGCTTCTTCGGAAGCCGAAGCAACTACGGGAGTCAGACGTGGCTTCTTTCTCTACGAAGCCGCAGGAGAGTGTGAGGAGCCGAGCCGAAGTTCGGGAGCCACGGAATAGCCGCGAAAATAACCGTACAATAGCCGTAGACTTAAAGTAGTTTATTTTTCATAGAATTATTTTATTGTAATAATACAGGGACCTGGACTGAGACTTGGTTGAGATCGGGGTCTGTTTCGTCGAGCACCGGTGTGCTCGGGGGACCCCACCACTGTTTTGTTTTCCCGCTTTTCTTTTCTTTGATTTCACGTGGATTTCTGTGCTTGAGCCCCTAGATCTAGGTTTTTATTTCGTTGAGCCAAGTAGCCTTAGGTCCACACCCCTAATAAGAATATTTGTTCCTATAGATTGCATTTAGATCTAGGAAAATAAAATCAATGCTTCACGATAACATGAGCTTTTGTTTAGGATGGTTCTCGCCTTTGCATCCATATAGTTAGTTTATATTTATGCGCGGATCATAATTGCATGTAGACTGTTGGAGTCAGGTACGCTCTATATCTCGTGCATGCATCATTGATTTTGTCGCGCATCGGCTTTTCCGCTTTCCTCCTCATGTTTTTCTGGACTTAGGAATAAAAGGAAATTGGAAAATTCGTTAGACAATTTTTGAAAAAGACATAAAAAGAAAAACAATAAAATCGGGACTGCTAATCACACTTGACCTAAAAGGCACTTCATTTTAAAATCTGTATTGGGGAGAGTAACCCCCTCCTTGTTTGGTTTGGATGAGCGAGAGAGTGACCCGCATCCTATGCTAGAGCCATATCCGGTTTCTTGACTGACTACCGAACTTTTATTCGGGACAGTCGGTTGAGAATATTGGATTCCTATCAGCTCACGTAATCGCTCTGAAAGACTAACTTGATCACCTAAAATGAAATTGACAAGATAATTGACCGATCTCTTACGATCTTCAGCTCAGCGTTGAGTAGGTGAATCGGGAGTTTGCTTTCTCATCTTGTGTGTTTCCAGATCCCTCCCACCCTCCCTGCAGTCTTTTCTCTTCCTCTTCTTTATCCCTGGATGATGGACCCCCCCTCACTTCTGGCCGACTCTTGCGGCTTCTTCTCCATCTTCTGATCATCAGTCCAGTCCATCTTCGAGGGAGGTCGGATTTTCGACCAACCTCCCATTCCCTCCCTCCCATCCATAACATTCTTCTGGGCATTATGTGCTAGACATCCGTGGAGATCAGAGTGACCAGATGCGAGACCCGGACGATGCCATTGTTGAGTTGAGAGTGCACTCCGTTCGCGATCATAGAGAGCAGATGCGAGTATCAGATGTCTCCTATGCCAGTATTGAGGATGAGCAGATAGGACAAGGAACTCAGTCAGATTCTACATTAGGTCCATTCATCCTGGATTTGGAGCTTATTCAGAGACTGTCGATATTTTCAGGGGAGGCGCACGAGGAGCCCTATCTTCACTTGTCCGATTTCGAGGGATTTCGCAGGACATAGTTCTATTCAGATATCACTGTAGAGGAGATGATGCTGAAGACCTTTCCATTCACACTTCAGGACAGAGCCATGAGATGGCACCGACGGTTGGGAAGGAGATTCGCTATGTGGGGAGAGCTACGCCGAGAGTTTCTACAGAGATACTTTCCCCAGCGTAGAGCAGAGATGATGCGGTCCTTGATCACAGAGTTTTCAGTAGACCCCCAGGAGCCACTACAGGAGGCATGGCTGAGGTTTCTTGACCTCCTGAGGAGATTTCCTGAGCACAGACTTTCACTGACAGACCTGATTGAGATCTCCATGCGGGGGATGACCGCGGATCAGATAGCACTTGTGATTACATCATATGGCGGTTCACACCGCAGTTCCGACATTTACTTATTGGATACCATCTCGAGGTTACTTTCACAGACACCACCTTCACGAGATACCGTAGTCGGGACAACACATGAGGACGTTGCACTACCAGTACCGTGTGTCACACTACACGATGACACAGTTTCTACACACCAGCCCGAGGACTTGGATTCTGCAGCACCACAGAGTACAGAGGAGAATACTGCGACAGTAGAGGTTCTGACCCAGAGTCTACTCGAGTTCCCGTTGGCTTTCCAGTTAGAGCTCGAGTCAGCCTCAGAGTTTTCAGTCGACGATTCTTGGATATCAGATCTTCTGATACTCCAGGAGACGGAGGAGCCCCCGCTTTTACAGCCATTGATTCAGCCACTTCATCTTACAACCCCGGATGATTCAGCTTCTTTTCTGCAGAGACACTTCTCGGAGTCCAACAGATACCATGACTCAGCCCAGCAGCCACAGCTCGATATGGGATACCACTCTGAGAGACCAGACATAGATAGTCCCATATTCGAGCCTTTTGTCCTTCACTTTGTTGAGACAGATACAATTGCTGAGGACCTGATGGCAGCCAGCATTGCCGTAGAGCGAGGATCAGCCGCAGACACTCTTCCAGCCTCCGCGGTGTTGACCAGTACCTTTACCTCCTCCTAGATTGCCGAGAGCTACACTTCAGATGATGATGCAGCCTGGTGCATAGAGTGGGTCCTTGACAGCAGCGCAGATGCCTTTCTAGATCCTTATCCTCTATTTCTCACCTCTGATCTTGCATTTCTCCCCGAGGGTTATCTGCAGGAGAATGCCATACACGATGAGTACTCGGTTTCACCTTCTGATAGAGTATCTGATCTGGTGGATCACGAAACCGAGTCTTCCGATCCTTCTGATTATGAGTCATCTCACCTCGACGACCCTCGCGAGGATGAGCCGATCCTTGAGATATTCGATGATTTGTCTGATTTCTCTTCACTATATACATCGGATATCAGTTTCCTTAGAGAGTCTCGTGATCTTCACTTTCCATACCTCTTCGAGACGCTGATTGACGTAGAGGATTCTATGACTGATCCATCCTTCTCCACATTTGATTTCTTCGGCTCTACACTTCCACGCCAGTTTGATCCTGAGCCGACGATTTCTTTTGTGCTACCATATCCCGATCATATCTTCCTATATCCTTGGCCGATAGCAGACACCCGCCTGATTGCCTACCTGGGTGTCATTCTTTACTCTGTTGATCTCGTCGTTGTGCTCATACCGAGACTGCGACGACAGTACGACATTCGTCTTACAGATGTCGTCCTGAACCTTGACACAGCTTTGTCCTAGCCTTTGCGCCCAGCTAGGGGCGTAAAACCTAGCGCTTGTTGAGAGGCACCTCAACATTGTACCCTTTTGTATATACGTGTTTCGTCGTGATTTGATCTTTCTTTCTTCCGTGTTTGTTTTCACCCCAGGTCTCGCTTAGTATTATCTTTGTTATACTTAGGATACACCTCATCCTAAGTATAGGGGGGTGGAAACACCGGGTTGTTCCTTTCATTCTGTTTCATCACTTCTGTTGTTGCCTATACTTAAGGATTCTTCACCTTAAGTATAGGGGAAGTGATGTCCTTCCAGCTTGTATATACTTGTTTTCTTCGTGTCTTTCTACCTCTGTTTTGTTGCCTATACTTAGGGATATTTCACTCTAAGTATAGGGGAGGTAGACCTTGTACATTCTCATTCGGCTTTCCCTTTGTGTACAGCCTGCTATACTTAGATTATTTGATCCTAAGTATAGGGGGGAATGCCGAGATCCTCTTGTATTTCTATTCTTTCATTCGTCTTTGTATATAACCTTCCTTTTAACTTCCCGATACTAAGCACAAGTTATGTCTTCTTCATCGCTCTTGACTTTGAGGACATCGTTCGAGCTAAATATAGGGGGATGTGTATATATTTCATATATACTTTAGCCAAAACTCGTACTTTGTGTGAGTGTGTTAATAAATAAAAATGGCTAAAACCTAAAAATCCATAAACATTAAAAATTTTTGCTTGTAATTAAAAATTCTTTTATTGCACAGACATAGCTAGTATACAAATTATTTTTGTAAAAATGTTTGTAAAAATGTTTTGTGCAAATAGCTTGTAAATATTTTGATATAAAAATTATGTATATAGTACAAAATTTTTGTAAAATGTTTTGAAAATTAAAAGTTTGCAAAAACCTTGTGTAAATTTGTGTAAATATTTTGCAAAACTTGCATTCATGCATACATCCATGTTTTCAAAATATTTTCAAAAATTTTGCACATGTGTAAATAGTTTGTAAATAGCATCTTTGTAAATATTTGTATAGTTTTTCCTGGATCATAGTTGACATTTAAACTAGCCTGGAATTAAATTGGAAAATGGAGCTTGATTAAGATCTTAATCCACCTAATTATAAGAGGAACCTTATAGGCCTTAGGGTTGAGACTTTTCAGGTACATGGTGACTTAATTCTTCGAGTCCACTAGGCTATGATCATATGTCATCTCGATGAGCCTAAGTAGATCACTTAACAACACACACATGACTCATATAGACAATGGCTTGACTTGGACCCACACTTTACACCGAGCTCTCTACGGATGAGGTGGTGAGGAGGCAGTCTTCCTTGACTTGGGGTAGTATATGACGGTAGTACTTCCAGGCGGAACCTCTCTTCTTCTTATAGTGAAGGAAGTGTGTCTCAACTTGGTCTGGTTGCCATGAGGTCTAACGACCGGAGTTGTGGGTTGCAATAATGCTTCAAAAGAGGGATAGTCTACTGGCTCAAGAGGAAAAACTCCTTATGTATATATGCTGCACTTTGTAGATATGTTGTACAGATGCACATTGAAAAAAAATGCAAAAAGAAAATAACTCCGAAAAAAGTGGTGGGTCTGAGAGAAAATGATAATCCTACCGGAGTATATAGTGCCATAAGCAAAGCTTGGGACTCATGTTCCATCTTATGTAGCTTGCAGCAGGGAGACTTAGCTACACTGGTTGAGCTCCCAAGGATACATGGCTACACTGGCCAAGGTCCATTCTCTTATTCCCCCTCTTCTTGAGCCGGTTGAACTTGAACTTAGAAGGGAATACCCCGCTCCTTGAGGAAAGAGTGGCCAAACTAGGGTCATAGAGTTACCTTGTTGGGGAGGGTTGTCATTTTGCTACTTCTGAGGTGGAGAGCTATACCTCACTTACACTGTACAAGGAAAGATTCATGGTCTTCAAGGTTTGTGTATGTAGACTTGTTCTGATCTGGATTATTGAGGAGTCTTGACTATAGATTAGTGGATCTTAGAGGCTCTTAAGTTTTAAACCTAAGTCCAAATAAGGTTCCGACACATTAATAATCCAAAGATCTGATCGATCTCCATATTTCAATTTAATGAAGGCAAGTTTAATAATCAGCATTGATCCTTGTATTTCCTCTCTTTTTCTTTTTCTTTTCTTATTCACTTCTTTTTTCAAAATAAGTGTTTGCTAAGGGACTAGCGAAGTTAAGTATAGGGGGGTGATGAATACCCATTCATCACTCTTTATTCTTTTATTTTAGCTATAAAACCCCTGCAAAACATCATGTATATTTGTGTAAAAAGAATAAATTAGCAAAAAGCATGCATCTTGTAATTATTGATAATTAGCATGTTTTTGTGCATAAATAAAAGAATAAAGAAATAAAAGAAAAAGAGGGAAATATTTAGAATAAATATTGAGTGACCTAATCCCAAGGGAGGGCTCAACATGGGCCTGACCGCAAAAGAATCCAAGTAGAGGGAGATAGGGTCAATCACACTTGTATATATACCTATGTATATAAATAAATTTATTTTCCTCAAAATAAAAATAAAAAGAGTTATTTTATTTTGTACATATTTATAAGAATAAAACTAAAATAAAAATGGAAAAAACAAAAGAAAGATAAAAATAAATAAAACCTCTCTCATCAGTGTATATAGACCATGTATAAAGAATAACATACCTATTTATTTTCTCTTTGTAAATATTTAATAAAAATCCAATAAAAATATTTCTATATTCCATATTTCATGGTGTAAATAAATAAAATAAAAATCAGAAAAATAAAAATAAAATAAAAAGAAAAAGAATAAAATCCATTTTTCTACCTTGTATATATACCATGTAAATATGTATATAAACCTATTTATTTAACTAATGTAAATAAATAATAAAAATAAAATAAAAATACCTTTTTATTCCAAATTTTATTTTGTATATAAATAAAATATAAAATTAGATAGTTGTATGAAAATAAATAATTAAAAATAAAATAAAAAATCCTTTTCTGTATATACCTATATAAAATAATAATATAATGTAATTACGTTATTTATTTTTCAACGAAAATAAATAAAAATCACTAAAAATTAATTTGAAAAATAAGAAACATTTTTCATGTTTAAACTTTTTCGAAATAAGGTCATTTACTATTTTTTATTGAATTTCTACATAATTAATAAATGATCGTTCCTGATTGGTCCACGGGGGATGTTGACCCCCGGTCAACTCCCCCTGAACCATTCGACCCAGATCCGTCTTCGCCGACCCGTCTTATCCAAATTTTCATGAGACGATCCGATCTCCAAATAGCCAAACCCCGGGCTCCATTTACAGTTCCTTCATCCGAGACCCTCGCCCGGGGTTGAGTCTAGGGATCCGTGCTTCGAGCGACCCTGCCCAACTCCATCTAGCCAGACCCTTCCCGGTATAAAGCTCCACCTCCGACACACTTTTCACACTATCTTTGGCCTTCCCCCTCATCGCCAATGAGCTCCTTTCCCTTGCCTGAGTGACAGCCGTGCGGAGAGTCGAAGCGAGGCACGAGCAGCCGGGAACCATTGATCCGGCAACGATCATCGTCGTGCGCCGCCGCGAGGTGCGCTCAGCCTCTGGAGTTGTCGATCCATCAAAGCCATGACCCCCGGAGCTCCAGCAGCTCCAGCCCAGAAGAATGCGACCGCCAGGTAGAGTAGATACCCTGTAGGTCAGGTTAGATTTTGATTCTTTGGTTTCAGCTCAGTAAGCTCTGCCACCGTTGCCCGCCATCTCCGACTACCCATTTGCCCATCTGACCACTTCCACACCTTCACCAGACTCCTCTCCACCTGCTGCGCCCCTTCATTCCCCCTGGCTCGCCTCGGAGCAGGGCTATCGTCCTCCTCCGCCACCGCTTCGTCGGAGGACTACACACCGCCTCACCCTTTACCTTTCTCGTGCTCTAACGGGTCGAGGCAGTTTGCCCTCGACCCCATGGTTTACTTGTGTAGGTCAAAATGCCAAAGGGACCTCATCTGGAGGTCCAAAGCTCGAGCACAGCAGCTCCGCGCCTTCCTCGTCACTGGGAGTTTCCACGACCTCTCGGCCCTATCGGAGCCTACCGTCAGCTGCGGACAGCCACCAGGACCATTTTGCCAATCAGAGCAGCACCTGAGGAGGTCCAGCATGCACAAATTGGGTCGGCGATGTTCGCCGGCGGCCAGTTCTTAGAGGACCCTCCTCCACCATCGGATCAGCCCTCCGCTCCAGACTTGATCGTAGCTGTTCATCTGCGGAGCTTCAACCACTGCCCGATCAACTCAGGGATCGATCCAAGACGTCCATCCAGAAGAAGAGGCGTCTTATATTCTCAGCTGTCAGATCAGCACGTGGTGCCTCCTCGTCTATCCGATAATAATAGGGGTAATTTGCACTTAGGCCCCTCCTCTTTTTGCATTTACTAGTTTAGTCTTGTAAATATTTTAGTACATTGTTTTTAATTAGAGTAAATTGCATTTTGGACCTTTATGTTTCTTCTATTTGCAACTTAGTCCCTGTGTATGTGGGCCACGTGCATCAACACGTGAGGTTTTGGAATATTTGCACTTTTTATCATGTGTTTCCTTTGTGTTACTGTTTGATATTTTATAAATAGGAATTACTGTAATACCCCTCCGTGTCTGAACCACGTGCCTTATGTGTGCATTATGGGCTTTTTGCATTTCAGGACCCTGACTTTCTTGCTTTGTTATTATTCAGTCCTGGAAACAAGTTTCTTTGCATTTAGGTCCCTGTGAAGCTGTGTGTCTTGTTTTTATTAAATAAAATATCAAATTAAATCCAAATTAGGTGAAATTTGGTTACGTGGCTCCTATCACCGTGTAAAAATTTTTCCAAATTTTTGGGACATTTTCGAGGCTTTTTGATATTTTAAAAATTCAAAAACAGTGATTTTTGCTAATGTCTAACTTAGAAAATCAAAGAAAAATATAAAAACTATTTTAAAAATTCTAAAAAAAATTAGTGATAGTTAGTTTCAGTGTATTTTAGATCTATCCAGTTTTTGTGCTTTTTGGATTTATAAAAATCAAAAAAATTAAAAAACACTAAAAATCTTATAAAAATTCTAAAAAAAATCTATAAAAATCAAAAAATATAAACTCTTTTCCAGTAGCTTAGTTTTTATACGTAGTTTTCATAAAAATTACCTCCAGACTTTTATAGATCAATTTTCTATTTTTAATTGATATTTCAATTCTGGCTGCATAGTAGCCCTTATTTTTCATCTTTCTCGATTTTTATAAAATCAACTAAAAAGAGAAAAATTTAGAAAAATTCACCAAAAACTCTAAAAAACATAAAAAAACACAAAAATAATTTTGTTTGAATTTTTGGAGTATTTTTGGATGTTTAAATAAATTGTTGTGTTTGCTTATTTTTTTACATTTTCTTATTTTTCCTTACTATTAAAAATACAAAAAAAATTAAAAAGAATTAAAAATCCACCAAAAAATATTTTATTCGTTATTTTTGTTTTTGACTACTTCGTAGGCCGCAAGGCCAACTCGTGCTCCCTGAGTCCGACCCTGGTCGCTATACCAGGTTAATAAAAATAGCGAGGACCGCTTTTCAATTTTGATTGTTTTATCTCTGATTTCGGTGTTCTTTTATTTTTCTTGTTGACCGAATCTTCTCGATCCGGGTCGTAACGACCCGAGTGTGATTTTTACCTCACACGGATCTTGAGTGCTTGAAATTCTCTGTCATCAATATCACATATTTTTATGTCATATATTTTTAAAAAATTAAGGTTTTCATGATTAAAACAAAAAATAAAAATATAAATAAAAAATTCACAAAAACTTGTAAAAGTAAAAAATACCCTAAAAATCCTATGTTGTCTATTCATTGTTGTTGTTCTACCTCGTGTGTTCCTTTGTGGTTTGGTCCCTGCTACTTGCGTACTATACACATTTTATAGGGTATGATAAATTTTGGCTTATCTACATTTATTTCTTAATCATTGTTGTGGGTTAATTGTTGATTGATTCGCTTGATTTGAGTATTGAGAGCTGAGAGGGGTGTAGATACAATGATTGTCGGGACCGACCTATCGGACACCGCATTCCATCCAAGATCAGATGTTAGACACATCATCTTTCACGTTCATCAAGTGACGTCATTGCCGGAGAGCATTGGTTTATAGAGTATAGATGAGACATTTCGCTTGCTTGTATCGTTATTGTTTTCATTGCACATCTCTATCTTTATTCTATATATGTCTAAGAATATTCTAATCACTCTCTTGTTTATATTTGTTGTGAGGTCCCTCTTATTTGGGGAGGATTTTTTTAGAGATTCGACGCACCCAATAGCCACGGAGACAGGTGGTTCATTGTCTACGATAGGAGAGAGTAGCAAGGAAGACAAGGAGCCGAGAAATTTATTTTTAGAATGAATTTAGTCTAATTTTTGTAAGAGCGATTTAGTCATTAATTTGTAATAATACAAGACCAAGGATACTTGAGATATTCACAAGTCCATTTCATCAAGTGATTGTCCACTTGGGGGCTTGATTGATTTTCCATGATTTTCTTGTTTTTTTATCTTTATTTCTCCACATTTTCCCCTTTGTTTCTATTTATTTTTTGAGATTTGTACTTCCTGCCTTCTTTTTATTTACGTCTTCTAAAATGAGACCTTAGATCATTAGGAGTGATTGTTTGATAAAATTAGGTCCAAAGCCCTAAAAGAATTTCTTTACCTATAGATTCTCTCACTTGGACTTAGTCAAATCGAACAAGGTTCTTCATGATAATAGAAGCTCATGTTGTAAGATGATTTTCACGTTGCATAGCATATAGATAAGGTTTACAAATTATGCCTTGCATTCCACATGGAGAGAGCTGGAAAGCACTATAATTCCTCTTACTGAGCATAACATCATTTGATTTCCGACTTGCATTGCTTTTCCTTCTTCTCCTTCTAATTTTGACTATTTAGGCTAAGCAAAGAATTGATCAAATCGATAGGCCTTTTTGCATGAATTTTACTTAAAATAAGTGAAAACCCATAAAAATTAAAAAAAAGGATTTGCTAAGAAAATATTGACCTAATTAAAATTGATTGATTGAACTTCAATGTCTTGAGTTCATGATGAATACCCATTCATCACTCTTTATTCTTATATTTTAGCTACAAAAACCTATGCAAATGCATGTAGATATGTGTAAATAGGAATAATTAGCAAAAGCATGCATGTTTGTAAATACTTATAATTAGCATGTTTTTGTGCGAAAATAAAAGAATAAAGATTAAAAAGAAAAAGAGGGAAATATTTAGAATAAATATTGAGCAACCTAACCCAAGGGAGGGCTCAGCATGGGCCTGACCGCATAAAAGCCAAAGTAGAGGGAGATAGGGGCTCATGTGTAAATATTAGGTAAATAAATAAAATTATATTTTCCTCACCCAAAAATATGCTTGTATATATTGTGTATATATTTAGAAGATATTAAAAACAAAATAAAAAAATTAAAAATCAAAAATCCAAAAATATCTTTTCACCATGTACATAGACCATGATCCTTTCTTTATTTCACCTTGTAAATAAATTTATTTATTTTTAAAACTCTTTGTAAATATTCTATGATATATTGTAAATAAAATAAATAAAAAGAAACAAAACAAAAATCAAATAAAAATAACAAAAATTAAAATTACAAAAATATCTTGTATATATGCCATGTATATAGTTGTACATAACTATTTATTTCCTCTATGTAAATAAAATAAAAATAGCCTTTTATTCCTCATTTTATCCTATAAATAAATAAAATATAAAATAGGAATAAAAATGTATAAAAATAACTAATTAAAAATCAAAATTAAAAACCCTATATTGTATATATACCTATGTATAGCTATACTATGTGAATACCTTATTTTTATTTCCAAAAATTAATTAAAAATCACCAAAAAATAGAAAAAATTAAAACAAAAATATTTCATGTTTTGAGTTTTTAATAAATCGGCCATTTCCTATTTTATTTTGAGTTTTTAAAACATTTATGACGTGGCCTTCTCCGATTGGTCCACGGGGGATGTTGACCCCCCGGTCAACTCCCCCCCTTGGACCACAGGATTGCGGATCTGCATTTGGACCCAACTTCTCGAATTTGTACCCGCTTGATCCGACTCCCGAATCCGCTAACCCCAGGCGCTAATCCGAGCCTGATCTTCCCTGATCCACGCCCGGAGGTTTGCATGGGGATCCGCGCTCCGAGCTTCACACCCGACTCCCATCTAGCCGGACCCCTAGTGGTATATAACCTAAGCTCTGCCGCACTTCATTTCCATCTTTGGCTCGCCACTCTCATTCCCGTGACCTCCATTGCAATCCCTGAGGTGACAGCTCGCGGTTGCCTTTGTCGCAGTGAGGAGGGGGTGCCCGGACCATTGATCTGGCGACGTTGCGCCGCCGTGCTCCGCCCAGTGCAGGAGCTCGAGCCTCAGGCCTTGGCGACCTTCGAGGCAACGACCAGGAGCTGCCTAAGCTTCAGCACAGCCTTCCACTCCACCCAGGTAGCATCCTAGCTCTCCTATTTAGCGTAATTTCTGGTTACCCCCAATTCGTAGCTCCGACGTATTCCTTTGATTCCGGCTATATCGTACATCTTCTCGATCATCGGAACACTCAGTCACCTCCGCCATCCCTCGACGCACCTTCTCCGCCCCTTCACTCAACCCAGCTCGCACATGAGCTGGGGTTCGAGCTCCACCGTCCTCCGCTCGCCGGAGCTCGCTCGTCCCGACCCACAGTTCACCCTCACGCCGCTTCTTCGGGTCGAGGCACTTTGCCCTCGACCCGCGAAGCTCTTGAGCTGTTTTGCAGGTCAAGAGGAGGCCATCTGAGGCCCCCTCACATCCAGGCCAGGAGCTCATCGCCGCCGCGCTCGTCGGAGCCCTTCCAAGGCTCGGCTGAGCCATCGGAGGCCACCACCAGCTGCGGGACATCATCGCCGATCTTCTCCGATCCTTGGAGGCAGCTGAGGAGGACCCTAGCACGCATACGCGGCCGGCGAAACTCGCCGGCCACCTGTTCTTCGAGGGACCTCCATCACCGTCCGATCACCCGCAGCTCCCCAGTTTTCATCTTGATCGTCCATCCACGGAGGAGCAGGCACCGTTGATCCCATCGAGGGGCTGATCCAGACCGTTAGCGCAGAGGAGAGAGGCACCAGTACTGCCAGCCGTTAGATCCTCCACGTGCCTCGCCCTGCACCGTCGATCGGCCCACGTGCGAAGGAGAGAGAGGCGCCACTCACTAGGACCGTCCGATCATCTACGTGGCGCTCATCCAGCCGTCGGCGTAATAAAGGGGTAATTTATCTTAGGCCCCTTCGTCGTTTGTGTTTTTAATTCCAGTCCTGTAAATTGCATTTTATTTACGTAGGGTAAATTGCACATTGGACCTCGTGCTTGTTGATATTCGCATTTATACCCCTGTTTGTGTGAGCCACGTGCTTCGTCACGTGTACTTTTGGTTTATTTGCAGTATTAGTCCTGTAGTTCTGGTTGGTTTATGAATGAATGAATACTTTTTGGTAATTGCATCGATACCCCTGTGAACGTTTTATTTGAGCATGTGCGGATTTTAGTGGGTTAATTGCATAACCGTCCCTGGACTTTTTGGTACGAGTTACCAAAAGGTCCTAGGACTTGGTTTTTTATTAACAGAAGGTCCCTGAGTGCCCCAGGCACGCGCCACGCGCGTGACTTGCTGGGAAAATTGCACCTGGACTCCCAGATCTTCGGGTATTTGCACTTAAGTCCCTGTGCACAGTGCCCCCTTTTGATTTTTGAATAAAATATCAAACCACCTCCAAATTCGGTTAAAATTTGACACATGGCTCCTGCCATGTTGTAGAATTTTTTAGGACATTTTTGATTTTGTTTGTTATTTTTAAAAATTCAAAAACATCTATTTTAGCTACTGTCTAGGTTTAAAAATCCCAAAAAAATATAAAAACACCCCCAAAAAATCTAAAAAAAATTAGTTACTGTTCTTTTTGTGTTGTTTGAATTTCTAGCCAATTTTGGCTATTTTTCATTGAGCAAAAACCCTAAAAATCTAAAAACATCTAAAAACTCATAATAATTATAATAAATAATCTAAAAATCCAAAAACAATAATTTTGGTGCCCTAATTTTCCTTGTTTTCTCTAGTATACAGGAAAATTACCTCCAGGTCCCTTTGAGATCCTTAAATATTTTATTTTTGGATTTTGGGCCTGGCTGGACAGTACCTTGTCTTTTTAGCACAGTTTGATTTTTAGAAAATAAAATACACCTTAGAAAAATCCCAAAAATTCACCAAAAACACTAAAAAACCTAAAAAAACATAAAAACAATTTTTTCTTGAATTTTTGCTTGATTTTTGGTGCTTTTAATAAATTGCTCAAGTGTGCTTTTATTTGCTTTCTTTTATTTTCTCATTATATTAAAAATCCAAAAAAATATAAAAATTATTGAAAACCACTAAAAATTCTTTTATTTTATTTTATTTTATTTTTACTACTTCGTAGGCCTCTGGCCAACCCGTGCTCCTTGTGTTCGACCCTGGGTGCTATACCAGGTTAATCTCATAGCTAGGCCGCTTTCTTTTGTGCTTGATTGATTTATTTGCTAGAGTGGTCTGATTTTTTCTTGATACACTAGTCTGAGTGACTGAGGTCGCAACGACCATTTCTAGACCTTTACCTTAGTCATTCAGATCGGGTTATCAGAATGGCGCCGTTGCCGGGGAGCACGGCTTAGTAGTATTTTTGTCTTTATTTTTCGTTTTTCGTTTCGCGGTTTTTCGCGGCTCTTCGGAGTCCGCGGCTTTTCGCGGCTTTTGTATCTAGTTTCTTTTTGTTTTATTTTGTTTTATTTTGATTTTCTTTTATTTTTATTTTTGTTTTATATTGTGTGTTTATTTTATTTTTCATTTTTGCATATATACCCTGACTTGTATCTTTATTTCTTTTTCTTTTCATTTGATTATTTTTTATTGGTCTGACCACTCTTCTTTTCTCTGTCTTGCGAGGGCCCGAGGACCGCGGAGGTGACTTTCGAGGAGCCGGTGCAGCCGAGCAACTTGGAGGCGGCTTCTTTCTCTACGAAGCCGCAGGAGAGAGCGAGAGAGAGAGAGTTGAGTGGGTGAGGTATTAGGATAGAATTTTCATTTATTCATTATTATTGTAATAATACAGGGACTTGAACTCTTGGACACTGTTTGGACTTGTGACCGTAGCGGGTCTGTTTCGCCGAGCACCGGTGTGCTCGGGGGACCCATTAGGACCTCGCGGTTTTTCGCGGCTTTCTTCGCGGCTTTTCTTTTTTTTTTCTTACTGTCATTTTCCGGTTTTCTTCGCGGTTTTTGCTCGAGCCCCTAGATTTAGGACTTTCTGGTGATTGTGACGTAATTAAGTAGGATCCACACACCTTAATGACTTATCTGTTCCTATAGACCGTAATTGGACCTGCTTAAAATAAATAATAAAAATAATCGACTCGCTAGCCTCCGTAGCCTACATGTCGTAGCCCGTCCTGTAAAGCGCTTACTCCTACCCCCGATTTGTCGGGCAGGGGAGGGACGGGCCAAGACCGGACCCTTTGGCTTGGAGGTCGGTGACCGGTTAGACGGTTCTTCGCTAGAAGTTGCTCGTCTAGGACTCGGCTTCCCGCTGCATCATTTAGCTTAGTTTAAATTCTGTCTTTATTTTATGCGCGGATCATTTTGCATGTAGAGAGCTGGAGCAAGGTACGCATTTCTGACTTTGCATGCATCATTGATTTCTCGTGCATCGGCTTTTTCGACTTCTCCCCCCTGTTTTGGACTTAATAATCAGGAGAATCGAAAAATTCGTTAGGCGTTTTGTTTGCTTTGAAAAATACCTAAAAAGTGTAACCATAAAATTGGGACTGCTAAGATTATTGACCTTAAAACTCGCTCACCCTAAAAATTTTGTCTTGGGGAGAGCAACCCCCTCATTGCTTGGTTTGTATGCGCGAGAGAGTGACCCGCACACTAGGTAGAGCCCCCCGTTGCTAAACCCGACTGATTACCGACTCTTCCGTGCGGGCCAGTCGGTTGGGGTTAGCAGCGGATATCCCAACAGGTCACGTAAGCGCTCTGATATCTTGAGTGTTCACCAAAATAAAATCGACAAGATAATTTGACCGAACTTTTACGGTCTTCAGCTCGCGTTGTGTTGGTGAACCGGGGGTTTGTTTTTAGATCATAATTTTTCCAGATCTCATCCGCCCTACTCGCCAGATCAAGATGATAGGTAGACGATCTCTTAGGCAGCCTCTGGCTGCACCGCTTTCGGGCGCGTCTACCTCATCATCTAGGTTGGCTCGCGAGAGCTCAGACCCGCTCTCCGAGCCCGAGTACGACTCCACCCTATTCCCCCTCGATCCCCTTTCTGACCGTCCTGAGAGACACGAGCCCGAGGAGAGACTGATACATTTGACGACACCTGAGTTGGGCTCATTTGATTTTGCAGACGTCGAGATGGCCGGAGCAGGCAGTTCTGATGATCACTCCCGTCGACCAGAGCACATTGTACTAGACCAGGGAGCGATCAACTCCACCCTGATCGCATCACTCGATACAGTTCAGCAGCAGCTCCGCGATCAGGGAGCATTCATGATAGAGATGAGGAGAGAGTTGGAGAGGCTCAGAGCAGAGCGAGATGCGCAGAGCGAGCCCGAGGAGATCCCGGATGCAGATGCACAGGCACGAGCCGCAGCAGCAGCAGCCGCGGCCGCCGCCGCAGCGGCAGCAGCCGCAGGAGGAGCAGGACCACCTACACCGATGCGGGAGTTGCACAACCCCGGATCTACACTGATGCACCATTGGGTTGTGGTTCCGGCTATCGTGGGGGACTTCAAGTTCCCCCCGAATACCTTGCAGATGCTTCCTCGGTTCCATGGACTTGCTACAGAGGAGCCCCACCTCCACCTCCAGGAGTTTTTGATGATATGCAGCACTGTCCACGATAGACATGTGGACCAGGACACGATCAGGATGATCACCTTCCCCTTTTCACTGGCAGATAGAGCAGCCACCTGGCTGAAGCACATGAAGAGGTTTGTCTATACCTGGGAGCAGCTCCGCACCGAGTACTTGAACAAGTACTATCCACTCGGGCGGACGAATGCAGCGAGGGCCATGATTAGTAACTTCTCCATGTTCCCCAACGAGCAGTTTCACGAGGCTTGGGAGAGGTTCAGAGAGCTCCTGGACAGATGCCCGCACCACGACATCACGAAGCCGAACCTAGTTCAGAGCTTCTTCAGTGGGTTGTCACCAGAGCTACAGGGCCTGGTGAATGCTTCTTGTGGCGGGTCCTACTTCGCCAAGGACCACGACCAGGTCTGGGCTATTTTTGAGGAGATGGCAGAGAACTAAATGGTGATATCCCAGACCCGGCTCTACACTCAGAAGACCCAGCCACATCAGCCAGGACCCGTGCAGTACCAGAGGATAGCACGGGTAGATGCAGGTCCTTCCAGTTCGTCCGCAGCAGCAGCAGCAGTAGAGTCATCAGCTACGGACATGGGTATCATCAGCAAGAAGTTGGACCGCATGGAGCTGATCGAGAAGAAGCAGTGCCAGAGTATCACGCAGATGGAGCAGATGGCACAGGTCTTGAGCAACATGAAGACACAGCTCATGTGTCTCCAGGAGGCACAGACGGCTTCTCAGCCCCGTCTTCAGTCGCGAGGCGACACCGGCAGCAGCAGCAGCTCGTCCCAGCGCTCCAGCACTCCAGTGCAGCCTAGACAGGTTCACCTTGTATAGGCGGAGCCGTACCAGCAGCCGCAGCCCACCTACCAGTTCCCACTATCTCCAGAGATGCAGATGGTGGTATAACAGCCGGACCAGCCTCTGGAAGTACTCCCGCCAGCCCCTTTTGATGCCGAGCCGTTGATGGATGTCAACGGGATTTGGTACGACCGCCCCCAGCCTGGGATCCGACGAGACCATCCCGGATTCAGGTGGGGGAGTGGTGGTGCCCAGCCCCAGCAGCAGCCGTCAGGACATGGAGGGCAGTACTCCCATCAGAGAGACCAGCACCAGCCGCAGCAGCATCCCCCAGCGTATCAGCAGCAGTCATCCTATGGTCCTCGTCCCTATCAGCAGCAGGGACAGTCTTGGAGACGTGAGCAGCAGGCTCACCAGGGATACCAGCAGCACCCTCCATCCTACCCCTCTTACCCACCATAGCAGTTCCAGCAGCCTCACCCACAGCGAGGCCACCCGTCGGGCTCCCACGAGAGCCCCGCCTTGGATGATATCGCCCGCCTCCTCACGGACCAGCAGGCTACATTCCGACGGGAGATGGACGAGTTCCGCCAGGAGATGCGGGACCTGGTGAGAGGGAAGGCCGCCATACCAGCCCAGATAGAGCCCAATCCGAACAGCCTCAAGAGGAAATCTGAGCAGGTAGTACATACTGAGTTAGCCACTCCTAGTGATCCATTTGATGATACTTCTTCGGATCTATTTGATGCTGATTTTGTCACACTTAGGAGCGGTAGGACCCCAGCAGGCGGCGGCGCCTCATCTGAGCACCATCCCGAGGCGCCACAGGAGGAGGAGGAGAGCGGTACTGAGGCCGCTCCAGACGATGACGGTGGTACTGAGGCCGCCGCTTCACCATATCTAGGAGGTGGTACTGATGCCACCCATTCATCCGAGCCAGCCAGCGGTACTGATACCGCACGACGTCTACCTTCAGCAGCAGCAGAGCAGCCAGCCCGTGGTGGTACTGAGGCCACCGGTGTTTGTAGAGACAGAGATGTTGTTTTTCCTCGTGTTCATGTATCTCGGAACTCTGCTATTAATAAAGGAAAAGGTTTACTTTCTTCTGGTCCCACTGTGGTGCATGATGTATGTGTGGATCCGGTCCTTGAACCGTCTAGACCTTTTCCTAGTCCTTCATCTGAGAAGGACCCAGTGATCCCCTTCCCTAGAGCCCTTCAGATGGGAAAGGGGAAGAAAAATGATCCAAAAAAGAGAGAGCTTGAGGAGTTCAGCCAGAGCATGATTGATCGATTCCATATCCAGCTGACCCTCCAGGAGGCTTTGCAGCACATCCCCCTTCTCCAGCGATCTTTGAGAGAGAGGATTACAGTTAGGAGGAGGAGGAGGAACCACACTTCAGAGATACATGTGCTGACCAAAGCCACGTGCTTTGCGATCCAGAACCGACTGCCAGCCAAGAGGCCAGATTCAGGGGCCCCGTATGTCAGATGCCAGA
This sequence comes from Ottelia alismoides, assembly GCA_037367405.1. Lineage (NCBI taxonomy): Eukaryota > Viridiplantae > Streptophyta > Magnoliopsida > Alismatales > Hydrocharitaceae > Ottelia > Ottelia alismoides. The sequence goes on from JAZKJV010000802.1 coordinate 131,577, forward strand.
TCAGTGAGCAGTGGTTCGACCGTACTCTTCTAGATAGCGGATCGTCGATTAACCTTCTTCCGGCAGCCCTTCTCGACCGCTTCGAGTTGGGCACTCTTCGACAGAGCAGGACAGTCCTTCAGTTCGCTGATCGATCTGTCAAGAGGCCGAAGGGGTTATTACGAGACGTTATCGTTACGATTCAGGGCCTGCAATTCCCCGTGGACTTCGTAGTGTTGGACATGGAGATCCCTGAGTCAGTGGCCGATACCCCCATCATCCTTGGTCGTCCGTTCTTGGCCACAGCCAAGGCGGTGACTGATCATGATAGCGGGAAGGTGTGCTTTCGCGTCCAGGGCGAGAGTATACAAATAGAGACGGTCGAGGACTATAGAGCCAGATTCAGATCCCGCTCAGATGCGAGTACAGACTCAGAGCAGCTGACAGACGCAGAGCCAGACATCCACCAGGACTGTGATTTTGTGATCACAGATGATGAAGCAGCTTGGGCAGACCTTGAGACACAGACTACCCTCTCACTTTCAGACACAGCTGATGCAGAGATGACAGCAGAGGAGAGTCTGGAGAGCACAGACCTGGTTCAGGATACCATTGAGGCAGCAGAGCCGGTCCTTGATCGCAGCACGATGATTAGTGATGGTGGTGCTGAAGCCACCTTGTTTTCCGGTGGTACTGATGCCACCGTTTCTGATGCAGATCCCTCGGATTCAGAGTCTGATTAGGCCGATTGCTATGATAAGATGCCAGACCTGAGTCCGTCTGAGCCTATTGATGAGGAGGAGGTAGATGCAGAGCCGAGCAGAGACAGTACAGTTGAGCCGCCTTCTCCCGATCCAGTTTGCGAGAGTATGCTTTCACTTTCCCAGGCAGATTTGGCCGACCTTGCAGCTTTCACTCAGTTTCTTCCACAGCCAGATTTGCCGGCACCCAGCATTCCAGAGCTGAAGCCGCTCCCTACTTCGATGAAGTATCGATTCCTTGCAGGCGAGCCTGAGATGTACCCAGTCATCATCTCCGCCGAGTTGACTGGAGAGCAGGAATCCCGTTTGATGGGGGTTCTTGAAAAGAACCGCAAGGCGATCGGATGGAGCGTAGCAGATCTCCATGGGATTAGTCCATCAGTGTGCTCCCACCATATCTATCTCGAGGAGGGGGCGAAGCCGTCGCGTGAGTTCCAGCGGCGTCTGAACCCCAACCTGAGAGAGGTTGTGATGAAGGAAATATCAAAGTGGTGGGGTGCAGGTTTTATTTATCCCATTTCCGACTCCAAGTGGGTCAGCCCCTTGCATGTGGTGCCCAAGAAGACGGGCATCACAACTGTGATCAGTGAGTCGGGAGAGGAGATTGCTACACGAGTACCCACCTCTTGGAGGGTTTGTGTTGACTACAGGAGACTCAACCAAGCCACCAAGAAGGACCATTTCCCCCTGCCTTTTATTGACCAGATTATTGAGAGACTGGCAGGGAAGAGCCATTATTGCTTCCTAGATGGGTACTCGGGCTACAACCAAGTGGCCATCGCTCCTGAGGATCAGGAGAAGACCACCTTTACCTGTCCCTTCGGCACATACGCTTTTCGACGCATGCCATTTGGGCTATGCAACGCCCCTGCGACTTTTCAGAGGTGCATGCTGTCGATCTTCTCGGACATGGTAGGGGAGTGCTTGGAGGTCTTCATGGATGATTTCTCGATCTACGGCGACGGATTTGATTCTTGTCTTGACTGCCTAGATCGAGTACTTCAGCGATGTATTGAGTATCACTTGGTGCTATCTTGGGAGAAGAGTCACTTCATGGTGACTCAAGGGACGGTGCTTGGCCACATCATCTCCAACAGGGGCATGGAGGTTGATCCGGCCAAGGTTGATGTCATTAGAAAACTCGTACCGCCGTCCAATTTGAGGCAGTTACGGTCATTTCTGGGGAACGTTGGATTTTATAGGAGATTTATTCAGGATTTCAGCAGGATTGCCCGGCCGTTGACTGACCTCTTGACGAAAGACACCGAGTTCCTTGTCGATGACAAGTGCCTTTCGTCGTTTGCTACTCTCCAGCAGTGTGTTATTGAGGCTCCTGTCCTCCAGCCGCCTGATTGGTCTCTCCCATTCGAGATCATGACGGACGCCTCCGATTTTGCCGTAGGGGCAGTGCTGGGACAGAGGAGGGATGGAGTACCATTTGCTATACACTATGCTAGCCGCACATTGGATTCCGCCCAGCGGAATTATACAGTCACAGAGAAGGAGATGCTAGCCGTAGTATTTGCCCTGGATAAGTTTAGATCATATATCATCGGATCTAGAGTGACTTTGTTTACAGATCACACCGCCATCAGGTACCTCATGGAAAAGAAGGATGCCAAGGCCAGACTGACTAGATGGATCCTTCTACTCCAGGAGTTCGACATTGAGATTAAGGATAAGCCTGGAGTCAAGAATGTGGTGGCGGATCATCTCTCCCGATTAGAGGAGCCTGAGGATTCTGAGCAGATTGATCCTATTAGAGATACCTTCCCAGATGAGGCGATCCTTGCTATCGCCTCACTCCCTTGGTACGCCGATATTGTGAACTTTCTCGTTGCTGGGAAAGTCCCACAAGATTGGCCCAGGCAGAGGCTTGAGACCTTCCTAGCGAAGGCCAAGTCTTACCATTGGGAGGACCCCATCCTTTACCACGAAGGAGGGGATAGCGTCTGGCGTCGGTGTATTCCTCAGGAGGAACACCATAGCGTCCTCGCTTACTGCCACAAGCTTGAGGCAGGAGGACATCATTCTGGGAGGAGAACGGCACAGAAAGTGCTCCAATCCGGCTTGTGGTGGCCTACTCTCTTCAAGGACTCAGATGAGTTCGTGAAGAGGTGTACTGACTGTCAGAGGATAGGCACTTGTGGACAGCGTGATATGATGCCGATGCAGCCCATTCACTTCTGTGAGGTTTTTGACGCATGGGGCATCGATTTCATGGGTCCATTCCCTAAGAGTCAGGGATTTGAGTACATTCTGTTGGCCGTTGATTATGTGAGTCGTTGGGTGGAGGCTATCCCCGCCCGAGCCGCTGATGCGAGGACAGTTTGCAGATTTTTGAGGAAGCATATCATCACGCGGTTCGGGGTTCCACGAGTTCTTATTTCTGATGGGGGATCTCACTTCATCAACGACCAGGTGAAGGCACTTGCTAGCGAGTTCGGCATAGATCATCGTGTTGCTACACCGTACCATCCACAGACGAATGGTCTAGCCGAAGTGTCGAATAGGGAGATCAAGACTATTCTGCAGAAAGTCGTCCGCCCTGACCGAAAGGATTGGTCACAGCTTTTGGACTCGGTCTTGTGGGCATATAGGACGTCTTTCAAGACACCTTTGGGTACATCTCCCTTTCGCCTCGTATATGGCAAGCCATGCCATTTACCTGTTGAGCTGAGGCACAAGTCACTTTGGGCAGTTACAGACATACTTATGGATCCAGATGGTATAGGAGACCAGAGGAGGGCAGAGCTAGCTGCCCTGGAGGAGCTTAGAGATTCAGCTTTCTCAAGCAGCCTACATTATAAGGAGAGAGTCAAGGAGTGGCATGATTCTCATATCAGCCACAAGCATTTTGAGATTGGACAGAGAGTATGGTTGTTTGATGCGAGGCTTAGATTATTTCCAGGGAAGCTACAGAGCAAATGGAAAGGACCTTATCTGGTTCGGAAGGTACACGACAACGGTAGCATCGACATATCTGAGTTGTCTTCTGAGAGTACCTTCCGAGTGAACGGCCAGCGGCTCAAACCATTTCTAGATCATGAGCCGCGGGTCGTTGATGTTGCCCCTATTCATTTTGCGTGAGATGTGGTCTTTGACTCACATCTAATGCATCTCACGCCTGAGCTTTACTGATCTCCCGCTGTAAATAGATCCAGATGTCCATATCACCACATTCTTTAGTCCCACATCCCTTTCTCCATCTTGTGATTGTGCTATACTTAGGGTGCACTTTACCCTAAGTATAGGGGGGATGTGAGACATTTCGGGTATTTCTTTTGTTTCTGTCTACCCCTGTTTTGTTGCCTATACTTAGGGGCATTTCACCCTAGGTATAGGGGGGATAGACCCTGTACATTCTCTACTCGGTTTTCCTTTCGTAGACAGCCTGCTATACTTAGGATTACTTGATCCTAAGTATAGGGGGAAGACCCGAGATCCTCTTCACTTTTCATTCTCTTTTGTATAGCCTTCCTTTTCACTTCCCTATACATAGCACGAGTTATGTCTTCTTCATCGCTCTTGACTCTGAGGACATCGTTCGAGCTAAGTATAGGGGGGTGTGTATATATTTCATATATACTTTAGCCATAACTCGTACTTTGTGTGAGTGTGTTAATAAATAAAAATGGCTAAAAATCACAAAAATTAAAAATTTTCATGTACATAATCTTCTTTTATTTGCACATACATAGCTAGTGTACAAATTATTTTTGTAAAAATGATTTCAAAAATCTTTTGTGTGTAAAGCTTGTGTAAATATTTTTGTATCAAAATTATGTATATAGTACAAAATTTTTCCAAAATTTTTTGAAAATCAAAAGTTTGCAAAAATCTTGTGTAAATGTGTGTAAATATCTTTTTGCAAAACTTGCACTTCATGCATCATCATTCATGATTTCAAAACATTTTTCAAAAATTTTGCATGATTGTAAAATAGTGTGTAAATATGCATCTTTTTGTACATATGTATATAGTTTTTCTTGGATGATAGTTGACATTTAAACTAGCCTGGAATCAAATTGAGAAATGGAGCTTGATTAAGATCTTAATCCACCTAATTCTAAGAGGAACCTTATAGGGCTTAGGTTTAAGGCTTTTCAGGTCCATGGTGACTTAATTCTTTGAGTCCACTAGGCTATGATCACATGTCATCTCAATGAGCCTAAGTAGAGCACTTAACAACAACACATGACTCATATAGATTATGGCTTTACTTGGACAACCACACTATGCACCGAGCTCTCTACGGATGAGGAGGTGAGGAGGCAGTCTTCCTTGACTTGGGGTAGCATATGAGGGTAGTACTTCTAGGCGGAACCTCTCTTCTTCTTATAGTGAAGGAAGTGCGTCTCAACTTGATCTGGTCGCCATGAGGTCTAACGACGGGAGTTGTGGGTTGCAATAAAGCTTCAAAAGAGGGATAGTCTACTGGCTCAAGAGGAAAAACTCCTTGTATATATGCTGCACATGTACATGTTGTATAGATGCACTCGAAAAAAAATGCAAAAAGAAAAGAACTCCAAAAAAGTGGTGGGTCTGAGAGAAAATGATAATCCCACCGGAGTATGTATATATGTGCAATAAGCAAAGCTTGGTTTCATGATCCACCTGTTGTAGCTTGCAGCAGGGAGACTTGGCTACACTGGTCAAGCTCCCAAGGGTACTTGGCTACACTGGCCTTGACCCATTCTCTTCTTCCCCCTCTTCTTGAGCCGGTTGTACTTGAACTTAGAAGGGAATACCCCGCTCCTCGAGGAAAGAGTGGCCAGATTGAGGTCATAGAGTTACCTTGTTGGGGAGGGTTGTCAAGTTGCCATTTCTGAAGTGGAGAGCTTAGACCTCACTTTCACAGGACAAGAAAAGATTCATGGTCTTCAGGGTTTGTGATTGATGACTTGTTCTGATCTGGAGCATTGAGGGGTCTTGGTTATAGAATAGTGGAACTTAGAGGCTGTTAGGTTTTAAGCTTAAGTCTAAATAAGGTTCCGACACATTAATAATCCAAAGATCTAATTAAGCTCCATACCCCAATTTAATGAAGGCAAGTTTAATAATCAACCTTGATCCATGTACATTCTCTTTTTCTTTTTCTTTCTTTCTTTTTCACTTCTTTTTCAAATAAGTGTTTGCTAAGGGACTAGCAAAGTATAGTATAGGGGGGTGATGAATACCCATTCATCACTCTTTATTCTTATATTTTAGCTACAAAAACCTATGCAAATGCATGTAGATATGTGTAAATAGGAATAATTAGCAAAAGCATGCATGTTTGTAAATACTTATAATTAGCATGTTTTTGTGCAAAAATAAAAGAATAAAGATTAAAAAGAAAAAGAGGGAAATATTTAGAATAAATATTGAGCAACCTAACCCAAGGGAGGGCTCAGCATGGGCCTGACCGCATAAAAGCCAAAGTAGAGGGAGATAGGGGCTCATGTGTAAATATTTAGGTAAATAAATAAAATTATATTTTCCTCACCCAATAATATGCTTGTATATATTGTGTATATATTTAGAAGATATTAAAAACAAAATAAAAAAATCAAAAATCAAAAATCCAAAAATATCTTTTCACCATGTACATAGACCATGATCCTTTCTTTATTTCACCTTGTAAATAAATTTATTTATTTTTAAAACTCTTTGTAAATATTCTATGATATATTGTAAATAAAATAAATAAAAAGAAACAAAACAAAAATCAAATAAAAATAACAAAAATTAAAATTACAAAAATATCTTGTATATATGCCATGTATATAGTTGTACATAACTATTATTTCCTCTATGTAAATAAAATAAAAATAGCCTTTTATTCCTCATTTTATCCTATAAATAAATAAAATATAAAATAGGAATAAAAATGTATACAAATAACTAATTAAAAATCAAAATTAAAAACCCTATATTGTATATATACCTATGTATAGCTATATTATGTGAATACCTTATTTTTATTTCCAAAAATTAATTAAAAATCACCAAAAAATAGAAAAAATTAAAAAAAAATATTTCATGTTTTGAGTTTTTAATAAATCGGCCATTTCCTATTTTATTTTGAATTTTTAAAACATTTATGACGTGGCCTTCTCCGATTGGTCCACGGGGGATGTTGACCCCCCGGTCAACTCCCCCCCCTTGGACCACAGGATTGCGGATCTGCATTTGGACCCGACTTCTCGAATTTGTACCCGCTTGATCCGACTCCCGAATCCGCTAACCCCAGGCGCTAATCCGAGCCTGATCTTCCCTGATCCACGCCCGGAGGTTTGCATGGGGATCCGCGCTCCGAGCTTCACACCCGACTCCCATCTAGCCGGACCCCTAGTGGTATATAACCTAAGCTCTGCCGCACTTCATTTCCATCTTTGGCTCGCCACTCTCATTCCCGTGACCTCCATTGCAATCCCTGAGGTGACAGCTCGCGGTTGCCTTTGTCGCAGTGAGGAGGGGGTGCCCGGACCATTGATCTGGCGACGTTGCGCCGCCGTGCTCCGCCCAGTGCAGGAGCTCGAGCCTCAGGCCTTGGCGACCTTCGAGGCAACGACCAGGAGCTGCCTAAGCTTCAGCACAGCCTTCCACTCCACCCAGGTAGCATCCTAGCTCTCCTATTTAGCGTAATTTCTGGTTACCCCCAATTCGTAGCTCCGACGTATTCCTTTGATTCCGGCTATATCGTACATCTTCTCGATCATCGGAACACTCAGTCACCTCCGCCATCCCTCGACGCACCTTCTCCGCCCCTTCACTCAACCCAGCTCGCACATGAGCTGGGGTTCGAGCTCCACCGTCCTCCGCTCGCCGGAGCTCGCTCGTCCCGACCCACAGTTCACCCTCACGCCGCTTCTTCGGGTCGAGGCACTTTGCCCTCGACCCGCGAAGCTCTTGAGATGTTTTGCAGGTCAAGAGGAGGCCATCTGAGGCCCCCTCACATCCAGGCCAGGAGCTCATCGCCGCCGCGCTCGCCGGAGCCCTTCCAGGGCTCGGCTGAGCCATCGGAGGCCACCACCAGCTGCGGGACGTCATCGCCGATCTTCTCCGATCCTTGGAGGCAGCTGAGGAGGACCCTAGCACGCATACGCGGCCGGCGAAACTCGCCGGCCACCTGTTCTTCGAGGGACCTCCATCACCGTCCGATCACCCGCAGCTCCCCAGTTTTCATCTTGATCGTCCATCCACGGAGGAGCAGGCACCGTTGATCCCATCGAGGGGCTGATCAAGACCATTAGCGCAGAGGAGAGAGGCACCAGCACTGCCAGCCGTTAGATCCTCCACGTGCCTCGCCCTGCACCGTCGATCGGCCCACGTGCGAAGGAGAGAGAGGCGCCACTCACTAGGACCGTCCGATCATCTACGTGGCGCTCATCCAGCCGTCGGCGTAATAAAGGGGTAATTTATCTTAGGCCCCTTCGTCGTTTGTGTTTTTAATTCCAGTCCTGTAAATATTTTATGCATTTTATTTACGTAGGGTAAATTGCACATTGGACCTCGTGCTTGTTGATATTCGCATTTATACCCCTGTTTGTGTGAGCCACGTGCTTCGTCACGTGTACTTTTGGTTTATTTGCAGTATTAGTCCTGTAGTTCTGGTTGGTTTATGAATGAATGAATACTTTTTGGTAATTGCATCGATACCCCTGTGAACGTTTTATTTGAGCATGTGCGGATTTTAGTGGGTTAATTGCATAACCGTCCCTGGACTTTTTGGTACGAGTTACCAAAAGGTCCTAGGACTTGGTTTTTTATTACCAGAAGGTCCCTGAGTGCCCCAGGCACGCGCCACGCGCGTGACTTGCTGGGAAAATTGCACCTGGAACCCCAGATCTTCGGGTATTTGCACTTAAGTCCCTGTGCACAGTGCCCCCTTTTGATTTTTGAATAAAATAACAAACCACCTCCAAATTCGATGAAAATTTGAAACATGGCTCCTGCCATGTTGTAGAATTTTTTAGAATTTTTGAGGACATTTTTGATTTTGTTTGTTATTTTTAAAAATTCAAAAACATCTATTTTAGCTATTGTCTAGGTTTAAAAATCCCAAAAAAAATATAAAAACACCCCCAAAAAATCTAAAAAAAATTAGTTACTGTTCTTTTTGTGTTGTTTGAATTTCTAGCCAATTTTGGCTATTTTTCATTGAGCAAAAACCCTAAAAATCTAAAAACATCTAAAAACTCATAATAATTATAATAAATAATCTAAAAATCCAAAAACAATAATTTTGGTGCCCTAATTTTCCTTGTTTTCTCTAGTATACAGGAAAATTACCTCCAGGTCCCTTTGAGATCCTTAAATATTTTATTTTTGGATTTTGGGCCTGGCTGGACAGTACCTTGTCTTTTTAGCACAGTTTGATTTTTAGAAAATAAAATACACCTTAGAAAAATCCCAAAAATTCACCAAAAACACTAAAAAACCTAAAAAAACATAAAAACAAATTTTCTTGAATTTTTGCTTGATTTTTGGTGCTTTTAATAAATTGCTCAAGTGTGCTTTTATTTGCTTTCTTTTATTTTCTCATTATATTAAAAATCCAAAAAAATATAAAAATTATTGAAAACCACTAAAAATTCTTTTATTTTATTTTATTTTATTTTTACTTCTTCGTAGGCCTCTGGCCAACCCGTGCTCCTTGTGTTCGACCCTGGGTGCTATACCAGCTTAATCTCATAGCTAGGCCGCTTTCTTTTGTGCTTGATTGATTTATTTGCTAGAGTGGTCTGATTTTTTCTTGATACATTAGTCTGAGTGACTGAGGTCGCAACGACCATTTCTAGACCTTTACCTTAGTCATTCAGATCGGGTTATCAGTTCACAACACCCTAACCGTATTCAGGTACCTTCCAGATAGAGTGAGGTACAATCCTTAAGGAATAGCGCCCAAATCCCAGCCTGGGTACTGCCTTCTCTATCGTATGCATGCACGAAGTATTGACGCTTCTATCATACGTGGACGAGTAGGGCTTAGTCTGCTTGCGAATTTTGTTTGAAGTATTGAGCATAGGTTGTTACCTAACGTGAGTGTTTGTCTCATTGTTCCACATCTTAGTAGGTCCTAGTCCGCTTGTGGACTTGGTCCGAAGTATTGGTTTCGTCTATCAACTTCCGCCTCTACATCTTTTGTTGAGTAGTGGGTGGCAACTTTTATTTTTAGAGATAAAATCCTTGGTTTACAATGGACCGTGGTCACATTATTGACGGGAACTGACCGACATGTCCAAGAGACTTCTCATTCATATCTTAGCGATGATGTAAGACATGGAACTTTTTGGTTGATAAGTAAGCCATCAATGCAACCTCTGAGCCATCGAAAAAAATATCAATTGTGTAATGTGGCCACTGAAACACTTTCCTTTGATCAGCTCCTTCATGTTCTAATTTCTATTGTCGTGTAAATATTACGATCCATTGTCTACCAGTATGAATATCATGGCATGTTCCGATTAGAAGTTGTCATGAACTAAACAATTATGTTAAACATATTAACTACTTTGTGATAATCTAGTAAATGTGAAACCTCATTAAGATAATTCCTGACAAAGCATAATCACATACTTTTCATTATTTCACCACAAAGGAAATTATTTAGAAAGATAAATATTTTATTCATATGTCATAAGAAACGACAAATAAAGTAACATCCGAAAACTTATCTATGGTGAGTGATATGGCAACATATAAGATATATGCAAACATGCCCACACAAGACTTTGAATATGAATAATTTATTTCACAAAGTCAAGAACTTCAACCGCTACAAGCCTACAAGGTCCTTATAGATGATTCAATAGTAACTCACGAAATAACTACTCAAACAAATGATTTAAAAGAAGATAAAATTTGTTTCACATTAGATAAATACACCGATCTAAGTAGAAAATGAAAGTGCTAATCACCGGCGCTCCAATGGACTTGGTCCGAAGTATCGGTTTCGCTTATTAAAGATAATCAAGATGTGATTACTTTATATTAGAATAGCTTATTTTGTTATATAGTTCTTTTACACTTGGATAAGGACGATAATGTAATGATAAATATTGTAAACATAAACATAATAAATGATGTAATAGCAATGTACGTTGTTATTTATAAATTGAGAATAAAGTCCCTTATCACGGGATCAATTAAATGATCTTTTAAAAAAACACTAAAATCATGAATAACTTCACTTACAGGAAAGTACATGTCCTTTTTCAAACAAGGCAGGTACACTTTTTTGCAGTATCTCGAACATAGTCTCAAATCGAATGCTTACGAAACGTGAAAATTGATTTACCAAGAGCAGGTGATTATTACTTGACGATTTAAACTTAAGTATTTTGAGGGGCTCTTGATAGGTTCAATCATAACCGACCACAATAAGTTGTGGGAACTAGTATTCCTAGATAACGGTTCGAAGACCTAAGCCCGCAATGTTACAAAAATATATCAAAACGGATTTCCTCGGATAATACTAAATGATATACAATGGGAACTAAGTCTTCATCAGCAAGCAATCAATCAAGGTTGTTGTCAATTAAAATATTTCCTTAAATATTTAATTCAACTTCTAATCAGGCATGCATCATCTACTATCAATGGACATAAGTGATTAACTGTAAAGTAATAAAGACATTACGAATATAAGCAGGGAAGCTATGTTGTAACAATTGAGGCACATGACTTTTCCTGCAAGTGGATTGATAACATCCCTTATTGTGACGATCATCACCGTCCATAGGTGATCGAAGGGAGAAGAGGGACGACTTCCCAAAAATGCTCAAGCAAAACCACCCTTAAGCAAAGGCTACATAAGAAAGAACCAGTTTTAAATTTGAGCCATCCCTCTCCTCTCCTGGACCTCCTGGTGAGAATCGTCACAGCAAATTTGGCTGTTTTTAATTTGTTGGAGCCCCAATGTTAATTTCGTGTTTGTAATTCTACGACGAGTAAGAAGTTGTTAGTTCCCAAAATGAATCATCTGTTGTACTGTAGAAGTCTGTTGTGTCATCGGAGTCACTCAATCATGATCACTAAAATCTAGAATTCATATGAACCGTTCGACCATGATTGAGCGGTTCTGGCTGTACAACAAACTTAGAGGAGCCGGTCTCGTTCCACCCCAAACGCATGTTCCCAAACCTTGAAACTCGTGATTCCCACTGATCATTAAAGAGGAGCGATAACTATCATTAAAGGTAATATTCTTGTTGTAAATTAACATCAATAACACGTCGATTGATGCTTGAAATATATATAGAGATACGGGGAACCTTTCCTTTTTTTTATGTAGAGAACCGGCCTAACAATGTTCGTGTACACACTGCACTCAAATATTCGAAATTCGTCGAGTCTTGGCCTCCTTATGACCAAAGGGACATTGGTGATGTGTCCCACAGCCATCTACTTGTTATGTTCAAGTAAATCTACTTGTATTCTCTCTTTTTGTTTGAAGCATGGATTGCACGGGTGAAGAAATTAATGTTTTCAAATTCGAACCCGACGCTGAGTCGGAAATTTAGTGAAAAAAGTTGGATCGGGTTGGACCATGTAATCACATCGATTCAATCGATTGATAACATCATCAATTTTTAAAATGGAATTAAACTAAATTGATTAACAAAAAATAGTTGAACTGGCTAATTAAACCGGAATGAATCAAACATGTACAAAATACACACTCAAATATACTTGAAATAAATATAAAATACACAATGTAAATATCTTACTTTATATATAAAATATTTTCTCTCACATGCAACATTAAATATTATACTTATATATATAATTTTTAAATTAAATACTTTGCATAATAATAATAATTTAGATATATTTTTTTATGAGACAATTTAAACAAGTTAAGGTGAAGTAGTTACTTAGTACTCTCTAATTGGTAGTTAGATGCCATTAGTTCAACACCACTGGCCACATTATTCTATAGTAAATTCAAACTTGAAATGTGGTTAAACTGGGTTGCAAATAGTCAATTGAATCAGGGGTCGGACGAAAAAACACAAACTAGAACAAAATGTACACCAGAACGATAATTGAGCTTGATATAGTCTTGATGAGTGAGATATATGTCTCGAATTAAGTTGAATTTGGAGTGACGCCATGATGATGTATGTGATATAATCCCCCAACATGTAAACGTGCATGTGCATTGTTGCGAATCGCGGAAGCAAATACGCAAAAACACGATCAAACAAGCAAGATGCAAACACACGGATTTACAAGCTTCACCCGTAAATGAGCCACGTCCTTGGACGACGACGATCCGTTTCACTATATGGAGAAAAAGGTAATACATAAGGTACTGAGAAGATACAGTTATGGGATGAGAAATAGGATCAGAATGAGGACTTCAATATCTCAAACATGTCAGCAATCCTAGCACAACAGCTTTCAGTCAATCAGAAGCCAGGACACAGATCAGACATATCAACAATTCTTACCCAACAGCTCTCAGCCAATCAGAAGACAGGACATAGATCAATCACATCAGTTGCCCAACAAGTGGTTAGGATTCAAGTCATATCAACAATCGCCATCTTGAATTGAATCCTCACATAGCATAATGAACCACTACTATTACTCCACCATGAGTTGAATTCTCCACTAACAAAATTAACCACGGCTATATCCACCAGGATTGAATTCTCATATAACATAATTAATCACTACTATACTTCACAATGAGTTGAATTCTCCATTAGCAGAATTAACCACTACTAGACTCCACCGGGATTGAATTCTCATATAACAGAATTAAGCATTACTATACTTCACCAGTTGAAATTCAGATAACATGAATTAAGGAATTATAAACAATTGTCACCTTGAAATTTCTCCTTAGAGAAGTTTTACCGAGCTTCACCTTGCCGCCACCAGCCCCTCCTTGGAGTTACTGCCAACTGTCAATATTGAGAAAATCCAAACAATGCTTGAACTTACTCCTAGGAACTGTAGACCCTTGCAAGGCATATAGGGTCTTATGCTTGTTGCCCTTGATGACAATAACCTCAGCTTTTACAACTTGCATAACTCCACCTTCAACGTTGTACATGTATCCTTTAGAATCCAAGACTCCAAGGGATATCAGGGTCTTCCTCAGATCAGGAACATGTCGTACTTCTGTCACATTCCTCACGACTCTATTTTACAGCTTGATCTTCATAGAGTCAATCCCTACAATCTTGCACGATGCATTACTTCTTGTGACGACATTTCCACCATCTATCTTTTTATAGGTGCAGGACCAATCTTTATTGAGAGTCACAATCTGAATCAAGAATCAATGTGTTACCTGTCATCTTCTAATATGTGACGGTGAGAACGAAATCATCTTCAGAATCTCTGTCATTATAGCGACTGCAACAATTGTGGTTGTAACGCCCAAAAATTTAGCTTTTTCTGAAATATTAAAACATATAAAATATCATACTCAAACGAAGCATCTCGTTGCAAGCTTTCCAATGAGACCAAGAATGTTCGAATCCGAGTCCGTATGAGGAAGTTATGCCTATTTTAGTGAACTGTGGTCGGGGACATTTATGGAAATTGGACCCACGGATTTTGATTCTTTTGTACACGTTGGTGAGATATTTTTAAATTACTGTTACGGTTGAAACCTTCTCCCTCATTGCATGAAATATTTCGTTAGCCTGCGAAGAAATCCTCATGCTATACTTATAAACTTTCCATATGTAATATGTTATTATATGCGTGCTTTATAGGGTTTTATTTTACAAAAAAGGAAAGACACGCATTGGTGTGGTTTTTGTTGCGTCATCATTTATTAGTATTTTTTTGGAAATTCTTAAAACTTTGCCTTTTGAGATATTCCTAATAATTTTTCTAAATATAAACGGTGTTACATGCGTGGACGTAAATAACCTCGGCTACTTTATTATATAACATGAATAGGGGTCTTAATTGTATTATTACATAATTAATTAGCTAATGCTTTAGACGGTTATATGTTGGGATATAAATAACTTTGAATTAGTATTATTTCATGCGTGTAATTAGTTTAAGTTTGATAAGTTACTCGTGGTTAAAAATAATTGTGATAAATATCTACATTTAAGTTGTTAATAGAGTGATTACTAGCAATAAGCCATGTAACATAGATTCTCTCTCTCTTTCTATGTATGCATATACTTTCCGGATATAAAGAATATGACATGATGTTATGAGGAGATTGTGATAAAGAATTTCCATTCATGAACGCCTAGTTTTTTTGTATTTTATGTCTTCTTAGTTAATGATGTGTTTGGATTAGTAACACAATAGAACTAAAGTTGTAAATTGATCGTATGTACTTAAGTTGTCAATTCCACGTCATAAGTAGTGTATTATAAAGATTACTTATCCTTCACATTTAGTATATTTGTTGATTCGTGAAAGATACTTAGGCCCTTTGTATATAGATTATATAAATATTGTATCTCACGTACGAGAGAATTAATGTAGAATGCTCGAATCTCCCTCGTAATGGTCAAAGGCAAAGGAGGAACCCAATACATTGGGTATTTTCGTTAGTGTCTTTATGTATTCTTAAGATGCATGTGTTGCACATACTACATAGTGGCATGCCTGAAATAAAGAATGTATATTTATGAATGTGATTAGTGATCCGTTGGTCATGAGGATAAATGACTTGATTAATCGATTAGGGGAGGTTATTATGGTATTCCAAGATATGTGGGTACGAGTTGTCACGACCCGTCCCGCTAACCAGGACGTGCCGTGACAGAGATCTTTCTTCTTCTTCCTCAAACAAACATGTGGCAATATCAAAAATATAACATCTTTGTATTTCAAGTTCACAACACCAAGAAGTGTATTACACAAGTTCTATCTATTACAACTTCTTACAAAATAACCCAGAGAGTACAAAAATAACGAAAAGTAAAAGACACCTCCTCCAAATGTATCAATGGTCCTTTCCCCTGCTATTCGGGATTCTGCTGATCTGTACATAATTATAATATAAAGGGATGAGTCTAAACCCATTTATGAGCTTAGACCCAGTGAAAGGATCTCAAGCTTTTTACATATAGCTAAAATTCTGAAATATGAGCATCATGACAAAAAATTATGCTGAAAACGGTGAAATAGCTTGAAAGAGATTTTATGACAGAGTTTACATATAACAACATGCTAGTTTTGCAATTGAACGCTGAAATCACTTCTAAAGCAAATAAACTGAAACTAATCATCACTATCAAGTTGTTTGTGCTAATCACCACTGTGGCTAATTTATTGACTCGTGAACGCTGAAACAAAGCTAAGTCATATGCGCAGACGGTCCCAAAGACCAAAAACACCCTGCATACGGCCCAAAGCCTATATGTATACAGAATGCGGACCCAAAGTCCTCTTGATACCATATCTAATGGTTTGCCATATCTAATGGCGGTTTCAGGGTCATATCTAATGACATCACCATATCTAATGGCTAGTTCATGATTTGTATAAAAGAGCTACTGTGGTGCTTATCTTCTGATTCTGATTCTTTTCTTGCTACTAATAAATCGTACTTTTGCTAATTTAAGCTTATAACAGCAAATTCATGAACTTAAAACACTCTTGACATAGCATACATATTCTGACAACTAGAACTTGTTAAGAACTTGAAAACCGATCCATAATGTATAGTAACCATGCAAAACATAATTCTTCAAATAAAAACTCATGTCTAAGTAGTGAAACTTATGTCTCGTGTTTCATCAATAACAAAATGCTTAAAACGTGTTATCATGATAAAACTCGTGAAACGACGTCTGAAATACAATCTAAAGCCCTGATTTCATCTCAATCGTATGATACTTGAAATTCCTTCGTAAAAGCTCTTGAAAACACGATTTCATACTTGTTATCATAAACATGCATAAAAGCGAAAGACTAGTGCTTTAAAATAGAGCTTGAGAATACCTCACCTGGTTGTTGTCTAACTTGAGTCCAAAACACCTTCTTTAGTGAAATCCCCCCTATAGCCGTCTTAGATTGAATACTACGGCTCGATGCGGACAGAACTTCGTTACGGCTTTAAAAACGCTCTCGATCACCAACAGGGCTTCGCCGTGGCTCCTCTCGTGCTCCTCCCGCAACTTCGGCGGCCTTGCGGCTCTAAGGTGGAGAGATGGGCGTGGGATGAAGTGAGGAGGAGTATGGGGGGTCATGGGTATTTATAGGCCTCCACCCCCTTTACATGTGTGACATGTGTCAACATGTAAGGGAGACTCTAAGACACATGTTGCCTCTCTTCCATGTATGACGACACATGGCCTGCCACTAGTCTTATTCATGAGAAAACTTGTTGCCCAAGTAAGGGGCTAGGCTTATCCACGAGATAACTTGTTTCCCAAGCAAGGTTTGGCTTATCCACGAGATAACTTGTTGCCCAAGCAAGGTTTGGCTTCATCATGACACGTACTAGTCTTAGGATGATGACACATGGCACTATTGAGGTTTTGACACTTGTCCTGACTATATAACGACACGTGTCCCATGATTTCCTCTCCATGTGGCCTACTTTTGCTAATGACGCTTAATTATCACTAACGACGGGTAATTAGCACTAATCATGCTTAATTAATCTTAATGATGTGATTATGGCTAATGAGGGTAAATCTATGCTAATGACGCTTAATTATCACTAATGACGGGTAATTAGCACTAATCATGTTTAATTAGTCTTAATGATGTGATTATGGCTAATGAGTGTAAATCTATACTAATGACGCTTAATTATCACTAATGACGGGTAATTAGCACTAATCATGCTTAATTAGTCTTAATGATGTGATTATGGCTAATGAGTATAAATCTATAACATTATGGGCACTATGCAAGTAGTGACTTCTACTTACTTATAAGGAGGTACTACCAAAATTCTAGATTACTAGATGTGGTACTATGTTTTGAGGTGCTACACAATTCAGAGAACCTTTTGAAGTCCAAATTTATACAAGATGGTCTCTAATATAATCACAATAAGTTTCAATGAAATCATTGCATCAAGGCGAATCTATTGACTATGATATCTGTAAAGTGTGAACACTATCAATCCAATATTTCTTTAAACAACACTTGATAACATTCAAAGGCATAGTGTACAAAACGCGTATTACAATTCTCCCCTACTTGCAATAAATTCCGTCCTCGAAATTGAAGTACCTTTGCTAGCTTTAAAATAAGTGGGGATATTGAGATCTCATTTCTTCCTCTCGTTCCCATGTGGCTTCTTCTATTGCGTGACTCCTCCATAAAACTTTAACTAAAGGAATCTTCTTTGTACGAAGCTCTTGTACTTTATAATCTAGAATTTCTACAGGAACCTCCTCGTATGAAAGATCTTCCTTCAATTGAATATCTTGAGGTTGTATCATATGGGTTGGATCTGGAATAAACTTCCGAAGTATGGAGACATGAAAGACATCATGTATCCTTGCTAGTTCAGATGGAAGTTGAAGACGATATGCCACACTACCGATTCTCTCTGTGATCTCATAAGGGTCAATGTATCTAGGGCTTAGTTTTCCTTTCTTCCCAAATCTGATTAGGCCTTTCCATGGAGATACTTTTAGAAACACATGGTCTCCCACTTGAAATTCTAAGTCTCTCCTTCGCTTATCCGCATAACTTTTCTGTCTGCTTTGCGCTGCCTTTAAGCATCTCTTGATTTCCTCAACTTTTTCTATTGTGCTTTGTATTAGTTCAGGTTGAACCAATTTTCGTTCTCCAACCTCACTCCAACAGATAGGTGTTCTACATGGTCTTCCATACAATGCTTCATAAGGTGCCATCCCAATACTAGTATGATAGCTGTTATTGTATGCAAACTCTATAAGTGAGAGCTGTTCATCCCAGCTTTCTTTAAAGCTCAGTGCACAAGCTCTAAGCATGTCTTCTAGAGTCTGGATAGTCCATTCTGATTGGCCATCTGTTTGAGGATGGAAGGTTGTACTAAATGCTAATTTCGTTCCCATAGCTTTATGTAAGCTTGGCCATAGCTTAGAAGTAAATCGTGGATCTCTATCAGAAACAATTGACACAGGAGCCCCATGACGGCTAACAATCTCATTAACAAAGATTTTTCCCACGCGATCTAGACTGTATGTCATGTTAATGGCTAAGAAATGTGCAGATTTAGTTAATCTGTCCACTATGACCCATATTGCATCATGACCTTGACGGGTCCTTGGAAATCCTGTAACAAAATCCATAGTGATGTGTTCCCATTTCCATTCTGGTATTGGAAGTGGCTGTAATGTCCCCGCAGGTCTCAAACACTCCGGTTTTGTTTGTTGGCATATAGAAACATACTCTGCAATCTCTCTCTTCATGCCAGACCACCAATAGTAACTTTTAAGTGTTCTATACATCTTAGTACTTCCTGGGTGCATAGTATACATGGAGTTATTTGCCTCCTCCAGAATCTCAGTCTTTATATCAGATTTCTTTGGAACACATAATCTTCCTTTAAAGAATAAGACCCCTTGACCATCTATCTTATACCCGGCTTAATCTCCTTCCTTAATCTTCTCAATCATTCTAATGATTTCAGAATCATGGACTTGTGCCTCCTTAATTTTATCATATAATATGGGTCTCACTTGTAGGGATGCTAATAAGGATCCAGAGCTATTTATGGTTAACTTTGCACGTAACTCTTTCAACTGATAATATTCTCCTTTTAAATGAGATAGCTGACCATTAGACTTTCTACTGAGAGCATCAGCTACGACATTGGCTTTCCCCGAATGATATTCTATGGAACAATCATAATCTTTGATTAGCTCTAACCATCTTCTTTGCCTTAAATTCAACTCTTTCTGAGAGAAAATATATTTCAAACTCTTGTGATCCGTAAAGATTCGACAAATTTCTCCATATAGGTAGTGTCTCCAGATTTTTAAGACAAATACTATAGCAGCTAACTCAAGGTCATGAGTTGGGTAATTTAACTCATGTTGTTTTAGCTGTCTAGATGCATAAGCAATCACCTTATCATTCTGCATTAAGACGCATCCCAACCCTTGTCTTGAGGCATCGCTATAGATTACATAATTACCCTTTCCTGAAGGAAGGCTAAGTATAGGTGCTGAGGTGAGACGACTCTTGAGTTCCTTAAAACTCTTTTCGCATTCTTCGTCCCAACTATACTTCACATTCTTCCTAGTTAACCTTGTCAATGGTGCAACAATTCTAGAGAAGTTTTCTACAAATCTTCGATAATACCCAGCTAATCCAAGGAAACTTCGGATTTCTGATGCATTTATCGGTCGTTCCCATCTAAGAACCGCTTCTATCTTTGATGGATCCAATGTTATTCCTTCTCCAGATATGACATGGCCTAGAAATGCAACATTCCTCAACCAAAACTCACATTTATCAAACTTTGCATATAATCGGTGTTCTTTCAGAGTTTGAAGTACAATTCTCAAGTGTTCTCTATGTTCTTCCCCTGTTTTAGAATATACTAGAATATCATCAATAAATACGATCACAAACTTGTCCAGATAGGGACAGAAAACCCTATTCATTAAGTCCATAAAAGCAGCTGGGGCATTTGTCAATCCAAAAGGCATTACTAGGAATTCATAATGCCCATATCAGGTTCGGAATGCCGTTTTAGGGATATCTTCTCCTCTAATCTTTAACTGATGATAGCCAGATCTCAAATCAATCTTGGAAAATACAGAGGCCCCTTGCAATTGGTCAAATAAGTCATCTATTCTGGGCAGAGGATAGTTATTACGGACAGTCACTCTGTTTAGTCTCCTGTAATCTATACAAAGTCTCATGGAACCATCTTTCTTCTTGACAAATAGAACAGGAGCACCCCAAGGTGACATACTGGACTGTATAAATCCCTTATCTGTCAACTCCTGCAATTGAGTTTTGAGTTCTTTAAGTTCAGCTGGGGTCATTCTGTAAGGAGCTAAGGTAATTGGATTGGTACCCGGAATGAGGTCAATAGTGAAATCAATTTCCCTATCAGGAGGAATTCCTGGTAGTTCATTTGGAAACACTTCCAGAAACTCCTTCACCACAGAGATGTTTTCTAAACTAACTGCTTTTGTCTTAGTATTAAACACATAAGCAACATAAGAGGAATATCCCTTTCTTATCAACTTCTGGGCTAAGAGATACGAGATGACATGGGTAGGATATATCCTTCTTTCTCCATAGAAACTGAATTCAACATCACCTGGTTTTCTAAAAGTAACATGCTTCAGATGACAGTCTAGAAGAGCATGATATGTACTTAAGCAATCCTTTCCTATGATAGCATCAAATTCCCTTATCTCCATAGGAATCAGGTCTACTTCAATATAATTTTCTCCTATCTTAACCAAACAATTTCGGAGGACATTCCTAATAATTTCTGGTTCTCCCTTAGGCAAAGAAATTGCTAAAGCATGCTTGAGAGTACTTGTAACTTTATCAGCATATAGGGAGAATCTTTGTGAAACAAAAGAATGACTTGCACCAGAATCAATAAGAGTATGTGCACTTTTACCAAAAATAATAGTGGTACCTGATACTACATCATCCGCGGATATGGCCTCTTCTAAGGTTATAGCAAACGCTTTTCCCTCTCTCTGGTTTGATCTCTTCTGTGTATTACTTTTATTTTGTTCCCTTGCAGGTGGAGGACGATGTATAACGACATCACGATTTTCATTTGTTGCTGGTCTTCCCATAACCCGACAGCCTTGGATCAGTACGGGGCAATTCTGACGTATGTGGCCTATCTCGCCACATTGATAACACCCAGTGGTCTCTTTGCGGCAAGTTCCCAGATGAAACTTTCCACAGTTTGTACATTGTGGAAAAAAAAGAGTTTTGTTTTCAGAAGTCCCAACTGTATATCTATTTGTTTGATTCCCTTGTACTCTAAAGGCCGACCTATTATCTTGCCTTGAATTCCCAGCTATTCTTGGTTCTTTGTTCATGGTTCCTCTCCATAGGGGTCTATCTGCAAACCTTTTCTTTCCGTGATCATTGCACTTTCTTCTTTCTATCACCACTCGTTCAGCCCTACGAGCAGCTTCCACCAATTTTACATAATCTGTATATCCTATGGCCGAAACCATTTCTTTTAAATCAATATGCTTACCATCTTCTAGGCGTCTACACCTTTCTTCTTCTGTTGCAACCAGAGAAGCAGTAAACTTTGAAAGTTCGGTGAATTTCTTCTCATATTCATCAAACATATTGCTCCCCTGAGTAAGGAATAGAAATTCCCTACGTTTTTCCTCCTGATAAACCCTTGTGTAGTATTTTTCATTAAACTCTTTCTCAAAGATTTCCCATGTAATGTGAGATGGGTTTGGATATTTCATTTTCACCGATGTCCACCAATCATCAGCGCTATCCTTTAAAAGAAATATGGTATACTTCAACTTTTGTTCATCTGTACAGTCCATAAGAGCAAATATTTTCTCCATATTCTTGAACCGTTCCCTAGCCTTCTTTGGATCAGTGTCTCCTACAAATGGTTCTCCTCCCAGCTTCTTTACGTGTTCAAAAGGTAACTGGTGCTCAAATTCATGTCTTTTAACTGAGTGGGTAGCCATGCCTCCTAGTGTTTGAGCTATCAAGGTCAACGTGTCGTACACGTTATTATTGTTATCATTCTCGTGACTAGGGTCTTGTGTGGTCACAGGTGGCTGCTCTGGTGCCATGGTTTCCTATAAAAATAAACTTCAGTTAGATCCTTCATCAACAAAATCCTTCAATAATGATTCTAGACATCCTCGAGACTATAATATCAATATCTAAATTTTCATCCAAAACTTATAGGTCAACTTCTAATATAATTCTTGCTCAAGGTCCTAAAACCTTTGCTCTGATAGCACAAGTTGTCACAACCCGTCCCGCTAACCAGGACGTGCCGCGACAGAGATCTTTCTTCTTTTTCCTCAAGCAAACATGTGGCAATCTCAAAAACATAACATCTTTGTATTTCAAGTTCACAACACCAAGAAGTGTATTACACAAGTTCTATCTATTACAACTTCGTATAAAATAACCCAGAGAGTACAAAAACAACGAAAAGTAAAAGACACCTCCTCCAAGTGTATCAATGGTCCTTTCCCCTGCTATTCGGGATTCTGTTGATCTGTACATAATTATAATATAAAGGGATGAGTCTAAACCCATTTATGAGCTTAGACCCAGTGAAAGGATCTCAAGCTTTTTACATATAGCTAAAAATCTGAAATATGAGCATCATGACAAAAAATTATGCTGAAAACGGTGAAATAGCTTGAAAGAGATTTTATGACAGAATTTACATATAACAACATGCTAGTTTTGCAATTGAACGCTGAAATCACTTCTAAAGCAGATAAACTGAAACTAATCATCACTATCAAGCTGTTTGTGCTAATCACCACTGTGGCTAATTTATTGACTCGTGAAGGCTGAAACAAAGCTAAGTCATACGCGCAGACGGTCCTAAAGACCAAAAACACCCTGCATACGACCCAAAGCCTATATGTATACAGAATGTGGACCCAAAGTCCTCTTGATACCATATCTAATGGTTTGCCATATCTAATGGCGGTTTCAGGGTCATATCTAATGACATCACCATATCTAATGGCTAGTTCATGATTTGTATAAAAGAGCTACTGTGGTGCTTATCTTCTGATTCTGATTCTTTTCTTGCTACTAATAAATCGTACTTTTGCTAATTCAAGCTCATAACAGCAAATTCATGAACTTAAAACACTCTTGACATAGCATACATATTCTGACAACTAGAACTTGTTAAGAACTTGAAAACCGATCCATAATGTATAGTAACCGTGCAAAACATAATTCTTCAAATAAAAACTCATGTCTAAGTAGTGAAACTTATGTCTCGTGTTTCATCAAGAACAAAATGCTTAAAACGTGTTATCATGATAAAACTCGTGAAACGACGTCTGAAATACAATCTAAAGCCCTGATTTCATCTCAACCGTATGATACTTGAAATTCCTTCGTAAAAGCTCTTGAAAACACGATTCATACTTGTTATCATAAACATGCATAAAAGCGAAAGACTAGTGCTTTAAAATAGAGCTTGAGAATCCCTCACCTGGTTGTTGTCTAACTTGAGTCCAAAACACCTTCTTTAGTGAAATCCCCCCTATAGCCGTCTTAGATTGAATACTACGGCTCGATGCGGACAGAACTTCGTTACGGCTTTAAAAACGCTCTCGATCACCGACAGGGCTTCGCCTTGGCTCCTCTCGTGCTCCTCCCGCAACTTCAGCGGCCTTGCGGCTCTAAGGTGGAGAGATGGGCGTGGGATGAAGTGAGGAGGAGTATGGGGGGTCATGGATATTTATAGGCCTCCACCCCCTTTACATGTGTGACATGTGTCAGCATGTAAGGGAGCCTCTAAGCCACATGTTGCCTCTCTTCCATGTATGACGACACATGGCCTGCCACATGTCTTATTCATGAGAAAACTTGTTGCCCAAGTAAGGGGCTAGGCTTATCCACGAGATAACTTGTTGCCCAAGCAAGGTTTGGCTTATCCACGAGATAACTTGTTGCCCAAGCAAGGTTTGGCTTCACCATGACACGTACTAGTCTTAGGATGATGACACATGGCACTATTGAGGTTTTGACACTTATCCTGACTATATAACGACACGTGTCCCATGATTTCCTCTCCATGTGTCCTACTTTTGCTAATGACGCTTAATTATCACTAACGACGGGTAATCAGCACTAATCATGCTTAATTAATCATAATGATGTGATTATGGCTAATGAGGGTAAATCTATGCTAATGATGCTTAATTATCACTAATGACGCGTAATTAGCACTAATCATGTTTAATTAGTCTTAATGATGTGATTATGGCTAATGAGTGTAAATCTATGCTAATGACGCTTAATTATCACTAATGACGGGTAATTAGCACTAATCATGCTTAATTAGTCTTAATGATATGATTATGGCTAATGAGTATAAATCTATAACATTATAGGCACTATGCAAGTAGTGACTTATACTTACTTATAAGGAGGTACTACCAAAATTCCAGATTACTAGATGTGGTACTATGTTTTGAGGTGCTACACAATTCAGAGAACCTTTTGAAGTCCATTTTTATACAAGATGGTCTCTAATATAATCACAATAAGTTTCAATGAAATCATTGCATCAAGGCGAATCTATTGACTATGATATCTGTAAAGTGTGAACACTATCAATCCAATATTTCCTTGAAACAACACTTGATAACATTCAAAGGCATAGTGTACAAAACGCGTATTACACGAGTAAAGTTCAATAATGCATGTGGTGGATGAAAAGATAAATACCGCAGGGTGGAAATGATTAATACTGCAAGGTGGGTGCACACCCTTGTAGTCCGGCTGAGCCGACAGTGAGTCATCCCCACTCGAGGGGCATCATAGAGTGGGGGGGATAGATACTCTGGAGATTGTTAGGTGGATGCATGTGTGCATCGCACCATACAAATCCGTTTTGTGACTATTAGTTTGGGGCGAGCAAGACTCCTCCGGCAGACTCGATTGATGGATCTGATCCCATTGGCTATATGCCTCGTGTCTCGAGTGTCAGAGTATTACCAACCAGACTAGCTGAAGGGTCGCGCTTTCGCACATGTCTTAGTCTGTACTCTGAATGAAGCGATGCATGTTTCATTCTTAGTGTAGACTTTCTCCTTTGACGAGTCAGTTCGGAATTAATTAATTAATAAATAAACAAAGCTATGATTAAAAGAACAAAAAGATATGGATTTAAAGATTTAAAGTATCAAAATTTACTCATTACTTGTAACTTAATTGAAGGCCTTCTATTTGAGTTCCTTGGAATATTTTTGTTATATCTCTATAGTTACTGCACTTGCATTGCCTACCAAAATATTCTTTTATCTATAATTATTATTATATCCTTACTGGGTCATTTGACTCACAAATTAGCCCTCTTGAAAATCCAACAGGAAATCTTGAGCAGGAGACCGAGGCGAGAGTTTTTGGTAGCACCATTGAGAACCATTTCAGAGGTTGATATTTAGTAGAATCGATTTCTTAATTGTCTTTCCTTTTCCATTATTGATGATGTAATGATAAAATCTTGGATTATTCCTGTCATCTAAAGCTCTGGACGGTGTTTCATTGAATGGATGTTTTCTCCTGCCATTTTTTTGTATGAATGTTTTATCATGCAGGTTGTATATAACTGTTGTTGGGTAATGATTGTGAATGGGCATTGAGATGTGCTCCTATGGAGAGGGGCGTTACATTTGGTATCAGAGCCCAATTACCCCATCAGTTGTAGACAACTGTATGTTAGGAAGAAAGACTTCATACATTAGATAAGTAGTCCCCTGACTCACGTCTGAAAATGGCATAGTTCATTAAACATCGAATCTCATCTCTGTCTGATACTTTTTTTTATCTTTCTCTTAATGCATATCATGCCGCCTCGTAGAAATCAAGTCACGCAACAATTAGATGCAATGATGACATTGCTGCAAGATGTGCAGCAAAGACAGCTCACTCTTGAAGAGTGGTTCACCAGATCAGTATCCGAGGGTTGGTCTGACATGGGTGGGGGAGGTGCAGATCTCCCACCACCACCACCTCCTCCTCCTTCATCATCGCGATAGGAAGACGTCTTTTCAAAATACAGTAAGGAGAAGGTTCCGGAATTCTTGGGAAACACAAGCCCTGAGGAGGCAGAGAGGTGGCTGAAGCGGGTAGAGAAGGTCTTTCGTACCATACATGTGCCAGATGAAGAGAAGGTAACCCTAGCTACATACTCCTTAACTGGATATGCTAAGGAATGGTGGACTTCTATGGAGCCACAGATTACAACGCCAGCTACTTGGGAGTTGTTTACTGAGGCCTTTCGAGGGCATTTCTACCCGGAATACTGGATAGAGTAGCGATGTGTGGAGTTCATGCTACTGGAGCAAGGAAACAGAACAGTGACTGCTTATCTGAACAGATTTACATAATTGCTGAAGTATGTTGCTAGCACTGTGCCAACTGAGTCTGACAAGGCATTCAAGTTCTTCTGTGGGCTTCGTAAGGAGATTCATGAGAGATTGGTGCCCCTTCATTTGATCACAATGAAGGAAGTGATTGATGCTGCTGCTCGGGTGGATCAAGACTTACACGAGAGTAAATCGATGCAGATGAGATCGAACTTTTCTAGCAGGATAGCCCGCAATGACAGGGCAGGAGCACGTGCAGGACAACACTTCCACCCTCACCATTCTGGAGTGTCGAATAGGTTTACTCACAGAGGAGCTCCTACCTTGGGGTAATCACTTTCTGAGCCAGCATGGACATCTCGTCCGATTTTGAGTACTGTTACAGATGCTCGTGTGGAGGATCGGGTCTGCTATCGATGCAACCAGAAAGGTCACATCTGGTACAATTGTCCCTTGGGATCTTCTCAGTCTGGAGTCGTAGTACGAGGAGGATGTCCCCAGCAACGGGGGCGCGGCTTTACATCTCGGGGAGGTAGGGGACAACCTTACCATACTCGGAGCATGACAGGCTCAAGTAGACGACAAAGAGAGGTGCAGTTGAATGCTATTACGAACGGACAAGCGCATGCCTCAGAATCGGTAGTGCGAGGTATGATTTCTGTAGGCGACTTTACAGCTCATGCTCTCTTTGACTCAGGTGCATTATATTCTTTCGTATCGTTGAGTTTTGCGAGTATCTTAGGCCAAGAGCCTACCACAGTTGCAGATCCTTATCTTATTAAGGGACCTGAAGGTCAGTTGTTTGTGGTCCACCAGGTGTTTCCTGATTGTCCGGTATATATCGAGGTTATATGCTAGAAGCATACCTATTAATCTTACAAATGGAAGACTTTGATGTTATTCTTGGTATGGATTGGCTCCAGAATCACCATGCATGCCTTGATTGCTTCCAGAAACAAATCATTTTCAATATTCCTGATTTACAGGAATTCGTATTTGATGGGAGTACCTCCTCTGGGGGAGTAGTATGCATATCAACATTGCAAGCACATCGCTTGCTTGATCAGGGGTGTGAGGGATACATTTCCCATGTCATTGGGGATCAAGTGTGGCATAAGGAGATTTCTAATGTAGAGATTGTTAAGAACTTTCTAGATGTTTTTCCAGATGAATTGCCTGGACTTCCTCCACAAAGGGAAGTAGAGTTTGAAATAACTCTTATTCATGGAACTCAACCAATTTCTATTGCACCATACCGGATGGCACCAGCTGAACTAAAAGAACTTAAGGTGCAGCTGCAGGAATTATTAGAGAAGGGCTTCATACGCCCTAATACATCTCCATGGGGCCACCGGTCCTATTTGTTAAAAAGAAGGATGGATCTATGCACATGTGTATAGATTACCGACAATTAAATAAGGCAACTATCAAGAATCGTTATCCATTGCCTCGGATTGATGAACTCTTTGACCAACTGCAGGGGTCATCTGTTTTCTCCAAGATTGATCTCCGGTCTGGTTATCATCAGCTGCGAATTAAAGATGTTGATATAACTAAGTCTGCATTTTGGACCAGGTATGGATATTATGAGTTCATGGTAATGCCTTTTGGCCTGACAAATTCCCCAGCTGCTTTCATGGATATGATGAATCGAGTGTTCAGGCCATTTCTTGATAACTTTTTGGTGGCCTTCATTGACGATGTCCTTATTTACTTGAGTGATGAGGAGCAACACCGAATACATTTACAAACAGTGCTAGAGACATTGAGGAAACACAAGCTATATGTGAAGTATAGTGAGTGTGAGTTCTGGCTTCGACAAGTGACATTCTTGGGTCACGTCATCTCAGGTGCAGGAGTTGCTGTGGATCCTGCAAAGATTGAAGTAGTTCTTAAATTGGTACAACCAAAGAACGTGTCAGAGGTTCGTAGTTTTCTTGGCTTAGCCGGATATTATAGAAGATTCATGAAGGGGTTTTCTCAGATTGCCCTTCCCCTTACTCAGCTGACCAAGAAGGAGACAATGTACACGTGGACAGACAAGTGTGAGAAAAGCTTCCAGACGTTGAAGGACAAACTTACTACAGCTCCAATCTTAGTGATTCCATCAGGAACTGATGGATTTACATTATATACCAATGCATCACAGGATGGATTGGGTGTCGTTTTGATGCAACATGGCAAAGTTGTTGCGTATGCATCTCGTCAGTTGAAACCACATGAGAAGAATTATCCAACCCATGATATGGAGCTTGCAGCAATTGTTTTTGCTCTCAAGATATGGAGGCACTATCTATATGGGGTGGCTTTTGAGATCTTCACAGATCATAAGAGTCTTAAATATTTGTTTGATCAGAAAGAGCTAAATATGAGGCAACGACGGTGGATGGAGCTCTTAAAGGATTACGAATGCACTACATCTTATCACTCTGTCAAGGCAAATGTGGTAGTAGATGCACTTAGTCATAGACCACGCTCGAGTGAATCACATCCCCAGCTCAAGACATGGGATCTCCTCGCATCTTTTAGTGAGTGACGCCACTTCCAGAGTAGTTGAGAGACAGTTATGATTCCCTCCCATTCCCGTCCGAACTAGTAGAGAGGATCATTCGAGGACAGCTTGTAGATGAGAGTCTATAGAGGCTCAAGGACAAAGCCCTTGCAGGGATTCTGGTTGGCTTTTCATATGAAGATGGTGTGCTACGAAATGGCAACCATTTGTGTGTTCCGGCAGATATGGAACTAAGAAATGAGATCATGCACAAGGCACATAGCTCTCGATTATCGATACATCCTGGTGGCACGAAGATGTATAAGAATTTAAATAAAAATTTCTGGTGGAAGCAAATGAGAAGAGATGTGACTGATTTTGTGGCAAAGTGTATGACATGCCAACAAATTAAGGCTGAGCATAAGCGACCACCTGGACTTCTGTAGTCCCTTCCAATTCCCGAGTGGAAGTGAGAAGGCATATCGATGGATTTCATTGCAGGACTACCTAAAGCTTCTAGTGGTCATGACGCCATATGGGTAGTAGTTGACAGGCTCACGAAGTCGGCACACTTCATACTTGTGAGCATGGCTTGCACTCCAGTACAACTTGTAGTGATTTTTATCAAAGAAATCATCAAGCTTCATGGCCTACCGAAGCAAATTATATCAGATCGTATACTCAGACTGATGGACAATCTGAGAGGACTATACAAACATTAGAGGATCTTCTTCGAGCATGTGTGCTAGAATGGAAAGGGTCTTGGAAGGACTACTTATCATTAGCAGAGTTTTCATACAATAATAGTTATCATGCCAGCATAGGTATGGCCCCTTTCGAGGCATTATATGGGAGACGATGTACTACACCTTTGAGTTGGTAGGAGGTTAGGTATAATCAGCTGCATAAGATGGAATACCTGGAGGAAACTGCTAAAGCTATTAAGACGGCCCGAGAAAAGCTGCTTACTACACAAAGCAGACAAAAGAGCTATAGTGATAAACGACACACCGATCATAGCTTCGAAGTTGGGGATTTCGTCTTCCTGAGAGTATCTCCAACCAAGGGAGTGCAATGGTTTGGAGTAAAGGGGAAGTTAGCCCCATGGTTTGTTGGACCTTTTGAGATCCTTGACAGAATTGGCAATGTTGCTTATAGGCTAGCACTTCCCCGTCACCTGTCGGGAGTGCATAACATCTTTCACATTTCCAACCTGAGGAAAAATGTGCATGACCCATCGCACGTGATCAACTATGATGATCTTCAGGTAGACACAGACCTAAGCTACCCTGAGGAACCGATCCGGATCATCGATCGCTCGGTAAAGAGGTTGAGGCATAAAGAGATACCATTGGTAAAGGTTCTTTGGCAGCGACACAACTCTGAGGAGGACACTTGGGAGCCCGAGACAGATATACGACGGGAATACCCACACTTTTTTGAAGGTAAGCTCTAAATTTTACTTATATCTTTAGCAGCCAATCGATTGGACTGAACCTTTTAATGTTGTTATGTTGCATCCCATGCCTCTTAAGTCTCAGAGACGAGACTGTTTTTAAGGTTGTTATGATGTAACGTCCAAAAATTTAGCTTTTTCTGAGATGTTAAAACATATACAATATACTCAAACGAAGCGTCTCATCGCAAGCTTTCCAATGAGACCAAGAATGCGTGAATCCGAGTCTGTATGAGGAAGTTATGCCCTATTTAGTGAACTATGGTCAGGGACATTTATGGAAATTGGACCCACGGATTTTGATTCTTTTCTACACGTTGGTGAGATATTTTGGAGTATTATTGACCTCAAAATTGACAACCATACTTCCTTATTTCACCCTTGAATGATCTTTAAGATCTATCTTATCTTCTTCCATTCTCACCCTTCTTCATAAATTGATTCTTCATCATTCTTCTCTAGCGAGACAAGAGCAAGAGGGTCCTTCCTTTGGCGAGACGTGAAGGTTCGAAGCTTCATTACAAGGAGAGGAGAAAGAACGTCGCCACAAGGGGAAGGTGCCGCTTAGTTTGGGTCGTTGACCGTGTGCACGGATCAAAGGACTTGCATTTAGGTAACGGATTTCGCCCTTCTCCTGTTTCTTTCACATATCTTGCGATAGTGGAGATTGTGGTTTTGGGGGATGATTTTCTGGTTTCGATCTGACCCTCGGATCATCCTTTTGCTGTTGGTATGCGTGATTTTCTCGTTAAATATTGGCTTATGAGTTTTTATAGTTTGGCCACACATCTCTGTAGAATCTGCTTTCAATATTACGATTTTTGGACTATAGAAGAACTTAGTATAACCTTTTACAAAAAAAAGATTATAGGGTTTGATACATGACAATCGTGAAAATAAATTTTAATTCTTCTAAATTATTGTTACAGCTGAAACCTTCTCCCTCATTGCATGAAAACTTTAGTTAGCCTGCGAAGAAATCCTCATGCTACACTTGTAAACTTTCCATATGTAATATGTTATTATATACGTGCTTTATTACGTTAAGATGCAAGTAAATAGGGTTTTATTTTTTTCAAAAAAAGGAAAGACGCGCATTGGTATGAGTTTTTGTTGCGTTATCATTTATTAGTATTTTTTTTTGAAATTCTTAAAGCTTTGCCTTTTGAGATATTCCTAATAATTTTTTTAAATATATAAACGGTGTTATATGCGTGGACGTAAATAGCCTGGGCTACTTTATTATATAACGTGAATAGGGGTCTTAATTGTATTATTACATAATTAATTAGCTAGTGCTTTATACGGTTATATGTTGGGATGTAAATAGCTTTGAATTAGTATTATTTCATGCGTGTAATTAGTCTAAGTTTGATAAATTACTTGTGGTTAAAAATAATTGTGATAAATATCTACATTTAAGTTTTTAATATAGTGATTACTTGCAATAAGCCATGTAATGTTGACTCTTTCTCTCTCTCTTTCTATGTATGCATATACTTTCCGGATGTAAAGAATTTGACATGTTGTTACGAGGAGACTGTGATAAAGAATTTCCATTCATGAACACCTATTTTTTTTGTATTTTATGTCTTCTTAGTTAATGATGTGTTTGGATTAGTAACACAATAGAACTAAAGTTGTAAACTGATCGTATGTACTTAAGTTGTCAATCCCACGTCATAAGTAGTGTATTATAAAGATTACTTATCCTTCGTGTTTAGTATATTCGTTGATTCGTGAAAGATACTTAGGCCCTTTGTATATTGATTATATAAATATTGTATCTCACATACGAGAGGATTAATGTAGAATGCTCGAATCTCCCTCGTAATGGTAAAAGGCAATGGAGGAACCAATATATTGGGTATTGTCGTTAGTGTCTGTACGTATTCTTAAGATGCATGTGTGCACATACTACATAGAAGCATGCCTGAAATAAAGAATGTATATTTATGAATGTGATTAGTGATCCGTTGGTCATGAGGATAAATGACTTGATTAATCGATTACGAGAGGTTACTATGGTGTTCCAAGATATGTGGGTACGAGTAAAGTTCAATAATGCATGTGGTGGATGAAAAGATAAATACCGCAGGGTGGAAAAGATTAATACTGCAAGGTGGGTGCACACCCTTGTAGTCTGGCTGAACTGACAGTGAGTCATCCCCACTCGAGGGGCATCATAGGGGGGGGGTGGTAGATACTCTGGAGATTGTTAGGTGGGTGCATGCGTGCATCGCACCATACAAATCCGTTTTGTGACTATTAGTTTGAGGCAAGCAAGACTCCCCCGACAGACTCGGTTGACGGATCTGATCCCATTGGCTATATGCCTCGTGTCTTGAGTGTGAGAGTATCACCAACCAGACTAGCTGAAGGGTCGCGCTTTCGCACAGGTCTTAGTCTGCACTCTAAATGAAGCGATGCAGGTTTCATTCCTAGTGTAGACTTTCTCCTTTGATGGGTGAGTCTGTAATTAATAAATAAATAAATAAATAAATAAATAAATAAACAAAGCTCTGATTAAAAGAACAAAAGATATGGATTTAATTGTTTAAAGTGTCAAAATTTGCTCATTACTTGTAACTTAATTAGAGGCCTTCTATTTGAGTTCCTTGGAATATTTTTATTATATCACTATAGTTACTGCACTTGCATTGCCTACTTAAATTTTCTTTTATATATAATTATTATTATATCATTACTGGATCATTTGACTCACAAGTTACCCCTCTTGGAAATCCAACAGGAAATCTTGAGCAGGAGACCGAGGCGAGAATTATTGGTAGCACCATTGAGAACCATTTCGGAGGTTCATATTTAGTGGAATCGATTTCTTAATTGTCTTTCCTTTTCCATTATTGGTGATGTAATGATAAAATCCTAGATTATTCCTGTCATCTAAAGCTGTGGATGGTGTTCCATTGAATGGACATTTTCTCCTGCCTTTTTTTGTGGAATGTTTTATCATGCAGGTTGTATATAACTGTTGTTGGGTAATGATTGTGAATGGGCATTGAGATGCGCTCGTACCGAGACGGGGCGTTACAATGGCCTTCTTTGGGCAGTCTTTCTTCCAATGTCCATATTCCTTACAGTAATTGTAGATGTCCCTAGCATTGTAATTCAACAACTTAGACTTCTGATTTCCATTTTTTGTATAGTCAGAATCGGCATTACTCTTCTCATGAGTCATAACCAAATCTGCAGTTATAGTCTTGCATCCCAATAGCCATATGTCGAAGTTCACGCATATGCAAACTCGCGCGAACTTCTTCTAAGGTTATGGATCTCTTCCCATAATGAATGATTGAATAAAATTCTCAAATGATAATGGAAGAGAAACCAATAAAATCAAGGCAGCATCCTCATCTTCAATCTTACCATCTACATTTCTTAAATCAATCAATAATGTATTTAAGCGATCTAGATGTTCTTTAAGTGATGTACCTTCATGCATGTAGAGAGAGAACAAATGTTGCTTCAAGAGCAACTTGTTGATCAGAGATTTCGTCATGTATAAACTTTCGAGTCTCAACCACAGACCGATCGCAGAATTCTCGTCGGCAACCTCCGTGATAATCTCGTTCTCCAAACATATCATGATCTTCGAGTGTGTCTTCTCTTCCTGCACCATCAACATGGACGGCTTGAGTGCATTCGCCTGCTCCTTATCTAATGGTGCCTAGATGCCATGCTACTTAAGAAGGGTGCGCATCTTGATCTGCCATAGACTGAATCCATTCTTTCTCATGAACTTCTTGATCTTCAGATTGTGTGATGTCATCTTACTGAATGAACCTGACGGAACCTGAAGCTCTGATACCAGTTTGTTGCGAATCGCGGCAGCAAACACACAAAAACACGATCATACAAGCAAGACACAAACACATGGATTTACAAGATTCACCCTTAAATGAGCTTCATCCTTGGACGACGGCGATCGATTTCACTATATGGAGAAAAAAGTAATACAGAGGGTACTGAGAAGATACAGATGTGGGATGAGAAACATGATAAGAATGATGACTTCAATATCTAGTGTCCCTAAGGCCCCCTTTATACTACAACAGAAGAATATCATTTATATTCAACAATCCATCCCAATAGCTCTCAATCAATCAGAAGCCAGGACATGGATCAAACATGTCAGCAATCTTGGCCCAACAGCTTTCAGCCAATCAGAAGACATGATACGGATCAAACATGTCTGCAATCCTGGTCCAACAACTCTCAGTCAATCAGAAGGCAGGAGACAGATCACACATGTCAGGAATCCTGACCCAACAGCTCTCGGCCAATCAGAAGTCAGGTCACAGATCAACCACATCAGCAACCCAACAGGTTGTTAGGACTCAGGTCATATCAACATGCATACTCCTGCTAAGCAATATGTGAATCGATGTGAGATATTTATAGGATGTATGCCCTCATGTCGTCCACCCCTTCTCCACATCTCATCGGTTGTTGTCTCTGTGAGGCTCGGTTTCATTACAACCACCAGCTCGAGCAACTGCCGGAGGCGATTTTGACCAAGAGGATCGTTCCAACATGGAGCACCCTCATACCTATTTCATCACTAATAGTAATATCGATCTTATGCTTGTAAAGTAGGGATGAAAACAATCGGATAGGGTACGAATATGTATACACTCATATTTGTATCCATTTTAAGATACGAATACGAATGTATATACGAATCTTGATGAATATGGAAAATGTATTATCATATCCATAAAAATGATTATGAATATAAAATGAATATGAATCGTATACAAATATTAACACAAATATTTAAAAGATTAACTAAAATATAAATGTTTAGGATGGTTTATACATAAAATAAATACACTAAATATATGTATTTCATAACAATTACATCAAAAATGATGAATGCAATCATAAAATATTGTTACATATAACTTATAGATAAATCTATGACTATACATATATACTAAAATGGATATAGGAATATGAATGCGAGTATTAGGAAAAGTGATATCCATATTCGTATCCACTTTAAAACGAATGCGAATACAAATGTCATATATATATATATATATATATCGAATACGATAGAGGATCAGATACAAATATATTCATATTCATTTTCATCCTTATAGTAAAATCATGCAATTTAGAACTTAAAAATGCCAATCGCCTATGGAGGGCTTGAGTTATGATGGAAAGACATGCTCTTTAGATCCCAACTCGAATGCTAATTATATTATTATTTAGAGGATTGAAAACTTTGCTAAAACAACTAAAATTATAGATTTCATGACAATTTCACCTCAAGCGTAAATATATTTTGTCACAAACAGTAAAACATTGTTGCTCAAGCACTTATTCTATTAAGGACGACAAAAGCAAATGTAAGACGTACAAGTTGAATATTATGGACAATGCAAAGAGGAAGGAAGAAGAAGACTTTTATTACATGGATATATAGAAAGTCTCAAATGTATATGCATATGTAACATAAAGGCATACTAGGTACTTTCTCTAATTTTATTGTATTTTAGATTCGAGCCATGTTGATCGATCAAACTTTGTATTTTAACTGATCAACAAATATTGATTGATCACACTTGATAATCTGATTGATCACACTTTTACAGTGGTTATCACTTTGAATGATCTAATTGATCATATTTTGGATTATTTTTCCACCAGTTAATTGACTCATCGATCAATTCTACTTGATTGATCCATCACTCTCACCCGTCTGATTGAACGGTTTACTTTAACTGATCGATCAACCAACTGTAGGAAAATTTTAAGCGCAGCATTAAAGAATCAATAAAAAATAATGATTCGCGAGTTACCTCTTTCTATCGCAAATCATACAGAAACTTGTAGCGGAGATGATGAAGAAATTGACGGTGATCTTTTCTTCCTCCTTTTCTCCTTCCCTTGACCCCAATCTTTAAGACTCTCTCAGATGGTGGAGAGTTTTGATGATGGCTCTATTAATTTCTTGATTCGGTGTGTTGCATAATGAGCCATCACATCTCTTTTATAGAGGCAGAATTGGAGGGTTTAAAAAGATAACAAACCATATCGTAACCGATTTCTGATGATCCACTAACCATCAACGTGGATCAAGATAATGTGGTTATATTTTATCCATTGACTTGGTAAAACCTAATATTTATCATCTTATAAATATTTTATATGAACCACATACAGGATAAACAACATTCTCCCACTTGGTCCATATAATCTTTAATTATGAGATAGTAAACCTTAAGCGTGTCTTTTCATGGGTTTCATGTAATGTCAATGAATCATATACTTTAAGTGAATTAAACTTTGAGAAGAAGACTGATGCGGCATTATCACAATAAAGTTTCAGCGGCTTGGCAATGCTGTCGACTATTCTAAGTCCTGAAACAAAATTCCGCAGCTATATTTCTTGAACTGTAGCCTCAAAGCATGCTACAATTTCAGCCTCCATAGTGGAAGCAGAAATGACAGTCTGCTTCACATTTTTCCTTGACACGGCTCCTCCAACGAGTAGAAATACATAGCCGAAGGTTGACTTTCTTATATCGATGCATATCGTAAAATCTGAATATGAATATCCCATAATATCAAGATTATCAGATCGTTTGTACACGAGCATATGATCTTTGTTGTCTTGTAAATACCTGAAAACTTTCTTTGCAGCCTTCCAATAATCCATACCAGGATTACTTTGACACTGACCCAACATGCCAGTGTCAAAACTAATGTCAGGTCCAGTACATGTCTGAGCATACATGATACTCCCAGCCACTGATGTATAAGGAAGTCCTTTCAGTTCATTACGTTCGAATTCATTCTTTGGACATTGATCCATGCTGAATCTGTCCCCATTCTGAATAGGAACAAGCCCTCCATCCTTCCAAGACCTTCTTAATATACATATTCTTAGACAATCCTAACAGTCCTTGTGGTCTATCACGGAACACTTCTATACCAATAACATAGGATGTCTCACCCATATCTTTCATTTCAAAGTTCTTGGAGAAATACTTCTTCGTTTCATGTAACAAACCTAAATCATTCATAGCCAATAATATGTCATCAACATATAGGACTAATATGATAAACTTGCTCCCACTAAGTTTCATGTAGATATGCATATCTACAGTATTTTCTACAAAACTATACAATGTAATGGTATTGTTAAACTTAATTTACCATTGACGAGAAGCTTGTTTTAGTCCATATATTGACTTATTTAATTTACATACTAGATTTTCCTTTCTCGTGATCCTAAAACCTCCGGGTTGGTCCATATAGACATCTTCCTCTAACTCCCCATTCAGAAAGGCGGTCTTTACATCCATTTGGTGAAGTTCCAAATCATAATAAGCCACCAAAGACAAAATAATTCTTAAGGAGTTCTTCTTTAAAACTGTAGCAAAGATCTCCTTATAATCGATGCAATCTTTTTTAATAAAGCCCTTTGCAACAAGTCTAGCTTTATATCATTCAATGTTACCTTTAGAATCAAGTTTGGTCTTGAGTACCCATTTAAACCCGACTCTTTTAGAACCTTTAGTTACTCAACGAGATCCCAGACATTTTATTGGCAATTGACTCGAGTTCTTCTTCCATAGAATTCAACTACTTTTCAGAATCATTACATTCTATGGCCTGATGGAATGAGCTTGGATCTTTATCAATGCTCAAGTCACATTCATGCTCAAGTGCATATATTATATAATCATCAAAATTTGCAGGTCTCCTTTACCTTTCAGAGTGTCTTAATGCAACTTCTTGTGATTGTGGTGCACTTTGTTCATTTACAGTTTGTTCATTAATAATGACATCATTACTTAATGTGGGTTCCAACTCTTGATGTTCCATGTCATTATGTGGAGATGAATCCACATGTGGAATGTTTACTCTAGAAGATTCGGATAGATATGGAAGCGACACTTTATCCTTATCTTCTTTTATTTCCACATTTCATGAAACTTGAATCCTACTAATTAGTCATTCTCAATGAAGCGAGCACTGCCATTCTCAACAATTCTTGTACTATGGTTAGGAAAATAAAATCTATACCCTTTGACATTTCAGGATAAACAATGAAAAATCCAACGACTGTCCTTTGATATAATTTCTTTTCGTGTGGATTGTATACTCTGACTTCCGCTTGACATCCTCAAATATGTAGATGTATCAAACTAGGTTTCCCACCTATTCATAATTCAAAAGGTATCTTTTGAACTGCTTTACTAGGAACCCTATTGAGTAAATATGTTGAAGTCATTAATGCATATGTCCACAATGAAGGAGGTAGAGTACTATTATTTCCATTAATGCACGATTTCATCTTTCTGTGATACCATTTTGTTGTGGTGTTTCGGGCATTTCCATTAATGCACGATTTCATCTTTCTGTGATACCATTTTGTTGTGGTGTTTCGGGCATTGTGCATAGTGCACAAATAACCTTACTTTCAAGGAATTTTGCAAATAGAACAAGATGTTGACCCATCTCATCATGCCTTTCGAAATATTCACCACCTTGATCAGATCTCACAACTATTATTTTCCTCTCCAATTGTCTTTCCACCTCATTAATAAATGTCTCAAGAACAATTACTGCTAGAGTCCTTTCACGCAATAGATAAATATATCCATACTGTGATAAATCATATATAAAAGTGATAAAATATCTTTCCCCTCCCATGATGAGACATCAAAAAGACCACACATATCAGTATGTATCAATTATAGGAGTTGGGTAGCCCTTGTAGCTGGCTTCTTTGGTGTGTGTTTGGATTGCTTTCCTTTAATACAGTCTATACACAAGCCTAAATCAGTAAAATCTAATTGAGGCAATATGCCATTATTAATAAGTCCTAACATTCTTTCTTTAGATATACGACCTAGTCTTTGATGCCATAAAAGAACAGAGCATTCATCAGATTCATTCCTTTTCACACCCACATTGCATTCAATATATAACAGGGAATTCATAAATTTATTATCAAGATTAAAACGATAAAGAAAATTCTCAAATGTACCATAATCATAAAAGTACTTATTTCTAAACATAGAGAATGATCCATTGGAAATCTTAAAAGAAAATCCTAAACTATCTGGTATGCAAACGGAAATAAGATTTCTAGCACATTTAGGAACATAGAGACATCCTTCCAGATCAACTTGACATCTAGTGTCCATGATCAATACGTAAATCCCAATTCCATCTATCCGTGCCTTCATCCTATTTTCCATGAGCAAATACTACTCACTTTCCTTTATGTTCTGGATTGTAAGGAATCCCTGTAATATGTGAGATATGTCAGTAGGGGATCCAAAATCTAACAACCAAGTATTATTAGGAACATCTATAATACTTGCTTCGAAGCAAGCGGAAACATAATGCATACCTTTCTTTTCGAATCATGCTTTCCGTTTAAGGCAATCTTTCTTCATATGTCTGATCTTCTTGCAAAAGTAACATTTGATTTCTTTGGAATTGCTCCCATTAACTTTCATGGGAGTTTTCCATTTTTTATTTTGCTTGTGTGGCTTTTATTACTGTTACCCCGACCATAGTCTTTTCAGTATCCATGACGCTTACCGAGTATTCTTTTATCTTCTTTAATCTTCCTTCTTCTTGAATGAGCATAGGTTTTAATTCCATGAAACTCCACTTATCCTTTAATGTATTGTACATTACCTGAAATTGCACAAATTTAATAAGAAGAGAGTTTATGATAAATTATATTACGAATGTCTCGTTGACATCCATCCTCATGGTTTTCAATTTTACTGCGAGATTAGACATTTCAGTTACATGATCCATCATCGAGTTGGACCAGTTGAATTTTTTCGCATTCAACTCACTCATTAAAGTCCCAACAATGGACTTATCAGCTATATTGGACTGGGAGTTCTCCTTAATTTTCTTCATAAATTCCTTAGCATTGTTTGTTCTAGACATTGACGGTTTGACATTCTCCGCCATTGAGATTTTCATCAAGCTCAAGTAGAGTCTATTTGATCTTTCCCAAGCCTCATAGTACAACCTTTCATCATCAGTAATATTTTATGTAATGGCTTGTGATTTTTTATCTTCACTAATACATGGTCTAAATTCATCACTCCTAAATGGAAGAGAATCTGTTCTGATCAATCTGCATAGTTGAGTTCATTGAATCTGACCATAGAGTTGTCTAATGCAAATAAGTTCATAGCTGCTGAAACTGTAAACAATAATACATATGCTCACAATAATGCTTTGAGAAATAAAATAATAAAATATATGCAGGAAATACATATTGAAATTTCTTTCACAACATGTTAATAACCACCTTTGGGAAGAATATTAACATATCAATAAATGCATAAGTGTTGCAATTAGATATACTCTAATAGGTAATTGAATAAATCATGTCTAATTCATATTTTCCATCTTTGGATGCAAAACACATGATTCATTAATTAACCTCTTAATGTGCATAATCACGGACAATGATCCACCTTTGGGCAATCTCCTAGTCTATGACTATATTATTCTGATTATCAGGATAATATTATGTCATTAAATTTAATTTGCATCAAAATCATGATAATCAAAATACGTATTCAAATCCATACGTAGTTAAATCACTTTGGTGATTAACCACTAATCGAACAAACTAATTTTATTTGATCAACAAAGGTATACTCCACATTTGGTAAATGCATACTAATCTATTATCCAATATTGAAACAATGTACTGATTAAGCTTTTATGGAGAAGTCTTGAATTGATATGTTGTTTTACTAAGAAAATATATATAATTACTTTTCATGAATAACCACCATTAATATCAAAGTTTCATTCGACTTACAAAAGTCTTTAAGACGTACCAATTTTTTTTTGAGGAAATCAAGGCTTCATCATGGTTGATTAGTTCTGTACGTAAAATCAGGTTACCTTCAAGGATAACATGTCAGGTCCTTAGTCAAAATTAAAATCATCATTCTTTTATCCACTTATCGGCTCAAATAAATTTATCTTCTGTGAATTCAACTCAACAAACAACAGAAACGACACGTTTTGGAGAGGATAAACTGGCCTTTGATTTTGACATTAAGGTGTTCGAATTAAAAGGAGAATATAAATGTCGGTGAGAGTAAACTTGAGACTTCCGTAAACCTGTTTTCAACTTGGACAAACAAAATTCTAATACCGAAAGACAATCATATTTGGGATATGATATAAATCTTTTTAATCAAATATCATCCAAAACTTTCGTTGAATACAACAACCTTAATGACACATATTTTAAGAATAATCATTAAAAAGAACTCAACTCCAAAGTTTGCCAAAAGTAGTAGTAGAAATAACTTTTATGGAATCAAACCACAAAACAGCCATTATGAAGCCATTCATGTTAACTCAGCAAACCTGGCTCTGATACCCGATTTGTTGGACATGCGAGCCCACGACGAGCTATTATGCAATAAATGTTATTGCAAATATCATTACCTGATCTGAAATGAAGAATAACTAATTTGCATATAAGGCCCTCTGTAAAATAAGGGTTATGTACCATGGCCAACTTGATAATCATATAGCTGTCGATTCATTGATTGGATCATAGAGGTTGATGCTTGGATGAATATCTAAAGAGTTAGATAGAGGACTCATCAAGCACCATCAAATGATTGTTAAGTGATATCTCCAGCCTGAGTAGGAGATGGCAATCCTTTCTCATTTGGCTTATATCTGATCGACCTCTTGATGCAGGTCCTCTGCATGGGAATAATGATTCGAAGGTGTCAGATTAGTAGAGTCAAAGAGTTGACTTAACAAGATCGAGATAACCAAAGACCTATGTTGAATACAGTCACAACATAGGCACACATTCTCTGACCAGAGACAGATGTGTTACTATATGTCTGAGTGTGTACATTTGGCAGACCAATAGGTTGATGACCTAACCAAGGTATATACATCGACGAGCTGATGTGCATGTAAGGGCATATGAGTAATACGATCTCTCAAAGGGATCATACAGGTTCACATGTGAACCAAGAGACATGAGCTCACTCATGAGGTATTAGGACCGATCAAATTCCATGCATGGTCGTCGTGCTTTGGAAGCATGACATGAATTTGAAGGTATGATATATGCTTTGGAAAAGCATATGATCTATACAAATTCCCAATGACCAAGATAGAGAAACTTGGTGATCAAACCCTGAAGATGATAGTGTAAAATTGATTTATATCTTCAGGATGATCATAAGTCTTCCAATATGCAGGATGTATAGGTGTTGGGAATGCCTGAGGGTGATTTGATCATAAACGATTGTATAACATTCCGAGGGAGTGATGAAACAGGTTTGGATTTTAGTGACTCCTCTCAGTAGAGAAGTGACATGATCTTTATCCATGTATTGGACATTGATCTTAATAATATTCAGATGCAATGAGAAGATTAGTTCTACGGCCTTGATTTAATCAAGCATCTGTGGGAGGTCCATGAGATCTGGATTTGAGATGTGATCTCAATATCCAAGTCACTATACGTGGAACAACACAATCGCCCGGTCCTTTTCTCCAAGTATCTGCGGAGAAAGTGTATTATTCTTGAAAGGGTTCAAGAATGATTCCATAGTTGAATTATATCTAAGCATAGAAAGATTGATAATTAAATGTGATTTAATTATCTTGATGCATATCAGTAATTATCTAATATAATTAAATGTGATTTAATTATTGTAGATAAGAGTAATGTGGATAGCAATATCCAATTATTTATAATATATTATAAATATGATTTATAATGTATTAGAGAGAGCTTATTATGATTTATATTTGTTAATTAATTATTGATGTGAATTGAATTCACATTGTATAATTAATTGAAAATGTAAATTATTATTTGTTTTGGATTGTGAATGTGATTCACGAATTTCCAATGGTAAGATTGTAATATTCTCAAAATAATTATGGACTATTTTTCTAGAATAATTTACAACAAGAGTTGTTGTAAATATCATGGAAATTACATAGAGATTACATGAAATTTCAAAATTGGTGGAGATCTCACCCTTCTTTATAGGGAGGGTGGACGGCCACAATTTCCCTAAGGAAATTGGTGTCCGTCCACTCCATATATGGAGGGTGGATTCTCTAACCAATTAACTCCATGTTTGGTTGATTTAATTTGAGATTGAATCATGTTTGATTTATCAAATATATTTAATCTAAATTAAATTATTAGTTGTTGATTTTTTATTAACAACAATCTTGACCATTGGATTAAACACAAATCAATCTCATCCATTGATTTGATGTGTCTCATGGATTGTGATCCATGGAGTCCCAAAACCCTATAAATAGAGAGACACCCCTTGCTCTCTAGGGTTATGCAATTGAGACACATCTCTCTCTCTCCCTCTTCCACATGTCAAGCCCCTCCCCTTCTCCATTGGGGGCCGTCCACCAAGCCCTAGAGGAGGAGCATCGTCGATGCTTCGCCACTGCGCCGCCGCCTCGACGTTCCTCGGTTCTCCATCTTCTTTGGAGTACTTCGTTCACAAAGAAGGAGTTCGATCTCGTGCGATGAGATTGATGAATCT
The DNA here is from genome assembly GCA_037367405.1 of Ottelia alismoides. Taxonomy (NCBI): domain Eukaryota; kingdom Viridiplantae; phylum Streptophyta; class Magnoliopsida; order Alismatales; family Hydrocharitaceae; genus Ottelia; species Ottelia alismoides. Next base: position 175,832 of record JAZKJV010000802.1, read on the forward strand.
GTGATTCATCACTCTAAAAGTTGAAAATAGAGCTTTGCTCCCGAGTAATTAGATGCATATTTTCACTTATATTGCATAATTAGCATTCATGCATGCATGACTAATATTTGCATTTTAGCATTCATATTTGCATTAAATAAGAAGCCAATTTCACTTGTAAAAATCACCTGTATATTCACCATATTTCACCTATTTGTATGTATTTTATACTAACTCCAATTCCAATAAAACTGATTCCATAGTGTATATACTACTAACACTAATTAAAGAAAAATATCAAAAAAAATACATACTAACTTGTAAAATTACCCAATAAAACCCCAAACCCAGTTGGTGACCTTAGACCTTAGAATGCATATATCTCTCTCATAAAACCTCTGAATTAGGTTTACTGGCTTTTAAAGTAATATACATTCAAAGATCTTCAAAACAAGACCAATTTCATTAAAATCAGAGCTCGTATGCAAAACTTGAATTTTGGGCCCCTTTTGTATATTGTACATATTGACCTTTTTACCCTTATGTTATCCTTTTATTTTCTTAAATTGTAAATATTCCTTTCATATTATTCCTAACTTTATTTTGATTTTTTTCTCTTTTAAAAATAACAAAAAAATTACAAAAGATAAAATGTGGTATTTTATATCTATAAGGTACCACCCAAAAATATATTTTGTATATATGATTTCATTTGATTTTTGGCTCTTCACGAAAGTTGTAGATCTCGCTAAGACGAGCAACTTTTGTGTTGACCACTTTTTGATTTAGTCCCATTTGTTATTTCTTTTTTTTCTTTACATTTAATTTTTGAATTTTTTAGGAGCGACATGTGGCAGCTCCTGGAGCTGCCACATGTCACCCCATTTTTTCATTATTTTTGGATTTATATTATTATTTTTGGATTTATTATTATTATTATTATATTATTACTATTTTAATTATTTTTAGTAGCCCACTATATTATTTTATTAATTATTTATTTTATCCCACTTACCTCTTCTCCCCTTACTTGTCTTCCACTCCAAGCCAATAACTCACCACTTCCTCCACCATCCTTCCATCTTCTCCACCTCTTTTCTAACTTCCCCCTCCTCTTTATATTCTCATCTCCTCCTCCATTTTTCATCATCCGCCGTTTTCGAGAGAAGTGTAGTCGAGGCCCTTTAACCTTCAGGTGACAGTTGTAGGAGACGAGTCGAGCGACGACAACCTCAAGGCGAGATCCGCGGTTAATCTCCGCATAGTGAGCTGCCAGCCAAGCTCACGGAGCTTCACCAATTTTTGATCGCCAAATCGGATCGAGGCCACGATGACGAAAGCCGTACACCACGGCTCCACTTTCGGCGAATCACAGGTAAGTATCCCTCAACTTTTCCTTGTCATTTTTTATCTAATATTTTCATTGTTGTTATTCTTGATCATCATAAATAACGCCATCATCACACCACCACCATCATCACTATCACCAAATCACCACATTTATACCTTTTCAATTTTCATTTCATTTCTGTTTACAAAAAAATATAATAAAAAACAAAAAATTAAAAAAAACAACACAAAAAAATTTGCACTCCAGGAAAATGCCGTCGGCTGCCAGTGCATCCCCGCATCTCTACGCCAGCCACCGGCGCCGCCCGCAGCGCTGCGCCGACCACCACCACTGTCCTCACCTCGTGCCGCGCCCCGCTGTCCGTCTGCGCCTCCTTCAACCCACACGCCCCCGCGGCAAACCACCGCGTAGCGGCCCATCCCTACACGACTGATGCCCGTGCGCGCAGCCGCTCGTCCCCACCGTGCACAAGGTCGCGCGCTGTTGCGGCCACATCGCGCGCTAGCGCGGCCTCCGACTCCAGCATCGTAGCCCGCCACCTCCTCCTGTCGCGCACGTGGCCTAGACGCAAGCCCTCAACGCCGCGCTTCCGCCCCAGCGAGCCCGCGTGCGCCACCGCGCCTTCTGCCAGGCTGCAGCACGCGCTGCCCGTGCACCTCCCGCCGACCTCGTCGTGCCCGCCGCACGCCGCCGCCCTCCAAGGACCATCCGCCCACTCGCCTCCCCCCTTACATGCCCTAACTTGGGGTTCCAAGTCAGGAACTCAACGAATGTCTTTTTATTTTATTTTATTTTATTTATTTTATGAAAATTGCACTTTCAGTCCATTTTGTTTGTTCATTTCCAAAAGTGCCCTTAGGCACATTTCATCTTAACATTTTCATTTTCAATATTGCGAAGACACCCCTGGCTTTGAGTGTTAATTTGGATCTTAGAATATCATCATTTATTTTAATGAAAAATAGCATGTTGTAGAGCAACTAATTTTTTATCCCGTGGCTATTTATTTGCATTTTAATGAGTATTTGATTATTAATTAAAATTCAGAGATTGAAAATCAGTGATATTTGACCCATTTAAGCTCTGAAATTCGCACGTATTTATTTCTTGCTCTAAAAATTGCGAAAAAGTTGTGGATGATGCCTTTAAATGTGCTTTAATTACTTTCCAAGTTTCATCGAAATTGGATTGTCATTTGTATAAAATAAATTCTAGGGTGATTTCTGTAATTGATTTTTAATTAAATCCACTAATAAGATTTTTGAGAAACTTCAGCTCTCCTGGATCCCTTATTAAGATATCTATTTGAGATAAATATTTCTCTAAATATTTGACTTTATGGATTTATTAGGAATTAAATACCCACAGTCACTCTGTTTTTAGTAAAAAAATCATAAAAAATATAAAGTATCAAAAAATTCTAAAAAAATTAGTGTAGCTTAATTTCATCATGTTTATCTTCCAGTAAATTTTTCATAATTTTTTCATATCATTTGCATGAAAAATTGTATAAAAATCTCAAAAAAATTTGCATTTTTCATTTATGCATTTTAAAAATTACAAAAAAATCCATTTTGCATTAATCATTGGATTATGTTTACAGGAAAAATGTGATTTGGTTAATTTGAATTAATTTCAAATTAAAATTAAATTGGACTAAGTTGTTGATTGTCTTAATAACCTAGTTCATTCGCATCAGTGCATCTGCATTTATATTGCATAAAAAATTTAAAAAAAAACCCACTTGGAAAAACCACAATCTAATCCCTCTTACTTGATCCGGAGTTGTTCCTTTGCCTCCTTGAGTCGACCCTGGGGCTTGCCCATGCTAAACAAACATAAATCACATATTAATTTCATTCGACGATTCATCGATTTGTGTGGTTATTTTTTATCGATCCAGATTTATCCGACTGCAACGAAATCGTTAATTCGACACATTAAAGATAATAAAAAACCGCGATTATCAAATGGCGCCGTTGCCGGGGAGGCAAACGGCTTAGTATCATTTTAGAAAATTAGATTTACATTTTCCATTAATTCGGGTAGTCTGATTCCCAAACCATCTTGTAATTATTACATTTTCCAATTATTTTTTTATTTATTGTTCTCTCTCTATCTAACATTTTTATCTTTTTGTGCGAGGGCCCGATGGACTTGGAGTGGCTTTTTTGAAGTCGACGCATCTCGAAATGCATCGGAGGCCGACGATTCTTGGATCAAGTCGGTTGTTGAGATGCCAGAAATATTTCCGTTTTTTTTAACTTGTAAAAAAAGTGTCTGCATTTCCAGTGGTTCCCGTTTGGGATCTTGCACGTGTAAGTCATAATAAAACGTGTCCCGTGTGTTGTGTGGTTGCTTTCCGTAGAATAGGACCTGCACTTGCGGCTCTTAGAGTTATTTTAGGATCTGTTTGTGCTCGTAAAATTATAGGATCACACTTCGCACTTAAAAGATGCACTTAGACTCCAGGACATAGCCAAATTCAGTTCATTCTTCACTCCTAATAGAACTACATGTCTAGGAGCAACTTTTCTTGATTGCATTTCATTTAGTGTAAAATTTCAATACAGTATTGCATCCTGCATTGTCGAGAGTTGAAGGTACTGTAAGTCTTCTTACTCAAGCATTCATCATCGTTTTCTCGATTGCATCTGCTTTTTCTGATTCTCTCTCTCTCGGTTTTCTAACCAAGGATAAAGAAATTGAGACTGGACGGTAGATATGATTGCTTGTGTAGACTAATATCAGTGACAACTAATCTTTAAAATCGGGACTGTTAATTGAATTGGACCAAAAAAGCTAACTAAAATTAACCCTTGTTTGCGTAAGATTAACCCCGACCTTGTTTTCAGGCTGAGTAAGGGTACTAGAGTGTGTGAGCACCCTAGGGCAGAGCCAAACATCCCCGCTTTCCATATCGCGTACCCCGATCCGAGCAAATATCAACGGCTGAGCTTTGGTTTCAACTGATCAGTGCCAAATAGCCTCCGCCTACTACGGTAGGTAGATAGGGGTGAAATTGCAGTGCACCGCGACAAGTTGCTAGTAGCCTCCGCCTGCGCTTGCAGGTAGATAGGGGCGAAGTTATAGACTTGTCAGTCTCTGCCTACTCTGTAGGTAGATAGGGGCAGGTCCTTGAACTTTCTGCTGGGGATAGGAGCAAAGAAAGGAAGGGCGTTGGTATCTAAGGCGATATGTTAAACAGGGGAGACGCATCCGGCTTTTTAGTCGACTCCCCTCTAGGCCACGTAACCTTTGCTATCTTGTCTGAACAATCACACTTAAAATCAACCAGACTAATCGAACTCGGTTTCGGATCCTTCACCGTGTTGAGTGTGAACTCGGGGTTTGCTCTTGCCTTTGTCTTTGTGTTTGTTCGTGTGTGTTATCATGTGTAATTGCACATTTTCTACCTCTATCTATTTACATTCATCATTTCCTCCTCAAGATGTCGGGATATTGATCCTCATACCCTGTGACCCCTGGTCATTCCTCCTCGATCATATACCGTTCATCTTCGCCTTTTCTTTCTTCCATATATCCTCCGCCACCCACGGGGGAACCTTACCCGTGGTCGGTTCCACCTCAAACCGATTATGAAGTCAGAACTTCGACCGACTTCTCCACTTCTTCGCATTTATCACCTACTCCATATTCTAACACTCTAAATCCACTCCCACCTTGGGCTGATTGTCCATATTCTTGAGAGCTTGCAGGAATCAAAGAATCAAATGAAGAGCAAGCCATTGCTGAGACAAATGATTGGCAAAATTATATGCCCCCACATACTTCATTGTCACCTCAAGTAGGACATTACAATAATTTACATATACACATCCCGACTTGACCTTAGGGTATAATTTGGTCGATCGAACAACCCAAATAGAGAGGATTGTGCATCATGATTTTCCAAACTTGATTGACTTTAGTTATTAAGCTTCCGTTAACCAGCCTTCATGTCACACATTCGGAGAGCCTATACATTCACAAGAGTGGACTCATGAGCTAGACTTACCAGTCCCCCGTTCATAGACTCCATCATATGAGGCTCCGACCAATATTTGCCATTTAAATGGTCCATACTCGACCTGGTATTATATGCCAGAGTCTAGATATGTTGAGTATGAGACCCCAACATCTCAGCAGTATCCTGTAATTTGAGCAGAACTCTCCCATGATTTGTCATGAGAACATTTTGGAGGATGACATTTCCAGACTTATCGAGAAAAATGAATCATTTGGTAACAAGATGAGAGATGTCATAGAAATATTGCACTCAATTTCTGCCAGCTTTGGAATGAAAGTGGAAAAGGACATGAGTAGTTTCGAGGTTGAAAACAGGGTGAACATCAGGGAACCCACACATCATGTACAACTGGAGTTCATTCTATCTCCCTCTTCTACTAACCCCTTGACTTCCAATCCAGAGTCTGATCATTCATCCACCCAAAAATTGAAAAACCAAATAATCACATAAACATTGAAAATGAAAATGATTTCAAAAAATGGATCCTACCCTAAGAGAAGCAATCGATGAAGAATTGATTTTCAAAGTTCCCTTAATAAAGTCCATAGATCACTTCCCCGACCTCAAGAGATTTGTAAAGAGTAAAATGATGCCCAAGAGGTCGAGAAATAAGAGGACAAGGACTGAAAGACACATAGTGTCTATGGCCACCTCCTTAGTGATGGGGAGAAAGACCAAGAGCCGCAGAGTGAAGCGGTTGCCCCGAGTTGAATGTGAAATCAAAGACACTGTCTTTACCATGCGAGAATCGATGATGACTCGCCGATAAATATCCTCCCGACCTCTGTGTTTGACAAGCTCAAACTCAGGCCAATCAAAAAGTCAAGAGAGACCGTTAAGCTGACTGATCGATCTATTGATGAATACTCATTCATCACTCTTTATTCTTATATTTTAGCTACAAAAACCTTTGCAAATGCATGTATATATTTGTAAATATAAATAATTACCAAAAGCATGCATGGTGTAAAAAGTAATAATTAGCATGTTTTTGTGCAAAAATAAAAGAATAAAGATTAAAAAGAAAAAGAGGAAATATTTAGAATAAATATTGAGCAACCTAACCCAAGGGAGGGCTCAGCATGGGCCTGACCGCATAAAAGCCAAAGTAGAGGGAGATAGGGGCTCATGTGTGTAAATATACCTGTAAATAAAATAAAAATATTTTCCTCTAAAAAAATAGAATAAAATGACTTGTATATATTGTGTATATATTTATCATAAAAATCAAAACAAAAATAGAAAAATTAAAAAGAAAATAAAAATAGTCACTTGTGTATATATTCATCATGTACATACAACCACACTTATATTTATTTCACCTTATACATAAATAAAATTAATTTTTATAAAATTTGTATATATTCTACTTTTTATGTTGTATATAAATAAAATAAAAACCATTAAAACAAAAACAAATAAAAAGCACAAAATTAAAAACCAAAAATCACATTGTAAATATACCATGTACATAAATGTATATACCTATTTATTTCACTATTGTATATAAATAATAAAAATAAAATAAAAATACCCTTTTACTTCTAATTTTATACTATTAATAAATAAAATATAAAATGGGAATAAAAATGCATAAAAGTAACAAATTAAAAATCAAAAATTAAAAAGACATATTGTATATACCAATATATAGCTATATAGTGTAAATACCTTATTTTATTTTGAAAAAATAATTAAAAATCATCAAAAAATAGAAAAAATTAAAACAAAAATATCTCATGTTTTGAGTTTTTAATAATTCAGCCATTTGTTATTTTAAATTCAATTTCTAAATCTTTTCCAGGTGGCCCCTTCTCATTGGTCCACGGGGGAATGTTGACCCCCTGGTCAACTCCCCCCTGTGGACCACTTCCCACGGATCTGTTTCGCGGACCCAACTTCCCCCATTTATCCCCTCCAGATCCGATCACCATTTCACCTAACCCAGGAACCTAATCACTCTCCTACAATCCGGGAACCTCGCCCGATCTTCTGCCTAGGGATCCGTGCTCAATCGAGCCGGACCCGAGCCCTTCTTCCAAGACCTCCCACCATACATAAGCCGAGCTCCGCCACCCCATTTCCCTATCTTTGGATCATTTGCTTTCCACCCAGTGACCTCCATCGTCTTGGCGAGAGTGACAGCTCGCCCTAGAGGGTGTTGCAACGAGGAGAGAGCAAGGAGGCCATCGATCCGGCGAGCTTGCGCCGCCGTGCGCCGCCTGGAGGTAGCGCCAGAGCCTCGGACACCGACGGTCCTCGAGGCAAGTACCAGGAGCAAGCCCAGCTCCTCCACAGTCGACTCGACCACTTAGGTAGCCCTATTTCCCTTACCTATTCTTTAATTTCCCGTTTGCCCCAAATCTCGCCGTCACCGACCATCATCGATTTCGGCCACACCCACCGTCCATTCGATCATCGGACCGCAACATCACACTCGCCTTCCTCCCGCGCACATTCTACACCCCTCCATTCAACCCAACTCGTACAGGAGCTGAGGATTCGGGCTCCACCGTCTACCCCTCGCCGGAGCTCGACCGCCCCGCCTCGCCGTTCACTATCACCCATCCTAACGGGGTCGAGGCACTTTGCCCTCGACCCGCGAGTCTTATGGTGCCCTTTTGCAGGTACAACGAGGACTGTCTGAGGTCCTCTAACTCGAGCCCAGGAGCCTCCCCTCCGCTGGAGCCGACCGAGCTCCTCAGAGCTCTATTGCTCCATCAGAGAGTGACATTTGACGCGGGAGCCCACGACGAGCCTTCTCCGATCATCAGAGCCCCGCGAGGAGGACGGCAGCGCACACAGCGGGCCGGCGAAGTTCGCCGGCCATCAGTTCTTCCTCGATCCTTCTCTGTCGTCCGATGCTCCTCCTGCTCCAGTTTTGATCGCCACCGTTCGCTTCAGATTTGCCAGCACCGTCGATCAAAGGAGGAGTTGATCCAGACCGTTCGATCCTGAGATGAGGCGCAATTGAGCAGTCACCGTCAGATCCTACACGTGTCTTCGTCTCTGCCGTCCGATCACGCCAAGGGTTACAGGAGCGAGGCGCCTCTTCTTCTCCACCGTCGGATTCACACGTGGCGCGCGCTCAGCCCTTGGATCTTAAATAAGGGGTAATTGTCCTTAGGCCCCTCTGTTTTTAGTTTTTATTATTTAGTCCTGTAAATACATAGTTCAGTTGTTTTATTTTTGGTTTATTTGCACTTTGGACCTGAGGTTTATTTTATTTGCATGTATGCCTCTGCCTACAGTGTGTCACGTGCATCGACACGTGTTTCGTTGGGTAATTTGCATGATTAGTCTTGTAGTTCCTGGATGTTACTAAATGAATGAAACTTTTTAGAAAATTGCAGTTATACCCCTGTGCGTGATTTATTTGTGCATGTGCGTTTATTTGTGGGTAATTTACAATAAGGACCTCGGACTTTTGGTACCTATTACCAATTAGTCCCAGTACCTTATTTTGTTTGCAAATAGGTCCCTGAGTGCCCCAGACACGCGCCTCGCACGTGACTTCTTGGGAATTTTGCACCGGACCCCCTGGAACTTTGGATAATTACGTATAGGTCCCTATACACTGTACCTAGGTTTTAATTTTGAATAAAATATCAATTTTACTCCGAATTCAATGAAAATTGGACACATGGCTCCTGCCATGTTGTAAAGTTTTCTAGAATTTTTGGAGACATTTTTGCTTTTATTTGATCTTTTTAAAAATTCAAAAACAGCTTTTTCTTTACTATTTGATTTAAAAATTCACAAAAAAATATCAAAACTCATCTAAAAATTATAAAAACATTAGCTACTCTGTCTTTTGGCTTGTTTGATTTTCTGATCAAATTTGGTCATTTTGCATTATATAAAACTCATAAAAATAGAAAAACACCTAAAAACTCATAAAAATTCTAATAATTAATTTAAAAATCCAAAAATAATAAATCCAGTGCCCAAATTTTCTTTAAACTTTCTAATTTTTAAAAAATTACTTTCAGGAGTGTTAAGGCCCTTTTTGCAATTTAAATTGGCCTTTTACTCCTAACAAGACAGTACCTTCAGTTTCTTGCCTTGTTTTATTTTTAGAAAATTAAATAAAAATCAGAAAAATACCAAAAATTCACTAAAAACAGTAAAAATCATAAAAAGTATAAAAACATTTTTTTTTGAATTTTTGAATGACTTTTGATGCATTAAATAAATTGTTGTGTTGGCTTGTTTCTTTGTTTTCCTTATTTTCTTAATTAATTAAAAATCCAAAAAAATAAAAACAATTAAAAATCCACCAAAAATACATTTCTTTTATTTTTAATTCTTTTTGACACTACTTCGTAGGCTGTGAGGCCATCTCGTGCTCCTTGTGTTCGACCCTGGTCGCTATACCATGTTAATATAATAGCAGGACCGCTTCGTTTGTTTGATTGATTTTTATCGGATTTGGTGGTCTATTTTTCTTGATCGGCACCGCTTGGTGACTTGGGTCGCAACGACCCTTGATACCTTTTACCCGAGTCGCTTGGCGTGTCATCAGAATGGTGCCGTTGCCGGGGAGCACGGCTTAGTAGTTTTTATTTTTATTTTTCTTGTTCATTTTCTTTTTAGCGGCTTTCCGCGGCTCTTTCTGAGTCCGCGACTCTTCACGGCTTTTTGTTTTTCGTTTATTTTTGTTTTATTTTGTTTTATTTTCTTTTCTTTTCTTTTGGTTTTTGATTGATTTTGTTTGTTTATTTCCTTAGTCATTTTTGCACATATACCCTTGTTTTTTATTTCTTGTTTATATTTGATTATTCTATTGGTTTGACCCTTTGTCTCTTTTTTGCGAGGGCCCGAGGACCGAGGCGGTAGCTTTCGAGAAGCCGACGCAACCGCGAGACTTGGAGGCAGCTCCCTTCTGTACGGAGCCGCAGGAGAGCGTGAGAGAGAGACTGAGCGGGCGAGGATTAGTTTAGTTTTTTATTCCTGTCATTAGAACTATTGTAATAATACAGGGACAAACTGAAGACTTGGACTTGATTAGCGGGTCTGTTTCGCCGAGCACCGGTGTGCTCGGGGGACCCTTAGGATTTTCGCAGCTTTTCACGGTTTTGTTTTTCTTTGCTGCCTTTTACGGTTTTCCGTGGTTTTTCTCGAGCTCCTAGATTTAGGATTTTCCGCTTGACTGTGTTGTAATTAGTAGGATCCCCTCACTTAATTGACTGTCTGTTTCTATATAGCGTTAATTGGATCCACTTATAAATCATTAATAAAAATAACTGACTCACTCCCTTCGTAGCCTACGTGCTGTAGCCTGCCCTGCCAAGCGCTGCTCCTGAACCCGATGTGTCGGGAGGAGGAGGGGTAGACCGAGACCGGACCCTTTGGCTTGAAGGATCGGTGACCAGTTAGACGGTTCTTCGAGTAGAAATTGTCTGCTTAGGACTCAGTTTTCACCGCTGCACCATATAGGTAGTTTCTTTCAGTCTTTACATTTCAGTGTGGATCACTTTGCATGTAGAGTGCTGGAGACAGGTACACAATTCTATCTTTGCATGCATCATTGATTTCTTCGTGCATCGGCTTTTTCGTCTTCTCCCCCTGTTTTTGACTTAATAATCAGGAGAACCAAAAAATTCGTTAGGCCTTTGGTTTTTATTGAAAAATATTAAAAAGAAAAACCATAAAATTGGGACTGTTTAAGCTATTGACCCTAAAAGACACCAGATCTAGAAAACTTGTCTTGGGGAGAGCAACCCCCTCATTGGTTGGTTTGATTGTGCGAGAGAGTGACACGTACACTAGGTAGAGCCCTCCGGTGTTATTCCCGACTGATTACCGACTCTTTAGTGCGGGACAGTTGGTTGGGATAGCATCGGGTATCCCAGCAGGTCACGTAATCGCTCTGATATTCTGTTTGTTCACCAAAATAAAATTGGACAAGATAATTTGACCGAACTTTCACGGTCTTCAACTCACGTACGTTGGTAAACAGAGGGGTTTGTTTTCTGATCATAGTTTCTCCAGATCACATCTGCCTTACTCGCTACATCACAATGATGGGCAGACGATCTCTTAGGCAGCCTCTGGCTGCACCGCTTTCGGGCGCGTCTACCCGTTCATCTAGGTTGGCTCACGAGAGCCGAGACCAGCTCTCCGAGCCCGAGTATGATTCCGCCCTGTTCCCCCTCGACCCCCTTTCTTTCGGTTCCGAGAGACCAGTGCCAGAGGAGAGATTGTCAGATTTATCGGCACCTGAGTTTAGGTCATTTGGTTTTGCAGACACCATGGCCGGCAGTTCCGAGGATCGCTCCAGAGGTCCACAGCCTGAGCACTTTGTGTTCGATCAGGGAGCCATCAACTCCACCTTGATTGCCTCCCTCAAGACAATTCAGCAGCAGTTGAGGGATCAGGGAGCGTTCATACTGGATATGAGGTGAGAGATGGAGGAGATGAGAGCAGAGCACGAGCAGAGGAGAGAGGGACCGAGGATCCCGGATGTTGCAGATGCAGCAGCCGCAGCGGCAGCAGCCGCCGCAGCTGTGGCAGGAGGACCACCGAGACCGATGTGGGAGTTGCACAACCCCGGATCGACACTGATGCATCACTGGATCGTGCTACCAGCTATCGTGGGGGGACTTCAAGTTCCCCCCGAACACCTTGCAGTTACTCCCCCGCTTCCACTGGCTCGCCACTGAGGAGCCCCATCTCCACCTCCAGGAGTTCCTCATGATTTGCAGCACTGTCCACGACCGCCAGGTGGACAAGGACACGATTCGGATGATTTCCTTCCCTTTTCCTTGGCAGATAGAGCAGCCACCTGGCTGAAGCATCTGGGTTTGTTTACACTTGGGAGCAGCTCCGCACCGACTACTTGCATAAGTACTATCCACTCAGGCGGACCAATGCAGCGAGAGCCCTTATCAGCAACTTCTCCATGCTCCCCAATGAGCAGTTCCATGAGGCATGGGAGAGGTTCCGAGAGCTGACTGATCGATGCTCGTACCACGATATTTCCAAGCCCAACCTCGTGCAGAGCTTTTTCAGCGGGCTGACACCAGAGCTCCAGGGCTTGGAGAACGCTTCTTGTGGCGGGTCATACTTCGCCAAGGATCACGACCAGGTCTGGGCCATCTACGAGGAGATGGCCGAGAACTACATGGGGATGTCTCAGACCAGGTTGTATACTCAGGGTAGACCCCAGCAGCCAGGACCCGTGCAGTACCAGCGGATAGCACATGTCGACGCCGGTCCATCCAGTTCGTCCGCAGTAGCAGCAGCACAGGCAGAGTCGTCAGCTACGGACATGGGCATCATTAGCGAGAAGTTAGATCGGATGGAGTTGATAGAGAAGAAGCAGTGGCAGGGCATCACTCAGATGGAGCAGATGGCACAGACTTTGAGCGACATGAAGACCCAGCTCATGTGTCAGGAGGCACAGACGGCTTCACAGCCCCGTCTTCAGTCGCGAGGCAATCACGGCAGCAGCAGCAGCTCGTCCCAGCGCTCCAGCTCACACCAGCAGCCTAGACAGGTTCACCTTGTACAGGCGAAGCCGTACCAGCAGCCGCCGCCCACCTACCAGTCACCACCATCTCCAGACTTGCAGATGGTGGTATACCAGCCTGATCAGCCTCTGGCAATACTCCCGCCAGCCCAGTAAGATGCAGAGCCGTTGATGGATGTCAACGGGATTTGGTATGACCGCCCTCAGCCTGGAATCCGACGAGACCATCCCGGATTCAGGTGGGGGAACGGAGGTTCCCAGCCCCAGCAGCAACCATCTGGTTAGGGAGGCCAGTACAACCAGCAGAGAGATCAGCAGCCGCAGCAGCAGCCCCCAGTCTACCCTTCATAGCAGCAGCAGCAGTCGTCCTACGGTCCTCGTCCCGATCAGCAGGGACAGCCTTGGAGGCGCGAGCAGCCTCACCAGTAGCAGCATCCACCACACCCATACCCCTCTCAGCAGCAGCAGCACCAGTTCCAACAGCCTCATTACCAGAGAGGCTACCCGTCGGGCTCCCACGAGAGCCCCGCCTTGGACGATATAGCCCGCCTCCTCGCGGACCAGCAGGCTACCTTCAGACGGGAGATGGACGAGTTCTGCCAGGAGATGCGGGATATAGTGAGAGGGAAGGCCGCCATCCCTGCCCAGATCGAGCCGAACCCCAACAGCCTGAAGCGGAAGTCTGAGCAGGTAGCTTCCACTAAGCATGCCACTCCTAGTGATCCATTTTATGATATGTCTGCAGACCTTTTTGATGCTAATTTTGTCACACTTAGGAGCGGTAAGACACCAGCAGGTGGAGCCTCGTCTGAGCGACGTCATGAGGATACACCTAGAGCGCCAGATGAGGAGGAGGAGAGCGGTACTGAGGTCGCTCGAGATGATGATGGTGGTACTGATGCCACCAAGGATGCTGACTCCACAGGCGGTGTGGAGGCCGCCATTTCACCAGTTCGAGGAGGTGGTACTGATGCCACCCGGGATGCCGAGCCAGAGCGCGGTACTGAGGCTGCAAGACGTCCAGTTGATCCAGCCACTGGTGGTACTGAGGCCACCAGAGTTCATGTAGAGAGATCTGTTGTTTTTCCTTCCCCTGATGTATCTCGGAACCATGTTGTGAATAAAGGAAAAGTTTTGGTTTTTTCTGGTCCCACTGTGGTGCTTGATGTATGTGTGGATCCGGCCGTCAAGCCGTCTAGACCTTTTCCTAGTCCTTCATCTGAGAAGGACCCAGTGATCCCCTTCCCTAGAGCCCTTCAGTTGGGGAAGGGGAAGAAAACAGAAAATCCCAAAAAGAGAGATCAGGAAGAGTTCAGCCAGTAGATGATAGATCGTTTCCATATCCAGCTGACTCTTCAGGAGGCTTTGCAGCACATCCCCCTTCTTCAGCGTTCGTTGAGAGACAGGACTACCGTCAGGAGGAACCACCATTCAGAGATCCATGTGCTGACGAAAGCCACGTGTTTCACGATTTAGAACCATTTGCCGGCCAAGAGGCCAGATTCAGGAGCCCCTTATGTCAGGTGTCACATTAGAGAGCAGAGGTTCGACCGGACTCTATTAGATAGCGGATCGTCTATCAACCTCCTTCCGGCAGCCCTTCTCGACCGCTTCGAGTTGGGCACTCTTAGACAGAGCAGGACAGTCCTTCAGTTTGCTGATCGATCTGTCAAGAGGTCGAAGGGGTTGTTACGAGACGTTGTCGTCACTATTCAGGGCCTGCAATTCCCCGTGGACTTCGTAGTGTTGGACATGGAGATCCCTGATTCAGTGACCGATACCCCCATCATTCTCAGTCGTCCGTTCTTGGCCACAGCCAAGGCAGTGACTGACCATGATAGCGGGAAGGTATACTTTCGCGCCGAGGGCGAAAGTGTACAAATAGAGACGGTCGAGGACAGCAGAGCCAGAGACAGATCATGCTCAGAGACCACTTCAGATACAGAGTAGCTGACAGATGCCGGGCTAGACATCCACCAGGATTGTGACTTTGTGATCACAGACGATGAGGCAGTATGGGCAGACCCAGCAGCACATGCCATCCTCTCATTTTCAGACATCGCTGATGTAGAGATGACATCAGAGGAGAGCTTGGAGAGCACATTCCTGGTTCAGGATACTTCAGTGGCAGCAGAGCAGGTTCTTGACCGCGACATGGATTTTTGTGATGATGGTGGTACTGATGCCACCTTGTTTGATGTAGATCCCTCGGATTCAGAGTCTAATTGGGCAGATTGTGAGGATTATATGCCAGACCTGAGTTCCACTGAGCCTACAGTTGAGGAGGAGGTATATGCCGAGCAGATCAGAGACAGTTCAGTTGAGCAACCTTCTTCAGATCCAGTTTGCGAGAGTACGTTCTCATTCTCCCGGGCAGATTTGGCAGCATACACGCGGCTTCTTTCGAAGCCAGATTTGCCAGCACCTAGCTATCCAGAGCTGAAGCAGCTCCCTACTTCGCTGAAGTATCGATTCCTTGCGGGTGAGCCTGAGATGTACCCAGTCATCATCTCCGTCGATCTGACTGGAGAGCAAGAATCCCGTTTGATGGGGGTTCTTGAAAAGAACTGCAAGGCAATCGGATGGAGCGTAGCAGATCTCCAGGGGATTAGTCCGGCCCTGTGCTCCCACCATATCTATCTCGAGGATGGGGCGAAGCCGTCGCGTGAGTTCCAGCGGCGGCTGAACCCAAATCTGAGAGAGGTTGTCATGAAGGAAATTTCGAAATGGTGGAGCGCCGATTTTATCTATCCCATCTCCGACTCCAAGTGGGTCAGCCCCTTGCATGTGGTGCCCAAGAAGATGGG
The DNA here is from genome assembly GCA_037367405.1 of Ottelia alismoides. NCBI lineage: Eukaryota > Viridiplantae > Streptophyta > Magnoliopsida > Alismatales > Hydrocharitaceae > Ottelia > Ottelia alismoides. The sequence continues at coordinate 191,473 of JAZKJV010000802.1, forward strand.
CATCACGACTGTGATCAGTGAGTCGGGAGAGGAGATTGCTACACGAGTACCCACTTCTTGGCAGGTCTGCGTTGACTACAGGAGACTCAACCAGGATACCAAGAAGGATCCTTTCCCCTGCCTTTTATTGACCAGATCATTGAGAGACTGGCATGGAAGAGCCATTATTTTTTTCTGGATGGGTACTCGGGCTACAACCAGGTGGCCATCGCTCCTGAGGACCAGGAGAAGACCACCTTTACCTGTCCCTTCGGCACATACGCCTTCCGACGCATGCCATTTGGGCTATGCAATGCCCCTGCGACTTTTCAGAGATGCATGCTGTCGATCTTTTCGGACATGGTAGGGGAGTGTTTGGAGGTCTTCATGGATGATTTCTCGGTTTACGGCGACGGTTTCGACTCCTGTCTTGAATGCCTAGATCGAGTACTCCGGCGATGTATAGAGGTTCACTTGGTGCTATCTTGGGAGAAGAGTCACTTCATGGTGACTCAAGGGACGGTGCTTGGCCATATCATCTCCAACAGGGGCATGGAGGTTGATCCGGCCAAGGTAGATGTCATTAGAAAACTCGCACCGCTGTCCAATTTGAGGCAGTTACGGTCATTCTTGGGGCACGTCGGTTTCTACCGACGATTCATTCATGATTTCAGCAGACTTGCCTGGCTGTTGACTGATCTACTGATGAAAGACACCGAGTTCCTTGTCGATGACAAGTGTCTTTCATCCTTTGAGACTCTCAAGCATAGTGTTATAGAGGCTCCTGTTCTTCAGCCGCCTGATTGGTCTCTTCCATTTGAGATCATGACGGATGCCTCTGATTTTGTCGTGGGGGCCGTGCTGGGACAGAGGAGGGATGGAGTCCCCTTTGCTATCCACTACGCTAGCCGCACATTGGATTCCACGCAGAGGAATTATACAGTCACAGAGAAGGAGATGCTAGCCGTAGTATTCGCCCTAGATAAGTTCAGATCTTACATCATTGGATCTAGAGTGACCCTGTATACAGATCACACCGCCATCCGATACCTCATGGCAAAGAAGGATGCCAAAGCCAGACTGACTAGATGGATCCTTCTACTCCAGGAGTTCGACATTGATATCAAGGATAAGCCTGGATTTAAGAATGTGGTGGCGGATCATCTCTCCCGTTTAGAGCAGCCTGAGGAGTCTGAGCATATTGATCCCATTTGTGAGACCTTCCCAGATGAGGCGATCCTTGCATCGCCTCACTCTCATGGTATGCCGATATTGTGAACTTTCTCGTTGCTGGGAAAGTCCCACAAGATTGGACCAGGCAGAGGCTTGAGACCTTCCTTGCGAAGGCCAAGTCCTACCACTGGGAGGATCCCATCCTTTACCACGAAGGAGGGGATAGCGTCTGGCGTCGGTGTATTCCTCAGGAGGAACACCATAGCGTCCTCACTTACTGCCACAAGCTTGATGCAGGAGGACATCATTATGGGAGGAGAACGACACAGAAAGTGCTCCAATCCGGCTTGTGGTAGCCTACCCTCTTAAAGGACTCTGATGAGTTCGTGAAGAGGTGTACTGACTGTCAGAGGATGGGCACTTGTGGACAGCGTGATATGATGCCGATGCAGCCCATTCACTTCTGTGAGGTTTTTGACACATGGGGCGTCGATTTCATGGGTCCATTCCCTAAGAGTCAGGGATTTGAGTACATTCTGTTGGCCGTAGATTATGTTAGTCGTTGGGTTGAGGCTATCCCAGCCCGAGCCGCTGATGCGAGGACAGTTTGCAGATTTTTGAGGAAGCACATTATCATGCGGTTCGGGGTACCTCGAGTATTGATTTCAGATGGGGGGTCTCATTTCATCAACGACCAGGTGAAGGCCCTTGCTAGCGAGTTCGGCATAGACCATCGAGTTGCCACATCTTACCATCCACAGATGAATGGTCTAGCCGAGGTGTCGAACAGGGAGATCAAGACTATATTGCAGAAAGTCGTCCGCCCTGACCGAAAGGATTAGTCACAGCTTTTGGACTCGGTCTTGTGGGCATATAGGACGTCTTTCAAGACACCATTGGGCACATCTCCCTTTCGCCTCGTATATGGCAAGCCGTGCCATTTACCTGTTGAGCTGAGAGACATGTCACTTTGGGCAGTCACTGAGATACTTATGGATCCAGATGGTGTGGGAGACCATAGGAGGGCAGAGTTAGCAGCCCTGTAGGAGTTGAGAGATACCGCCTTCTCAAACAGCCTACATTATAAGGAGAGAGTGAAGGAGTGGCATGATTCTCACATCAGCCACAAGCATTTTGAGCCTGGACAGAGGGTATGGCTGTTTGATGCGAGGCTTCGTTTATTTCCAGGGAAGCTACATAGCAAATGGAAGGGACCTTATCTGGTGAGAAAGGTACACGACAACGGTAGCATTGATATATCCGAGTTGTCTTCTGAGAGTACCTTTCGAGTGAACGGCCAGCGGCTCAAGCCATTTCTAGATCATGAGCCGTGGGTCGTTGATGTTGCCCCTATTCATTTTGCGTGAGATGTGGTCCTTTGACTCACATCTATGGCATCTCACGTCTGATTCTCACTGATCTTCCGACTTGTATAGATCCAGATGTCCATATCATCACATTCTTTAGTCCCACATCCCTTTATTCATCCTTTGATTATGCTATACTTAGGGTGTACTTTACCCTAAGTATAGGGGGGATGTGGGACCTTTCAGTTTTCTTTTGTTTCTGTCTACCCCTGTTTTGCTGCTTATACTTAGGGATATTTTACCGTAAGTATGGGGGGGTAGACCCTATACATTCTCCACTCGGTTTTTCCTTAGTATACAACCTGCTATACTTAGGATTACTTGATCCTAAGTATAGGGGGAAAAGCCAAGAGTCTTCTTGACTTTCTATTCATTCATTCGTCTTTGTATATAGCCTTCCTTTTCACTTCCCTATACATAACACGAGTTATGTCTTCTTCATCGCTCTTGACTCTGAGGACATCGTTCGAGCTAAGTATAGGGGGGTTGTATATATTTCATATATACTTTAGACATAACTCGTACTTTGTGTGAGTGTGTTAATAAATAAAAATGGCTAAAAACCCTTAAAAATCACAAAAATTAAAAAATTTCCATGTACATAAACATTTTTTTATTTGCACATAAATAGCTAGTGTACAAATTATTTTTGTAAAAATGATTTCAAAAATCTTTTGTGTAAAGCTTGTGTAAATATTTTCTTATCAAAATTATGTATATAGTACAAAATTTTACCAAAATGTTTTGAAAATCAAAAGTTTGCAAAAATCTTGTGTAAATGCGTGTAAATACTTTTGCAAAACTTGCACTTCATGCATCATCCATTCATGATTTCAAAACATTTTTCAAAAATTTTGCATGTTTGTAAAAATTTATGTAAATAGCATCTTTTGTACATATGTATATAGTTTTTTTGGATTATAGTTGACATTTAAACTAGCCTGGAATTAAATTGGGAAATGGAGCTTGATTAACATCTTAATCCACCTAATTTATAACAGGAACCTTATAGTCTTAGGTTTAAGGCTTTTCAGGTCCATGGTGACTTAATTCTTTGAGTCCACTAGGCTATGATCACATGTCATCTCAATGAGCCTAAGTAGAGCACTTAACAACAACACATGACTCATATAGACAATGGCTTAACTTGGACACCAGCACTTTGCACCGAGCTCTCTACGGATGAGGTGGTGAGGAGGCAGTCTTCCTTGACTTGGGGTAGCATATGAGGGTAGTACTTCTAGGTGGAACCTCTCTTCTTCTTTTAGTGAAGGAAGTGCATCTCAACTTGGTCTGGTTGCCATGAGGTCTAAAGACGGGAGTTGTGGGTTGCAATAAAGCTTCAAAAGAGGGATAGTCTATTGGTTCAAGAGGAAAAACTCCTTGTAGATATGCTGCACATGTATATGTTGTATAGATGCACTTGAAAAAAAATGCAAAAAGAAAATAACTCCAAAAAAGTGGTGGGTCTGAGAGAAAATGATAATCCCACCGGAGTATGTATATAGAGTGCAATAAGCAAAGCTTGAGATTCATGATCCACCTTATGTAGCTTGCAGCAGGGAGACTTCGCTACACTGGTCGAGCTCCCAAGGATACATGGATACACTGGCCATGGTCCATTCTCTTCTTCCTCCTCTTCTTGAGCCGGTTGAACTTGAACTTAGAAGGGAATACCCCGCTCCTCGAGGAAAGAGTGGCCAGATTGAGGTCATAGAGTTACCTTGTTGGGGAGGGTTGTCAATTTGCCATTTCTGAGGTGGAGAGCTTATACCACACATTCACAGGACAAGGAAAGATTCATGGTCTTCAGGGTTTGTGATTGATGACTTGTTCTGATCTGGAGCATTGAGGAGTCTTGATTATAGGTTGGTGGAACTTAGAGGCTGTTGAGTTTTAAGCTTAAGTCCAAATAAGGTTCTGACACATTAATAATCCAAAGATCTAATCGAGCTCCATAATTCAATTTAATAAAGGAAAGTTTAATAATCAACCTTGATCCATGTACATTCTTCTCTTTTTCTTTTTCTTTCATCTTTTTCACTTCTTTTTCAAATAAGTGTTTGCTAAGGGACTAGCAAAGTTAAGTATAGGGGGGTGATGAATACTCATTCATCACTCTTTATTCTTATATTTTAGCTACAAAAACCTTTGCAAATGCATGTATATATTTGTAAATATAAATAATTACCAAAAGCATGCATGGTGTAAAAAGTAATAATTAGCATGTTTTTGTGCAAAAATAAAAGAATAAAGATTAAAAAGAAAAAGAGGAAATATTTAGAATAAATATTGAGCAACCTAACCCAAGGGAGGTCTCAGCATGGGCCTGACCGCATAAAAGCCAAAGTAGAGGGAGATAGGGGCTCATGTGTGTAAATATACCTGTAAATAAAATAAAAATATTTTCCTCTAAAAAAATAGAATAAAATGACTTGTATATATTGTGTATATATTTATCATAAAAATCAAAACAAAAATAGAAAAATTAAAAAGAAAATAAAAATAGTCACTTGTGTATATATTCATCATGTACATACAACCACACTTATATTTATTTCACCTTATACATAAATAAAATTAATTTTTATAAAATTTGTATATATTCTACTTTTTATGTTGTATATAAATAAAATAAAAACCATTAAAACAAAAACAAAATAAAAAGCACAAAATTAAAAACCAAAAATCACATTGTAAATATACCATGTACATAAATGTATATACCTATTTATTTCACTATTGTATATAAATAATAAAAATAAAATAAAAATACCCTTTTATTCCTAATTTTATACTATAAATAAATAAAATATAAAATGGGAATAAAAATGCACAAAAATAACAAATTAAAAATCAAAAATTAAAAAGACATATTGTATATATACCTATATATAACTATATAGTGTAAATACCTTATTTTATTTTGAAAAATTAATTAAAAATCACCAAAAAACAGAAAAAAATTAAAACAAAAATATTTCATGTTTTAAGTTTTTAATAATTCGGCCATGTGTTATTTTTAATTCAATTTCTAAATCTTTTCCAGGTGGCCCCTTCTCATTGGTCCACGGGGGAATGTTGACCCCCCAGTCAACTCCCCCCTGTGGACCACTTCCCACGGATCTGTTTCGCGGACCCAACTTCCCCCATTTATCCCCTCCAGATCCGATCACCATTTAGCCTAACCCATGATCCTAATCGCTCTCCTACAATCCGGGAACCTCGCTCGATCTTCTGCCTAGGGATCCGTGCTCAATCGAGCCGGACCCGAGCCCTTCTTCCCGGACCTCCCACCATACATAAGCCGAGCTCCGCCACCCCATTTCCCTATCTTTGGATCATTTGCTTTCCACCCAGTGACCTCCATCGTCTTGGCGAGAGTGACAGCTCGCCCCAGAGGGTGTTGCAGCGAGGAGAGAGCAAGGAGGCCATCGATCCGGCGAGCTTGCGCCGCCGTGCGCCGCCTGGAGGTAGCGCCAGAGCCTCGGACGCTGATGGTCCTCAAGGCAAGGACCAGGAGCAAGCCCAGCTCCTCGACAGTCGACTCGACCACTTAGGTAGCCCTATTTCCCTTTCCTGTTCTTTAATTTCCCGTTTGCCCCAAATCTCGCCGTCGCCGACCATCATCGATTCCGGCCACACCCACCTTCCATTCGATCATCGGACCGCGCCATCACACTCGCCTTCCTCCCATGCACATTCTACGCCCCTCCATTCAACCCATCTCGCACAGGAGCTGAGGATTCGGGCTCCACCATCTACCCCTCGCCGGAGCTCGACCGCCCCGCCTCACCGTTCACTACCACCCATCCTAACGGGGTCGAGGCACTTTGCCCTCGACCCGCGAGTCTTCTGGTGCCCTTTTGCAGGTACAACGAGGACTGTCTGAGGTCCTCTAACTCGAGCCCCGGAGCCTCCCCTCCGCCGGAGCCGACCGAGCTCCTCAGAGCTCTGTTGCTCCATCGGAGAGTGCCATTTGACGCGGGAGCCCACGACGAGCCTTCTCCGATCATCAGAGCCCCGCGAGGAGGACGGGAGCGCACGCAGCGGGCCGGCGAAGTTCGTCGGCCATCAGTTCTTCCTCGATCCTTCTCTGCCGTCCGATGCTCCTCCTGCTCCATTTTTGATCGCCACTGTTCGCTTCAGATATGCCAGCACCGTCGATCAAAGGAGGAGTTGATCCAGACCATTCGATCCTGAGATGAGGCGCAGTTGAGCAGTCACCGTCAGATCCTACACGTGTCTTCGTCTTAGCCGTCCGGTCACGCCAAGGGTTACAGGAGCGAGGCGCCTCTTCTTCTCCACCGTCGGATTCACACGTGGCGTGCGCTCAGCCCTTGGATCTTAAATAAGGGGTAATTGTCCTTAGGCCCCTCTGTTTTTAGTTTTTATTATTTAGTCCTGTAAATATATAGTTCAGTTGTTTTATTTTTGGCTTATTTGCACTTTGGACCTGAGGTTTATTTTATTTGCATGTATGCTCCTGCCTATAGTGTGTCACGTGCATCGACACGTGTTTCGTTGGATAATTTGCATGATTAGTCTTGTAGTTCTTGGATGTTACTAAATGAATGAAACTTTTTAGAAAATTGCAGTTATACCCCTGTGCGTGATTTATTTGTGCACGTGCGTTTATTTGTGGGTAATTTACAGTAAGGACCTCGGACTTTTGGTACCTGTTACCAATTAGTCCCAAAACCTTATTTTGTTTGCAAATAGGTCCCTGAGTGCCCCAGACACGCACCTCGCACGTGACTTCTTGGAATTTTGCACCGGACCCCCTGGAACTTTTGATAATTACGTACAGGTCCCTGTGCACTATACCTAGGTTTTAATTTTGAATAAAATATCAATCTTACTCCGAATTCAATGAAAATTGGGTACATGGCTCCTGCCATGTTGTAAAAGTTTCTAGAATTTTTGGAGACATTTTTTCTTTTATTTGATATTTTTCAAAATTCAAAAACAACCTTTTTCTTTATTGTTTGATTTAAAAATTCACAAAAAATATTAAAACTCATCTAAAAATTATAAAAAATTAACTACTGTGTCTTTTGGCTTGTTTGCTTTTCTAACCAAATTTGGTCATTTTTCATTATCTAAAACTCATAAAAATTGAAAAACACCTAAAAACTCATAAAAATTCTAATAATTAATTTAAAAATCCAAAAATAATAAATCCAGTGCCCAAATTTTCTTTAAACTTTCTAGTTTATAAGAAAATTACCTCCAGGAGTGTTAAGGCCCTTTTTGCAATTTAGATTGGCCTTTTACTCCTGACTGGACAGTACCTTCAGTTTCTTGCCTTGTTTTATTTTTAGAAAATTAAATAAAAACCAAAAAAAATACCAAAAATTCAATAAAAACAGTAAAATCATAAAAAAAAAATAAAAACATTTCTATTTGAATTTTTGAGTGACTTTTGATGCATTAAATAAATTGTTGTGTTGGCTTGTTTCTTTGTTTTCCTTATTTTCTTAATTAATTAAAAATCCAAAAAAAAATAAAAACAATTAAAAATCCACCAAAAATACATTTTTTTATTTTTAATTCTTTTTTAGACTACTTCGTAGGCTGCGAGGCCATCTCGTGCTCCTTGTGTTCGACCCTGGTCGCTATACCAGGTTAATATAATAGCAGGACCGCTTCGTGTGTTTGATTGATTTTTATCGGATTTGGTGGTCTATTTTTCTTGATCGGCACCGCTTGGTGACTTGGGTCGCAACGACCCTTGATATCTTTTACCCGAGTCGCTTGGCGTGTCATCATCTATCAAACGGTCGAGAGGAAACATTTCAGTCATCGTTACTCTCTAAGGTGCTCTACTCCAGGTAGACTTCACAGTCATTGACATTGAGCACCAAGGAGAGTTCTCCCAGTCTCCGATTATTCTCGGGAAGTCGTTCTTAGCCTTGGCTAAGGCGACTATAGATTGCGAGACTCGGGAAATTGATTTTTCAGCATTGGGAGCGCTTCGATCTCACCCACTCTTTGATACACTTTACTCTAAGGTGACCCACACATCCACTGACAGTCGTGACAATCGAGAGGTAGACGAGTCCCACCTCTCTGCTACACTTGAGAGACCGACTGTCCGGACGACCCTTGGTTCAGAGACTCCCCATACCTCCACTTCATCAACTGCTTGCACCATCACCATGACAGCTTCTAAGGAGGACTCACGACCAGAAGCTACCATTGAGTCGGATATGATTTTTGCTGATTGACTTGACCATTTTGATGATCTAACACAAGAGCTCAATAATTCCAAGCCAACTGAGATCACTAGAACTTTCTCGAGACGCGTGCTGACCCTTCAGGAATATTCTAATCTATATGGTGACTCGTCTGATGAGGAACCCATGGTCAGCACCGCACCACATCCCGAACCTTCAAAGGAAAAAACCAAGACTAAATTGACTTCACATCAAAACACGGTTGCTCCCTCTTCTAGTCGGCTATCTACTGAGAGGAAGTCGAGAATTGATTCCTCGATCTGTTCCCATGAACCTCTCAAGGTGTGTCACTCTCATCTCCCTCTCAATGATTCAGGTTCTAGAAAAACGACTAAGAAAGTTTCCTTCAACATACTGGAGAAGAAATTTTCTGAGGAATCTTCACCTGGTCCAGATAAGGTGATTTATATGAGTGAGCTCAGTTCGGCTGTTCTTAAGCCGTATTTAATCAAGCAGCCGTGTGTCGACCCACATTGGACGATCCCTTCACTGCACTACTATTCATATGAGGACGATTCTGACAGCGACACGCTTGTATATTACCCACCTCCTCTCTCCCGCAAGAAGGTTCGTCACAAACCTTCTTGATCCCTGTATATTCTCAATCCTCCTTGTATATATTTTCTTTCCCTCATTCTCTAGTGATTCGAATCGCTCACCCCGGCTCCATATCATTTCATTTTATGGCTATACTTAGGATGACCACATCCTAAGTATAGGGGGGAGATTGACCCAAGTCTCTTCACCATTCGCTGTATATTCTCTTGACCTCATCGGTTCTCACACTCACTCATGTCCTATACTTAGGCTGACCAGAGCCTAAGTATAGGGGGGACTGATGCTCGTTGTGTATATACTCCTCCATTTCCCCTCTTAACCTCGCCCGCCCCATTTTTTGATCCTCTTCTACACTTAGGCTGCTAGAGCCTAAGTATAGGGGGACGGAGCGACTTCTATATATTTTTGTTATTTTAGCTCTCCTACGCTTAGCACGAGCTATGTCTATTTCCTCGCTTTTCGTGCTCTGAGGACATACCACATGCTAAGTATAGGGGGCATGTATATATTACATATATACTTTACCCATAGCTCGTACTTTTGCGTATTTTTGTATATATTACGAGTGGGTAAAAGTTGAAAAAAAATTTGTATACTTGTTGTATAATACTTGTAAAACTGTTGTAAAAATTGAAAAAAATTAAAATACATGTATACTTGTATATTGTATAACACTTGTATAAGTTGTAATACTTATAAAACTCTTGTAAATTATTGTAACATAGGAGGTATACCAAAGTTTTGAAAAAAAACAAAGACTTCTTATTTACTCTTGCATATCATCCTTGCATTCAAAAAAAAGTCTTGCATTTCATTCATCTACATAGCATGTCATCTACATCTCGTCTGCATATCTTTCATATGCAAGGTGAAAAGCTAGTGGGTTCTGAACCAAGTTATGAGTAGATGTTGAGGAAGGACTTGATTTGACCTTAATCCACCTAATTTCAAAGGAACCTTATAGAAACTGGAGTTAAGATTTCTCAGGTCAAGTGACTTAATTCTTTGAGTCCGCAAGTCTATGTTCACATGTCATCTTGATCAGTCTAAGTAGAATATCTCGTGCACACACATGATTCTTATAGACAGTGACCTAACTTGGACAAGCACAATGCACGTAGCTCTTCATTGATGAGGTGGTGAGGAGGTAGAATCCTTTAGCTTGGAGTAGCACATGGGTGGAATCATCCGTCCTCCTCTAGGGAGGGTAGTGCATCTTAACCTAGTCTGGTGGTGTTGACATCTAAGGACGGGATGTTGTGGGTTGCAATAATGCTTCAAAAGAGGGATAGTCTGTTGGCTCAAGAGGAAAAACTCCTGATGTACATGCTGCACCTTGTATATAGTTCAAAAAAAGAAAAAAAAAAGAGAAAAATGCAAGAACACCAAAAAAAATAGACATGCCAGATAGAAAAAAATACCTGTCAGAGTATGTATATTAGCAAAGAAAATGCAGCTGGATGACTTGGCTACACTGGTCAGGCATCCCGGGATAGGTAGCTACACTGGCTACCGTCTATTCTTTTGTCTACCCCCTCCTCTTGAGCTGGTCGCACTTGAACTTAGAAGGGAATACCCCGCTCCTCGAGGGAGGAGTTACTGGATCGGGGAATTAGAGTTACCTTATTAGAGGAGGCTGCTTCTGAGCCATTTCTGATGTGGAGAGCTATTTTACACTTACACGGTACAAGTAAGAATCATAGTCATCAGAAATTTGCATATGAGGATTTGTTCTGACCTAACTTATGAGGAGTCTTGAATAGAAGACTTGTGGAACTTACAGTCTGTTAGGTCTAAAATTCAAATCCCAATAAGGTTCCGCCACACAATTAATCCAAAGGTCGATTCAAGCTCCATTTTCAACTTTTGTTCATGATCTTGGTATGGAATCCAAAATCATTTCACTCTTGCATTTCATTTTAGTTGCTCGGGGACGAGCAAGGTTTAAGCATAGGGGGTTGATGAATATGTGATTCATCACTATAAAAGCTGAAAATAGATCTTTGTTAGCGAGTAATTAGATGCATATTTCTACTTATATTGCATAGTTAGCATTCATGCATGCATAACTAATATTTGCATTTTAGCATTCATATTTGCATTAAATAAGAAGCCAATTTTACTTGTAAAATCACATGTATATTCACCATATCTCACCTATTTGTATATATTATATACTAACTCCAATTCCTATAAAACTAACTCCATAATGTATATACTACTAACACTAATTAAAGAAAAATATCAAAAAAAAATATTAACTTGTAAAATTACCCAATAAACCCCCAAACCCGGTTGGTGACCTTAGACTTTAGAATGCACTTATCTCTCTCATACAACCTATGAATTAGGTCTACTGACTTTTAAAGTAATATACATTCAAAGACCTTCAGAACAAGATCAATTTCATTAAAATCGGAGCTCGTATGCAAAACTTGGGTTTTGGGCCCCTTTTGTATATTGTACATATTGACCTTTTTGCCCTTTATTTTATCCTTTTATTTTCTTAATTACTAAAATCCAAAAAAATAGATTAAATTGTAAATATTCCTTTCATATTTTTCCTAACTTTATTTTGATTTTTCTCTCTTTAAAAAATGACAAAAAATTACAAAAGATAAAATGCGGTATTTTATATCTATAAGGTACCACCCAAATATACATTTTGTACATATGATTTCATTTAATTTTTGGCCCTTCACAAAAGTTGTAGATCTCATCGAGACGAGCAACTTTCGTGTCGATACTTTTTGATTTAATTCCTTTTGTTATTTCTTTTTTATTTTTCTTTACATTTAATTTTTTTGAATTTTTTAGGAGCGACATGTGGCAACTCCTGGAGCTGCCACATGTCACCCCATTTTTTCATTATTTTCGGATTTATTTTATTATTTTTGGATTTATTATTATTATTATATTATTATTACTATTTTAATTATTTTTAGTAGCCTACTATATTATTTTATTAATTATTTATTTTATCCCACTTTTACCTCTTCTCCCCTTACTTGTCTTCCACTCCAAGCCAATAACTCATCATTTCCTCCACCATCCCTCCATCTTCTCCACCTCTTTTCTAACTTCCCCCTCTTCTTTATATTCTCATCCCCTCCTCCATTTTTCATCATCCGCCCTTTTCGAGAGAAGTGAGGTCGAGCACCTTTAACCTTCAGGTGACAGCTGTAGGAGATGAGTCGAGCGACGGCAACCTCAAGGCAAGATCCGTGGTTAATCTCCGCGTAGTGAGCTGCCAGCCAAGCTCACGGAGCTTCTCCGATTTTCGATCGTCAAATTGGATCGAGGCCACGACGATGGAAGCCGCACACCGCGTCTCCACTTTCGGCGAATCACAGGTAAGTATCCCTCAACTTTTCCTTGTTATTTTTTATCTAATATTTTCATTATTGTTATTCTAGATCATCATAAATCACACCATCACACCACCACCATCATCACTATCACTAAATCACCACATTTACACATTTTCAATTTTCATTTCCTTTTTTTACAAATATATATATATATAATAAAAAACAAAAAAAGTTGCAAAAAAAACAATACAAAAAAATTGCACTCCAGGAGAACGCCGCCGACCGCTAGTACATCCCCGCATCTCCACGCCAGCCACCGGCGCCGCCCGCAGCGTCGCGCCGATCACCGCCACTGTCCCCACCTCACGCCGTGCCCCACCGTCCGTCTGTGCCTCCTTCAGCCCACGCGCCCCCGCGGCAAACCGTCGTGTAGCGGCACCTCCCCACACGACTGCCGCCCGTGCGCGCAGCCGCTCATCCCCACCGCGCGCAAGGCCGCGCACTGCTTCAGCCACCTCGCATTGCTAGCGCGGCCTCGCCTTCAGCACCACGGCCCACCGCCTCCTCCTGTCGCGCACGCGGCTTGGACGCAAGCCCTCGATGCCGTGCTTCCGCCCTAGCGAGCCTACGCGCAAAACCGCACCTTCCGTCAGGTCGCAGCACGCGCCGCCCGTGCGCCTCCCGCAGACCTCGCCGCGCCCGCCGCGCACCGCCGCCCTTCAAGGACCAGCCGCCCACTCGCCTCCCCCTTGCGTGCCCTAACTTGGGTTCTAAGATAGGAACTCAACGAAGGTCTTTTTATTTTATTTTATTTCTTTTGTGAAAATTGCACTTTCAGTCCATTTTGTTTGTTCATTTTCAAAAGTGCCCTTAGGCACATTTCAGCTTAATATTTTCATTTTCAATATTGCGAAGACACCCCTGGCTTTCAGCATTAGTTTGGATATTAGAATAGCATCATTTATTTTAATGAAAAATAGCGTTTGTAGAGCAACTAATTATTTATCTCGTGGCTATTTATTTGCATTTTTATGAGCATCCGATTATTAATTAAAATTCAGAGATTAAAATTGGTGATATTTTACCTATTTAAGCTTTGAAACTCGCACGTATTTATTCCTTGCTCTAAAAATTGTGAAACAATTGTATATGATGCCTTTAAATGTGCTTTAATTACTATCCAAGTTTCATCAAAATTAGAATTGTCGTTTGCATAAAATAAATTCTAGGGTAATTTTTGTAATTGATTTTTAGTTAAATCAACTAATAAGATTTTTGAGAAATTTCAGCTTTCCTGGATTCCTTATTATAATATATATTTGAGATAAATAGTTCTCTGGATAATTTGACTTCGTGAATTTATTAGGAATTAAATACCCACAGTCGCTCAGTTTTCAGTAAAAATTCATAAAAATTATAAAGTGTCAGAAAATTCTAAAAAAATTAGTGTAGCTTAATTTCATCATGTTTATCTTCCAGTAAATTTTTCATAATTTTTGTCTATCATTTGCATGAAAAAATGCATAAAAACCCCAAAAAAAATTGCATTTTCATTTGTTCATTTTAAAATTACAAAAAAAATCTATTTTGCATTAATCATTAATTACGTTTACATGAAAAATACATTTTGGTTAATTTGAATTAATTTCAAATTAAAATTAAATTGGACTAAGTTGTTGATTTTTCTTAATAACCTAGTTCATCCGCATTAGGGCATCTGCATTTATATTACATAAAAAAATTTAAAAAAATTCCACTTGGAAAAACCGCAATATAATCCCTATATCTTCATCCCGAGTTATTCCTTTACCTCCTTGAGTTGATCCTGGGGCTTGCCCAGGCTAAACAAACATAAAACCGCATATTAATTTCATTCGACGATTCATCGATTTGTGCGGTTATTTTTGATCGGTCCAGATTTATCTGACTGCAACGAAATCGTTAATTTGACACATTAAAGAGGATAAAAAACCATGATTATCAGAGATCAGGAGTTCACCGTGCTTGGATCAACTTGTTGGATTGCGATGATCACGCAACTCATCCCCGGCTCGCTAGCGTCTTCTCCGACGATCGGACTTAAGACATGAGGTCTCTTTTCGTAGAGACTCGATCAACCACGCTACAAGAGGTATTCCTTTATACTTGATGTGGTTCTAGATGAAACGACCCGAGAATCGTTCTTGGATCATGTGGTTTCATCGTATGAAAATTTTTTAAATTCCACAGCATAGAACAACTAGTCCGACTAGTCGTTCTTCGTCGTATTCGATACGATGCTCACGCTTCCGTGATGCGCTTGAGGATTATCCTATATCCTTTAAGATTGTAGGAAAATTTTAGGCCCAGCATTAAAGAATAAAAAAATAATGGTTCGTGAGTTACCTCCTTCCATCGCAAATCAAACAGAAACTTGTAACGGAAATGATGAAGAAACTGACGATGATCTTTTCTTCCTCCTTTTCTCCTTCCCTTAATCTCAATAGTTAAGACTTTCTCAGATGGTGGAGAGTTTTGATGACGGCTCTCTTAATCTCTTTATTCGCCGTGTTGCATAATGAACCATCACGTCTCTTCTATAGGGGTAGAGTTGGAGGGTTCAAAAGGATAACAAATCATACCGTAACCGACTCCTGATAATCCATTAACCATCACACTACAAAAAAATTGAGCTATAATGACGGTTTTGAAAAAATCCATCACTAAATTAGCCGTTGTTAAATATATAATGACAATATTATTCGTTGCGAAATGAGTTTTCGTACTCAAAATTAACAACGAATATCATATATGTCGTTATATCATTAGCAACGGTCCACATAGCAACGCTTATTCGTTGCTATTTTTCAAAATTTTAATTAATCGTCGCTAAATTTTGAACTAAAAAATAGCGACGATTAGTTGATATTTTGAAAAATAGCAACAAATAAACATCGCTATGTGGACCGTTGCTAATGATATAACGACAGATATGATATTCGTTGCTAATTTTGAGTACGAAAACTCATTTTGCAATGAATAATATCGTCATTATATATTTAACAATGGTTAATTTAATGACGATTTTTTTCAAAACTGTCATTATAGCTCAATTTTGTTATAGTGTCAACGTGGATCAAGATAATGCGGTTACGTTTTATCCATTAACTTGGTAAAACCCAATATTGATCATCTCATGAATATTTTATATGAACCACATACGAGATAAATTCCAACACCAACGACCAAGTTGATTTGATCTAAAATTTTCTATATGTTGGAATATGTCTTTTAATTTCAAATCAATCACATATAGGGTCAACACACAAAATAGAATCACGTAATAACCACCGTCAAAATCATATGTTATTATTCCACCAACTCATTATCTACAAAGACCATGCTGATATATGACTTGAAGCAGCAATCCGTTTGCGACTCGAGTACATTCCATAAATAGATCTAGGTCGACTTGATTAATGCTAAGGCAGAGCTCCCATGGTAAAGATTTTTGAATCTGACTAAGATCATTTAACGATTACCCCTATATATATGTATGTATGTATGTATGTAGGATTAAATGGGGCTGCTCCTAGGGGGAGCTAACTTGGTTCCCCCACATCATTTCGTCCGATTTTTTTATTATTTTTTTTAAATTTTTTTCATGAATATTCATCAATATATCCCTATATTATGTCATTAAAATTTCGTGCGAAACAGAGACTCCTACGGCCTCCATCCAGACAATCATTTTTAATGGTAACATAATTGATAAAATCGACCATGTCTGGATGGAGGCCGTAGGAGTCTCTGTTTCGCATGGAATTTTAATGATATAATATAGGGATACATTGATGAAAATCCACGGAAAAAATTTTCAAAAAATAAAATAAAAAATTGGCCGAAAAGACGCGGGGGAGTCAAGTTAGCTCCCCCATGAAGACAGCCCCATTTTACCCATGTATGTATGCATATATGTATGTATAGGTGTATGTATGTATTGTAAGGTTAATGCATAGGTTATGAGAAAGTCTCATTGCGGGAGAGCCGTTGCCTCCTATGATTTGTATTGTACTCACTACATCGGTGAGATTTTTCCACGTAAATTGTGCATGTGACTATTTGCTTGTAATTGATTATGTGTTTGGGTCATCTTCAACAATTCCAATAGTGAAAACGTAGTTTTTGGCATCCCATATATAAAAAGTGTGAATATTCCTCGTGCGCATCTTCAGCATATGTTTATCCAACGTCCACAAAATTAATTAGTGCGTAGATTTGAGCATATGATCATCGGCTAAAGCTCCATGATTGTAAATCTAGGAGTATAGAACTGCAAGTGCGGGAACAAAAGTTCCTCCTATAAAATGGCTTGTCTAGTACTCACCACATTCCACAAACCAAGCAGCAACCTTTGTAGGCAAGAGAAGCCGTCAACCGGCTCATCGACACGCCATGGCACGACGCGGTGAAGATCATCTCGAGAAGGTTGGCAGGGAGGCTTTCGATATACTAGACCAGTGCCTCCGTAAGAACCCACGTCGCACTCCGATCTATTATCACTCCGGCTACACCAGTACCCCCAAGACGATCGTTAATGCAGATTATGCTAGCTCCCCCTATGTCAATAACTGCCCGAATTACTATGTTGAAGGAGAAGTTGTACCATCCAAGGAGCCACCGCCGATGCCCGGTGCCGTCGCGGTGGCTTACACGCGCACATGCAGGGAGACGATATATACGAGCACCGTTGTGGATTACTCTCGCCGCAAGAAGAGGTCTTTCTTCCGCTATCTGTTCTAGTAATATATCGCCGTGAATGCGCATCGATGGCCGTGGTATCAGTAATCTGTGTGATCTTCTTAAGAGTACTTAAGCTAATGCTTGGGTTGTTATCTTTCTCATAAGTGATTATGGCTAGACTTTTAACATAATTCGGGCGATTTTTCGGTCATTATGAATTGTATTTATAATCAAATTAACGTATTTTAAGTGAAGCCCGTGCTAGTAGCTCACTTAACTATAAGAAGATCAAGTCGTTTGCAATTTCCCAAACCATTGTACAAAATATCATTTCAAAGGATTAGCCAATAATCATAACTACATTAATCGGTTCAGCTCCTAAGAAAGTGGAAAGCTATATCGACAATATAAATTTACAAGTTTTTTTTTATAATTTTGCATTACTAAAGTCTGCCAAAAAAATTTGTAAAGGCATCTGTAATCTCACGAGATAATTAACCATCAACAATAAACCATTCGATATTTATACTAAAATAGATTGAGTTGCAGATAATAGATAAATGTCACCGATTCTCTGGTTAAAAATCATTGGAAGGATAAGAATTTGAATAATAGAGAAGAAAAAGAAGTGGAGCGAATTAATAATGCACAAGATCAGTAACCCTTTTTTGGAGGAGAATATATATAGGGCTAAAAGATAAAAAAAGGAAAAGAAATATCTTGGAAAGTGCTTCGTTATCCTTGTTGATATGAATGGCATAATAATCTAGATGTGGAGGCAAAGTTATCCTAGACTTTACATGAGTTGCCTCTTTCATTAAGGGATTTTTATACATGTGCCCCTTGGAGTTTATACAAATTCATTTGTACTTTTATATTTTTTAAATAACGCTTCTGCTCCGGTATTCTTACAAACTCTACAATTCTACCCTTCCGTTATCACACTTATACCCCTTACTGTGAATTTTGTAAGAATGCGTACAGCTGTTATCGCAAAGAAAGTAAAACAGGCTAATTACAGTCTACACCCGTTGTGAAACTTCCAAAATATATATATAATCCACCAATCTATTTATCTCGAATATAATTGTTGACGTGGAGTAGGCATCGTTACGGTACATGACAATGTTTTTAAACCGAGTCGGACACCGAATCAGAAAACTTTATCGAAATGGTTAGATCGAGGTGAATCATGTAATTAAATCGGTTCAATCGGATGAATATTTAAAATCGGATTAAATCAGATCGGTGAAAAAAAATGATCGACTAACCAAGCTGAAATAAAATAAAATATATATAATATACGCTTAAATATACTTGAAAAATAAATAAAATACATAGATAATATATTTTTCGTATACATCATCAAATAACATGCACATATATATATATATATATTATTTGGATTAGTGGCTCATGATAGTAGTTTAATTATATTTAAAATCCAATACATGAAAAAAGTTGTGTTAGTGTAGTTGATTAGAAGTTTGAAATAGATAACCAAAGGTCATGTGTTCAACTCCCATTATAACAATATTTTTAAATAATTTAAAAATTAAATGCGGTTCAACTTCGGTTAAACCTGGTTAAACCATATCGAAAAAATAGGTTGAACTGGACCGATTAATTAAAATTTGAATAATCGAACCGAACCGGTATAAATCGGTTAATCACACCGGTCCAGGCCCGATTCACCGGTCGGACCGGCCGATCTAATTCGATTTTCAAAACATTGGTACATGAGAAGGGAAATATGAGAAGGCTAATATGAGAATAAAACCTACATCTATTTTGTAGGAAATAACTATACAGGCAAAATTTAGGAAAAATGTCACGGAAAAATGCTAATGCCCGTTTTAAGAAAAGAATGCTAGATCCATATATCTAAACTAGAAAGGGACTTTGACTTCCCCATGAAGAACCCAAAGATAAATTGGTCGTTTCGAGCCCAAGTTTGTGATTAATACATGGGTGACATTTCCACCGGGACAACAAAAAAAATAACGAAAATAAAATAAAATAAGAGCAACACAAAAAGCATGCCAACAGCATACTTCATTTGGTTTATCTTTACTAGTAAAGAATGAAGTGCAGCATCTCCAGTCTTTTCAGAGCATCACCACACACTTCAAAGCCAGGATGAGTTTCTAATCTTGAAAAGATTTAAGCTATAGTTCCAGATAAAGATAAAACTATAAGATGACATAATACCTTAAAAAAATATTTAACTCAGTCAATAAAATCATGGAATGAGTATCATCCCCTACATGCTAATACATTCATGTAAGAATTTGAAATCCCTAAATGCAGACTTGATGAAGCCCATTTCCATATCATATCTTATCAAAATATGTCTTGAGTCCAAAGTGCTGGAAAAAATCCAATTGATTTACCATCCTCTTCATTAGAAAATTCTTCATTAGAAAATTCTTGAATATCCAACAAACTCAGCCCTTGAATACCAGAATCAAGAAATTAAGCTCATTGCAAATGGTTCTATTTTTTTGTAAAGTTCTCACTTCTTACTCTGAAATTTCAACAACATATTGTCCTTCAACAATGTTTGGATCCCTAACTAGAAAAGGATCTCCAAACCAAGGGGTGATAGTGAGGAACTTCATAGCATCATCATAGGAATTGCATCTGTTTTATATAGCTTTTGAGGACACCATATTTTGGCATTGAAGCACTGAGAGAGAAAGGACAAGGAATTTTGGCATCGTTAATCTTCGATCTTTCTCTAGCCATAAGAATATTGGATTCACTCCCAGTAGCAGCTTCTTTTTCATGCACAACTTTCTCAGTCATTTGGTCGAACACCATCAGTGCACCACAACCCACCCAACCTGTTTTCACTGTAGCTTGCAAAAGAAAGGGCTAACATGAACCAATGCCACTCAAGAGTCACAACCATATGTTGCTCCCACAACAACTAGGGCCATACTAAGGTGAAGATAACAAACGACCTCGAGCAATGAATCTCCATGCAATAGCAACTCCAATCCTCCTCGCCGAATCTTTGTTGCAACTAGAGACCAAAGCTTCAAACTACAATCGCCAAATCGTGAGCTTTTTGGGGGTGACACTTGAGAATTGATCACTACCGCACTAAAAGACACAAACAGTGGCTTAGCCATTGTAAAGCCACCAGTAGTGGCGGGTCTACCTATAAACAACCCATGTTATGGCAAATTGGCAATAAGGTTCAAAGAAGTCTTAGGTAGTCTCCAACGTCACGATCACTAAGGGCCTGTTTGGTTGTAGGGTTGGGCAGGGTCGGCCCAACCCGGGTTACTATTCACAAGGGTACTTCCTCCTCACAGATTACTATTCACCCACCCCAACCCAGCCCAACCCAACCCAGTCCAACCCAGCAACCAAACAAACAGGGGTTGTCTTGGAGGGGGTGGTATCGGTCAGTTCAACCGATTCCACCCGTGAATAGAACTTGAATCGGTCCTGCGGTTCTATCTGGTTCAGTTCGAAAGTCTAAATTCTAATTAAAATACAGGTTCAACCTATTATTTGTAATAAGGTTTAATCACATTCAACCGAAAATGAACCGTATTTAATTTTTAATTTATTCAAAAATAATGCAAGGGATGGGAATCGAATTTGGGACCTTTAGGGTGCGTTTGGTACGCGAGTTAGGGTTGGTTAAACTGGTAGAGGGTAACATGTTTTTGTGTTTTGGTGTTTGGATAGAGGGTTAAACTGAGGATGGGTTAGAAGTGGGTTTGTTGTGATATGATTGTATTGAAATTTGAAAAAGTGTGTAGTTATTGTGATTTGATTGTATTGAAGTTTGGAATAGTGAGTAGAAGTGGAGTAGTTTATAATTTTTATATGATATGATTGTATAATATTATATTTTTAATGGAATTAATTATGGAGAATTGATTTATTTAATTTTTTAAAAAGAAATAAAGTGGGGCCCATGCATGAGAGAGGGAGAGTGGGTTAAGGGGGGTAAACTCCCCAAAGGGGAGTTTAACCAGGTTCCCGAACGGGGCCTTAGTAATCTATTTCATACTCCTAATCGACTACTCTAACACAACAATCTAACTGTAATGAGTTTTAAATATCATTAAACTATTATTATTCTATAGAGCATCTAGTCCAAATAATATTTGATGGTGCATACGAAAAAATATTTAGGTATACTATAAGATATAGGGATTTTTACACCCATAACCCTGAGTAGTTTCGCAATAACATTCATAAACCTGCATAATCGCGAATTACGCTCAGGACCCTGAATAAGTGTGTCGTCTTACACATATAACCTTCCGTTACTTTACTTCATTATCTCAACCAGATGATTGAGTTAATCTAACCGATCAACGATCTAACGACTAGAATTAGCCTAAGTAAAAAAATCTGACATCTTTCTCCTGAGGCAGCACAACGGCGGGCGAGGTGTTGTTGAGGTCTCAGCGGTGGTGGAGGGCAAGGACGGATCCAAGGGGGGCATGGAGGGGCACATGCCCCACTTAAATTTTTGGAGAGAATATAATACCTCATGTATGCATGTTGAGGTTTTAAAAAACCACATAGTTTTCCATGTATATATGTACTAAGTACTCTTGGATTCTTGGAGTTAAAAACTACCATACATGCCTCCTCTTGCATTATTTACTCAAATAAATTATCTTTTAACATTAAGTTATCACCAAATCCCAGTATATTTTATCTTGGATTGACTTGTACTAGTAATTTCTTATAAAATAAATATGTAATAGATATTATACAATGATTATCTTACTTCTATTCACATAAATGTAAAGAACCATACAAAATTAATCAACTATTTGTCACACTATAATAGAATGCGTTTATGTGACGTTTTTCCTAAAAATTGCAACTATATTATACGTTGTTATATATATACAATAACGATATAATTCCTTCAAAAAAATTATTATTGAAAGTAGCGACAAATGTCATATTTATTGCTATATCATTAGCAATTATCCATATAATGGTGCTTAAGTATTGTTACTTTTCAAAAATTTGCCTAATGTCGATAATTTTT
This sequence comes from Ottelia alismoides, assembly GCA_037367405.1. Classification (NCBI taxonomy): domain Eukaryota; kingdom Viridiplantae; phylum Streptophyta; class Magnoliopsida; order Alismatales; family Hydrocharitaceae; genus Ottelia; species Ottelia alismoides. The sequence continues at coordinate 213,857 of JAZKJV010000802.1, forward strand.
CAACTAAAAAACAATGATGATTAGGTAAAATTTAGAACAATAACAATAAATAAGTGTTGTTATAGTACCAGTGCTAATGATATAACAACGGATATGCCATTCATCATTGATTTCAAAATTAAATATAATTCGGCAATAGATAATATCACTATTATATATTAAACAATGGATCATATAGTGACGTGTTTTAAGAAAAATGTCACTCTAGATCCATTATATTGTAATATCAACTCCGATTACCACGCAAGGAGATATTAACTAGATCTCTAATTTTTTTTAACAAAATTTAAAATTAATAATTTGTTATTCAATCTTATAGAGTTTATCATTACTTTTATTGTTATAATTAGATTGACCAAATATATATCCAGATGTATTAGATTCGTGCATTTTATGCATATATATATATATATTAAATTAACATTTCATAATAAAATGTACTAAACTGTATATAATATATTTTAAATTTAATACAGGTTGGAATAAGCATGGTTTATGTTCTGAGAAGTCAATCCATAATATTATATTTTTAACAAAATAGAAAAATACTAGAACACAAGTAATTTATGAAAAAAAGGATACAAAATATCATTAAAAAAACCTAGACACACTTGGTCAGATTTCTAAAAAGGAATTTGAAATGATTACTAATATTTATATGGAAAAATACAGATGACATATTCTACCCTTCTTAGTGTCATCATTATAAAGTTATGATAGTATCGAAACTGATAAATAATTTTTTTAGCTTGTGCCCCCTCCTTAAAATTGTTCCGGCTCCGTCCCTGGTGGAAGGCAGCGGCATGTGCAGAGGAGCCGTGGACGGTGGCAAGAAGGTTGTCGAGGGTGGGGGTGGGGGCTTCTGCAGGCAGGTCGGGGGTTTTGAGGTCGGTCGAGGTGTGTCTTTTGCAGGTAGGTCGGGGGCTTTGAGGCCGGGGGGACTAGGCGGCACGCGGGGTGGCTTCAAGCTGGGCAAGGGTGCTCCGAGGCGGAAGGCTTCGTCTGGGCGGGGGCACGGTAGGAGCTTCGAGCTTCCTCTAGGCGGGGTGCAGCGATGGAGGAGGGATTCCTCTGGGCGGGGATGCGGCGATGGAGGAGAGCTACGTCGGGGCAGGGGCGCACGGGGGGCTAGGCGGCGTGCGGGGTGGCTTCGAGTTTGGCAGGGGTGCTCCGAGGCGGAAGGCTTCGTTTGGGGGGGGTACGGTAGGATCTTCGAGCTTCCTCTGGGCGGGGTGCGGCGGGGGGGGGGGGGGGGAGGGAGGGCTTCGTCTGGGCAGGGGGTGCGGGCGGAGACGTGGCGATGGAGGAGGGCTACGTCGGGGCAGGGGCGCGGGGGGGGGGGGGGGCTTCCTCTGGGTGGGGGCGCGGCGGAGAGAGGAGGGCTTCGTCTGGCCGGTCGTCCCCCTCGTCGGGGGGGCTTTGCAGAGGTGGTCGTGGGGCGGCGAGGGGTGGGGTTGGGAGTCTTGCAGTGGTGGTCACGATCGACGGCGGAGGAGTAGGGTGCAGAGGTGGTCGGCTGAATCAGGAGAGGGGGGAGACTATTGACGGCATGTTTTGCAAATAATAATAAATATCAAGGTATTTTTGTCTTTTTTAACGAAAACCGTCCAATATAACGGATATTCCAAACGGAACATAACATAGGGTTATGTCATGTAAGAGTTAAGCATTACTCGGGGTTTCTCATGTAATTCACGATTATGCAGTGTTATGAATGTTATTGTGAAACTACTCAGGGTTATGTGTGTAAAAATCCCTAAGATATATACATTGTCTATGTATTTTATTTTTATTTATATTATATTCAAGTATATATTTTATATACATCTTATTTTGTTTTGATTTTTTAGTAGGTTCAACCACTTTTTTTCTCATCGATTCGGTTTAATCCAATTTTAAATAATGACGACATCATCATCTGATTGAACCGGTTTCATTACACTATTTTGGTAGGGTTTCTGGTTCGATGTACGATTCGATTTAAAAACATTGGAAAAAAGTATGTTGAGGATAAAATTCGAATGACAGAAGGATACGTCCGGTATATCAGTTGAAGGAGAGGGGCAAAATCGTAATATGAAAGCCAAAAAAATAATGCTCGGTGGACGGTATTATGAACAATAATATCCCCATATGCCATTATATATAATAAAGGTCGGTGCAGTGGTGTACGTGCCTCATGAATTTGGGTTCACTCACGGGGGATTTTTTTTAAAATAATTATTATAATTAATTAAATAAGCATCAAGGAAAAAAAATTAAAAAAATAGGCATCAATCGACACCTGAGGTGCTGATTTGGGGCGCCCCCTCCAAATCGGCACCTCAGGTGCCGATTTGGGCAGAGGCGCCAAATCGGCACCTCAGCTGCCGATTTGGGATGGACAATTTACAAAATCAAATCCCTTTAACAATGTAATTTAAGTTCAGTACTGCCGGAGATTACAAATTATTATTATGTTCATTAGATATGAATAATTTAAAAATATTTTGAGGAATTATGTAAATAATTTTACAAAATATTATTCTACAATTATATTTATGTTCATTTGAGTACATTTGAGGAATTAAATAAATAAATTTAAAAAATAAAATAAATTTAATAAACTATCAATATTTTCCTTCATCACACTATTTTTGATCTATCAGTAGAGCTTCGTGGTCTCATCTTCTTCCCGATAACGTTATTGTAAAATGTTAAGTACATCTCTATTTTTTTAGTATATTGTTCATTATTGATACATACTTAGAATATTTATAATTGACATGTCAACAATATTGTAGTAAATATAAAGAAATTGAGAGTGTGAACAACATCATTTATCATTGATATATGTGAACTCAACAAGGTACAACTTGACATGAATTAATTTAAAAAAATTACAAGTATTTTATTAAATTTATAAGAGAAGAAATATGAGTTTAAAAATTACAAGTATTTTATTAAATTTAAAAATTACAAGTACAAATTGTCGCATCACACGATCAGGTAGGTGCATCACTACAATATCGTAACAAATAAGTGGAACACGACTCATCCATACAGGTTGTCCACTTCTGCAGATAGGGTGCAATTGTGATATCTCAACTTCAGTGTATGGTGTCCAAATCATCTGTAATTTAGTAAAAAAAATTAGATATTGTAGTTTACAATAATTTAAAATTAATATGAGTATTACAGTTTAAAATTGTGATACCTGATGAGGTTCTTGTGTATCGAGCTCGTTACGATAGAATGCTAATGTTGCCGTATGCACGTTCTCTTTGAAACTGCGCACTCCTATCCACTTCAATGCTAATGAACCTCCAGTTATCTGAGCACCAGCACGTACTATCGGCCGTCCAATATGTACATGCTCCCATGCCCAAATCTGTAATTAAAAATATTAGAAGATGCAAATAAAACAAATTGAGACATGTAGGGGTACTCTACATACCTGTAAAATTGAGAAAAAACCATATATCCTAGACGTGCCGATCTTTGCACCCCTATCGAGTTCTGAATACATATGCGCCAAAGCAGCAGCACCCAAGCCAGTTGAGCACATTCTTGCAGTTCACGTAAGTGTAATAGGTACCTAAAAAATTAATCAAACCTATGAATACAACAACAATTAGTAATGTAATACAGTCAATCATTAACGCATACCTTAGAGGCACCATATCTCCGCTGCTGTCTGCAAGTACACTACATCCTATATGATAAAAAATGAGTGCTCTAACCACACGGGTCGCTTGTTGTTCGTCATCAATACCTTGCAACGGATGTTCTGTCCTAAAGAAGACGTCGCGTATCCAAGACAACTTCACCTTTCCACTCTTTATCCGAGTGGGTACTACTCCTAACAAACTCATGCACTCTACATCCCATCCACCAGGCGGAGAATCCGGACCAGTTACAGGTAGCCCATCAACCTTTAAACCACTAATTAATCCCATATCCTGAAGAGTAATAGTAGCCTCTCCTAAGCGTAGGTGAAATGTGTGTGTCTCAGGTCTCCATCTCTCTAGTAAGCTGGTCAGTAACGATGGATCCATTTGAACTCTTCTCATGTTCACCACACATGAAAAACCAGACTCTTCTATTAATCGTTCAACTACGCTACTCTTCTGGTCAGAAATGGAGTTCAGTAACTCATTATGCTCTACAAATCGAATCTGTAAAATATATTAAATAAAAAAATGAGAAACAGTATTACCGAATTAGTAAAATTTAAAAATTATAAAAAGTACTTACCGAACTAGTGGGTTGTGATGATCGATGGTCATTCTGCATATACAATACCGAGGTATCTACTGGTCCAGGAAGCCTATCCATCTGTGCCATTGATGAGCGACCCGAGCGAACGAGGTAAAGGTACTAGATAGGTCGTTGTGACCTCTATCACTCAGAGTCACTCAATCAAGAAAAATATCGAACCACTAATAAAAACAAAATCAATCAAGCTCAAGAGTAGCGGTCCAGCTATGAGATTAACCTGGTATAGCACCCAGGGTCGAACTCAAGGAGCACGGGTTGGCCAAAAGCCTACGAAGTAGTAAAAATGAAATCAAATAAAAGGCAAAGATTTTTAGTGATTTTTAATGATTTTTATATTTTTTTTAGATTTTTAATATGTGAAGAAAATAAAAGAAACAAAAACAAGCACACTTAAGCAAATTATTTAATGTGTCAAAAATTAAGCAAAAATTCAAACAAAAATGTTTTTATGTTTTTTAGATTTTTTAGTGTTTTTGGTGAATTTTTGGGATTTTTATGAGGTATATTTTATTTTCTAAAATTCAAACAGTAGCAAAAATGCTGGGTACTGTCCAGCCAAGCCCAAAGTCCCTAGATAAAATATCTAAGGACTCAAAAGGGCCTGGAGGTATTTTTCCTGTATACTAGACAAAACAAGGAAATTTTGAGTACCAAAATTATTGTTTTTGGGTTTTTATATTATTTAATATGATTTTTGTGAGTTTTTAGGTGTTTTTAAATTTTTATGGGTTTTAAGCAATGAAAAATAGCCAAAATTGGTTAGAAAATCAAGGAACACAAAAGAAATAGTACCTAATTTTTATAGAATTTTTGAGGGGGTTTTTATAATTTTTTTGGATTTTTAAAACTAGACAGTAGCTGAAATAAAGGTTTTTGAATTTTTAAAAATAACAAACAAAATCAAGAATGTCCTCAAAAATTCTCAAAAATCCTACAACATGGCAGGAGCCATGTGTCAAATTTTCATCGAATTTGGAGGTGATTTGATATTTTATTCAAAAATCAAAAGAGGGCACTGTGCACAGGGACTGAAGTGCAAATACCCGAAGTTCTGGGGGCCTAGGTGCAATTAACCCAAAGAAGCACGCGCGCGGCGCGTGCCTGGGGCACTCAGGGACCTTTTGGTAAGAAAAACAAGTCCGAGGACCTTTTGGTAACTCGTACCAAAAAGTCCAGGGGCTGTATTACAAATAACCCACTAATAGACGCACATGCGGAATTAAAACACTCACAGGGGCATTTATGCAATTACTAAAGATATTTCATTCATTTACGAACAACCAGAACTACAGGGCTAAAGTTGCAATTACACCAAATAAAGCACGTGGCGAAGCACGTGACAGACACTCACAGGGGCATAAATGCAAATAAACTAAGGTACCAGGTCCCAAGTGCAAATAACCCAATCGCAAATAAAAGGCACAAAATATTTACAGGACTAAATCTAAAAGCACAAACTAAGAGGGGGGCCTAAGACAAATTACCCCTTTATTTAACGCCGACGGCTGGATGGTTGACGCGTGGCTGATCTGACGGTTCGGGACGCGGGCGCCTCTCTCCTTCCGCACATGGGCCTGATCGACGTATGAGAAGAGGGCGCATGGAAGATCAGACGGACGCTGATGGCTGGCGCCTCTCTCTCTGGCTGGACGGTCCAGATCGTCCCTCTGAATGATCGGGTGGTGACTGCTCCTCGATGGATGGATGGTCACGATGAAAAGTGGAGCGCTGAGGGCGATCGGACGGTGGTCGAGGATCCTGGAAGAACACTTAGCCGGCGAGCTTCGCCGGCCTCGTGCGAGTGCGGTGGTCCTCCTCGGCTGCTTCCGGATATCGGAGAAGATGCGCAATGGGGCTCCGCAGCTAATGGTCGACTCTGATGGCCCAGCCGAGCCCTGGAGGGGCTCCGGCGAGGTCGGCGGAGGAAAGCTCCTGGCCGAATGATGGGAGACCTCAGATAGCCTCCTCTGGTCCTGCAAAGTAGGTCAGAAGCTTCGCGGGTCGAGGGCAAAGTGCCTCAACCCGGTTAGGTGGTGTGGAGGTGGTCTGTGCGTCGGGATGAGCGAGCTCCGGCGAAGCGACGGACGGTGGAGCTCGAACCCCAGCTCCTGTGCGAGCTGGGGTGGATGGGTGTGTGGAGAAGGTGCGCAGAGGGACGGCGGAGGTGAATATGGGTCCCGATGATCGAAATGATACGCGAGATGGTCGGAATCAACGGAATACGGCGGCGGAGCGATTTGGGGCAAACTAGAAATTAGGCGAAAGGGGGAAACTAATGGGTTACCTGGGTGGCGAAGTAGACTGGGCTGGAGCTGGGGTAGCTCCCGGTCGTAGCCTCGAAGGTCGTCTGGTCCTGAGGCTCGAGCTCCTGTACTGGGCGGAGCACGGCGGCGCTAAGTCGCCGGATCGATGGTCCGGTCACTCCCTCCTCGCTGCGACACGGGCAACCGAGAGCTGTCACCTCAGGGATAGCTGTGGAGGTCACGGGATGAAGAGTGGAGAGCCAAAGATGCATGAAAACGGGGGCGGAGCTCGGAATTTATATGGGTGCAGGTCCGGGAAGAAGGGCTCGGGTCCGGCTCGATTGAGCACGGATCCCTAGGATCAATGTCGGGCGAGATTCCCGGATACTTGGGGAGTGATTAGGACCCTGGGTTAGGCTAAATGGTGATCGGGTCTGGCGGGAATAAATGGGAGAAGTCGGGTCCGCGAACCAGACCCGTGGGAAGTGGTCCACAGGGGGGAGTTGACCGGGCGGTCAACAACCCCCGTGGACCAATGGGAATCAGCCACGTCAGAAAAGATTTAGAAATTGAATTAAAAATAACAAATGGCCGATTTAATTAAAACTTAAAACATGAAATATTTTTGTTTTAATTTTTTCTGTTTTTTTGGTGATTTTTAATTAATTTTTCAAAATAAAAATAAGGTATTTACATAATAGGGCTATATATAGGTATATGTACAATATAGGGTTTTTAATTTTGATTTTTAATTAGTTATTTTTATACATTTTTATTCCTATTTTATATTTTATTTATTTATAGAATAAATGAGGAATAAAAGGATATTTTTATTTTATTTTTATTATTTATATACATAGGTGAAATAAATAGTTATGTACAACTATATACATAACATATGTACAATATATTTTTGTAATTTTAATTTTGTTATTTTTATTTGATTTTTGTTTTGATTCTTTTTATTTTATGTATTTACAATATATAACATAAAATATTTACAAAAAGTTTAGTAAATAATTTTATTTATTTATAAGGTTAAACAAATAAGGGAGGCATGGTCTATGTACATGGTGAAAGGATATTTTTGAATTTTTGATTTTTAAATTTTTATTTTGTTTTTAATAGTTTCTAAATATATACAAAATATGTACAAGCATATTTTTGAGTGAGGAAAATATAATTTCATTTATTTACATAGATATTTACACATGAGCCCCTATCTCCCTCTACTTTGGCTTTTATGCGGTCAGGCCCATGCTGAGCCCTCCCTTGGGTTAGGTTGCTCAATATTTATTCTAAATATTTCCCTCTTTTTCTTTTTCATCTTTATTCTTTTATTTTTGCACAAAAACATGCTAATTATAAGTTTTTACACAATGCATGCTTTTGCGAATTATTCCTATTTACAAGTATCTACATGCATTTGCATAGGTTTTTGTAGCTAAAATATAAGAATAAAGAGTGATGAATGGGTATTCATCAGCCATCTACATTAATAATCACAAATGTCATGAAAAAATAACAATAAAATTGTAAGGAAAATGATAGATTAACAATGAAATTAAATTACCCTTACAAATGCAAGTGTGCCTATGTTCTGCGTGGACAACTTAATCTATTATGTCCTGGTTGCTTGCAGATTCTACATAATTTCGGTCGGACGCACATTTCGTCCATTTCATTTCTAATTCTTCCCTGCACAGGTCTTCCGGCATTTCTCTTTCCCATTTTTGGAGGTAACATAACAATAGCATCTTCTTCTCCCCAATAACGTCTATCAGGTATGGGATGAAAGTAGGAGTTGTATGCCTGACGGTAATAATCGCTGGAGAAGTACTGCGAACATAGATCGTAGTTATCTACGTGAATACGAGTATTTGCAGCTGCGGCAATAACATGTGGACATACAAAGTGTTTCATCTGCATGAACCCGCACATGCACTCACTTTCTCGGCCATTTAGATTGACTTCATGTGCAAATCCATCACGATCGCGGACTTGAAACTGAGTTAACGAATATCTTTCAACGTGACATGCTCTTGCCTCCCTGGTTTGTTTATCTAACAACTCTTCATATTTCTTAGTCAAATATGTAGTCATTCCTTCTGACTCCTCGCGACGATCATTGAAATAACCATTTATTCTAATGAATACTGTTAGGATGAGAGAAATAATTGGCAAACCGCGTGCTCCTTTAAAGGCACCGTTAAAACTTTCAGATAAATTAGTTGTCATATGTCCATAACGATGTCCATCATCTAAACTTAATGCCCAATATCTCTGATCGCCATTGTCCTGAGATCTGATCCACTCGAAAGCACTTCTATCTAGAATGAAAATTTCACGCATCATACTGTTGAACTTGTTCTGACATGGTTCTTGTCCAGCAGCGTAGAATCGGGTTAGAACTGTACGATTTCTATGACCGGCTCTCTGCATGTTTGCACGCATGTGTCTGAGACAATGACGATGCGTGAATCCCTCTTCCGGTGGAAATAAACAACGTATAGTATTCTTCAAACCAGGAAATCGATCACTTATAAAACAAATGTCCCGACGATCTATAATTTGTTTTAATAAATTCAAAAACCAGCCCCATGCCGAAATATTCTCGTTCTTTTCAGCAATGGCAAATGCCAACGGAAAAAGGCCATTATTGGCGTCAATTGCTGTGGCTACGTACATGTGACCGGCGTATCTCCCGTATAAATGTGTTCCGTCAATAGACAAAACAGGTCGACAAAATCTGAACGCTCTACGACACGCTGCAAATGCTACAAACACTCTCTGAAAATGTATAGTGCTGGCGGTTTGGCCTTCTACTGTCTTGAACCACGTATATGTGCCAGGGTTATGTCTTTCTAAAGCACGAATGAATCTCCGGAGATCACGATATGATTCAACCTCATTTCCATAAACTATATCCATTGCACGACGTCTAGCATTCCAAGCTGTCATGTAGTTGATTTCAGTTTTCAACTCGTCCTTTATCTTGTACATTATCGCTCCTGGGGTCATACTAACTTTTGCTTTAAAGGAAGATAAAATATACTGCGCTACAAAAATAGAGGTGCATTGACGATGTTTTACTAAAAGGACAGGATTTCTGCATGTGTGCTTCCCCCTATATCCTGAAACGTACCAATCTCCTCGCGATTTTCTTTCTGATGCATGTAAACGCCACCCACAATCATCATAAATACAAACAACCGTGAAAACATTCTTGTTTGACGCCTTGGGTTTGTATTGCACATGATTTTCCATGCTCCACTTCTGTAAATCGTATTGCAGATCTCTTTTCGACTTATAACTCCTACCTAACCAATAATTTAATCCGGAATCATCGGTGGATTCTGATTGACTCTCTACAAATACTACAGCTTCTGCTTCTGCGATTTCATGATCAAAAACGTTCGGCAACTCCTCCATCGGTTCTTCTTCAGCATCATCGTTATTAGCAGAATATGAGTTCCCCCTATCCTCATCTCCTAGGGCTAGAACTAGCGAACCATAACCAAAATCATGACAGGTATTACCACCAATATTTTCTTCTAATGTTTGAGTATCATTTTCTGGCTCGTCGTTTTCAGACTCCTCATTTTCATCTAATGTTTGAGTCTCATTTTCTGACTCATCATTTTCGGACTCCTCATTTTCTTCAGATATTTCTGTCACTAAGTCATCTTCTACATTTACTTGTGATGGCCCTTCGATATCCTCAAACATGGTCTCATTTGTTGGCCTGATTTATTTAAATTTTTTGTCAGTTTAAATATAAATGGTGAAAATGTTATATAATTTGAATGTGAATAATTTTACCTCGAAGATGACGGCATATTTTCTATATTAAAGGGAGTAGCTTGTACGAAAAGATGGATAAATCTCACATCGACGATTGAACTCAACATTGCTAATGTTGATTCATCATCGTCAATCGGTACTGCAAAGAAAGTTGATCCCTCATACAACCACTTACAAGTTAATGTAAGTATATACTTGTCGAGCGGGAGATCAGTGACTTCGGAAACTCGAGACAGTAAGCCAATGTAAGTTAATTGGCATGGTAATGTAACCATCCGTTTCTTGCCCCCAATATATTCTACGTGGTCATCAGAGACATCAATCGATCCTCCCCAATATATTAATACATGAGCGGTGTTGGAGGCCATCTATACGAATAAAATAATGATTTAATTAGTTTAATTACACAAAATAATTACTTAATAATCGGATGTAACAATTACTTTAATTAACATTTCAGTCGGATGTTATCTTTAATAATCAATAATTCAATTGATATACTAATCACTCAGAAATGGAATCCAAAAGTCCGGTCTTGGGGGCTGATAACCCGAAAATTCCCTAAGACCCGGGTGAAGGTAATAAAATAAGGGTCGTTGCGACCCGGATCTCAGGGGATAGGTGTATCAAGAAAAAAATCGAACCACGAAATAAATCGAAGATCAATCAAAACAAAGAAGAGCGGTCCTAGCTATGAGATTAACCTGGTATAGCACCCAGGGTCGAACACAAGGAGCACGGGTTGGCCAGAGGCCTACGAAGTAGTAAAAATAAAATAAAAGAAAATACAAAGAATTTTTAGTGGTTTTTAATAATTTTTATATTTTTTTGGATTTTTAAAAATGTGAAGAAAATAAAAGAAAGTAAAGACAAGCACACTTGAGCAATTTATTTAACACATCAAAAATCAAGCAAAAATTCAAGAAAAATTGTTTTTATGTTTTTTGGGTTTTTAAGTGTTTTTGATGAATTTTTGGGATTTTTATAAGGTGTATTTTATTTTCTAAACATCAAACAGTACGAAAAAGACAAGGTACTGTCCAGCCAGGCCCAAAACCCAAAGATAAAATATCTAAGGATCTCAGAGGGACCTGGAGGTAATTTTCTTGTATACTAGAGAAAACAAGGAAAATTTGGGCACCAAAATTATTGTTTTTGGATTTTTAGATTATTTATTATAATTTTTATGAGTTTTTAGATGTTTTTAGATTTTTAGGGTTTTTACTCAATGAAAAATAGCCATAATTGGCTAGAAAATCAAGAAACACACAAAGAACAGTACCTAATTTTTATAGAATTTTTGGGGGTGTTTTTATATTTTTTTGGGATTTTTAAATCTAGACAGTAGCTAAAATAGATGTTTTTAAATTTTTAAAAATAGCAAATAAAATCAAAAATGTCCTAAAAAATTCTCAAAAATTCTACAACATGGCAGGAGCCATGTGTCAAATTTTCATCGAATTTGGAGGTGGTTTGATATTTTATTCAAAATCAAAAAGAGGGCACTGTGCACAGGGACTTAAGTGCAAATACCCGAAGCTCTGGGGGTCCAGGTGCAATTTGCCCAGCAAATCACGCGCGTGGCGCGTGCCTGGGGCACTCAGGGACCTTCTGGTAATAAAAACCAAGTCCTAGGACCTTTTGGTAACTCGTACCAAAAAGTCCAGGGACGGTTATGCAATTAACCCACTAAAATCCGCACATGCTCAAATAAAACGTTCACAGGGGTATCGATGCAATTACCAAAAAGTATTCATTCATTCATAAACCAACCAGAACTACAGGACTAATACTGCAAATAAACCAAAAGTACACGTGACGAAGCACGTGGCTCACACAAACAGGGGTATAAATGCAAATATCAACAAGCACGAGGTCCACAATGCAATTTTTACCAAAAATAAAGAACTACACTAACTATTTACAGGATTAGAAACAAAATGCATAAAGAAAGGGGGTACAAGGACAATTTACCCCTTTTTTATTGTCGAGAGATGGATGAGCGACGCGTGGCGGATCGGAGGGTTGGGGCGACGCGCCTCACACTGCAAGAGGCCCTCGACGCGATCCGACGGCTGGAATACACCCACGTGGAAGATCTAACCGCCGTGGTCCGTCGTGGGGTTGCGAAGTAGTCCTAGCTCGGATCGGATGGTTGTGGTGAAGCCACGTGCTGGATCGGGTGGCTGAGATGGGTTGTGGCTTCACCTCGCTGGCTCAACGGTGATGATCGACCCTCTGGAGATCTGATGGTGGATGCTGCTCTAAGGATGGACGGACCCGATCTAATCTGGAGCGCCAAGGTCGATCAGACGGCGGACGAGGATGCTGCAAGAACTGGTCGCCGGCGAGCTTCGCCGGCCCTCTGTGGGTACGTTGGTCCTCGTCTACCTCTCCTGAGGTGCGGGAAAGCTTCCTCGTGAAGCTCCGCACCCGATGTGCTGCTCCGGTGGAAGCGAGGAGCTCCAGAGAGCTCCGGCGACGTGGAGGAACGGGAGCTGCTGTGCCCAGAAGTTCCGACCTCCAGATGAGGTCGATTTGCCTTGAGACCTGCATAGAAGAGAAGCTGGGTCGAGGGTAAAGTGCCTCGACCCGTAAGAGCGGGCGGAAAGTGAATGGTGGTGCGATGCGACGGCTCTCCGGCGAGCGGCGGAGGGGTGAGAGCCAAGACCCTGCTCCGGGGCGAGCCAGGGGGAATGAAGGGTCGGAGAAGGTGGAGAGGGGTCTGGCGGAGGTGATGGCGGTGTCGGATGATCAAGGGAGTGGACGGAGACGGCTGGCGGAGGTGGCGGAGCTAAGCTACTGCAAATCGAAAAACCTAACGCTAAGCTAATCTACTGGCTAAAGAAGTTACCTGATGGGCGCATTCGACTGGGCTGGAGCCGATGAGGCTCCCGGTCGTTGCCTCAAGGGGTCGTCGAGCTCCCCGAGGCTCAGCGCGCTCGCGGCGGCGCACGGCGGCGATTACCACCGGATCAGTGATTTCCGGCTGCCCGGGCCTCGCTGCAACTCCACCGGCCACGGCTGTCACTCAGGGATGATGGAGGAGCTCACAGGCGCCGAGGGGAAGATCAAAGATAGCGTGATTAGGTCGCCGGAGACGACATTAAATATGGTGAGAGGTCCGAGAAGGAAGAGGTCGGGCGGGTAGCACGGATCTCGGATCCTCCAAACCCACCCCGGGCGAGGGTCCTGGATGGTCTGAGGTTAATCGGAGCCCGGGGTTTGGGTAAATGGCGGCCGGGTCAGGCGGGTGGAAAATGGTGAAGTCGGGTCGGGCGCGACATACCCGGCTCTGGTGGTCCTGGGGGGAGAGTTGATCGGGGGTCAACAATCCCCCGTGGACCAATCAGAGCCCGCCATGCAATTAAAAATTGATTTATTTATTTAGGCTAGAAAATGACAGAATTAGCAAAAACTTAAAACACAAAATATTTTTATTTTATTTTTCTCTATTTTTTGGTGATTTTTAATGAATTTTTGGAAATAAAAATAAGGTATTTACATAGTATAGCTATACATAGGTATATATACAATATAGGGTTTTTAATTTTGATTTTTAATTAGTTATTTTTATACATTTTTATTCCTATTTTATATTTTATTTATTTATAGGATAAAATGAGGAATAAAAGGCTATTTTTATTTTATTTTTATTATTTATATACATAGGTGAAATAAATAGTTATATACATTTATGTACATGGTATATATACAATGTATTTTTGCATTTTTAATTTTGTAATTTTTATTTGATTTTTGTTTTGATTCTTTTTATTTTATTTATTTACAATATATAACATAGGACATTTACAAAAAGTTTAGAGAATAAATAAGTTTATTTACAAGGTGAAATAAATAAAGAGACATGGTCTATGTACAAGGTGAAGGGTTATTTTTGGTCTTTTTGATTTTTAAATTTTTATTTTGTTTTTAATAGTTTATAAATATATACAAAATATACAAGCATATTTTTGGGTGAGGAAAATATAATTTTATTTATTTACATAAATATACACATGAGCCCCTATCTCCCTCTACTTGGCTTTTATGCGGTCAGGCCCATGCTGAGCCCTCCCTTGGGTTAGGTTGCTCAATATTTATTCTATATATTTCCCTCTTTTTCTTTTTCATCTTTATTCTTTTATTTTTGCACAAAAACATGCTAATTATAGGTTTTTACAAGATGCATGCTTTTGCTAATTATTAAACTTGCCTTCATTAAATTGAGGTATGGAGCTCAATCAGATCTTTGGATTATTTAATGTGTCGGAACCTTACTTAGACTTAAGCTTAAAACCTAACAGCCTCTAAGTTCCACTATTCTATAACCAAGACTCCTCAATGCTCCAGATCAGAACAAGTCATCAATCACAAACCCTGAATACCACGAATCTTTTCTTGTCCTGTGAATGTGAAGTCTAAGCTCTCCACCTCAGAAATGGCAACTTGACAACCCTCCCCAACAAGGTAACTCTATGACCTCAATCTGGCCACTCTTTCCTCGAGGAGCGGGGTATTCCCTTCTAAGTTCAAGTACAACCGACTCAAGAAGAGGGGGAAGAAGAGAATGGGTCAAGGCCAGTGTAGCCAAGTACCCTTGGGAGCTTGACCAATGTAGCCAAGTCTCCCTGCTGCAAGCTACAACAGGTGGATCATGAAACCAAGCTTTGCTTATTGCACTTATATACATACTCCGGTGGGATTATCATTTTCTCTCAGACCCACCACTTTTTTGGAGTTCTTTTCTTTTTGCACATTTTTTTTTCGAGTGCATCTATACAACATATACATGTGCAGCATATCTACAAGGAGTTTTTCCTCTTGAGCCAGTAGACTATCCCTCTTTTGAAGCTTTATTGCAACCCACAACTCCCGTCGTTAGACTTCATGGCAACCAGACCAAGTTGAGACGCACTTCCTTCACTATAAGAAGAAGAGAGGTTCCGCCTAGAAGTACTACCCTCATATGCTACCCCAAGCCAAGGAAGATTGCCTCCTCACCACCTCATCCGTAGAGAGCTCGGTGCATAGTGCGGTTGTCCAAGTAAAGCCATAATCTATATGAGTCATGTATTGTTGTTAAGTGATCTACTTAGGCTCATTGAGATGACATGTGATCATAGCCTAGTGGACTCAGAGAATTAAGTCACCATGGACCTGAAAAGCCTTAAACCTAAGCCCTATAAGGTTCCTCTTAGAATTAGGTGGATTAAGATCTTAATCAAGCTCCATTTCTCAATTTGATTCCAGGCTAGTTTAAATGTCAACTATCATCCAGAAAAACTATATACATATGTACAAAAAGATGCTTATTTACACAATATTTTACAATCATGCAAAATTTTTGAAAAATGTTTTGAAATCATGAATGATGATGCATGAAGTGCAAGTTTTGCAAAAAGATATTTACACACATTTACACAAGATTTTTGCAAACTTTTTGATTTTCAAAATATTTTGGAAAAATTTTGTACTATATACATAATTTTGATACAAAAATATTTACACAAGCTTTACACACAAAAGATTTTTGAAATCATTTTTACAAAAATAATTTGTACACTAGCTATGTATGTGCAAATAAAAGAAGATTATGTACATGAAAAAATTTTAATTTTTGTGGTTTTTAGCCATTTTTATATATTAACACACTCACACAAAGTACGAGTTATGGCTAAAGTATATATGAAATATATACACACCCCCCTATACTTAGCTCAAACGATGTCCTCAGAGTCAAGAGCGATGAAGAAGACATAACTCGTGCTATGTATAGGGAAGTGAAAAGGAAGGCTATACAAAAGGAAATGAAAAGTCAAGAGGGACTCGGGTCTTCCCCCTATACTTAGGATCAAGTAATCCTAAGTATAGCAGGCTGTACACAAAGGGAAAACTGAGTGGAGAATGTACAGGGTCTACCCCCCCTATACTTAGGGTAAGATATCCCTAAGTATAGGCAGCAAAACAGGGGTAGATAGAAACAAAAGGAAAATGACGAATATATACAAGAAGGAGGACATCACTCCCCCTATACTTAAGGTGAAGAACCTTAAGTATAAGCAGCAACAGGAGTGATGGAACAGAACGAAGAACAACCCCGGTGTTTTCACCCCCCCTATACTTAGGATGAGGAATATCCTAAGTATAGCAAAGATAATCCTAAACGAGACCTGGGGTGAAAACAAAGATGGAAGAAAGAAAGATCAAAATAAGACAAAACACGTATGTACAAAAGAGTACAATGTTGAGGTGCCTCTCAACAAGCGCTAGATTTTACGCCCCTAGCTGGGCGCAAAGGCTAGGATAATGCGGTATCAAGGTTCAGGACGGCATCGGTAAGGCGAATGCCGTACTGTCGCCGCAGTCTCGGTGTGAGAACAACGACAAACTCAGCAGTGTAAAGTAAGACACCCATGTATACAATCAGGCGGGTGTCTGCTACCGGCCAATGATATGGAAAGAAGTGATCGGGATCCGGTAGCACAAAAGAAATCAACGGCTCTGGATCAGACTGGAGTGAGAGTATAGAGCCGAAGAAATCAAACGTGGAGAAGGATGGATTAGTCATGGAATCCTCCACGTCAATCACCGTCTCAAAAAGATGTGGAAGGTCAAGATCAGAAGACTCTCTAAGAAGACTGATATCCGATGAATGAAATGGAAGAAGATCAGGCAGATCATCGAATATCTCCAGGATGGGCTCATCCTCGCGAGGGTCATCGAGGTGAGAAGAATCAGAATCAGAATGATCTAAGGACTCGGTTTCGTGTTCCGCCAGATCGGAAACACTCTCAGTAGGTGAAACTGAGTGCTCATCGAGTGCGGCATCCTCCCGCAGATAACCCTCGGGGATGGATGCAAGATCAGAAGTGAGAAGAAGAGGATCAGGATCTAGATGGGCATCTGCGCTGCTATCAAGTATCCACTCAGTGCACCAGGCTGCATCATCATCTGAAGTGTAGGTCTCGGCAATCTGGAAGCAGGAGAAGGTACTTGTCAACACCGCGGAAGCTAGCAAAGTGGCTGCGACTGATCCTCGCTCTGCGGCTATGCTGTCTGTCAGCTGGTCCTCAAGAAGTGTATCTGTCTCAACAAAGTGGAGGACAAAAGGCTCGAAGACGGGACTCTCTATATCTGTGCTCTCAAAGTGCGGTCCCTCCTCAAGCTGAGGCTGTTGGGCTGAGTCCTGGTGACTGTCTGTATCCGAGAAGTGTCTCTGCAGGAAGAAGACTGACTCCTCCGGGACTGGAAGCTGAAGTGTCTGAATCAATGGCTGCAAAAGCTGGGGCTCCTCCGGCTCCTGGAGTATCAGAAGATCTGATATCCAAGACTCGTCAACAGGGAACTCTGGGACTGACTCGAATTCCAGCTGGAAAACCAACGGGAACTCGAGTAGACTCTGGGTTCGAACCTCTGCTATCGCGGTCATCTCCTCTGTCAATGGTGCGGCATCATCCAAATCCTCGGGCTGGTGTGTAGAAACTGTCTCATCGTGCAAAGTGACACACCGCACTGGTACAACATCGTCCTCATGTGTTGTCCCGACCATGGCATCTCGCGAAGAAGATCTCTGTGAAAGTAACCTCGAGATGGTATCCAGGAAGTGAATGTCGGAACTACGGTGTGAACTGCCACATGTGGTAATCACCAGTGCTATTTGCTCCGCGGTGATGTAGCCGAAATCAAGCGCGGTCGTATTGACTCACAAGGCGAGTCAACAGTCGGTGTATTGACCACACTAAATAATGACTAAATCAACAATTAACCCACACTAAGATCAATAAATTAGAAACAATGTGGAGTTAAAATTTATTTTTAACTCTGCACAAATGATGTAAAGGGCAAGTATGCAGAGAGTTCGAACACAGGGAACAAGCAGTGTAGTCCTAGCAAAAATGCTAAAGTGTGTGAGTGTATGATGTGTCTACACTAAGCAAGCAAGCAAACAAATTTTTGTGGGTTTTTAATATTTTTTTTTATTTTTTTAATTTTTAATTTTGTATTTTGATTTTTGATTTTCTGATTTTTGTATTTTATATTTTATATTTTTTATTTTCTTTTTCAATATTGGAAAGTAAAGGCAATATAATAAAAGGCAAGGTAGAATATTTATAAAAATGCACAAAAATGCTCCAAAATTCAGAAAATAAATGTTTTTGGTATTTTTAAGGTTTTTTTACTGTTTTTATGATTTTTGGGGATTTTTCAAGATGTTTTTGGGATTTTCAAATATTAAAATAAAGCAAAACAGTAGAAATCAGGCTGGCTGTGACGAAAATGCAATTTAAAATTAGCAACCAGTAGCAAAAATGTTTCACACTATTTTTCAAATAAAAGTAACAAACTAAGGAAGAAACAGAAGCTGAGTTTGTATTTTTTGGATTTTTCTACTATTTTCTATATTTTTTTGAAGTTTTTGAGTGTTTTTCAATTTTTAGTGTTTTTCTTTTGAAATTTTTAATGATTTTTGGACTGACTCTAAAATAGGGCAAAATAAACACTATGTGAATTTTTGGGAATTTTTGGAGGTGTTTTGATATTTTTTTTGATATTTTCTAAGGTAGACAGTGCACAAAAAGGGGGTTTTTGATTTTTAATAAATACGAAAATAAAATAAAATCAAAAACTAAAATATGGGCGTCAAAGTACACCTATCCAGAAGCTTAGTCCTATTTTTGTGGAATTTTTGGAGTTAAAATGATATTTCAAATGAATCCAACAAACATCCAAATATTAAACAAGCCTGGCAGGGGTATATGTGCAATATTCCAAACATCCAGGGGCTAACATGCAATTTTCCACAAAATATTACACTATATATTCAACTTCTGGGACCAAAACATAAATACAAGACCCGCCTGGGCACGCCTACAAATTACCCACCAGGGCGCGTGACTTGCACGCGCCTGGGAGGGACTGAAGTGCAATTTCACAAAAGTCTGGGGGTTAACATGCAAAATACCCAGAAGTATTACACGTGCTTTGAAAATTCAAGGACCGAAACGAAATACACAACAACCCGAGGGTGCCTCTGCAAAATGCCCACACCTCACGTGAACTGGTCACGTGAGGTGACGTGGCGAGGGACCTAAACGTGAATAAATAAAGTACGGTGGGTTTCTTTGCAAATATTACAAAATATCTACGCTACAGACAAAAGTTTAAAGACTAAATATTAAATACAAAAAGGCGCGAGGGGTGAGTTGCAAAATACCCTCGACGCGACGCTCCGATGTTGACACGTGGCTCGAATCCAACGGCTGGGGCGACGAGGCGTGATCCAGCGGCTGGAGGCGTTTCACTTAAACACGTGGCAGCACAAGAACGGCCGATGACGCTTGGGCGATGCACGGCCCTGATTAGATCCTCCTTGGCTGATCGGACGGTGGAGACTGGTGGAGAACCGACGAAGGCTGTGCGATCTGGGAGCTCCTCCTCGATCCAACGGCTGGGAAGAGGGTTACAAGAACGGGGAAGAACGCCGGCGAAGGCGAGCTTCTCCGACCTCGATCTCCCTCCTCCGGCGACGATAGTGCTTCAAAATGGCCGTGGAGGCTCCTGGGGTCGTCTTCTACCTCCTGGGGGCTTCAAAATGCCTCGGCGACGGCCGAGGTGCTCAGGCGAAGGTGGCGGAGCTGGGGGGCTCGGCTGAGCTCCGGTGAGCCTCAAAATTGCTCCCAGGCGCGATTCAACGCGCGTTGACCCTGCAAGAAGAGTTAGAAGGTCCAGGGCAAAGTGCCTGGACCCTCGGTGGACCTAAACTAAGCGCGGGGTGGAGTGGTCGATGGTGGCCGGAGTTGCGCTCCGGCGATGATGCGTGAACGGGCGAAATGAGCGATTAAACTTATAGATTTTTTAGGGTTTTCGAAGATTAAGCTAACAGGAACCTAATGGGATAAACAAGAAGGTGGGGCGAGCCCTCAATGGCCGGGGCCAGAGGAAAAAGGGGTACCTCGACGCCGTCACTTGGCGGAGGTGGTGGAGCTTCCCTCGACTTCGCGCGCCTCGGCTGAAGGGTTGGCGATGGAGCTGTCACCTCCACGGACCTCAGGAGCACAACGGTGGCGCTGAAGGGTGGAACAAGGGGACTCGAAATCGATTTGAAAATGGGATGTTGGTTTTATTGGTTTGACTCAGTGGCTGAGGAGCTCCAAAGATCAAGGTGCCCTGATCGCCTCAGTGATCCAAAGTCCAAGGTTTCACTTGGACTTGATTCACCGCATAACGAGGAAGAAAAGATGCGAAGAAATCATCTCAAAAAGATGCAAGGCACGGCTGGAAAATCTCGTCAAAGATGGGTGAAAACCCAGGTCTGACAGGCGGTAGGTGGGGGAAGGCAGGCAGTTGACCTAGGGTCAATGCTGACCGCCTCCTGGTTGGTCCACGTGGACCAACCAGGAAAAACCCCGCGAAAAAGTTTTGAAAATTCAAATTAAAATAATAAATGCCCGAATTAAATAAAAGTTATAAAATAAAATATGTTCAAAATTTTATGTAGTATTTTATTCTGATTTTTATTTATTTTTATGACTTAAACTTTTACAAGTTACCTTTTTAACCCTATATAGGTATATTACCTATGCATTTTGTTATTTTATTTTATTTTATGTATTTTTAATCGTATTATTTTTTTGTTTATGATTTTGTAAAATTATAACATACTTTTATATACATAAATATATTTTTGTTTAATTTTTCTAAGATGTTTTGGATATTTAATAAAATACAAGTGTATTCTGTATAGGTACAAGTGTATATAGTATACCTATGTAGTATTTGTACAAGTATTTTTATTTTTATTTTTCTTTGCATTTTATTTCGATTTTAATGCGCATATATACTATAAGTAATATTTACAAAATTATAAAAATATAAAAATTAATAAATAATGAATAAAGAATAAATTGAATATTTTATTCAGTATAGGTATACAACAGGGGTCCAAAACTCAACTTTCAGACCGTAGCTCCGCCAAATGCGAAACCACCACCATTGGGTAGAATATTTTATTCTATATACAATTAAAGGTGAGTACACTGCATTTGGAGTTGTCGTTTGTGAGATACGGGTCTGGGAAGTTGGGATTTTGGATTCTTATTCAGACCATATCTTTTTGTCTGTACATGACTTTTCTGTGAAATCAATTTTGTCTTTTTCTTTATGAAATTATCTACAACTTTCATGTACAAAGTTTCTTTATTTGATGTACAAAAAGTGGAACCAAAAATAGGTCCCAAAATGAAGAAAGAATGAATAGATTGTATAGGTATTTACACTGTATTTCTGACCTTATCTCCCCCTACTTTATTCCTTGTCGACCTATTCATCAAGATGCCTAGGTCTCGGGGGTTTTGGGTCATAAAATATTTACAATATTTTATTCTTTTTCTTTTCTTTATTTATTCTATAATTTTGGCCTTAATTACAGTGATTTATACACAATCTGAATGCACATGCATGGATGCTAAGATGATGGTTTTAATGCTATTTACAGGCATTTGCTAGGGTTTTTGGTGCCAAAATGATAGAATAAAGATGATGAAATGTGGATTCATCATCCCCCTATACTTTACCTTTGCTAGTCCCTAGCAAACACTTATGCAGTAAGTGCAAAAAGAGAAAAGAAAGAAAAAGAAGAAAATTAGATTAAGTTTAATTATCGAACTTGTCTTCGCAAAATCGAAGTTTGGAGCTTAAGTCGGACCTTTGGAAATTTAGTGCGGTCGGAACCTTAATGAGAACCAAGTTTGAAATCCAACAGTCCTTGAGAATCCCAAAACTCTGTCCAAGTCTCCTCAATAGCCAGGTCAGAAATACTTCAACTCATACGCAAACTCTTACGACTATGAGTCTGACTCGTACAGTGTAAGTGATATGTAGCTCCCCACCTCAGAAGTGACAAAGAAACAACCTCCCCCAACCTGGTAACTCTAATGCCTCGGTCTAGCAACTCTTTCCTCGAGAAGCGGGGTATTCCCTTCTAAGTTCAAGTGCAACCGGCTCAAGAAGAGGGGGAAGAAGTATAGACTTTTGGAAGCTCAGCCAGTGTAGCTGAGTCTCCCGCTGCTAGCTTCATGAGATGTAACATGGATACCATAAGCTTTTGCTTTATTGAACTATATACATACTCCGGTGGGATTATTAAATTTTCAATCCGACCCACCACTTTTTTGGAGTTCTTTTTGCATTTTTTTTTTCAATTGCATCTGTACAACATATCTACATGAGCAGCATATACAAGAAATTTTCCTCTTGAGCCAGTAGACTATCCCTCTTTTGAAGCTTTATTGCAACCCACGGCTTCTGTCTTTAGCCTTCATCACCACTAAACCAAGTTGAGGTGCACTTCCTTCACTATAAGAAGAAGAGAGGTTCCGCCTAGAAGTACTACCCTCATATGCTACCCCAAGCTAAAGGAAGCTGCCTCCTCACCACCTCATCCATGGAGAGCTATGTGAAAGGTGCAGGTGTCCAAGTTAGGTCATTATCAACAAGAGTCGTGCGTGTGCTCCGAAATACTCTACTTAGGCAGTCAAGAATCCATTGAACCAAGTCTCGTGATCCTCAAAGAATTAAGTCAACTAGACCTGAAGTACCTCAAACCCAGTTCCTATAAGGTTCCTGTTATTAAGTAGATTTTAAGGTCCAATCAAGCTCCAATCTCCGGATTTTCCTTAGACTTGTTCAACTATCAAACTCGATCCGAAAAATGCACATGCCATGCAATGGTATGCAGAAAATATTTTTGTGATGCAATTTTCAGAGATTTTGAACTTTTTATGGATTTTTGAAAAGATGATGATGATGCACATGCAGATGCATTTTTTTGTCTTTTTCAAAAAGATTTTTCAACTGTTTTTGGATTTTAGTTTTGCAAATGTTTTTGGGATTTTTGAAAACAAAAAGATTTTGGCTAAAAACTAGGTGAAAACTATGTACACGGGAGTGCTTCTTATATATACAAGAAGTGGATTTTAAGAATTTACAGGGTAAGTGATCAATTTTATACATCTATATATAGTGGATTTTGGTGTGATGTAAGTATTCCTCAAACTTATTTGACACAAGGTTTTTCAAACAATTTTTGAAAACTATAGTCCAAAATAGTTTTTACAAACATTTTTACAAACATGTACACTCATTTGAAAATCATTTTGCAATCGGTTTTTCAAAACAGTATATATAGGTTTTTCAAATATTTTTGCAACCATTTTTCAAACCATTTGCAAATCATTTTTCAAACATTTTATTTCACACAAAGAAAAGAAGTTTTACAAACCACACCTTTTTACACAGGTTGAAAACATGTAACAAAATATTTTCAAAATAGTTTTCAATAGATGTTCACAAAGATTTTCAAACTATTTTTCAAACATTTTGCAAAAAACATTTTCACCTGATTTATTAATCAGTATATACAAAAAGAATTTTGAGGAATAATCACATCTTTTTATTAAAGGTTTTTAATGAATTTTAAAGAATTAGTAGCCATATTATTAGGAAAATACGAAAGTACGAGTTATGGCTAAAGTATATACGTAGTATATACGACCCCCCTATACTTAGCTTGAGCTATGTCCTCATAGATCGGAGAGAAAAGAGAAGACATAACTCGTACTAAGTATAGACAAGTCTAAAGAATAAAGAATAAATGAATGAATCAACGAATCAACGAATGAGAAGTTGACCGTCCCCCCTATACTTAGGATCAAATAATCCTAAGTATAGCAGACTGTACACAAAGTAGGGAGGGTCAAGGGTGGGAATGAGCAGATCGTACTCAGATTGTCTCCCCCTATACTTAGGGTAAGATATCCCTAAGTATAGACAAGAAGAGGAGACAATGGAGAGGATCGAAAAGAATAGAAAGACTCAGGGTGCCAACCCCCCTATACTTAGGACAAAGTACGTCCTAAGTATGGAAAACTGTCTACAAGGGCGGCACCTTTTTGATAGATAAAGAGGATAGAACAGGAAAAGAAGAAAAGAAGAAAAGAAGAAAATAAATCAACAGACATCAGAGTGATATAAACAGATGGATCTGTACAGCGGAAGAGAGAATTTGATCACCATGTATGAGATGTAGATGATGAGAGTCAAAGGACACATCTCATACCAGAAGAATGGGGGCAACGTCAATGGTCGGTGGATCATGATCAAGATATAGTTTCAAGCGTTGACCATTGACGCGGAAGGTAGCGGAGGATGACGGTTCTGATATGTCGATGCTGCCATTGTCATGTACCTTCCTGACCACATACGGTCCTTTCCACTTGCTCTGTAATTTCCCTGGGAATAATTTCAGCCTGGAATCAAACAACCATACTCTCTGATCTGGCTCAAATTGTTTATGGCTGATATGCGAATCATGCCATGTCTTCACTTTCTCTTTGTACTGTAGGCTGTTGGAAAAGGCTGTATCTCTCAATTCCTCCAGGGCTGCCAATTCTGCTCTTCTTTGGTCTCCTATACTCTCGGGATCTAGAAGCAACTCAGTAACTGCCCAAAAAGATTTGTGCTTGATCTCCACTGGCAAATGGCACGGCTTGCCATAGACGAGACGAAAGGGAGATGTTCCCAATGGATTCTTGAAAGATGTCCGATAAGCCCACAAGACCGAGTCTAAAAGCTGTGACCAATCCTTTCGGTCTGGGCGAACAACTTTCTGCAAGATAGTCTTTATCTCCCTATTCGATACTTCAGCAAGACCATTAGTCTGAGGGTGATAAGGAGTGGCAACCCGATGGTCAATACCGAACTCGTCAGCAAGGGCCCTAACTTTGTCATTGATGAAATGAGACCCCCCGTCAGAATCAAAACTCTAGGTACCCCGAACCGTGAAATGATATTTTTCCTCAAGAATTTACACACGGTCTTAGCATCTGCGGCTCGGGCGGGGATGGCCTCAACCCATCGACTGACATAATCTACAGCGAGCAAAATATGCTCGAATCCCTGACTCTTAGGAAATGGGCCCATGAAATCAATCCCCCATGCATCAAAAACCTCACAGAAGTGAATGGGTTGCATGGGCATCATGTCTCTCTGTCCGCAGGTTCCCATTTTCTGACAGTCAGTACATCCCTTCACGAACTCATCAGAATCCTTGAAGAGAGTAGGCCACCATAGGCCGGATTGAAGCACCTTTCGTGCTGTCCTTTTTCCAGAATGATGTCCTCCTGCCTCAAACTTGTGGCAGTATGTGAGGACGCTATGCTGCTCTTCTTGAGGAATGCACCTCCTCCAGATACTATCCCCTCCTTCATGATAAAGGATGGGATCCTCCCAATGGTAAAACTTGGCCTTAGCTAGGAAGGTCTCAAGTTTCTGCCTGGGCCAACCCTGAGGGACTGTCTTGGCAACAAGATAGTTTACAAAGTCGGCATACCATGGGAGTGAGGTGACAGCTAAGATCGCCTCATCTGGAAATGTCTCTGAGATAGGTGCGCTGGGCTCAGATTCTTCAAGATTCTCCAATCTGGAGAGATGATCCGCCACCACATTCTTGACTCCAGGCTTATCCTTAATTTCAATATCAAATTCCTGGAGTAGAAGGATCCATCTGGTGAGACGTGCTTTGGCATCCTTCTTGGCCATTAAATACCGGATGGCTGTATGATCAGTGTATATTGTTACTCTAGATCCAAGAATATATGATCGATACTTATCAAGAGCAAAAACTACGGCCAGCATCTCTTTCTCAGTCACAGTGTAATTCCGCTGCGCGGCATCCAAAGTCCGGCTGGCGTAGTGAATGGCAAAGGGTAAACCATCCCTCCTCTGTCCGAGCACAGCCCCAACGGCAAAATCTGAAGCATCCGTCATGATCTCGAATGGGAGAGACCAATCGGGTGGCTGAAGGACAGGAGCTGAAACAACCATGTTTTTGAGAGTCTCAAATGCTTCAAGACACTTATCATTAACAATAAACTCGGTGTCTTTGGTCAGCAAGTCAGTTAGCGGTCGGGCAATTCGACTGAAATCCTGAATGAACCATCGGTAGAAACCGACATGCCCCAGAAAAGACCGTAACTGACGCAAATTGGACGGGGGATTGAGTTTTCTGATGATGTCCACCTTAGCCGGATCGACCTCCATGCCCCTGTTGGAGACGATATGACCAAGGACCGTCCCTTGAGTCATCATGAAATGACTCTTCTCCCAGGATAAGACTAGATTAACCTCTATGCAGCGCTTCAGCACACGGTCTAGGCAGTCAAGACAAGCGTCGAACCCGTCACCATAGACCGAGAAGTCATCCATGAAGACCTCTAAACAGTCACCCACCATGTCCGAGAAGATGGACAACATGCACCTTTGGAATGTCGCCGGAGCGTTACATAGACCAAAGGGCATCCGTCTGAAAGCATACGTCCCAAACGGACAGGTGAATGTCGTTTTCTCCTGGTCTTCGGGCGCAATGGCCACTTGATTATATCCAGAGTACCCATCAAGAAAACAGTAATGGCTCTTCCCAGCCAACCGCTCGATAATCTGATCAATAAATGGGAGTGGGAAGTGATCCTTCTTGGTGGCCTCATTCAATCGTCTGTAGTCCACACAGACCCTCCAAGAAGTTGGTACTCTGGTAGCGATCTCCTCTCCGGACTCATTGATAACTGTAGTGATACCCGTCTTATTGGGTACCACATGGAGTGGACTAACCCATTTGGAGTCGGAGATGGGATAGATGAAATCAGCGCTCCACCACTTGGAAATTTCTTTCATGACTACGTCTCGAAGATTCGGGTTCAGCCGTCGTTGGAACTCACGCGACGGCTTAGCGTTATCTTCAAGATAGATGTGGTGAGAGCAAAGCTTTGGGCTCAGCCCCTGGAGATCAGCTATACTCCAACCGATTGCCTTGCGGTTTCTTTCAAGAACCTCCATCAGACGAGATTCTTGTTCTCCAGTCAACTCTGCTGAGATAATGACTGGGTGCATTTCTGGCTCTCCAGCAAGGAATCTGTACTTCATAGACTGCGGCAGAGGTTTCCTTTCAGGACAACTGGGAGGTGGCAGATCTGGCTTCTGATATGACTGTGTAAAGGCTACCAGGTCTGCATGAATTGCTGACGAAGGGCGGCCTGATGGATCATCAATAAACTGCACGGGCTCGCACTCTGTCATGGCTGCTGGCTCAGAAGGAATCAGACAAGGCAAATAATCGTCAAAGTCATCCCAGTCAATGTCTGAATCCGAGGGATCAGAAGAAGATGAGCAAGAATGGAACTCTTCTGCACCACTCATCACAACACTGTCAGCTTCAGATGTATCCTCCTCCAGGGATGTGCTCTCCCGGCTCTCGACTGCCATGAGCTTGAGATACAGTGAATCTGTAGGCAAGGCGAGGGTCGGTGCTACAGGATCTTTCCAATTGGATTCATCATCAGTCATTTCAAAATCACAAACCTGGTGGATGTCTAGCTCTTCCTCTGTCATCTGCTCGGCTTCGCTGAACTGCTCGGAGCATTCTGCCTCTCTGGCTCTGATCTCTTCGATCGTCTCTATTTGTATGGTTTCGCCCTCTACACGAAAGCATACCTTCCCACTGTCATGGTCGGTCACCGCCTTGGCTGTGGCCAAGAATGGACGTCCGAGAATGATGGGGGCATCAGTTACCGACTCAGGGATCTCCATGTCCAACACGACGAAGTCCACGGGGAATTGCAGGCCCTGAATGGTAACGACCACGTCTTTCAATAACCCCTTCGGCCTCTTAATCGACCTATCAGCAAACTGAAGGACGGTTCTGCTTCGAAGAAGAGGGCCAAACTCGAACTGCTTGAGTAAGGCTGCCGGAAGGAGGTTAATTGAAGAGCCGCTGTCTAATAGAGTACGATCAAACTGTTGCTCCTGAATCTCGCATCTGACATAGGGAGCTCCTGCGTCTGGTCGCTTGGCTGGCAATGTGTTCTGAATGGCGCAGCAAGTGTTATGCGTGAGCATATGGATTTGATCTCTGTGCCTCTTCTTCCTTCGGACAGTAGTTGTCTCTTTCAGATTCTTCTT
This sequence comes from Ottelia alismoides, assembly GCA_037367405.1. Taxonomy (NCBI): domain Eukaryota; kingdom Viridiplantae; phylum Streptophyta; class Magnoliopsida; order Alismatales; family Hydrocharitaceae; genus Ottelia; species Ottelia alismoides. The sequence goes on from JAZKJV010000802.1 coordinate 242,179, forward strand.
GAAGAAGGGGATATGCTCAAACGCTTCTCGTAGAGTTAGCTGAATATGAAATCTGTCAATCATCTCATTGCCGAACTCTACCTGCTGATTCTTTTTGGGATTTTCTTTTTTATTTCCCTTCGCTCGGCGGAGTGCCTCAGGGAAGGGGATGGTAGGTGCCTCCTCAGATGGAGGACTCGGAATCGGTCTCTGTGCCTGTGAAGATGGAGAATCCATACAATAATCATCATTCAACACATATGGATCCGCAATTTGAACAGAAACCTTTCCTTTATTCATATTTTTGTTTTTGTTTTTCTTCCCACAGTCTCTCGATACAAAATGTGGTGAAGTCACAGAAGTTGGCTCAACAAAAGTAGATGTGGTGGCCTCAGTACCACCATTAGCACCGGTCGTTGCGGCATCAGCACCGCGCTCTGGTTCATCTCCCAAAATGGTGGCATCAGCACCACCGTCTGCATCTGGTATCACGACGGCATCAGCACCGTCATCCTGGGCTCCATCATTGGTGGCATCAGCACCACCGTCTTCAACATTATCTGTCGCGGCATCAGCACCGCTCCTCTGGCGCTCCTGATTCTGCATTTGGCTGTCGCTCAGAAGAGACGCCGCCGGCTGGTATCCTACCGCTCCTAGTAGTCACAAAATCAGCATCATTCACAAAGGAAGACATAACATTCAAATTGTCACTAGGAGAGGCACCCTCTATGAACTCTACCTGCTCAGATTTTCTTTTGAAATTGTTAGGGTTTGGTTCGATCTGAGCGGGTATGGCGGCTTTGCCTTTGATAATATCCCGCATCTCTTGCCGGAACTCATCCATTTCTTGCCTGAAAGATGCTCGCTGTTCAGATAGCAAGCGGGCAAGATCGTCAAGGGCTGGGTTCTCATAGGCTGGACCCTGAGAACCGGATGTCTGTCCCTGCTGGAAATGGGGCTGCTGCTGCTGGTATTGCTGCTGGTACTGAGGGGGAGGTTGGGCATAAGATTGCTGAGGCGGCTGACGCTGCCTCCACTGCTGTCCCTGATAGGCAGGACGAGGACCACTGTGGTACTGCTGGGGCTGGTTGTACTGGGGCTGCTGCTGGTGTTGTTGAGGCTGGCTGCTCTGCTGTCCTTGAGCAGGAGGATGCTGTTGGGATGAGGAAGCACCATTACCCCAACGGAATCCGGGGTGGTCCCTACAGATTGCGGGCTGAGGGTATCGGTCATACCATATCCCGTTGACTTCCATCAACGGTTCCTGCTCAAAGGAAGGTGGAGGGAGAACTGCCAGTGGTTGCTCCTGCTGATACACCACCATCTGAGTCTCCTGAGATGGCTGTGGCTCTGGATGGTACTGCAACAATGGAACCGGCTCCGCCTGGATATGGTTCACCTGGCGGTATGAGGTGGAGGCCTGGTTGGAACTGTTGCTGCTGGAAGCAACCTGTGACCTGGGAGGCTGTTGGGAATGGGCCTGTGCCTCCTGAATACAGAGAATCTGAGTTTTCAGGTCACTCATTGTCTTGGTGAGAAGGTCCATCTGGGCTAGACCTTGGTTCTGTTTCTTCTCAAGGATCTCCATGCGGTCCAGCTTTTCACTGATAATCCCCATGTCGGCTGCTGCTGATTCGGCTTGGGCTGCGGCTGCCGACGTTGTGCTGGGCCCGGCATCGATGCGGGCGATCCTCTGAAATGATCCCGCTCCTTGCGGGGGCTTCTGATGTGTGTAGACTCTGGCTTGGGTCATCACTGTAGAATTTTCTGCCATACCTTCGTATATGGCCCAGACATCGTCTTCACCTTTGGAAAAATATGATCCACCGCAAGAGGCGTTCACAAGCCCCTGCAGCTCCGGTGTCAGCCCACAGAAGAAACTCTGCACCAGATTGGGCTTAGAAATGTCGTGATGTGGACACCGGTCTATGAGTTCTCTGAATCGATCCCATGCTTCGTGGAACTGTTCATTTGGGATCATCACAAAGTTGCTGATCATAGCTCTGGCTGCATTTGTCCGGCCAAGAGGATAGTATTTCTTCAAGAATGCGGACCGGAGATCTGCCCACGTGTCGATGAATCGCCCCAGGTGTTTGAGCCACTAAGCGGCTCTGTCAACCAATGAGAATGGAAAGGCGATCATCCTGATAGTGTCCTCGGTCAACAACCGATCATGGATTGTGCTGCAGATCATCTCGAACTCTTGGAGGTGGAGGTGTGGCTCTTCGGTCGGCAGCCCATGGAACTTGGGTAGCATCTGAATAGTGTTGTGCCGAAGCTCGAAGTCTCCAAGGATTGGTGGGAGTCTGATCCACCGGTGAGTGAGGGATGAAGCTGGGTTGTGCAATTCCCTCATTATGGTCTGTGGCGGTCGCTCACCGTCTGGGTCACCTCCTCCTGCATCGGGTCCTCCTCCTCCTCCACCGCCGCCTCCGCCAGCTCGATTCTCTCTCAGCTGTGCTAATTCCCTCATGAGATCACCCATGAATGCACCCTGGTCACGGATCTGTCTCTGCATATTCTCCAGGGACGCTAGCAGGGAATTGTTGATGGCCGCTTGATCAATAATGAACGGCTGGTGATCATGATCATCTTGGTGTTCGCCTCGGTCTGCCATTGCTTGATTCTCTGAAAATGCAAACGAGGTCATTTCAGGTGCTGATGAATGAGCTGAATTCTGTGATTCACTGTACTCTGAAATAATTGGACTGAGGGAAGGGGAATGGGAAAGGTGGTCGAGGGGGAACAGGGTGGATGTGAACTCGGGCTCGGAGAGCGGACTCTCCGAGTTATTCCTAGATGAGTAGGGAGGAGTGCTGGATAGCGGTGCCGACAAGGTCGGCCTAAGAGACCTCCGTCCCATCATCTTGATTATTGGAGAAGAGTGGGGGTAATGCAAGAGAAAAAGAAAATGAGATGCAACAAAATTTTGCACAATTGTGCGGTATTTTTGATCTTGACCTTAATAAATCTAGCAATCAAACGCAAAGCAAGGGTAGATTCACCAACTCAACTCGTGAAGCCGTAAAGGTTCGGCTTTTATCTTGTCAGTTTTAACTTGTTTTTCAGGCAATTATCTTTTCACGAGTCCTTAGAGCGCTACGCCTATAGGAGAGAGAGTACTGCCAGGAGAGTATCCCCGTACTTGTCCTCCTCCTGTGTAACCTGTAACTTGCGCTTTTTGAGGTCCTTGTAACCCTTCCTGGATCCCTACTCAGCCAAAGAAAAGAGGGAGGAAGCCGATAGGCGAAACCGATACTTCGGACCTCGCTCGCAACGGAATCACCCGTGAGCGTACAAGGTCCTACTCGGACGCAGCCGGTGAGACAGACACACCCGTGAAGGCGTGGCCTAGGCTCGGTACTTCGGACAGGGTCGGCGCTCTCACAACAGAGAGTCACCAATGGCGACCAAGTCCTACTCGACTACGTACGATAGTAGCGCCAATACTTCGGAAATCCAGGCGATACACAAGGCAGCCACAAGTTGGGTTTTGGGCTCTAATCCTTACGAAGCGCTCACCTCACTGGGAAGGAAACCTTCCTATGCAACCTGAAAACAAGTGAGGGTGTTACTCTCCCCAAGCAATGAATTCAATTACAGATTTTATTTTGGTCAAGTTTTCTTTAGCAGTCCCTTTTTTAATTTTTTTTTTGGTGTTATCGCTTCTTTTGAGTCAATTCAAACAAGCGCCTAACGTTTTTGTATTTTTTCCTTTATCCTACTTTGTCCAAAAACAGAGGGAGAATAGAGTCGGAAAAGCCGTGCAAGTCGACACCAAGGTGGAAATCTCACCTTTGTGCCTAGATGATGCGTGCAAAGTGAGAAGACTTACAGCGAATCCCAGCTCTCTCCATGCGGGATGCAAAGCAGAATATTTAAACCTAATCTATATGGCGAAATGCAGGCGGAAATCGTCCTAGAACAGGCAACTGCTAGCGATAGAACCACAAGTTAGCTAATAACTTTTAATCCGAGTGTCCGGTCTTGGCTCACCCCTCCTCTGCCCAACACATTTGGAGTAGGAGAAAGCGCTTGTTCGGGTATGAGCTCGCGGCGCGTGGATTTGGAAGCTACTCGCTAACTGTTTAATTTAGTCTAAGTCCAAAACGTAACTATAGGAGCATGCAAAGTTAATTAGGTGTTTGGACCTATTCTAATCGAGTCAAGCAGGACCTAGATCTAGGAGCTCAATCCACAAAAGAAAGTGAAAAATGAAACTCAAAACCGGAAAATGACTGCGATGAAAACACGAGGAAAACGGCGGTGAGCCCCCGGGTGAACAAACACCCGGAAATTAGGCCCGAATGTCTAAGTCCAAGTCCAAGTCCTAGTGTACCTGTATTATTACAAATTAATTGAATATCACTCTCTCACAAATAAAATAAAAACTAATCTAAGCCTCTCTCTCACTCTCCTTGCTCTCTCCTGCCGGCTTGGCTCAAGAAAAGCCGGCTCCACGTCCCAAGGTTGCGTCGGGTCACCTAAGCCACCCGCCTCGCTCCGCGGTCCCTCGCAAGAAGACAAAAGAGATGGTCAGATAGTTCAATCAAGATGTATATCAAAATGTAAGAGAAGGATAATGCTATGGTAAACAAACACACAATCAATCAAAAATGTGAACTACAAGCTGTTGCTCCCCGGCAACGGCGCCATTTGATGTAGCCGAAATCAAGCGCGGTCGTATTGACTCACAAGGCGAGTCAACAGTCGGTGTATTGACCACACTAAATAATGACTAAATCAACAATTAACCCACACTAAGATCAATAAATTAGAAACAATGTGGAGTTAAAATTTATTTTTAACTCTGCACAAATGATGTAAAGGGCAAGTATGCAGAGAGTTCGAACACAGGGAACAAGCAGTGTAGTCCTAGCAAAAATGCTAAAGTGTGTGAGTGTATGATGTGTCTACACTAAGCAAGCAAGCAAACAAATTTTTGTGGGTTTTTAATATTTTTTTTATTTTTTTAATTTTTAATTTTGTATTTTGATTTTTGATTTTCTGATTTTTGTATTTTATATTTTATATTTTTTATTTTCTTTTTCAATATTGGAAAGTAAAGGCAATATAATAAAAGGCAAGGTAGAATATTTATAAAAATGCACAAAAATGCTCCAAAATTCAGAAAATAAATGTTTTTGGTATTTTTAAGGTTTTTTTACTGTTTTTATGATTTTTGGGGATTTTTCAAGATGTTTTTGGGATTTTCAAATATTAAAATAAAGCAAAACAGTAGAAATCAGGCTGGCTGTGACGAAAATGCAATTTAAAATTAGCAACCAGTAGCAAAAATGTTTCACACTATTTTTCAAATAAAAGTAACAAAATAAGGAAGAAACAGAAGCTGAGTTTGTATTTTTTGGATTTTTCTACTATTTTCTATATTTTTTTGAAGTTTTTGAGTGTTTTTCAATTTTTAGTGTTTTTCTTTTGAAATTTTTAATGATTTTTGGACTGACTCTAAAATAGGGCAAAATAAACACTATGTGAATTTTTGGGAATTTTTGGAGGTGTTTTGATATTTTTTTTGATATTTTCTAAGGTAGACAGTGCACAAAAAGGGGGTTTTTGATTTTTAATAAATACGAAAATAAAATAAAATCAAAAACTAAAATATGGGCGTCAAAGTACACCTATCCAGAAGCTTAGTCCTATTTTTGTGGAATTTTTGGAGTTAAAATGATATTTCAAATGAATCCAACAAACATCCAAATATTAAACAAGCCTGGCAGGGGTATATGTGCAATATTCCAAACATCCAGGGGCTAACATGCAATTTTCCACAAAATATTACACTATATATTCAACTTCTGGGACCAAAACATAAATACAAGACCCGCCTGGGCACGCCTACAAATTACCCACCAGGGCGTGTGACTTGCACGCGCCTGGGAGGGACTGAAGTGCAATTTCACAAAAGTCTGGGGGTTAACATGCAAAATACCCAGAAGTATTACACGTGCTTTGAAAATTCAAGGACCGAAACGAAATACACAACAACCCGAGGGTGCCTCTGCAAAATGCCCACACCTCACGTGAACTGGTCACGTGAGGTGACGTGGCGAGGGACCTAAACGTGAATAAATAAAGTACGGTGGGTTTCTTTGCAAATATTACAAAATATCTACGCTACAGACAAAAGTTTAAAGACTAAATATTAAATACAAAAAGGCGCGAGGGGTGAGTTGCAAAATACCCTCGACGCGACGCTCCGATGTTGACACGTGGCTCGAATCCAACGGCTGGGGCGACGAGGCGTGATCCAGCGGCTGGAGGCGTTTCACTTAAACACGTGGCAGCACAAGAACGGCCGATGACGCTTGGGCGATGCACGGCCCTGATTAGATCCTCCTTGGCTGATCGGACGGTGGAGACTGGTGGAGAACCGACGAAGGCTGTGCGATCTGGGAGCTCCTCCTCGATCCAACGGCTGGGAAGAGGGTTACAAGAACGGGGAAGAACGCCGGCGAAGGCGAGCATCTCCGACCTCGATCTCCCTCCTCCGGCGACGATAGTGCTTCAAAATGGCCGTGGAGGCTCCTGGGGTCGTCTTCTACCTCCTGGGGGCTTCAAAATGCCTCGGCGACGGCCGAGGTGCTCAGGCGGAAGGTGGCGGAGCTGGGGGGCTCGGCTGAGCTCCGGTGAGCCTCAAAATTGCTCCCAGGCGCGATTCAACGCGCGTTGACCCTGCAAGAAGAGTTAGAAGGTCCAGGGCAAAGTGCCTGGACCCTCGGTGGACCTAAACTAAGCGCGGGGTGGAGTGGTCGATGGTGGCCGGAGTTGCGCTCCGGCGATGATGGCGTGAACGGGCGAAATGAGCGATTAAACTTATAGATTTTTTAGGGTTTTTGAAGATTAAGCTAACAGGAACCTAAGGGATAACAAGAAGGTGGGGCGAGCCCTCAATGGCCGGGGCCAGAGGAAAAAGGGGTACCTCGACGCCGTCACTTGGCGGAGGTGGTGGAGCTTTCCCTCGACTTCGCGCGCCTCGGCTGAAGGGTTGGCGATGGAGCTGTCACCTCCACGGACCTCAGGAGCACAACGGTGGCGCTGAAGGGTGGAACAAGGGGACTCGAAATCGATTTGAAAATGGGATGTTGGTTTTATTGGTTTGACTCAGTGGCTGAGGAGCTCCAAAGATCAAGGTGCCCTGATCGCCTCAGTGATCCAAAGTCCAAGGTTTCACTTGGACTTGATTCCACCGCATAACGAGGAAGAAAAGATGCGAAGAAATCATCTCAAAAAGATGCAAGGCACGGCTGGAAAATCTCGTCAAAGATGGGTGAAAAACCCAGGTCTGACAGGCGTTAGGTGGGGGAAGGCAGGCAGTTGACCTAGGGTCAATGCTGACCGCCTCCTGGTTTGGTCCACGTGGACCAACCAGGAAAAACCCCGCGAAAAAGTTTGAAAATTCAAATTAAAATAATAAATGCCCGAATTAAATAAAAGTTATAAAATAAAAATATGTTCAAAATTTTATGTAGTATTTTATTCTGATTTTTTATTTATTTTTATGACCTTAAACTTTTACAAGTTACCTTTTTAACCCTATAATAGGTATATTACCTATGCATTTTGTTATTTTTATTTTATTTTATGTATTTTTAATCTTATTATTTTTTGTTTATGATTTTGTAAAATTATAACATACTTTTATATACATAAATATATTTTTGTTTAATTTTTCTAAGATGTTTTGGATATTTAATAAAATACAAGTGTATTCTGTATAGGTACAAGTGTATATAGTATACCTATGTAGTATTTGTACAAGTATTTTTATTTTTATTTTTCTTTGCATTTTATTTCGATTTAATGCGCATATATACTATAAGTAATATTTACAAAATTATAAAAATATAAAAATTAATAAATAATGAATAAAGAATAAATTGAATATTTTATTCAGTATAGGTATACAACAGGGGTCCAAAACTCAACTTTCAGACCGTAGCTCCGCCAAATGCGAAACCACCACCATTGGGTAGATTATTTTATTCTATATACAATAAAGGTGAGTACACTGCATTTGGAGTTGTCGTTTGTGAGATACGGGTCTGGGAAGTTGGGATTTTGGATTCTTATTCAGACCATATCTTTTTGTCTGTACATGACTTTTCTGTGAAAATCAATTTTTGTCTTTTTCTTTATGAAATTATCTACAACTTTCATGTACAAAGTTTCTTTATTTGATGTACAAAAAGTGGAACCAAAAATAGGTCCCAAAATGAAGAAAGAATGAATAGATTGTATAGGTATTTACACTGTATTTCTGACCTTATCTCCCCCTACTTTATTCCTTGTCGACCTATTCATCAAGATGCCTAGGTCTCGGGGGTTTTGGGTCATAAAATATTACAATATTTATTATTTTTCTTTTCTTTATTTATTCTATAATTTTGGCCTTAATTACAGTGATTTATACACAATCTGAATGCACCATGCATGGATGCTAAGATGATGGTTTTAATGCTATTTACAGGCATTTGCTAGGGTTTTTGGTGCCAAAATGATAGAATAAAGATGATGAAATGTGGATTCATCACGCGGTCATCCCCCGCATGGAGATCTCAATTCAAATCTGTCAGTGGAAGTCCATGGTCTGGAAATCTCCTCAAGAGGTCAAGGAAACCTCACATGCCTCGTGCAATGGCTCCTGGGGGTCAACTGAAAAGTCCATGATCAAAGACCGCATGAAATCTTCTCTACGTGGAGGGAAGTATCTCTGCAAGAACTCTCGGCGTAGCTCTCCCCACGTATCGAATGTCCTCCCCAATCGTCGGTGCCATCTCATGGCTCTGTCGTGAAGCGTGAAGGGGAAGGTCCTGCTCATCAGCTCCTCTGCAGTTACGTCTGAATATCTCTGCGCTCTACAAAACTCCTCGAAAGCTGACAGGTGAAGATAAGGCTCCTCGTGCGCCTCTCCTAAAAATGTCGGCAGTCGCTGAATGTAATCCAAATCCAAGACGAATGGACCTAATGTAGAAGCTGACTGAGCTCCATGTGCTATCTGCTCCTCCATTCCCTCTGGAATAGGATATGTCTGGTAATCTCCACTGCTCTCTCTGGTCACCAACGGAGTGCGCTCTCAACTCAGTATGTACATCGTTCGGGTCTCGCATCTGCTCTATCTGATATCCTCGGACGTCTCGCACAGCATGCCCAGAGTAGTGAGATGAAAGGGAGGGAGGGAGCGGGAGGTTGGTCGGAGATCCGACCTCCCTAGAAGGTGGACTGGAGTGATGGTCAGAAGACGGAGAAGAAGCCGTAAGAGTCGGCTCGTAGTGAGGGGAATCCATCATCCAGGGATAAAGAAGAAGCAAGTGGAATGAAGGGAGGTGAGGGAGGGTGATGAGAAAGGATCGAAGGGATCTGGCAATCAAACAAGATGAACAAGCAAACCCCAAATTCACCTACGCACACAGAGCTGAAGACCGAAGGGATCGGTCAATTATCTTGTCAATTTTATTTTAGGTGATCATCCAATCTATCAGAGCGATTACGTGAGGTCAATAGGTATCCAAATCTCTCTCAACCGACTGTCCCGTACTGAAAGCCGGTAATCAGTCAAGAAAAGATCGGAGGCTCTATCCTAATGTACGGATTACTCTCTCGCTCATCCAAACCAGACAAGGAGGGGGTTACTCTCCCCAAGACAGATTTTCAGTGAAGTGTCTTTTAGGTCAAGTATGATTAGCAGTCCCGATTTTATTGTTTTTGTTTTTAGATATTTTTCAATAAAAAGAAACGCCTAACGAATTTTTCAGTTCTCCTGATTATTAAATCCAAAACAGGGGGAGAAGACGAAAAAGCCGATGCACGAGAAATCAATGATGCATGCAAAGTCAGAAATGCGTACCATGCTCCAGCTCTCTACATGCAAAATGATCCGCGCATAAAATAAAAGACAGAAATTAAACTAAGCTAAATGATGCAGCGGGAAGCCGAGTCCTAGACGAGCAACTTCTAGCGAAGAACCGTCTAACCGGTCACCGACCTCCAAGCCAAAGGGTCCGGTCTTGGCCCGTCCCTCCCCTGCCCGACAAATCGGGGGTAGGAGTAAGCGCTTTACAGGACGGGCTACGGCACGTAGGCTACGGAGGCTAGCGAGTCGGTTATTTTTATTATTTATTTTAAGTAGGTCCAATTACGGTCTATAGGAACAGATATGTCATTAAGTGTGTGGATCCTACTTAATTACGTCACAATCACCAGAAAGTCCTAAATCTAGGGGGCTCGAGCAAAAACCGCGCAAAACCGGAAAAGACAGAAAGAAAGAAAAATAAAGCCGCGTAAAAACCGCGAAAAACCGCGAGGTCCTAATGGGTCCCCGAGCACACCGGTGCTCGGCGAAACCAGACCCGCTACGGTCAAGTGTCCAAGAATGTCCTGTATTATTACAATAATAATAATAATAAATGAAAACTCTATCCTAATACCTCACCCACTCAACTCTCTCCTCTCGCTCTCTCCTGCGGCTTCGTAGAGAAAGAAGCCGCCTCCAAGTTCCGCGGCTGCACCGGCTCCTCGAAAGTCGCCTCCGCGGTCCTCGGGCCCTCGCAAGACGGATAAAAGAGTGGTCAGACCAATAAAAATAATCAAATGAAAAGAAAAAGAAATGAAAATACAAGTCAGGATATATGTGCAAAAATGTAAAACAAAATAATCACACAAAATAAAACAAAAATAAAAATAAAAGAAAATAAAAATAAGACAAAATAAAACAAAAAGAAACTATAAACAAAAGCCGCGAAAAGCTGCGAGCTCCGAAGAACCGCGAAAAAGCCGCGAAAACGAAAACGAAAAATAAAAACAAAAATAACTACTAAGCCGTGCTCCCCGGCAACGGCGCCATTCTGATAACTCGAAAATTCCCTAAGACCCGGGTGAAGGTAATAAAACAAGGGTCGTTGCAACCCGGATCTCAGGGGATAGGTGTATCAAGAAAAAAATCGAACCGCGAAATAAATCGAAGATCAATCAAAACAAAGAAGAGCGGTCCTAGCTATGAGATTAACCTGGTATAGCACCCAGGGTCGAACACAAGGAGCACGGGTTGTCCAGAGGCCTACGAAGTAGTAAAAATAAAATAAAAGAAAATACAAAGAATTTTTAGTGGTTTTTAATAATTTTTATATTTTTTTGGATTTTTAAAAATGTGAAGAAAATAAAAGAAAGTAAATACAAGCACACTTGAGCAATTTATTTAACACATCAAAAATCAAGCAAAAATTCAAGAAAAATTGTTTTTATGTTTTTTGGGTTTTTAAGTGTTTTTGGTGAATTTTTGGGATTTTTATAAGGTGTATTTTATTTTCTAAAAATCAAACAGTACAAAAAAGACAAGGTACTGTCCAGCCAGGACCAAAACCCAAAGATAAAATATCTAAGGATCTCAGAGGGACCTGGAGGTAATTTTCCTGTATACTAGAGAAAACAAGGAAAATTTGGGCACCAAAATTATTGTTTTTGGATTTTTAGATTATTTATTATAATTTTTATGAGTTTTTAGATGTTTTTAGATTTTTAGGGTTTTTACTCAATGAAAAATAGCCAAAATTGGCTAGAAAATCAAGAAACACACAAAGAACAGTACCTAATTTTTATAGAATTTTTGGGGTGTTTTTATATTTTTTTGGGATTTTTAAATCTAGACAGTAGCTAAAATAGATGTTTTTGAATTTTTAAAAATAGCAAATAAAATCAAAAATGTCCTCAAAAGTTCTAAAAATTCTACAACATGGCAGGAGCCATGTGTCAAATTTTCATCGAATTTGAGGTGGTTTGATATTTTATTCAAAATCAAAAAGAGGGCACTGTGCACAGGGACTTAAGTGCAAATACCCGAAGCTCTGGGGGTCCAGGTGCAATTTGCCCAGCAAATCACGCGCGTGGCGCGTGCCTGGGGCACTCAGGGACCTTCTGGTAATAAAAACCAAGTCCTAGGACCTTTTGGTAACTCGTACCAAAAAGTCCAGGGACGGTTATGCAATTAACCCACTAAAATCCGCACATGCTCAAATAAAACGTTCACAGGGGTATCGATGCAATTACCAAAAAATATTCATTCATTCATAAACCAACCAGAACTACAGGACTAATACTGCAAATAAACCAAAAGTACAAGTGACGAAGCACGTGGCTCACACAAACATGGGTATAAATGCAAATATCAACAAGCACGAGGTCCACAGTGCAATTTTTACCAAAAATAAAGAACTACACTAACTATTTACAGGATTAGAAATAAAATGCATAAAGAAAGGGGGTATAAGGACAATTTACCCCTTTTTTATTGTCGAGAGATGGATGAGCGACGCGTGGCGGATCGGAGGGTTGGGGCGACGCGCCTCACACTGCAAGAGGCCCTCGACGCGATCCGACGGCTGGAATACACCCACGTGGAAGATCTAACCGCTGTGGTCCGTCGTGGGGTTGCGAAGCAGTCCTAGCTCGGATCGGATGGCTGTGGTGAAGCCACGTGCTGGATCGGGTGGCTGAGATGGGTTGTGGCTTCACCTCGCTGGCTCAACGGTGATGATCGACCCTCTGGAGATCTGATGGTGGATGCTGCTCTAAGGATGGACGGACCCGATCTAATCTAGAGCGCCAAGGTCGATCAGACGGCGGACGAGGATGCTGCAAGAACTGGTCGCCGGCGAGCTTCGCCGGCCCTCTGTGGGTACGTTGGTCCTCGTCTACCTCTCCTGAGGTGCGGGAAAGCTTCCTCGTGAAGCTCCGCACCCGATGTGCTGCTCCGGTGGAAGCGAGGAGCTCCAGAGAGCTTCGGCGACGTGGAGGAACGGGAGCTGCTGTGCCCAGAAGTTCCGACCTCCAGATGAGGTCGATTTGCCTTGAGACCTGCACAGAAGAGAAGCTGGGTCGAGGGTAAAGTGCCTCGACCCGTCAGAGCGGGCGGAAAGTGAATGGTGGTGCGATGCGACGGCTCTCCGGCGAGCGGCGGAGGGGTGAGAGCCAAGACCCTGCTCCGGGGCGAGCCAGGGGGAATGAAGGGTCGGAGAAGGTGGAGAGGGGTCTGGCGGAGGTGATGGCGGTGTCGGATGATCAAGGGAGTGGACGGAGACGGCTGGCGGAGGTGGCGGAGCTAAGCTACTGCAAATTGAAAAACCTAACGCTAAGCTAATCTACTGGCTAAAGAAGTTACCTGATGGGCGCATTCGACTGGGCCGGAGCCGATGAGGCTCCCGGTCGTTGCCTCAAGGGGTCGTCGAGCTCCCCGAGGCTCAGCGCGCTCGCGGCGGCGCACGGCGGCGATTACCACCGGATCAGTGATTTCCGGCTGCCCGGGCCTCGCTGCAACTCCACCGGCCACGGCTGTCACTCAGGGATGATGGAGGAGCTCACAGGCGCCGAGGGGAAGATCAAAGATAGCGTGATTAGGTCGCCGGAGACGACATTAAATATGGTGAGAGGTCCGAGAAGGAAGAGGTCGGGCGGGTAGCACGGATCTCGGATCCTCCAAACCCACCCCGGGCGAGGGTCCTGGATGGTCTGAGGTTAATCGGAGCCCGGGGTTTGGGTAAATGGCGGCCGGGTCAGGCGGGTGGAAAATGGTGAAGTTGGGTCGGGCGCGACATACCCGGCTCTGGTGGTCCTGGGGGAGAGTTGACCGGGGGTCAACAATCCCCCGTGGACCAATCAGAGCCCGCGATGCAATTAAAAATTGATTTATTTATTTAGGCTAGAAAATGACAGAATTAGCAAAAACTTAAAACACAAAATATTTTTATTTTATTTTTCTCTATTTTTTGATGATTTTTAATGAATTTTTGGAAATAAAAATAAGGTATTTACATAGTATAGCTATACATAGGTATATATACAATATAGGGTTTTTAATTTTGATTTTTAATTAGTTATTTTTATACATTTTTATTTCTATTTTATATTTTATTTATTTATAGGATAAAATGAGGAATAAAAGGCTATTTTTATTTTATTTTTATTATTTATATACATAGGTGAAATAAATAGTTATATACATTTATGTACATGGTATATATACAATGTATTTTTGCATTTTTAATTTTGTAATTTTTATTTGATTTTTGTTTTGATTCTTTTTATTTTATTTATTTACAATATATAACATAGGACATTTACAAAAAGTTTAGAGAATAAATAAGTTTATTTACAAGGTGAAATAAATAAAGAGACATGGTCTATGTACAAGGTGAAGGGTTATTTTTGGTCTTTTTTATTTTTAAATTTTTATTTTGTTTTTAATAGTTTCTAAATATATACAAAATATACAAGCATATTTTTGGGTGAGGAAAATATAATTTTATTTATTTACATAAATATACACATGGGCCCCTATCTCCCTCTACTTAGCTTTTATGCGGTCAGGCCCATGCTGAGCCCTCCCTTGGGTTAGGTTGCTCAATATTTATTCTAAATATTTCCCTCTTTTTCTTTTTCATCTTTATTCTTTTATTTTTGCACAAAAACATGCTAATTATAGATTTTTACAAAAATGCATGCTTTTGCTAATTATTCCTATTTACAAGTATCTACATGCATTTGCATAGGTTTTTGTAGCTAAAATATAAGAATAAAGAGTGATGAATGGGTATTCATCAGGGGCTCATCGGTGCTCACCACAATGAGTCCTGTCATCGCTGTATAGAGACCCTCTCGGCGCTCGATTCCGAATCTAAATGACAGTAATTTTAACATGAATATGTGCACTTTTAAATCTAAATAAATGAAATGCTAATGTAATGTGTAATGTCCCCTATTTAATTAATTTCAATTTTTTTAATAATTATTACAAAAATCTCATAATAAAATGTCAACTGTCCTTAACTAATTTCAAATTTTTTAATTATTATTACAAAAATCTCCTAATAAAATGTCTACTGTCCCCTACTTAATTAATTTCGATTTAAATAACTATTACAAAAATCTCTTCATAAAATGTATAATGTGAGTGACATTAAAAAAATCATATTACATTTACAATTACTATTTTCCAACATCATTAGATTACTTCATAGACAAATGATTTACCATTAAAAATAAACAATAATTTTTTTGAAATATGTTTTAACTAAGCATCAATTTTGCACAACTAATTACTTGTTAAATTTAATAAAAAATCATGAATAAAATTACCTGAAAGATGCGTGTCTTCTACAAGAAATGTTATCCAAAAGTTAATAATATAGCGTCCTCACTGATATAGCGTCCTCACTGATAAAACCCTGCAAAAAACGCAAAACAAAATCTACAAACAAAAATATCTTATTCTTACTTGAATAAGATTAGTCGATCGAGAGCAACAATCGCACTTCAGAATACAGAATGAGAGAACCAGAGAGAATGAATGGGGAGATGATGAAGAAGGAGAAGGAGAGGGGGAAATTGTGAGGAGGATGGAATGAGGGGGGGGGGCCTTATATATAAGAAATGGGGAGGAGGGGACCGTTGGCAAATTTCCAACGGCCCTCTCCCAAATCGGCACCTCAGGTGCCGATTTGGGCGATAGCCGTTGGCGCGCCTCCCAAATCGGCACCTGAGGTGCCGATTTGGAGAGGGCCCAACGGGTATCGCCAGGGGGCGCCCCAAATCGGCACCTCAGGTGCCGATAGGTACCTATTTTTTAATTTTTCCCCCTTGATGCTTATTTAATTAATTACGATTTTTTTAATAATTATTTAAAAAAAATCCCCACTCACGGGCCTCAAATTGATCTCTAATCCTCAAACAACAAATAAATTTGCATTTACTATCATGGTTCTATCAATTGCATATGCATTTTTATTATTTCATAAGTATTATATAAAATTCGTAAAAATTAGGAAACCAAAACTCAGGAAACATCTACCGTGTGCAGATTGACAAAGAATACGAAATGAATGGACCAAAAATCCATTTTATTTCATCTAACCCAAGATATCGTAGCAGTATGAATGGGAAGTAGGGATGCAAACGGACGGATACAAATACAGATAAAGGTATTACTTTATCTTTATCCGTTTTTGAATACGAATACAGATACGGATATGGATATTGACGGATATTAAAACTATCTTACCATATCATTAAAAAAACGGATACGGATGTAAAACAGATACTGATCGTAAACGAGTAATATATACGAATTTGATGAAAAAAACATGATATAAATTAATTAAATGTATTTGTATTTTAAAAAAAATTATACAAATGCGGTAAAAGTAGGTATAGAATTATGTTATATAAGGTTAAAAATAAATCTATTACTATATTTATATACGAAAATGAAATATATGCATACGGATATAAATTCTTGCGGATATCAAAATGATATCCATATACGTATCCATTTCAAAACGGATATGGATAAGGATATCAAAATCTGTATAAAACGGATATAGTGACAGATCGGATACAGATATATCCGTAACCGTTTGCATCCCTAATGGGAAGTACAATCGTGAACCTTGCGAGATTTACACCAAGACCTTTCCAGGTCTCATGTTTAGCAGATAAGCCCTTGTTTACTATTTAAAGCTTTGCACCATTGATAATTTTTACAAAAAGGTCCCTAGGTTATAGTCTTAATAACTTGCAAACTAGAGTCCTGATTTTATTGATTTAAATTTTATTTTAAAGATATGCCATCCTCTTTCATCTGACACCTTGTGGACAACTTTGGGAGAAAACTTGAAATACTTACAAAATGTTGGGTGAAAATTGCATCATTAGCTTTGACAAATGCATAGAAATCCATAGGAGACTCATGTTGATGTGATTTTTGAATAAACGTTAAGGTAAGAGTGACCAAACTCCGGCTGCCGGTGATAGCCTTTAGATTCCTTATTCCTTGGCCTTTACCTGTTTAATATATCAGGAACAAGATCCTGCTGCATTTGTTTAGATGCCTTGCAAATGGGACTTAGGGCATGTAAGCCCACATTTTGATAGGCTAGAGTTAGCGATTCGTCTCTCTTATTGTCCATCTAAAGTAGCAAGTGCACATGGAAATGTTAACTTCTTCTTGATATTTTGAGAGGAGGAAGAGAGGAACACGGTGGGCCCTTTGTCACCATTTTTGGATATCCAATGCGCACTAGAGCAGGAGGTGAAGCCAAGGTTTTAAAAATCAGACCGGACATTGAACCGATCAGTCCTCGGTTTGGTCCAACCGGGTCGGATCGTCGGTCTAAATTGGCCGGATCGGTGATGATGTCAGCATGATGTCATCATTCCTATTGACTCGGAAAAAATCAGATCAGGCTTAATTTACTGATCCGACCAGTCGAACCGGTTTTTTGAATCGATAAAATCAGATACATATATGTAAATATGTATTGATATATCAATGAAATAATCGTTTAAAATGTAAAATCTTTTAATATGATAACATGATTGTCTATTTCGAGTAAAATTCTAAAAAAGATAGTCACATTTTCTAGCATTACATATGAATATAATATTATAATAATTTATTTATAGTTGGTTTAGAAAATTACTATAAGAAAGTAGTGGCACAAGTTATATTCCAAAATAGGGATGGACATAACTGAAATTGCAGAAACTAAGAAGTGCACAAGTGATAAAAATAATATTATTTCATTATTTAAACCTTTATTTTTTGAAAATATGCTAAATCTTCAAATCTGGATAAATTCGGGTCAATCTGATCCAACCACCCGAATCAACCCGATCCGATCATCGGTCGGACCTGCTTTTTATTTTTCTAAAAAAAAAATATATAAAACCGATCGAACGGACCTTGTCGGGGTCAGTTTCCGATCCAAGCGATCCGACCGGTCGGTCCGGTCCGATTTTTCAAGCCCTGGGTGAAGCTCTCACCCCGTCGCCTGCCTTGTCAATTATCTGCCCCCCCTTAATTAAGGGAGGAGATCCATACGTCACAAAGGGCAGATTCTAGATTATCGATTAGCGGAGGTGTAGACACAAGAGTTCCACTAGGTGATTAGGCCGAAGCGATTAAATTTTTTCTTTTATTTTAAGATCATTCCCTGACATGACTATTTTAAATAGGAAATTTTATTTTAATTATACTTTACTTGTTGATTTTTTTTATTATATTTAATTTTCTTGTTCTTAAATATTTTTCAATAAAATTTTGATGAGGGACTTGTTATAAATAGCCTCAAATTTAATATTTTTTCATTATTTTTTTTAAAATTGATAGGATTAATTGGAATTTATTTTGTGAAATTTGTGATATTTTGATACAAATTGATATATGGACCACTCATCTTCATATACACTACACAACCCTCTCATGGATTTTTAAAGTATTACCTTGATTTTTTTAAAAAAAAATAGACCTAGATTTTCCTTAAAAATTCATTTTGAATATTGCATATAATATTTTGTAAATTCTCTCAGGCCATATGTTCCACTACTTCTACATCATCACATCAAATTTGGTTTGAAAATTTTAAATGTTTGTTATTTTGTAAAAAAAAACGAAATTCATAAATAACCTAGGAAAATCATTATGGTTATGTAATTTCTCTAAAAATAATCCAAAATTTCAAGGGCTATGCCTCTACTAGATGAGTATAAATCCTTTAAAAGATTTCAATATAATTTGTTAAAAGCCTAAAACTCTTGAAAGCATTTAAGAGATCATATAAAAACTTGTATAACTCCATAATAGAAATCAAAGCCTCATTTCGTTCCCCCTCAAACTCATCTACAGTTTAAGTACGCTTACAACTTTCTAAGCACATTTCACTTTTTTTAATCCAATTTTCTTTACTCTACTTATTGAAATATCATCATTTTCATTTATTTATATTTTTATGAAATCATGTAAAAGTACAAAAATTACAAAAAACCATTTCAAAAGAACATTTGGTCACAAAATTATCTCCATGTTTTCTCTATATTTTAATTATAGCCGTAGAATATATTTAAAAACTAATAGAAATCACAAAACTAGAAACTCTTTTACAAAAATTGCAAATATTCTCAAAATCAATTAAAAATATAAAAATATATTATTTAAAATAAAAATAACATTAAAAACTTAAAATTCGAAAATATTTAAAATTAATGTATTAGTATACCTTAAAAATGAAAATGCTTCAAAAATCACAAAAATATTGAAGATCCCATAATAGTACCCATCTCTTATACAACACCCGGTAGATTTTCTTATACAATAGAGGACTCCTTCGGTATGATCTTAGGGCTTGTTCAAGTGAAATATTTCACTCACTGCATATTCACTTATTTTTGTTTTGGTTGGTCTCTTCCTTATCTTACACCTAATATTTAAGAATATGTTCTTAACCCATAAGAAAAATGTTGAATCACTAACCCCTAATCGTAACAAGCTCCTCTTGAGTTTAATTCCATCATATTTTCCATATCATAGCGAGTCAACATATGTCCACCCTTCTCTTTTACATGCTTCTTTTCCAAGAACTACCTCATTGTGTCGCACTCTTTTGTGGGTGCCCTCAACGTGCATCCGTATTTGGCACTCATACATAAGCGAGTGTTGTGCTTTTTAATGAAATTCCACATATCTTGTGATCATATGCAATCATCCTATTGATTGTGAAATGGCACTCTTTTATCCTTATTGTACACTTCTACATTGGAGATGATGACAATCTACAACTTCTTCTTATACAAATCCATTGGCTTAAACTATGTCTCCAGTACATGTCATGACCCTCCCCTCGCATGTATACATTATGTTCATCATCATTATTCCATGTGTCATATGCATGTTCTTTTACCCACTCTGAGAACTACCACCTCCCCGCCTAATTGTATTTAATATCCCAATTACTCGATTGTTCCGAATGGAATTAGATTCTTTTTAGTTGTAGGTATGATCTAACACCTCCTAGAGTTCATACCTACCCGTCAAACATGCAAAATTGTATTGATCTAACTCATTTAATATGATGAGTCTTTCAGCTACCATCTTAACCATGCCATCATTGCATGATAGTATAAACTGAACTGCTTCATGATAAATGTGCATACACAATACAAACATGCTTAATCTAGAAGCTGACTTGAATTTTCCTTCATTTGATCATGCTAGTAAGTTTCCCTCGCAAACTATAATGGAACCCACTTTGTATGAATCTAAATGAATGGACTTTTTCTTCATGTTCTCTTTCTCACATCTTGGGCAATTAACAACATTGTGTCACTAGAAGCAACTAATAGGACCTCATGAGTTGGATTGACCTCTAACCCTCATCTCTCTAGTTGTAGAACGTTTACTCTTGGTTGTCAGTACATGGCCTTCATCATTTATTGGTACATGTGTCGACATTCGTTGAGGTTTATGTATATAAGTAGTGAAGTAATTACCTACTCCAATGTGATGGTAATTTGTCAACAAAGTAATGGTGTCACAAAAATCATAAGAAGATGGAAGAGAACTCAACAAAATCATTGCCTTACCCTCTCCTTTAAGCTAAACTTTCCTTTCTCGATCTTCTCCTCAGGGTAACTACATCTGTTAGAATTTTATTGAACTGATTCAAGTTATGTCCGATTGATTATATATTGACCAAATAGCTTTGTTTTCAGTAATAACAAGTCCAAATTGTTGGGTTCGAGCCCAAGACGACCTGTTGGCAACCACCAAAACTACTTAAGCTCATGTTATCAAGTAGTAATTCGCACCTCTTCTAATCCACTCTTACACTTCACGAGTTTCCAATGTCAGACTATGTTAGGGTGTTACTACTAGACCTTCATATAGTCATCAGAAAGATGACTTATGAAGACTATTCTCCTCAATAATAGTTGCATTATGTTATTTATCGAGATCCATCATCCCCTTCTACTCTCTCTTACATGTTCTCTAGATTCTTCATTACTAGCTACAGAGCTTTCACGACATTAGTATATTCTTTATAAATTGCAATCATAGGTCAAATCGTCATTTTCATTAAGAGATTATGTTGAGAACAATTTACCCTTTGATTTGAACTTCAGCTTCGTATCCATACAGTTTTAGTGCAGTATTTCTCTACTATATGGAGCATCCAACATCTCAATTAGACTAAATTTTCACTTACCGTCTCAACATCGAGAGAAATACGATGTAGTTTGCAAGATCTTGAAAGCTAAAGTGAAATCCTCATGATTTTAACCATCAACTCATTTGAAGCATGCAAAAACCTCCAATTTGATTACTAGATCTCCTTGATTAAACTCTAGCTGCTCTTTATCTAAGGGTTTATCGTAGTCATTATATTTTTAATCTTATGCTTTTAGTTTCTCTATTAGCTGTGTTGTTATTGTACATCCTTGCATGATCTTGCTATTGCTAGAAGAATCCTTCACAACTTATGAGAATTGCATATCCGTTGCATCTTGTAGTCTCATCAACGTCAAGCATCTCTATGCGCAGTCAACCGTAGAAAGCGAGGAAGAAGATGGACATTGTATAACTATGGTTGATCACCTCTTGTAACAACAAGAGACGAAAATTTGGAAAAGTAATGTATTCACTATGATGGTCCAAATATAAGGTCCATAGTCCTATTGTTATAATAACTTTATAGGATGCAACTCCAATATTATTCTTGTGAACTCTCTAGCTCAATGATTATCTCCTAATCACGACAATTATATAATTCTAAATTATATAATTCTAGGATTAGTCTTTAGTAATGAGTTCTGACAACTAAAATAAAATGATACATAGTGATGAATAATTTGAATATTAGTGGTCATTTCTTCCAATTTTAAATATATAACAGTAAATATTATTCTTTCCAAATTAACCTTCACTCCTGTAATTAGCAACAAATATCATATACTTTGTTAAAGGTTCACCAACAATGATTTATCTGTTAGCGTATTCATTTAAAATTTGTATTAATCATTGTTAAATTTAACAATAATTGGAAAAAATATGTTGACAGGGATAATCGTTATTATATGATTCGTGGATATGAATAAAATAAGGAAGAAACAATACTCATTGCAAATATAAAGAATCAAGTAACGAATATTATTCGTTATTAGATGTTTAACTATGAAAGATATATCTACGAATCTGAAATTATTCATTGTCTTAGATTAGTTTCGTTGTACTGCAGCAACAGACGTGACTTAGATAGATCGCGTTCTGTAATTTATTTCGACTATCCTTGCTAGCTTATACTAGAATCTGCATGGGTAAGACCATGTATAACCACGGATTAGCTTCACAAACAAGCTCGGCACTTCTCTAACAGTGTACAGAGAAGGGCCTCGATCTCAATAACAGTGACAGAAGAATTAAGGGATTTTTACACCCACAACCCTGAGTAATTTTGCAATTACAATCATAACCCTGCATAATCATGAATTACACAAGAAACCTCGAATAGTCACTCCGTCTCACACCCATAACCCTCCGTTAGTTTAATACGTTAACTCAACCATATGAGTGAGCTAATTTAACCAATCTACCATCGAACGGTGAGGATTAGCCAAAATTAGAAAAAGATTGGAAAAGAAATTCTTGCAAAGTGGAGGCGGGCTTGCAGACGGCGGTGAAGGTGGGGGTTCTTACTGGCGGATCCAGCGCCGGTGGGGGTTCTTGCCCGGAAGCAGCGGCAGTCGG
This sequence comes from Ottelia alismoides, assembly GCA_037367405.1. Taxonomy (NCBI): domain Eukaryota; kingdom Viridiplantae; phylum Streptophyta; class Magnoliopsida; order Alismatales; family Hydrocharitaceae; genus Ottelia; species Ottelia alismoides. The sequence goes on from JAZKJV010000802.1 coordinate 264,743, forward strand.
GCTTCCACCGAGGGCTGGATTTTGGTTCTTGGGGGCGTCGTGCTGGAAGCTGGCGACAGGGGGGTGCCGGCGGAGGCCGTGGGTGGGGTTCCACGATATGGGAGGGAGGGGGCGCTTGGATTGGATTTCTACGGGTGCTTCCAGGGGAAGAAGGGGGGTGAGGGGCTCGACAATGCTTCTAGGGAGCAGAGGGAGCCCTTGGGTTCCTGCGGGAGGGAACCGGGGGGTGGGGACTTGGGTTGGGTTCCTGCGGGTGCTTCCAGGGAGCAGGGGAAGAAGGGAGCTCGGGGGGGGGGGGGGGGGGGGGGGGTGTTGCGCTTGGGTTGGGTTCCTGCGAGTGCTTCCAGGGGAAGAAGGGACCGGGGTCCGGAGGTAGGGGACTTGGGTTGTTCCACGGGGAGAGCTTCCAGGAGGGGGAGCTCGAGGTTCGACGGGTGCTTCCAGGGGAGCAGGAGAAGAAGGGAGCCAAGGGGGATGGCGGCAGGGGGGTGCTGGCGGAGGCCGTGGGTGTGGTTCCATGAGAAGGGATCTCTACAGGTTATTCCAGGCGAGCAGGGGAAGAAGGGAGCGGGGGGAGGGTGCTGGAGGATGCAGTAGAAGAGGAGGAGCTTGGCGGGGAGGGGGGCTGACTGGAGGAGGGAGTGGAGGTCGGCATGGGGAGTTGACTGGAGGAGGAACATGAGGAGGTCGGCAGGGGGGCTGGCTGGAGGAGGAAGGGATGGAGGTCGACAGAGGGGGGTCGGCTGGAGGAGGAAGGCGAGGGGATCTGGCTGGAGGGAGTGATCTTTTTTGTAAATAATGAGAACTTAAAGGATATAAATGTAAATTATTTGACGGATACCGTCATAGTTAACGGAAAATAGGGTGAAAATTAACACGGGGTTATGGGCGTAAGAGTTAAATAGTATTCAAGGTTCAGGAAGTAATTCATGATTACGTGGGGTTATGATTGCAATTACGAAATTACTCAGAGTTATAGGTGTAAAAATCCCAATAATTAACTACAAGTTTATCTGACATGATTAGCAGGAATCCAGTTCTCCTTCAATTATCAACCTTTCTCCATCCTAAATTATAATAAACCTGAACTTTTTGCAGGAACAGATGCCAACCCAAGAAAACGAAAAGGAAAATACTGAAGCACACATAAAACCTACAGGATGGAGAAACTTGATTTCAGCAGAGACACTCGTGATTACGGCCAGTGTGGATTATTATTATACATACAGTGCGATGCAATGTTTCCAGTATTTAGTTATTCTTTAACTTCTAATCAATATCTATAAAACTATTTCCACTGCAGTCCTTCCTAAGTTCAGGAAGGCCAACCCCTTTTTTTGTATAAAACAAGATGACTTTAGTAGAATACATATACAATTTTGTATTACAATGTGCAGTTTTAATGTTTGTATTATAATGCACAGCTTTGTATTTATAATGTGCACCTATAATACAAATTGTATACATATTCTACTAAAGTGTTCGTGTTTTATACAAAAAAGGACCAACCTTCCTGAACTCAGAAAGGACTGCGTCCTATTTGAATGGCCCCCGTAAAATATATATGGTGCTGCAGAATACTCGTCATTCAAAACTTCTGTTACTCATGTGTCTTTCAACTGTTTCAGATGCTGGTTTTTCTAATCTAATTAATTAGTTATGTGACGCTTTGGTAGGCACAGATGCCTTGAAAAAATAATGTACGAGCACCACAAGGACGAATACATAATGATGTTGCAGCATTTAACTATGTGCTCCTAAACCGCTCTTGTTTATATATACGAAAACCCAGCACTACTTTATACTGGATTTCTTCTAAAAACTATTTTAAAATGGAAATTCATGTGATTAGGACAATGATCACGATATCTTCTTTATAAAAACTTATCTCCTCAAGAAGTATGCAAAGAAGGATGTATAGAATAAAAAAATGATTTATAAAAAATATCAACTATGTAGAATGGTAAAGCTTTCAACTTTTTGGCGTAGTGTGTGCTCGGTGCTTCCTCAGATTTCTCTGTATCTAAATTCTGTGCCGAGGGATGGTGAAGAAGCTAATTATTGGATATGGGCAGGTGGTGCTTTTAGTGTTAAGAAAGCCTACAAGGTCTTATATGCATCCATCGTCTTTGATCTGGGAATTGCAATACCAAGTTTAGGGCAAATCTGATCTTGGAGGATTCCTAAAAGAGTGAAAGTATTTCTCTGGTTATTCGGGAGAGAGAGGGTGATGACTGGTGCTCGAATGGCTAAGCTCTTTGGGGCTAACAACTCCTGCATGCGGTGTGGAGAGGAGATGGAGGATGCTAATCATCTATTTTTCCTTTGTTCTTCTTCGAGATAGATTTGAGCAGGGGTCAATTTACAGACTGTGACATCTTCAGGGGTTAGAGAGTTATGAGAGTCCATTGATCTATCTGGAACTTACACAATAGCTAAGAAACAGCCTGCGACATCTATTTTGTGGGCGATTTGGTTGGCAAGGAATGGAACTATTTTTCGTGGGAAAACATTTTATATCGAAAATGTAATAGAGCATTCCTGACTCTTATATGGGCCTTGATCATTGTAACATTTGTACCTAACTTATGAATATAAGTTTTTGGGTGTCCACCTCCACGGTTTGACACCCTTTTTCTCTTTTTCCTTTCAAAAAATATCTCGTTTTACAATTGAAAGCCTGATTTTTCAAATGTAACAAAGAAGGATCTAACCTAACTTTTTTGTCTGAAATCGTGGCTTTCTTGAGTTTCCATGATCCTTATATGTCGGAAACTTAAATTTTAAAACTTATTAGTATGTTTGTTACATTTGAAAAATGCGGTACTTAATTGAAAATTGAGGCGGCATAATTGGAGCTTTCTTCATAATTACCCAAAAATATATTAAATATAAGCATCTCGTTGCTTCCAATAACATATCTTTACCGCTTAGGTTCCCTCATACATTATGCTAAAAATACCATGTCCTCATTATTTTTTCGGCAAGCCAAAAAGTTATAGATTCCATCGCCAAAAAGGGAAGCAATTTAATCCAATAAATCATGCCTACGTTGTATGATAATGCAAAGGACAAGCAGAGGTTCGAAGCAAAAATCAAGAAAATTACGCTAATTTTTAAACATTTATTTTAGAGTCAATTTTACTAAATAAGCCTTCTAATTAATTTTTATCCTTAAGAATCTCGAAATTGAGTGCAACACACCATACATATTTTTATCCTTCTAATTTATCAATTCGGGAATGCTAAGATTTTTTTCAAACACTAATGAAATTTTAACTACTAAAATTTTTTTCTTAAGCTAAAAAATAATTATGAAGACAGGCAGAGACATTATTAAAGTAAAAGTTATTGAAATTCAATATATAATAGTAACTAACAAATTTCACGAAATCATTTTCTATTAATAATTTGAAAGAAAGTTAAAAATACAGTTCACGCCAAATATTAAATTAAAAGATTATAAGCAATTTGCTATTAAAATGTCGAAGACGCATGATTTATGATCAAGTTCGCTAATAAATTACATGTTTTCTAGAATAGAAAAAGTTTATTAGGAAACTTTAGCTTCCTAATTGTTATTAAAGGAAAAACTTATCCTCACGAGCTTACTGAAACCATTGTATGTATGAAACTTTTCCTCACGCTACTATAAGTATCAAAACTTCATAAGATTATTTAATATGCCCTAACAAGTTTGAAATGTTAGCTACGAAAGTCTATATATGTTGTAGTGTAGAGAGATGGGCTCCTTTCCCTCGTTAACAGAGTAAGGTACTTATATTGAAGATCTTGTTAGGATTAAAGTCATATTAGGATTGGGAATCTTAATGGGATTTGACTCCTAATCCTAATAGTAGTTGAGTTGTATTCTATTTATAGTCCTATTGGAAATATGACTATGAGGTTGTATTTAGGCTATATAAAGAAGGGGTGGAGGCATTGCCTGTTGAAGAATGATTTTGGTGGCCTATGTTTTGTTGGGGATATATATAGATAATGCGGAAACAAACAAACAAGGATCTGTATCCCCTGAAACTGTCCTGCAGCAAAGATGGCACAACACAATATATGTTCCCCACATTGGAACTCAAATGCAACAATGACAAGCAACCACAAGCAAGCAAGCAAGCAACCACACGAGACATGGATTTTTACGTGGAAACCCTTCTCAATGTGAGCGAGGGAAAAACCACGGGGCAAGACCGGCAACGATTCACTACGGTCAAATGGAGCCAAATGTTCTTCCCGGTTTTGTTGCCCACAAAACCGAGGTACAAGCACACACAACGGATATTTCTTCAACAAGGAACAAACTATCCCTAGGTATCTAACTATACCAAATGTGCTCAAAACAAAGAGGACAAAGTAACTCCCCTTGTGGGCTCCCGGATGGAGACCCAAACCGAAACTCGGCTTCTTGAGGTCGTTCCCAACGACCTCTGGTTGCAGCTCCTCTCGAGCTCGCCCAGACCACTGCCCTCCAAGCCCAAACCGATGCACCCAAAACACCCAGCTGCGGCTGCCCTCGAGCACAGATGCTCGGCTTCTCACTCGCTCTCCCGATCGCGTGGAGGAAGTCGGAGAAGGGGGTCCAAAACGCCTTGCTGTTGCTGTTGCTAGAAATGGGAAAACGGGGGTCGTTCTTCTCACTGGATGAGAAATAGGGCTGAAATCTGGAAACGAATGGGGCTTCTGTTTCCTGGAATCGGCTGGGGCTTTGGGGCTTCCCAAATGATGGAAATCTTGCAGCTATGCCCCTACCAAAAGGCCAAATAGCTGCTGCCCCCAAGTTGGGGCTGGAACATATTGCAAGTATACCCAACAACCTCCCCCTCCAGCCCCAACGGAGAGGTGTTGTCCTGTGATGGAGATCAACAAGAGGTGACACCGCTCAACTCTCTACAGAGCTGAAGCTTGTCACGAGTGACTGCCTTGGTCAACATGTCTGAGGGGTTCTCATCGGTGTGAATCTTCTTCAACACGAGCTGCTTCTTTTCAATTGCATCCCTCAGCCAATGGTATCTCACATCAATGTGCTTTGTGCGAGCATGGTGCATGGTGCTCTTGCTCAAATCTATAGCGCTCTGGCTATCATAAAACACAACCGGCTCACTGTCTTCAAATCCAAACTCACCAAGAAAGCGTTGTAGCCACAACGCTTCTTTCCCAGCCTCTGCTGCTGCAATGTATTCTGCCTCAGTAGTTGAGAGAGCAATACATTTCTGTAGTTTGGATTGCCAAGATATGGCTCCCCCTGCAAAAGTGAAAATGTAGCCTGAGGTGGACTTTCTATGGTCCATGTCACCTACCATATCTGCATCAGTGTAGCCACATAGTTTGGGATCTGACCTCCCAAAAGCAAGACACATACTTGAGGTCCCTCTCAAGTATCTCAAGATCCACTTCACTGCCTCCCAATGGTCCTTGCCCGGGTTAGACATGAACCTGCTCACCACGCCCACTGCATGGGCTATGTCTGGTCTAGTGCAAACCATGGCGTACATGAGGCTCCCAACTGCTGACTGGTATGGGATCTTGGACATCTCTGCTTTCTCCTTAGAAGTATAAGGACATGACTCTTTGGTTAGCTTGAAATAAGAAGCTAAGGGCGTACTGACAGGCTTTGCATTCTTCATGTTGAACCGCTCCAATACGCGTTCAACATAGCTCTTCTGTGACAACCACAGCATGTGCTTCTTCCTGTCCCTTGTAATCTGCATCCCTAAGATGTGACTTGCCTTGCCCAAATCTTTCATCTCAAACTCCTTGGAGAGTTCCCTCTTGAGCTTTGCAATGAAATTGGAATCATGACCTACAATCAACATGTCATCCACATATATCAAAAGAATGACGAACCTGTCATTGGGAAGACGACGAACATATACGCATGGGTCGGCTGTAGTCCTCTTGAAGCCCTTCTTTCCCATGAAAGCATCAAACTTCAAGTACCACTGTCTCGGGGCTTGCTTCAAGCCATAAAGACTCTTTCTCAACCTGCATACCATATGCTCTTTCCCTCTCTCTTGAAAACCCTGTGGCTACTCCATGTAGATCTCTTCCTTCAAATCACCGTGAAGAAACGCCGTCTTCACATCCATCTGCTCCAGCTCAAGGTCCATGCTAGCAACAAGTCCTAGCACCATTCTCACTGAATTCATCTTCACCACTGGGGAGAAGATCTCATCATAGTCCACTCCTTCCTTCTGGCTGAACCCTTTCACTACCAATCTAGCCTTGTACTTCACCTGCTTGCCACTGTCATCTGACTTCAGCTTGTACACCCACTTGTTCTTCAAGGCTCTCTTCCCTTTAGGAAGCTCAACAAGGTCATAAGTGTGGTTTTTCTTGAGAGATAGCATCTCTTCATTCATTGCATTCTGCCAATGACCCTTGTCCTTGTGCACCTGTGCCTCCTCAAAGGTGTATGGCTCACCTGCATCTGTGAGCATCACGTACCTGGAAGTGGGGTAACGGGATGATGGCTGGTGTGTCCTCTCAGATCGCCTGACCTGAGGCTCTGCTGTGTCTGCAACTGGATGAGGTAGCTCCCCCTGCCCTAGGTCCCCTAGACCTGCATCAATGGGGTCTGCATCTGGCTCATGCTGCTCTAGCTGCCCATCCTCTTCACCTGTACCCTGTACTGGAGAGGGCTCTGTGTCCTCATCACTGTCATCATCCATGGATATCTCATCTCCATCACCACTCTCAGTGGTGTCCTCAGCCAACGTCTGATTCTCATAGAAAATCGCATCCCTGTTCCTGGTGACTGTCTTCTTCCTTGGATCCCAAATACTGTATCCAAACTCCTGATCTCCATAGCCAAGAAAAATACAAGGCACTGCCTTGTCATCCAACTTCTTCCGTTGCTCCTTGGGTACCAATGCATACGCCTTGCATCCAAACACCCTCAAATGAGCATATGAGGGGTCTTTCCCTGTCCAAACACGCTCTGGAATCTGAAAACCCAAAGGAACTGATGGAGATCGGTTTACCAAGTAACATGCGGTGTGAACCGCCTCAGCCCAAAAGGTCTTGGGCAACTTCGCTGTCTTCAGCATACAACGGACTCTCTCAACAATGGTCCTGTTCATCCTCTCAGCTAGACCATTGTGCTGGGGTGTACATGGCTCTGTCCTCTCATGCCTGATGCCGTGCTCTGCACAATAGCCCTGAAAGCTATGGGAGGTGTACTCTCCCCCATTGTCTGTGCGTAGACACTTCAACAATTTTCCTGTCTCACGCTCAACCATGGCATAGAACTTCTTGAAGCAATCAAACACTTGATCCTTCGACCTCAGCACATACACCCACACCTTCCTGGATGCATCATCAATGAAGGTGACAAAATACCTGTTGCCTCCCAAAGAGGCTGTGTCCATGGGACCACAAACATCTGAGTGAACCAGCTGTAGAAGGTCTCCCTTCACCTTGGATCTCGCTCTGTACGGTGCACTCCTTCTCTTCCCAACCTCACATGCATCACAAGGAGACAAAGTGATGTCATTGTGGTAGGGGATCAACTCTCTCTTGCTAAGAAGCTGTAAGCCCTTCTAGCTCATGTGGCCAAGACGACGGTGCCACAAATCTGAGTTATATGCTTCACTAGCATGCAAATTGTCGTCCATGACCTTCACTCTAGTCATGTAGAGTGTGTGACACAAGCTGCCCCTGGCCATGATGAGAGAACCCTTGCTAATCTTGCATCTGCTGTCGCCGAACTTCAGATGGTAGCCTTCACTATCTAGCTGTGAGCCAGATATAAGGCTAAGCCGCACATCAGGAACATGCCTCACATTCTGGAGTGTCATTGAGCACCCAACATCCGTCTGGATCGAGATGGTGCCCATGTCAATGATCTTAGAGTAACTCTCGTTACCCATCAAGACTCTCCCATAATCACCCCTGGTGTAGGTGGTGAAGAACTCCCTGTGTGGAGTCACATGATAGGAAGCGGCCGTGTCAACGACCCACTCCAAATCACTCCCTGCGTGCAAGCACTGATCCTGGATGGTGAGAATCACCTCATCTGCACTCTCATCTGTCACAACTGCAGCTACATTGCCATCTTCCTTTTTCTGATCTTTCTTGGCTTCAGCTTGTTCTCTCTTCCAAACTCTGCAATCTCTCTTCCAGTGACCGGGCTTCTGGCAATGGTGACACTTTCCTCTGCTCTTGGACTTATCTCTGGATTTCTGCCTCTCATGTGACGCTCCTCTGCTGCTGGATCTTCCTCTCCTCTCAACTGCATACACATGTGAAGAGGAGGATGCCTCTCCGGATGAGCGGTGTCTAATCTCCTTATTGAGGAGACTACCCTTGACCATAGCCATGGTCAGCTTGCTATCCTTCGTAGAGTTGCTCACGATGACAACTAAGGTCTCCCAACTGTCTGGCTGTCTGGCAGTGAGCCCAAAAGAAGAAGTGACTGCAACTCGTCATCAAGTGTCAAACCCATGGATGTCAACTGGTTGATTATGCTTTGGAAGTCATTCAAGTGCTCCGCCACCTTGGTGCCGTCCTTGTACTTTAAGTTCACAAGCTTTCTAATCAAGAAAGCCTTGTTGGTTGCGGTCTTCTGGTCATAGAGCTCGGACAACTTGTCCCATAGCTCCTTGGCATTCGTCTCCTCGGCAACATGATGGAATACAGACATGTCAAGCCACTTCCGAATGGTGCCAATGGCCTTTCGGTTCAATTTTGTCCACTTGCCCGCGGACATGTTCTCCGGCTTGGCGCTCCCCCTCCACGGGATCGTGGAGGTCCTTGCAATACAAAATGTTTTCCATCTTCGCCTTCCAAATCTGCCAGTTGCTGCTTGTGAGCTTGATCATTGTGCCTTCATCATCTTTGCCCATTGCTCAAACCAGAGCTCTGATACCACTTGTTGGGGATATATATAGATAATGCGGAAACAAACAAACAAGGATATGTATCCCCTGAAACTGTCCTGCAGCAAAGATGACACAACACAATATATGTTCCCCACACGGGAACTCAAATGCAACAATGACAAGCAACCACAAGAAAGCAAGCAACCACACGAGACACGGATTTTTACGTGGAAACCCTTCTCAATGTGAGCGAGGGAAAAACCACGGGGCAAGACCGGCAACGATTCACTACGGTCAAATGAAACCAAATGTTCTTCCCGGTTTTGTTGCCCACAAAACCGAGGTACAAGCACACACAACGGATAGTTCTTCAACAAGGAACAAACTATCCCTAGGTATCTAACTATACCAAATGTGCTCAAAACAAAGAGGACAAAGTAACTCCCCTTGTGGGCTCCCGGATGGAGACCCAAACCGAAGCTCGGCTTCTTGAGGTCGTTCCCAACGACCTCCGGTTGCAGCTCCTCTCGAGCTCGCCCAGACCACTGCCCTCCAAGCCCAAACCGATGCACCCAAAACACCTAGCTGCGGCTGCCCTCGAGCACAGATGCTCGGCTTCTCACTCGCTCTCCCGATCGCGTGGAGGAAGTCGGAGAAGGGGGTCCAAAACCCCTTGCTGCTGCTGTTGCTGGAAATGGGAAAACGGGGGTCGTTCTTCTCACTGGATGAGAAATAGGGCTGAAATCTGGAAACGAATGGGGCTTCTGTTTCTTGGAATCGGCTGGGGCTTCCCAAATGATGGAAATCTTGCAGCTATGCCCCTGCCAAAAGGCCAAATAGCTGCTGCCCCCAAGTTGGGGCTGGAACATATTGCAAGTATACCCAACATGTTTAGCACCACATCTTGGAGTGGTGACTTTTGGTCACATTGGTGAAGCTATATAAAGAGCCCTACACCCATTGTAACCCTTGAGAATGTGAATGCAAAATCAGCCCATTGAGGCGGTTCTCCCGTGGTTTTATCCCGCTCCTCACGGAGTAGGGTTCCACGTAAAATTAAAGTCTTCATTTTTGTTTTATTCTTGCTTTGATTCGCTTCCGCATTTCATATTTGAACAGCCTCACTACCACAACAACAATCATGTAGCCCATAGAGAAAGGGGGGAGAGAAGAGAGCGAGAGAACGGAGAGAATTGTAGTCGTTCTTCTTTTAGTGATCTTTCTTCTTCGGTAGTCATGAGAGGTGATCGACCACCGTCATATCTGATTGTTCTTGTTTTCATGTACTTCTGCGATGGTGGTTGATTGTGCATCCGCATCCGTATCCAGGGATACGGTATTCGAGAGGAGGCTATACCGGTGAACCGTGTTCCCAACATATCTTGGCAGTCCGACGAGGATGGAGAGGAGGAATATGAGGAGGTCGATAGAGGAGAAGAGGTGGAAGATTTCTGAAGATGAGTGTCAAGATAATTTTGCGAAAATATAAGCAGCATTGATGCAGTTAACATAACTTCCAATAGAACATCCATTCAATCAACTCTGGATCCCAATGGTTCTGGTAAGAAACCACATGTATAATACCAAGAAATACAGAGAAGATAAGATGTAGGATTCATCATCCAACAAGGGACCGAGATTGTCCGATATAATACAACAGGTGTTGTATTACAGTAGACCGTCTGATCAAGATCAAACGACTCTCGCAAACGGTCAGGATAGTAAATCCCCCATCCGATCTCGATCGGATGATCCATTGTAATACAACACATGTTCTATTACAGCAGACTATCCTCTCGCTCCAACAAGAGGGTGGACCAGTCCTCAATTCCACTGGAAAGGATTGCGGAAGCACATAGGATAGCTTGCTCACGACAGGCAACTAAAGATAAATCTTTAAAGGGAAGAAAGGATCTTGAGTTGGGTCCATATAGAAAGGGAGGAAGCATCTCATCTGGCCCCTATAAAGAGGGGCACCTCCCTGCTCCATTATTCACCACACCAACGAGAACAACACCTACTGCATTGGCCCAACCAAGCCGCATGGCACCGGGTCCCAATCAGCTCGAGAAGATCGGCAGGGAAACATTCGACTTGATAGACCAGTGCTTTGCTACCAGGTCCGTTTACTGCACCAGCCCTTGCACTCCCGTCATCAGCCAATTCTACAATCCTCCCAGAAACCAGATCCTCTCGTTCTCAGGGGACTACGCCGGGCCTTCGAGCTTCGATGCCCCGCGTCGCATGCACCTGCAAGAGCCCATCCATGGTACTCTTCTCGTCGAACATCCGCGTAAGACCGGCAAGAAGGCTGCTCGCTGTCTGTTCTAGTACCTATGGCTTATATATGTTGCGGCATCGGTCTACCGTCTATGTTAACTAGTATATATGTAAGGATGATGATAGAGATAAGGAAGGATGGCTATATATTATGACGCTTCCCTCCTCAACATATACTCAACATATAATGTAAATCGATAGAATAATATATGGAGCAAATGCTTCTTCATGTGAAGTATCCTGATTTCATTACAAGCTGAACGTTTCATAAACTGGGAACAAACGTTGCAGGAACACAGTTGCACAGGATTTTAATCGAAAGGAATCTGATAAGTTTAAGATAATTCTTTGTGCTACTTTATACAATTATACTCCTTTCTGTTTTCATTATTCATCCCCCGATTTCGCATCTACTTGTGCTGATCTTAGGGACAGAGTGAACACAAGCAGTTGTGTGGAAACCACAACAGCTTCTGTTGAGTCCTCGACCATCTTGTTCAACATAGCGATAGCCTTTGCAGAATCTGTGGGGTGTCCTTCAATGGGATATCATTTCTTGTTGTAAATTATGGTGAATGAAATGAGACTGTGTATGAATAGTGGGATATACTGAAGTAAAAGATATCTCCTGAGACCATACTTGTTAGTTTGTTGAGTGATTGGAGGAACTGGGTGGGTTATTTTTCCTCCTTTTTTTTTCTTATGTTCATTCCCAAGGGTTAGAAGGGAGGAAATTTCAAAAATCTGTGAAAGGCACGGAGAAGAAAAAGAGAACCCATAATATATATTCATCGACTGCAGAATAAGGAAGGTTTTGATTAATTGTGATGATTTCTTCTGCAATGATCACTTGTGCTCCTCGGATTAGTCCATCTTAAACGGACGTCAACTTTGTAGACACAAGGATAATTCGATGAAAAAATCGATGTACATCGAATAACATGTGGAGATGATCTGACAACTTGTAGATGAGGCGATTAGGGAAGAATGTACTTGGCATATCCAAAACACTACAACACTACCTCTGCCAGCCCCCTTTCCCTCAAGCCATTTCCTCCTCTGCCTACTCTAATCTGTGACCCATCTCCTCGAAATGATGTCCATCATCTTTGTCCCCCTCATCTCGCACCCAATCACACCCAATCACGAACCCAAACGGTTGTTAACAGGATCAACCATGCATATAATAAACAGTAATTACACGGACTCAAATGGATTGAAATAAAAGTATTACAGATTAACATTATTAATATCATGCAGTTCCCATCCATTATCCGATTACAGAATGCAGGCAGGAACAAATTAAATGAATGGAAACATAAAAGCATGTGAAATCCAGGAAAGGCAAAGCAATAAACAAATTGCGAGAAACAAATTAGAGAGAGAATAGATTTGAAGTCACTGAAGTGTCCATGAAATGGACTGTCTTAGAGAGGATATCATTCCCACAATACCGGTGCGTAGAGTACTGGCGATCCGCTCCCAGGATACGACGGCACACGATCTTCGTCTGCGCACATCGACGAGATCGTCCTCGAATGTACCTCAGAGAATTGCAGCCAAGAGAAAGAGAGGCAGGTTCGTTCGCGAGAGGAAGAACAAGAACAAAGCCAAGATGGCGTGAGAGTTTTTCTTGTGAGTGTGTAAAACACGACGTGGGGAAAGGGATATATAAAGACGGTCGCGTGACCTAACGCGGTGTCTTTCGATTTCTGAAAATGCCCCTCAACGGACGCGTCATTTCGGATCCCGAAATCGCGGCCACAATCGCGTCCATAATGGCGAGTTGAATTCCCATTTAAGTCAACTTACCAAATTAATCGTGTGATTAATTTAATCGACTTACCAAATGAAACCCGCAGCAAAAGTATCGAGATCCGAATTGACTCTCCCGAGCTAGAGTCGGAGCTGTAGTCGGAGCGAAGCGAAGCACGTGTGTGGTCTTCCATTTCTCGTCTCTACTATTGCTACAAGATCTTGGGGTATATATGAACTCATATATAAGCCCACCAAAAGTTTAGAACTCCAAGGTATGGTACTAAACTTCCACCCAAACTTATCCATATTTCAAATTTGGAAATTCCCCACTTTTCCTCCAAGCCATTTGGTTTCCCAATTGAAACCAAATTAACTTCAATTGTAATTACATAGATTTTCCAATTAAAATCTAATTACAATTCTTAATACAACACAAACTCCGCCAGCCCAATCTTAAATCCGAACTACCCTATTGCATCCAATCCCCAAACACCGATTAACTCCTTGCCTTCTCCAACACCTTCCACCACACAATGCCTCACTGAAAAGCTTCTTCGATCCAACAGTGCTGATGAGGCTGAATCTCCATCAAACGGTCGCTGCTCGTGAATGCTTCTTCATCTCTGATGCACATAGCGAGCATGCACAATTTCCATTGGGGATGGCGGTGGGGTTGGGCGATGGAGGAGGTGGGGGCAGGGGGGTTCAGGGAGGAAGAAGAAAGTGGATTGTGGGAGGAGGAAGAAGAGGGATGGACCATTATCTCTTTTAATCATACAATGATCAAAACAAATCATGGTTTAATTCAACTTTTTGAAACTAGTCTAATGGAGTGATAACAGAACAAGAAGTTAAGGTTATATCTGATATTGCAACATCTAAAGAGTATACAAGTAATAATAAAGAGGATACAAGTAATAAAAACTTAACTATGTTCTGAGTTATTAATCTTATGTGGTATCTAAGAGTTCTGCATTATTCTGAGCATCTTTCTCTTTGAAATAACGATGTATTGAAAAGTCCAACCTCTGTTCCATACTATACTCCTCGCACTTCTAAGACCGGCCCATCTTTGATTGTTTATTGAGATCTTTCGAATATAAAATAGACAAACTAATGTATGAAGGTTAACCACATGGAGAATACTGCATTATCAAGAAAAATCTTGAATAAGTTTATCTCCGGTGAGATGAAGACATTAACGACAAGCTGATTATTATATTTATGGAGGTCAGAAACGCAAATTCATATGAACTTTTAGGATGTTATACTTCTTGCTTAGAAAAGAAACGCATCTACTTCAGGATGCGTCTCCCTCGGAACACTGTTAGGGAAGTTAAATTGTTGTCTAATCATTAGATTATCTATTTCATCATATTGGGTTGCAACTATCTGTATCCTTACCCATCCTTACTTGGCCACATCATCAGCTATATATGATAACTCTCCTCACAAACACCATTCGATTCTTTCCGTTTTCCAATTCCTGACCCTTTCTCCTCAGTGGCGATGAAAATGTATACCCAATATATCAAATGTATGATCACTATATTAAAAAAATTTGCAGAATTAAAAAAATTTGCAGAATATGGATATCTGTATTCGAATATGAATCAAATACGATTGTGTAATAAGTTTTAGAATACAAATATCGATATGGTAACACAAAATTCCGGATATAAGTATCCAAACACAAAATATTGTTACATATGTTATCCGATTCGTATTTCAAAAAATAATTTCCTAAGTCCATATTTGATTTTTATCGGCATATGTAGTCAACGTAGATAAAACAAATATTGACATTGAAATACCCAAATTCAATTGGTTTTCATTCTTACCCCTTTGCCCTTTCCCTATTTCAAGTCATTTTTACCAAAAAGGATTACCCTTCCAACTAACCTCTTACGGGAAGTTACTCCAACCCAACTAGCCCAAAGTAGGATAAAAATAGATGCATGATCATGATATAGTCACGAAGAATAAGAGTTGTTTATTAGTGTTTGGCTTGAGCATTTTAGATGGTTATCAACGAATCTAATTAACTCCCATCTAAATAAGCACTTAGGATTAATCTTTCTCGATAACCTTTCAACATTAGATCCGTCACTTACATATATCATCATATCATATTTCCTCGAATAATGAAAAGGATTACTCGAGAGACCGAACTATTCTTATGAAGAAAGAAAAGGAAAAAGATAAGATGGAGATACTCATGCGAGCAACCGCCACTATTATCAGAGTAAGTGGATTATATTGAAATGAGAAATGTTGCAATATAAGTGCAGAATGTTGTAACACCCTAAAAAATAATCCGACATGAAATACTCATGAAGCATTTTTTTGTGTAAACTACACATCTCCAAAATCATCGGCCAAAAATGGCTCCGCCTCATTCACGTGACCATCATCTATCATGAAAAAGCCTGATTGTGTCGAATAAGCGACCCTACTAACATCTTTTAAAAAAAGGGATATTTACACTCATAATCCTGACTAATTTGATAATTACCTCAGAAACCCTCGATAATCACGAATTACATCCAGAACCCCGAATAATACTTAACCTTTACATGACATAACCCTGTGTCAAGTTCCGTCTTAGTTCTCCGTGAACTCTGATGAAAAATCATATGTTGACCATTTTACCCTTTGAACCACATCATATTTATAACATAATGACATTTGTAGATCAAACAAACTGATGCCACCCCCCGGCAAGCTCCAACCCTCCCCCTCCCCGCGCTTCCGCCCCCAACAAGCCTCATGCCCTCCCACTCGTCCCCGGCAAGCTCCCCCTCTACCCTGCGCTCCCCCGCATGCAAGCTCCAGCCCTCCCCCTCCCTACGCCTCCGCCCCCGAGCCCCGTTATCGAGGAGCTCTGCGCCCAACTTCTGCTCGTCGTCGAAGCACCACATGCGAGCTGCAACCCTCCCCCTCACCGCGCCCCCGCCCCCGAGCCTCGAGGAGCCCTGCATCCAGCTCATGCTGCACCCAAACCACCCGCAGCCTCACCTCCTCCAGGTCGAGCCTCCTCTCCTGGAAGCCGACCTCCTCCTCCTCTTCTTTTTTTCTTTTTTATTAATCTCAGCCGTTAGATCACTGATTAGCTAGATTAACTCTGCAATCTGGTTGAGTTAATAGACTAAACTAACGAAAGGTTATGGGTGTAAAATGGAGCGGTTATTCGAGGTTCTGGATGTAATTCGTGATTATCGGAGATTTCTGGGGTAATTACGAAACTACTCAGGGTTATAAGTGTAAATATCCTTTTAAAAAAAGTTTGATTTTTTTTAAAATTAGCATGAATCATGGGAAGAAAGAAAAATGCGAGATAATGAAGCTAGAAGCTCGTACTGATCTAGGGCTGCTAATTGAATTGAATCATTCGAATTCGATTAGGATTCGTTCGATAAAAATTCGAAAAAAATTCGATTCGAAATCAAATGAATTGAATTTAAATTTAACTTTTGGATTCGATTCCCAAATGAATCGAATATGAATTCACTTGGATTCGTTCGATAATAATTCGATTCGATTCGATACACACATATATGATATGGTATGAATCTATATATATGTAAATAAATGTAGTATATATTTTGTAAAATCCCCACACATGATACACAACTTAAATAAATAAAATTTTCATCATGTTATTCTAAACATCATAATTTTGGGATGCCCATTGCATACATCATATCCCATCTTTACTCCCCCAAATTCTCTCTCTCCCCTCGTCATTCATGAGAAAAAAATCCTAACATTTGCTTTTGCTCTCCAATGCCGCCAGCTCCAACCTCTTGCTCCTACTCGAACTCTCCAACATTGCTGGTTCCAGGCTCCTACTCGCTCTCTCCAATGCCACCAGCTCCAGCCTCCCGCTCCTGCTCCCTCTCTCCAATGTCGTCGGCTCCAGTCTCCCTCTCTCCAATGGAAAGCATCCATCCAACCAGAGTTTGCAAAAAACCTGTCAAGGCGGGATCGAGATGAGTTATTACGCCATGTGTAGATAATATCTCTTGCCACCAGATCTTCAAGAGCCAAGTCATGGATGAAGTCCAAAAATTCGCCTGAGCCAGGATCCCTTCCCCCCCTACCACGAGGGTGGTCACTTGAGAGCAAAGTAACATTAAAATCCCCCCCCCAGAATCTAAGGAATTTCCCCCAAAGCCGCAGCATCACCAAGTAGATCCTCCCATAAGAAACGACGGGCAAGGTGGCATAAAGGCGCATAAACGCAAGTGAAAGCCATAGAAACATTAGAGTCCGCATGAACAAGGATGACAGTGATAGAGTGACGACCCAAACGAGAACATGCGAAAGAAAATCTTGAAGATCGCCAAGCAACAATAACACCACCAGAAGCGCCAACCGCGTCCAAGGAGCAAAAAGCGTCGACAGGCCCCGCCCCAAAAGATTTCCACAGGGCGTCATCGACACCAGAGAGTTTTGATTCTTGTAGGAATACGACATCACAGTCCCAATCGCGCAAACGCGAGCACAAAGCCTGGCGACGAAATGGGTCACCCAGCCCACGAACATTCCAAGAAAGTAACTTCATTAAATAATACAAAAAGGGCCCCAAAAAGTGATCGCAGACCAAAGCACAGCTACAATTGAGCACGGCGCTGACCCGCCCGGCGAAGCCCTGCCGCCGCCGCCACAGCCTCGCGAACCGGCGAAGAAGAGGGGCCCTCGAAGGACGGCTCCAGGCGTCGAGAATAAACAATTCCATATCTTGCCGGGGAAGTAAACATAGCATTCCAAGCACCCCAAGAAGTAGCACAGCGGGACGGTGAATCCGCCAGAGAATATCATCATAATCTTTAATAAGCTCAACTATGTCCCTATAAGAGTGCATGGAAATGAGGTAAGCATGAACTAATGCTTGATGTAGAAAAAATGTTACATATTAGAAAATTGAAGATCAGAGCCATTCCAACTGAGTTCTCAATCTGATTTGCTGGTTTTTATACACCTCAGATGTTGGATTCAGCTCCATAAGTCGGTTCACATCGACCTTTTATGGTTCTGATGGAATTTAGTGATTCTTTTTTCTCAGATATCATGGAGATAGGTCACAATGAGAGGGAAGATATGGAGGATTCTTCAGAGAAACGTGGGACACAATCTTCTGGTTATTATTTTGGACATGTATATTTATTAATCTATATCTTGTATTTCTATATTAGTCTAGAATATTATATATAGTTTTGAGCATGTGTTTTCATTTTATTTTTAGAAGTCTAATTAAAACATACCATCTTCTCAAGATAATGTCCATGAGAGGGTCATTAGGCATCATGTTGATATTAATGAAAAAGTGGAAGAAGAGGGTAAAGAAATAGAAAAATCGATTCCTGAAATAATTAATAAGATTGATAGAAAGAAAAGATCAATGATTTATGAATCATTTACCAAAGAGAATGAGAAAGTTGGTGGAGTGTCAGTTGAAAGGTGGAGATGCATTGATTGAATTTTCATCATAGGTACAAAAAGAAAAGATCAATGGTTTATCAAAATGTCAATAATTATTTTTCTTTATATATTCAATTCACCATAGGTACAAAAAGAGCAAATGAGGATTGCTAGAGACATACACGAACAACAAAAATTAGGTACTTTAATGCAATTTATATTATCTATTGAATTTTACCATTTATGTTAAAAGTTTTTTATTTATAACAATTATTTTTTCACTTATGAGTATCACCAAGTCTATTCAATCCTTTCAAACTTAAAATATTATTAATATAATTTTTTATTATTAATTAATAAAATAAAATTTTAATTTGATATAAAATGAATCGAATTTGAATATTCGAAACTCCAAACAAATTGAATTTGAATTTAGATTAGAAATTCGTTTAATATTCGATTCGAATTCGGATTCGAAAATTTTATAATGAATTGAATCTGAATCTAAGTGGATTCGAATGTATTCGATTCGATTAGCACCCCTATACTGATCCCTACTAGGTGGGAATGGAGTCTAGGGATAATAGTGAGGCGATGTCCTTGTAAAGAAATGAAATGGAAGTGAATACACTACTCGACAACCTAGACTAAAATATTTTCAATATCAACGAATCTAATTAGACAAAGGTCTATACATCACCGTCTTCACTTTCATCAATGAGATCCCGTAAGCAACAATTGCGACTTAGTACTATGTTTTGTTATACATGAGATCTGATACCACATTAAGCAAAGGACAATCATGTGAATTTTGTAAGAATTTAATCAGACAAATTAGAGACGTAATTTTTAAAAAAATCGAGAGCACACAAGTGAAAAAATCCCACAACGACAAACATTCCAAACAGTGCAAAAACTCTATCCCAATCAAATTAGAATGCATTAAGAAAACCTTCGATATAATCACGATGATAAAATAAACCGTTCATAATCCCGCCAAAAAAACCAGGTGAAAAAAAAAACGAAAAAGCAAAAAAGTCGTATCTACATACATGATAGTCCATACATAACAACGATCATTCCATCGAAACCTAATAGATGTTCACCGAGATCGGATCCACATCCTCGAAGCTCCACAGCTCCAGCGTCGACGCCGCCGCTACCGGCAGCTCCTGCAGCCCTCCGTCGCCGTTTCCCTGATTCCCCTGCGCCGCCATCGGCGCCTCACACCCTCCTCCTCCTCCGCCGCCCATATAGGGCTCCTCGTCCAGGAACTTCATGTAGGATTCCAGCGCCAGGAGCTCATCTGGCAGCCGCCTCGCCGCGCTGGCGGCGCAGGATACGTACGACTGGTCGCTGGCGGAATCGTCGGTGGGGGCGCGCCAGGGGCGCGGGTGCTTGCTTGGCGGCGGCGGCGGCGGGTCGTCCTCGGGGAAGTTGACCTTGGCCTTCTTGCCGCGGATGCGGCGAGCCTCCTTGTCGTAGGCGCGGGCGGCCTCCTCGGCGGTGTTGAAGGTCCCGAGCCACACCCGCACGCCTTTCATGGGGTCCCGGATCTCCGCCGCCCACTTCCCCCACGGCCGCTGCCGGATCCCCCGGTACAGATTCTTCCTCACCCTCTTCTTCTTCTCTGCACACATCAAAATCCCACTGCTGATATGCAACACAGTTGTTCTTGATCCATAATTGAGTGCTAAACGCTACGAAAAGATGAGCCAATGAAAATAGATTTGTGTACTATCATTATAGTCCTCAACCTGAACCATTTCACTTCATAATGAATGATTAATATTTAATAGTCAATTGAAATACCCCTTCGCTGTTATATCAAAAATCTGCTGCAAAATATTTATTAACAAGCATCTGCTAAACCTGTCAAATTATCTAAAAAAATGGATCAGCGGTAACCAATTAGACTCCAGATGTTTTATGATGCGACTGTTTGTAAACCTATGATCTGACCTGTTTTCCCCATAAGAGACCATTTTACAAGACGGTCAATCTTGTTAATTAGAATATTTAATTTTCCTAAACAAACAATTTGCAAGATATTTCCATAGACAAACCACTTCAAGAGCCTTATTACCAACCTGTCAAAATATCTAAAAAAATGAGAAGACGAAAAGCACGCTCAGTTTTAACCAAACCGCTGGACCATTTCATTAAACATCAACAACGAAAATTCACGAAATATCAGGGCACTTTAAACGACAGAGAGGAAGGGGAGGAGGATGTACCCTTTTCAGGATCAGCAGTCGGCTGAGGCGTTGGGAGGGTCTCGTGGACGGAGGGCCAGAGTTCCGCGGCGGTTACCGGCGGGCGGAAGAAAGCGCCATTGCGAGGGGGGATCAGGTCGGATATGATGGAGCCCCCGCACATCTCGGCGAGGAGAGGTCCTGAGCACTCGAGCAGTTCAAGGTAGAAACAAGAAAGACAACCGACATGCACCCACAAGCCACACTGTGGAAGACGACTGTCGAGGGAAACGGGAGGCGACCCACCGGTGCCATTTTATACACCAAAAGGACGCTGCTTCTGTACCTGTGGTGCAACTTAAGTCTTGACCAGATCCTTACGTGTCACTTTCAGGAAATCTCCATTTCCTCGGGCAAATCGAGCTCATTGAAGCCCTGTGGTGCCATGTAGGATGGGGCGTGGGAACAGGATGGAGCAGCGGATTGGACATAATGGGACATTTGGATATTAATATATAATACGGATATGGAGGTGTGGGGACGGCGGCCGCCGATGGAAAAGGGTGGCAGCGATGGGCGGTGGCACAAGGGAAAGGGAGCGGCAACCGGTATTGGAGCGTGGGCTCTGCCCGCTGAAATGCTCGTGGGGTGGGGGGAGGGTTTCCCGACGTATGTGCATGCATGGGGATAAGCGACTGCAGTAGGCCCGTGGACCGCTCGATGTGATCGAGCGGTTCAAACGAATTCATCTTTTTTTGTGAACTCATATCAGATGAATTCGTATGAACCGTTTGATCACGATCGAACGGTCCACAGGCCTACTGCAGTTGACCAGACACTGCAGCAGACGATCGGCTCTCGGAGATAAGTCCTCTTTTTCAGATCTTTTTGGTCGATGCGGCCTATTCTGGCATCGATTTACGCGTGAAAATGTTATACATTGTAGCTTGGATGGTTCGGGAAGAACCCGACGCATGGACTAACAAGTTCGTGTGGCCGGATCCAAGGGGTAGGCATTTGACCACCTTCTCCTTTCTAGAGAACCCACATCGGCCATCCATCCTACCTCTATTTTATTCACCACGCCCGGGTACATACCGCTTCACGTGAGGGGAGGAGGACTCGTGGCATCGTGTTCTTCGGATCACATGAGTCGATCTGATTTATTTCAACGGGTATTCAATTTTAACTGAAATCTGATAAGTTATACGGATAATGGATATGTGCCAGGTACCTGTATAAACAATTAATTATATTAGAAAGAGCTTGATTAGATTCAATCTACATTTAACGGTCGATAATTAAAAAAATGCATAGAGTTAAATATTTTTTAAAGCAAAATCTAGTGAATAGTGCACATCTCATGATTACCAGAGCACTCCTATATATCAAATAAAATATGAACAACGAATCTATCTATTACTATATTTTAAAGAAGGGGACTTGCACCGACTTTGATTAATTTTCTACCGTAAAATTCTAAATTTATCCCTCCTATCTTTTTCCGATGGATGTTTGTCCAAGTGGAGATATTAGTGCAATTACGAATGAAAATGCATGATGTTTTTACTGTCAATTTCATCGTAATATTTATACATCCTCTCGCCTCTTTTACAAATTCATTTTTGCCTTGCAATTACAAACATCAACGATATTTTAAATTTAAATTGAATGCGACTTTAATCTGTTATTGAACCTAATTCCTTTTATTTTGCTCATACCAAAATATAAAAAGATATGTCTTACAACTTTATTTACAGATAGGTATACGTATCCAAATATTGCTTTTATTCTTTAAGATATCGACACGTATATTGATGGATGCAAAAAATAAATAATATAAAAATAATCAAGTATAATATTTTCTTAATTTTAATTTACTCATGCTTTTGCACGGGGTGCCTAAATACACCATATCCATTCTAAAAAAAGATATCTTTTTTATATTTTAATAGAGATATAATTTTATTTTAATCATTTAACAAAATTTATACTCATTTCATCATGTTTACTTTTGTTGTTATTCATGTAAGGTGTCCTATACATACATGCATACATATATAGGGGTCCATCCAATGGGAAATGATCCTTCGTGAGTTTATGACGGTCACCTCTTTCGTAGAATATGACAACACTTTAATAAAATAAATAAATAGTTTTGTATTATAACTACACATTGTAAAGTACAAAACTATTCATTGTAAAATAGAAAATTATACGTTATAATTTTTACTAAATACGCACATCAAAACCACACATTATAATACAATTTATTTATTTATTTTACTAAATTGTTAGTGTTTTCTACGAAAATGGAGGTGACCTTCTTGAATTCATGATACGTACGTACATATACATACATACATATATATAGTTGATCTATAAAATATATTTTTTATCATCAAAATCCGATCTACATCCATTTTATGTCTGCACTTTTTAGGATATGGTAATGTATTCCTAATTTTTATCATACATGTATCTACATTCATATTTTTATGATATAAAAAATACAATAGTATGAAAATCCTAACCGCTATTATGTACCTCTATCAAACCGGGGATGATAGATCCCCTTCATTGTCAGGACGGGGCCTTTTTGGTGATCCATCTTGCGAATTGTTTTCTGAAATTATATAAATCATGTTCTTTTCTCTTGCTTCAAGTCAATCATGCAAAATTACTTTCGCTTATTTCATGTCAAAAATTAATTGAGATGCCCGTGATCTTTCTTAGTTAAGTGAATTTTTCGATCTGAATAATATTCTTGAATTAATACAGGTGTTTGGTGAAAATGATGATGCATCATTCATCTGGAAAATCCTTCTTAAATTTAAAATTGAGGATGGTTATTTTCCAGTGGGTGATCAAAAGTGCTTCTGCACCAAATGCTTTTATTTTTGCAAGGTTTGGATTGTGATCACCGAGTACATCAACATTTTCGATGTTTTCCATTGTATAAACTAATTAAGAGAAACTTCTAATTTATTAATCACAATCATGTACAAATTGCATTGACCAATATGGAAGCAATGGTCGGATCATATAACTTAACTATCATTCCAGTGAAGGAATCAAAGATACAGTAAATCAAGTCTATCTTAGCAATGTAGATAAGGTCTAAATTATGTATAAAAATGATTGTAATCTAGATAGAATAGTGTTGGAGAAAAGCTCCTTCTGATCACTCTTATCTCTAGGAAACCTCATCAAAATGGCCTCCTTCTACTTCTCCCTATTCACCGCATAATCACCCAACCAACTTCCACCAATCCAATCAAAACTATATCGTAATGGAGTTAATGGAGATAGAATTTCGAATAGAAGAGAATCCAAGAGTTGTGTTGCTATTCCCCATCTTTGATTGGCAATCGGAATAGCACTTACTCAGATCGGGTGTGGGAAATTTGATATTAATTCACGTGCACTACTTATTATGAATATAAGTAAGAACAATAATATGCTTAAATATCTGTATTTGACATTAGCTTTTTTATATATTCTAAAATGAATACACAATAATTTTTTTTACCTAAGGTAATGGATTAGTTGAATATTTGTTGTCATATCTTACAATATAACGAATATTATAATTAAAATGTTTCTTTTGTTCTTGGGCAATTAATAGTTGTGCCCTTCGGATGAGTTTTGTTCATGTATAGTGTCATCAAATTTGGACAGTGATTGGAGTTTAAGTACTGAACTTTGACATGCCACGCTATAATATTCACTCGGTAATCGCTAGGTCCTTGGCCATCATGATAGTTTTATTCACATGCTTCCAAATGATTTAAGCATGTGCAAAGAAAACAATGCAGTTAGATTTTCAAATTCCTTTACTGCTCATATCATGAAATTGTCTATGTGAGAAATGTAGATTACCTATTAACTTCCTTTTTAAAGGAACGTCTCACTAATTGCTGACCACGAGAATGATATTGTTTAAAATGAGGTTTGATTTTCTTTCAGTTGTTATATTTCGATATCTATTAGTTTCTAAGTACACTCATGCACCTCGTGATTATTAGATTTAGCATGCCTAAGATTTGTAAATATATTCTGCTCATGGAGGAATGGTCGAGCAAGGGAGAATGGATTGTGGATTGAGTACGGCCTGCATGGTGGATTGAGTCTTGCATACATAATGCATGATTGACGTATTTCGAGCAAATGATAAAATATAAAATAAAAATTAAGTTATCAAAATCATTGTCCATATATCGAATTCTATTTAGAATAAATCGAACTTAAATAATAGAAATCATACCATTTTATTTTGCTTTAGTTATTATTGAGAAATTCAAATTCAATTTATTTATTATTCCAGAATTTAAAGCCATTGACGTTGGATATTTATAGCTTTCTCAAATCAGTATATTCATAGGTTATCTTGCATATATAAATACGGAAGAGCTATTGTGATAACAATTACGCATCAAATTAAGGTCCACTCGGACCACCCCACGCCCCCACCATCTTTGCTAATGGGTGTCCATGGATTTCCATCGGATAACCAATTGGATCCCGGGTCAAACCATGTCAGTATCAGTTAGATACCCGATCCAATTTGGGGTGTCTATCGAGTTTAACGAGCCGAGTTGGCCTCAACTCGGACTCAAACTCGATAAGAAACCGAAGGCTCGAACTCGAGCTCGATAAGGGTCGAGTCATGGATCACCAACTCGAACTCGAACTCGTCGAGTTGGAACTGACTCACGAGCCTCTTATCGAGCCACGAGTTTCTGAGCTGGCTCACGAGCTTCAAAATGAACTGGCTCACAAGCTTCAAAATGAGCTGGCTCACGAGCCTCGTATCGAGTCATGAGTTTCTGAGCTGGTCATTGTTTCATTTTATACATTAAATTATGCAAATGCCATTTGTAAATTTGATTTTTTTATACTCTTTTCTGTAGCTTTTTGGGCAAACAAACTCTATTTTATATCAAACTCAATGTGGATGTTTCGATATATATGTTTTCAACTTTTTATTAAGAGGGCAAACGAGTTAACGAGTCGAGTTTTTTCAGTTGAACAACGTCCAACTCGGACTCGACTCGATAAGCTAACGAGCCATAACCCAACTCGAGCTCGGGCTCGTTAAGGTTTCGAGTCCAGCTCGTGAATCCTTAACGAGCCGAGTTCGAGTTGAACTCATCAAACTCGAGCTTTCCTGACAGCCCTAGATCAATTAATGGAATGAGTATCCACGTAATCAGGATCGAGAATAGTGGATCGGGTAGGTATCCGATGGCTACAGTTATTTTGCCTCGTGGGCTCCGGAACTAACGAAATGGATTGGGCTTTGTTATACACTTGTCTAAATCACGCCGTTTGGGATGGATTTTGGGCCCAATATGCTAAGAGGCCGCTCTTTACAGATAAATAAATACGGGGCACGAAAGTACAATAATAAAAACAATCAAGAGCTTCGACCTTTTCTTAATGCTTCGTCGGATTTGAGAGAAAATAGATCACGCAAAACCAGAGAATCTTAGTTTCGTCCCTTCGCTCTTTCCCTTAATGGCACGATGAGATTGTTGGAGCATTTCTTTAGACGATGAGATTGTTGGAGCATTCTTTATATATCTAAAGAAAAATCAAACAGAGTGTGTTGTCAGTGCACCCGAATAAGAAATTTGTGTAAAGAAGACAATGTTCTAGCTAAAGTTGACCGTGATATCTCTAGTTTAATGTTAATGTTAATCACTACAACATATAGCATGTGGGATCTCCACATGTGATCTGCATCGATCTTCACTGTCGTCTGAATGCCTCCATGGAAGAGATCCGACACCAACTTGTCCATCCTTTTCTACTCTCCTCAACCACTAGATCTCCAGGTAATCCAGTAAACCCTAGTTTATCCAGTTCGGTTGGTAAAATTCCAAAGATCTAAAGGCGCATAGAGATGCATGCGATCATTTAAAATGCAGATCCACTAGATTTTGCCAAGGTCTATAGATATCTAAAGGTCTATATGTGTAAAGTGTTGGTAATCAAGGTTGTTATTTGAGTTGACACATGTAAAACAAACGGATCATGCATCTTCAAGCATGTTGATGTTCATGTCAAATACAGAGGATCAAATTATGTTCACATATAACGGAGCATGATTCTCGCTTTTAATGGAGAGGGATAACTCCAAACCCATCGATGTAAAACGCGCATGCCAATACCTATTATTCCATATATTGTCTTTGGAATTTATTCTTAACATCAGCAATCACATCTCAATTAGATAAATACCATCATGAAACCTCCAAACTTAGGTGTGCTTATGACACAAGGAGCAATACCATCATGAAACCTCCAAACTTAGCTAAATACCACAATAGATCCAGCAATTTGTTTAACTGTCTGTAGGGCCACTTGAAATGTAAATATCTTTTACACAATGGAATTGACAGTAATGTATTTTTTACTTACCATAACCCTCAAAATGAGGGACAGTTTGTTATTATGTTAGTATTCAGTATATTTGTACATCAAAGAATTATCTTAGAACTTAGATACAAGAGATGATGCAACAGACAATTGTGGGCAATGATTGTGGTTGGGAACCAACTTGAGTACCACAATAATATTTGAATAGTATTATACTGACTCAACTTTTCATGCCAAAAATCTTGTACTTACATTGCCTTTTTGTACATAGGTTTTATGACCATTTGAATTTTATATGCTGAATTTAAAATTTTATTTCTGAGAAGTTCAAACTATTTTAAACTTGTCATTTCTGTTCAATAGAGCACATCAATGTGCTTTTAAATTGTGTTATATGCAATAAACATCAACAAAAGATTTCTGTGAAAATCACATCTGAAGGAACAACCCTCATGCCCTTCTATTTTCTGAGACCTGGATTTGTATCAGTTGCATGTTGGATGTTGGTGGAAGATACTTTGATTTTCTGGAGTACATGTGTATTTTGATTTGAAATTCCGGGATTGTATCAACACGTATGGCCATAAATTCTAGAAATCCAAGTATAATCAGCATCCTTATTCACTTCGGCATAAAATTTGGTTATAGTTAAGATAGCAATGACAACTTATTTGTAGCCGATATTTACCTGATGCTTATAAGCTACACCAGGGCTGTGAAGCTGATAGCATGCATGCCACGAGCTCGCGACAAGCATGCGCAGTGAAACATTTGATCACTGATGATGAGTCGAGGTAGTGATTGTTTGCATTATATGGTCTACATGAATAGATTAATTGGGATGTGATTGTTGATGTGGAGATTAATATAACCTGGTTGTGTTATTTCTCGCAACATTGGCATAATCCTTATTTTTCATAAAATTTTTGAGTATATTCTTTTGAATAACAGAGGGAGATGGAAAGTCATGTTCAAGAAATATGAGTTAATTAACCAGTCGAATGCTACTCTAGTTGAGGTTGAGATAGAGGCATACACGAGGGTTGCTAGACCATTGAAAGTTGATTATGTTCGTTTTCTTGGTATTGGGTATTATAGGTATACCTCCAATGAAGCACGACCGAATATGTGAGTTCACCTAAACAATATGTCTAGTGCTCAACACATCGGATCTGTGAGATTTCCATCATCATCAGATCGCCTCCATCGAGGAGATCTGCCACCAACTGGTCTGTCCATCTCTGCTTCCCCCGGCTGCCAGATCTCCCAGTATTCCGGCTACTTCCATATGCTCTGCACTTATTTTCTTGCTGTGACTTGTGAGTGAATTCACAGCTACCTTGGTGAGCAAATTCGCATATTCTTCTTTGTTCTATATTTGCTTATATTAGATGTTAATATGTTGTACGGCATGATTTTTTTGCAACGTTTTTGAAAATCGACATTCTACCTTACAATATGATCTGCATACTTTATACATTTATGGCGTCGTCTCTGACAGAGTTAGTTATACAAGTTATGGAAAGAGATTTATACAGTGGAGGAAACTATGATTATACTGATGGTAAATAACGTTATAAAAAACACTGAGCTCTGAATCTTATATTGTTGTAACTTAGTCATATTAAAATTTCTCGCTTTTCAATTTCACATCAAGAGAAATGTGTCAATCCCTTTTTCTTGTTAAAGCATCCGTTAACGATTGAAAATAAATTTTCTAATTTAGAATTCATAGAAGAAGGATATAGAGACCAGATGGGAGCAGTACTTCCATAAACTTTTCATTGGAGAAGGAAGTAGAGAGATCACTTTGGGTGATCTAGCTAGTAGTGGAAGTTACTTGAATCGTGCATGCTATAGACGAATACAAAGAAAAGAAGTGGAGGAGGCTTTGAAGGTTATGAGACCTGAGAAAGGTGTTGGACCGGATGACATCCCTGTAGAAGTATGGAAAGTTTTAGGTGAGCGTGGTTTGACTTGGCTTACGAATCTATTCAATGTTATTTGGCGAAGCAAGAAAATGCCTGAAGATTGGAGGAGGAGTATCGTGGTGCCTCTTTATAAGAACAAAGGAGACATTCAAAATTGTTCAAATTACAGAGGTATCAAGCTGATGAGTCACACTATGAAAATTTGGGATCGTGTGATTGAAAGAAGGTTGAGGCAAGTTTCCCAAGTAAAAGAAAACCAATTCGGATTCATGCCAGGTCGCTCAACTATTGAAGCCATCCCTTTGCTGAGGAGAACAATGGAGATTTATAGATCTAAAAGAAAGAATATCCATATGATCTTTATTGATTTGGAGAAGGCTTATGATTCCGTCCCACGAGAGATACTATGGAGAGTTTTGGAGAAGAGACAAATACCTGTCCTATACATTAATCTCATAAAGGATATGTATGATAGGGCTTTATCTTGTGTAAGGACCCCGACGGGGAAGACTGACTATTTTGATATCAACATTGGTTTACATCAAGGTTCAGCTTTGAGTCCATTTCTTTTTACTTTGATTATGGACGAGTTGACAAGTCACATTCAGGATGAGTTACCTTGGTGTATGTTATTTGCTGATGATATTGTGTTGATTGACGAGACTAGAGATGGAGTAAATGAGAAGCTTGAGGTTTGGAGACATGCATTGGAGACTAAAGGCTTTCGTATAAGTAGGGCTAAGACGGAATATATGGAATGCACCTTTGATGGAAGCAATGGTGAAGGAATCGAGGTGAAGATTGGTGACGATAACATTCAGAAGAGAGATTCTTTCAGATATCTGGGATCTATTTTGCAACATGATGGGGAAATTGATGGAGATGTTACTAATAGAATAAATGCAGGCTGGCTAAAGTGGAGAGGAGCCTCCGCTGTTCTTTGTGATAAGAAAATTCCTTTAAAAATTAAAGGAAAGTTTTACAAAGCAGCCGTGAGACCTGCTATGCTTTATGGTTCTGAATGTTGGCCTATGAACCATAGACATGTGCAGAGAATGGTTGTAGCAGAAATGAAAATGCTAAGATGGATGTGTGGACATACACGTAAAGATCGGATTCGGAATGATGCAATTAGAAAGAAAGTTGGTGTAGCTCCGATCGAGGATAAGATGCGAGAAAACCGCTTAAGATGGTTTGGTCATTTGCAAAGAAGGTCAACTGATGCACCGGTTAGGAGATGTGAGTGTTGGGATGTTGAGTCGGCTAAGAGAGGGCGAGGTCGGCCCAAGAAGTGTTGGAAAGAGACTATACGAAGGGATCTTAGCTTTTTGGATATAAGTCCGAGATTGACCCAAGATAGATCTGAATGGAGGCGAAGAATCCATGTAGCCGACCCTACTTAATTGTGGGAAAAGGCTTTGTTGTTGTTGTTGTTGTGAGAATTCATAAAAGAAGAGATGATAATTGATGTTTCAAGTTGGTTTCCATGAAATAAATAAGTGCATGTCATCTTTAATTTATTTTGAATTAAGGGGTCTGGTACTACTAATGTCCCTGTCATTATCCATCTACTTCCAGATGTGGTTCAAGGATGCAAATATACTATGAACATCAAATATGAATATATCAGTCCAAATTTACTGCTGGTTATTTAAAACTTGGCAGTTATCTGTACAATATTCCCACTAAAATCTTTATAGGAACAATGTCCAATTGCAATTCTAGAAGAAAAATAAACAATTAACAGTTTACTGAACAATAAGGTTAGCTAATGTACACTCTAGTTGTACAACAAGGAACTGGAGTATATTTATTGAGCTGTAAATATAAGAAAAGTATAAGCATTACAATAGATTTCTTGTTGTAGACAGTATGTTTACGACTAATTATAGCGTATAACCATCATTTTCCATAAGCAATGGCTAAAAGAGCATATAGAGAAAAAAAATCATTTTACTACCTCCAGCCAAATCATCAGTGTTAGGAATACTTGCTTATTCTTCTCATCCTTAATTTTGTTAAACAAGATTTCTATGTCCACTATAAATTTCCCTTTTCAGCAAGTTTATATGTTCAAAGGGGCTTTCTTTGTTAACTTTTTATGTCGTGATTTCTACCGTCAATGTTATTAATTGTTTTGACTCTTCTTTGATTCTTTGATACAATGGAAGTAATTTCTAATTCTTAAATAGCACCTATGTTTTGATAATTGATGTGATGATAATGGCCGTCTAGAGCACCATGGAATTATTTGTCATTCCTTCTATAGAAGCAAATGCACCACAATTATTTATAGAAATGTAAAGAAAAGAAATTATGTTGTCATTAAGCACCCAGATTATTTATGTCAATCCTTCTGGCTTCTATAAAAGGTTCCACAATCATATTGTAAAGTTGATTTTGATGTTTGCAACTATTGTCTCACCTTGCATTGATTTTATGTGTTTCCATTTGATTGCATATAAATAGTTGTATATGTTGCATCCCTCCACACCGGGTGGCATGTGGCCCTGCGGGTGGTGTGTGATATTTAACAATTACCAATCATCATAAGATTGCATATACATATGTAGCTGTATACTTGCATCCCTCCACACCGGGTGGCCCTACACAACGGGTAGTGTGTGCTATTTAAAAAGTACTAATTATCATAAGATTGCATATACATAGTTGTATACTTGCATCCCTCCACACCGGGTGGCGTGTGGCCCTGCACAACGGGTGGTGTGTGCTATGCAAAAAATACTAATCATCATAAGATTGCATATATATAGCTGTATAATTTCATCCCTCCACACCGGGTGGCGTGTGGCCCTACACAACGGGTGGTGTGTGCTATGTAAAAAATACTAATCATCATAAGATTGCATATAATATGAGCACATTTTACATATGTGCATGTATATACATACATATACGTGTATGCATGTATATGTATGTGTACGTACACGTAAAAATTATTGGGAACATTTGTTTGAGCTCCCTCAAGCACTTTATCTCATTATTCTTATTTTATGTCATTAAAGTGAAAGATTTCTTATATTTTTATTGACAAATTTCATGTGTTTAATGTAGGATGATGGAATTCTTACTGATAGAAGCTGAATATATTTAATTGAGATCCTCAAATTGGTTGAACACAAATAATAATTTGGTTAGGAAGTGAGGAACACATGCATCCAGGGTAATTTGGTAATGCAATGTTATTTTTAAAATCTAGATAGTGTTAATTATATTTAGAAGTTGCCAAAGTTGTGGTATGATAAAATCATAATATTATGCTTATGAGGATAACATGGGGGATTTAAAGCGATGGCAGGGATGTTAATGGTGCAAGAGCTTGACATTTGGTGGGGAGTTTTACATTGCTTGCTATGATGCAATGTGGGTGCTTTAGTTAGTCTCATGTACATGGCTTAGTTGATAAATACTTACCTTTAATGGGGAAAATAGGACCCAATCAACACTAGTTTTTTTATTATTTGGACTTGTTTTCTATCTGGAATAACTTAATATTTTTGCTTCCCGTGTTTCCACTGGCATGTCCTTGTCTTCTCTAGATATCTAGTCTAACAGTTGCTCGAATATTGAACATGAATATGGTATTTATTACTTATTTATTGCTCATAAAACAACACTGAAAATGTGAGGGACATCGAGCACTGTTATTTGATTTGATCTGTCAACATTTACTTTAATAAGATAATCTTAAAAGAGTTGTGTATAATTGATTTGTTTGAATATGAAATCACTCAAACATGGCTCTTATTCTTGGTTCATCATTGTAATGGTTATCTTAAAATTGAATCGCATAAGGTGAGAAGTTTTTTACTACTCTCCCTGATCAAGTTGCATGTCT
This sequence comes from Ottelia alismoides, assembly GCA_037367405.1. Lineage (NCBI taxonomy): Eukaryota > Viridiplantae > Streptophyta > Magnoliopsida > Alismatales > Hydrocharitaceae > Ottelia > Ottelia alismoides. Next base: position 297,408 of record JAZKJV010000802.1, read on the forward strand.
AATTGTACAGGAGAGTTGAAGAAGCTTCTCTCCGTGGAGAAGGATTGCAACTCGAAGATCAAAGGCTGACATACAAGGGGAATGAGCTTGAGAATAACAGCTTCCTAGACCTTTGCGGGGTCTAGAACAGGTCCAAAATAACCTTAGTGGAAGATGCATGCAGTGTAGAGAGAAGATATATAGAGGTGGAAAGAAATGCAAAGATTCAAAAGGACCATCGATCCATCTCAGACATAGGAATGGAGATCGATAAACTGGCCGACCATGTCTTATTCGCTTTTTTGCGGGAATATTCCTTGAACAATCCATATGGATAGTCATGCTTGACTTCTGTTATGTTCATGTGAGAGGATATCAAATGATACGAAGGTTGCAGAAGTGCAGATGACAACATTGATTGAGTTGCTAATGAGTCAGGCTATTCAGCTCGATAGAATTCCCATGGAAGGCGATGCCTTTTGATAAGAATATCGACAACTATATACAATATTAGAGGAATGGTTATAGACGGGTAGTCTTTTGATAAGAATTTGTGATGATGCATCTTTACAAAATTTTTGCTTGTAGTATAGATGTTATAGATGTGTTCTTTGAATTGACAACACGTGCCTTATTATTATGGTTTTGGAATATGATAATCTAAGTTTTTGTTCGTAGTATTATTGTGTTGACACTAAACTGAATAAAAAAGGATTTCAACTCTGGTTGGGAGATCAAAGATTGTATTAAATCTAAGGCAATTTAGACAGCTTTTGTTGATTTTATCTTGATGGAAAAAAGAAGGGACTTTGATGCAAAAATCACATTTCTTTTTGAAATTTGGCTTGATTTGTGAGTATGGTAAGCTGACAACATAAGGACGAATTCAATATTTGCAACGACATCCCAAATTCATTGGTAAATATCGTTGAAAATAGATATATGACCTTTTGATCAATTGCCAAATCCCACATATATATCTAAGCTAGGACGACAAAATGTTATGACGGAAGTGTTGTTATAAAGAGTTTTGGCAACGGAATATTTCTCGCGTAAACTTGTGGCGACGATGACTATGGCAACAGCTTATTGGCTACAGAATTGCTGTGACAAATCCATTTTCTGTTGCCATAGACTCTTAAACCGTCATCACAATCTGTCGTCATAGGTCAAAACTGTTGTAGTGTAACGTCGGCTTATACAAAATTATTAACCAAGGATTTGTGTGTAATGTTAATGTTAACGTCGGTTTATAGGTCTCGAGCCCAAAGCTCGGGCTGAAGTTGATTTTGGAGCCAAGGAAGCAGTCGAGGGCTCCGGACTTTCCTCGGCCTCCGTAGACTTCTCCGGTGGTCCGCAATGCCTTTTGAACCATCCGGCAGATAGAGGGGACCTCCAGGAATCTTTTGGGCCATTTTGCAGCATCAAGGAACAAAGGAGGGAGGAGATCTTATCGGAAGAAGCTCGCCCAAGCGGAGCTCTTCCACCGCACTCCTCCGTCGTTGGATCAAAGTCCTTCACCCAAGCGTGCAACCATCAAACGATCACAGCGCCAACCGTCGGTCTTCGTCCAAAGATCTAATCTCCATCGCAGATCCACAAATCTTTAATGGTCGTTCGGAGGATGCCACATGGATTAATGACACGCCCACCACTGTTCGATCAGGCGTCTGTGTGGGTAATTTGCACCTTATATCTCCATTTTTATTTTATTTCCATCTAATCATGTAATTTATTTTGTACGCTAAATATTTTTTTAAAAATGCAAGGAACCTCATGCTTTTATTTCAAATTGCTTTTGGGTCCATGCCATGTAACCTCACTTGTCGTCCCATGTGAGGTGGCGATTATATAGAGAAGCCCCTATGACTTTTTATTTCCATTTAATCCTTAAATTTTTAATTCTAGTTATAAAACTTTGGGCATTTTGGAGAAACAGTCTCGCCTTTATTTTTAATTACAATTATACTATCGCCAGTTCATTATTACTGTGGATTTTTTTATTTATTAAAAATATCATCCATGCTCGTAAAATTATGAAAAATTAGGTTTAAGTACTTGCTAGCATACATATTCATACTATATTTTTGGATTTGCATTTAATTAATTTTAACTATTTATTAAAAATAAAAAAGAGCACAGTTTGTCCCTATTTGAAATAAAAATTCCAAAAAAAATAAACCTTTCTGAAAAAATCCAAAAATATATATTTTATCTATTATTGTATTTACAACTCCAGACCAAAAATCTCTAAAAAGAGAAAAAAAAGACTAAAAATTAAAAAAGTTCCAAAATCCTTTACAAAAATATAATCACCAAAAAATATTTATTTCTATCTCTAATTTTGTATTATATATTATTAGTTAAAAATATTTTTGGAAATTTTGGGCTTTGTTTATTATTTTTAAATTCTATAATAATTCAGAAATCATCCAAAATATCTAAAAAATCACAAAAATTGTATAAAATTATATAAAACACAAAAATATTCCATTCTACAAGTTTTGGTTATTTTTAATTATATTTATAATTATATTACATTATATTATATATAGTAATATATGTTCTAATATTATATATTTAAAAGGAAAAGAAATGAAAAATCAGATAATATAAAAAGAAAATAAAAATTATAAAATTTAAAATAATAAAAATATAAAAATTAAAAGCCATAAAAATATAAAATTATAAATCCACATAAAAAATAAATAGACAAGAAAAAATGATAAATTTTGGAATTCATTTTCCCAATCTACTGTTTGCTCTTTGTTTCGACATTCTACATTATATACACATTTTGTAGAGTTAAATAAAATTATTTTTAACTCTGCGCACTTTGTATTTCTTTATTCATTGATTGCGGGTTAATTGTTGCTTGACTTGGGATTTCTTGTGGGTCGCCTCAACGACAATTTATCTTCTTTTTTGTGAGATATTTTCTGATCCGCGGAAAAATCCCAATTATCAAGGGGTCATTGAATAAAGAATATTATGTATTCGGGAGAATATTCAATTATACATTTTTTTAGTTATTTCAAATATAAAAAATTATATCCAAAATATATATTCTTATATATTTATACACATATGGTCATTAGTCAATAATAATCCAAGATAAAGTTAATAATTAACAAGTTACACAAAAGGAGCTTTAACATTTGTAGTGATACGAGGATAAACGGGAACCTTCAAAAAATAAAAAAATAAAAAAAGTGACAAGCTCTTGTAATAGTCAGCCAAATATTCGATCGAGCACTCAAATATTCGGGCTGAATATTCAGGAATATTTGGATTGGATCAAATAGTGACAGAATAGCAATATTCTATTCGATCACCCAGCATAATAAGAACATTCGGTCGAATATTATAATAATGCTCAATGGTTTTTGTTAGAAAAATAGGAAGCGGAAGCGAAACCTGGAAAAAGATAAAGAACAATAAGAACAACGGGATTTTTACGTGGAACCCTACTCCCTAAGGAGCGGGATGAAATCACGGGAGAACGCCTCAGAGGGCTGGTGTGTCTATTGCACTTTTCTCATCTGATACAGGAGGTGGGGCTCCTTATATAGCCTCCACAGAGCCTCCAAGTCCAACCACTGGTAGATGTGGGACTAAACTCTTGAATGGGGTAAATGGATCCTAGAGAGATCCATTTACCCATCTCCCATACATATGGCGCACAACCAAATACTCCAACACTCCCCCTCAAGCTGGAGAATGCAATGCTTAGCTTGGACGAACAGAAAGAAACTTAACTCATGCTACATGACACTACGGACAATATCAACCCAACACGCACAACTGTTGATGTCGAGGACGTTGCTTCTCATGCCGTGCAGGTGAGGAGGACAAATGGGCTAGATTGTGAGTCTGATGAATCTCCTCGTCGAAGAGCATGTGCTATGTACTGCGCCTGTCAGAGTCATTGCAATTGGAAATGAGTCTCCTCATCGGATTACTCTAGCTCGCCACAACATCTGGACAACTGCTCCATCTCTGAAAAGGGTCGTACTGAAAAAATGCCATGGAAGTGTAATCCTCATCGGAGTCCACGGTCGCTGGAGAATGGAGTCTGAAAGAAGAGTCATCGTTGGAGAACTGGGTCTCTCCCATCTGGCTCAGAGAATGGTACACTACTCTGGAGTACCTATGATACCACATGAAAAACTTGCCAACATGGCATAGGGAATGGTCCTCTTCTCTGGAGTCCCTATGGCTCACATGAAAATTCTGACCAAAAAAACAAGAATGGATGGGGACCACTAACAATGATGGCAAACATGTGCACATCTGAAAGAGGACCGCATACGTGTGCGCGTCTGAAACTGGAGACTCGGAAACTTCTGAACATCAAGTCTGAACATATGCACAACACACTGTGGACTCGGAATCTGAACATCGACTCTGAAATTGCGCATGGAGATCTGAATCTGAACTGTAGAGTCTGGAAACTGAATGGCCTCTGGAATCTCTGAATCTGGAAAATCTTGAAGATCTACCAAACTGACCTGTGACTCTACACTATACTCTCCTTTTCTCCCATACTAGTCAGAATACATGACATCGACTAAGTTGGGAGAATACAACATAATGGGTAAAACATGAATAACATTAGGTCATTTCAATTTTTTTACGGCTTTTTTTAAAGCCATTCAACCTTTTTTTGGCTTCTCATCATACTTTTTTAAATTTTGTATGGTCTTCTAATTTATACGTGCCTCTTTTTTTAAACGGGCCAACTTCTCTTTTTTTTGTCAATTTGCGTACGGTTTTTTTGTACGGCACCTCTTCAAAAAAAATTAGAAAACTTTGCTACACTCTTTTTATTTCTAGCACCACATGTTTTGTCTTGAAAACCGAGACTCTTCCTCTCCCCTTTTATTTTCTTTTTTTAAGTGGTACCCCTAACTGGGCCCTACAATAAACGCATGTTTTTTTAAAAAAAAACAAAAGAGGGTCATGTTGGCTAGGGTTCCTTCGACTGGGAACCCCTTTCTCATATACTGTCGCCCCCACTAGGGCATGCCCTGTCAATCGTGTGCCGCCCCGAAGGGTTTTGAAGCAGCCTGCAGGAGATGCGGCCGGAGGGAAGGGTTTCTGCATGGGGAGGTTGCTGCCTCCGCCACTGCTTCTGCTGAAAATCGGGAGAGAGGGCAGCGCTGTGCGGGACAGAGTGGGATGCTCGCGCATAGGAGACCGCACGCCGCTTGGAGATCAGATGGGAGGAGCCATCATCGAGATGCTAGAAGCAGATGGCGGTTGCTTGAGGTGACCATCGCCATCGCCGGACCTTGCTGACTGGAGATTAACTCACATGAGGATGCCACTGGAAGATGCTTTGCCGTCGCCGCTGTCGATTGGAGGGGGATCGGGTTCCGCCTTGGAGCCAGGAGCGTTGTAGATTCGCTCGCACGACCTTCTGCTGGAGATGGAGAGATGTGCAGGCTGAAAGGAGTGGCACCGTTGGACCGCTGATAACATGAAGCAGCCACCTGGGAGCCACGAGGTGCGCCGCCTCTTGGTTGCGGCACCTCTGTCACTTGCTTTTGGTAGAAAGGGTGTTGCGCCGCCTTAGCAGGTGCAGCGCGATCGGAAGTGCAAGGAGGTGCACCTGGCGGTGGCGAGCATGCTTATAGGACATGATGCTAGGGCTGGATGCGTCATGCCGCTATCGTCCAAATGGAGAGGCTATAGATCTCAGCCTGGAACTGTGCTTCACGTGAAACTAGGGTCCAGAAAATCCTAGATCTGAACCTGGAAATGTGCACCCGCAATTTTTGACAGGAGAAGATCCGAATGATATAGAAATCTGGAAGCAAACTAGGGTTCTAGAAATTTGAACTATGAACTTTGATAATCTCGAAAATAACAAAGAATAAAAATCCTCAAGAACCGACCCGCTCTGATAACATGTTAGAAAAATAGGAAGCGGAAGCGAAACATGTAAAAAGATAAAGAACAATAAGAACAACGAGATTTTTACATGGAACCATACTCCCTAAGGAGCTGGATGAAATCACAGGAGAATGCCTCAGAGGGCTGGTGTATCTATTGCACTTTTCTCATCTGATACGAGAGGTCTGGGGCTCCTTATATAACCTCCACAGAGCCTCCAAGTCTCTAAGTAGCTAAGTGTCACACCCCCAAATTCCGTGATCGAGAATGATCGTGCAGACCCGGTAGCGGATGCTCGAGAATGATCGATGGAGCTAGGACTTCAGGAGGAGTCCAAAATGCATGGATATCAGGGAGGTTATCCATGAGAGTCTGGAGGCTCTACCGTACGTGATGGAGAAGTGTCACAGGACACTAGCTGGGTAGCAGAGTGTCGTGGTGCTAATAGCAGTGCGAGCAACGAGTACAGACAGCAGTGCAAGACATGACGGTGGATGCACGCAGCGGTACGTACGCGAGCGCAGACGGGCGGTACGTAGTGAAGCAGTACGCATCGAGGAGCAATGCGGTACGGTCACCTAGGCGTACGCACGAAGGCGCACGGCATCGGTATTGATGCGTGGTGATCCAAGGAGGCATGGAGCGTTGCAGGTGCTGAGTACGAGCATTGTCGAGCATGCTCGGTAGTACGCGTACGAGAGTGGTCTGGAGGCCACGATAGCGAAGTTCTGGAGTACTTCCCCTTAGCATGCAGAACGCTAAGGAAGGGTTTACCGCACGAGGGTATGGAGGCCGCGGGTTCCCTTATGGCACAAGACCAAGTGTTCGGTGGCACTTGGTGAATTATGGCAAAGCTGCATCAGCAGGGCGTTGGAGCGCATGCGTGCTGGTGACTGGGCGGTTGACTGGGCGTCGACCGTACGGGAGGACGAAAGGACAACAAGGGAGTCGAAGAGACGAGTAGACGAAGAGTTGCTGAGGAACGCGAAGGGTTGCCAAAGAACTCGAAGGGTCTCTTGTGTCTTTATGTGTCATTATTGTAAGTGTAATAATGAGTGTCCCTTGGGTCGCCTTGAGTCTTGTATAAAAGGAGAGGTGGTGGCTCATTTGTAAACACACAACACAACACAAGTGTAGAGTGTCACCCACTCCAGAGAGAGAGTTCCCCTTCTAATAAGAGAAGAGCTTTGTACCCATGCTTGTGTGATCGTGTGGTCGTGTTCTTGAGCGTTCTTGAGCGTGTTCTTGAGAGTGTTCTTGAGCGATCCGGAGTTCGTGCTCGTGTTTGTGTTGGAAGCGTCGGCACGCTAGCAAGTAGGAGTATCGAGAGGAGTTGGAGCGCGTCCGTGACCGTTCTACTCGGGAAGGCTGGTTAGCTACGGGTTAGCTAACGCCGCACAGGATCGGTCGAAATCGATAGCGGGATTTTGACCCTGTGACACTAAGCATTATAACATCCATGTGCCTTCCAATTAACATGATAATATTCATAGAAAAATAAGATGGAGAACATCATTGCTCAAAGATATCATCATTGCACCTCAGCCTGCATCATCCGGTTAGTGGGATATCATCATCACACAGCTCAGTTACATGCAAAGATAAAGAAAATATTAACATCATTGCAATGTAAAGTTGTCAAATATCAGTGCATGTGTTCAGTGGTTAATTGGTCATGTCCGGTGCACCTCAGACTGCAGTGACTCATAATCAATCAACTTTTAGCGAACTAGGCATCTCTATTCATAAACGATTCAAAATGCACGAGGTTATCCACAAGCTCATAACGGTGTCAACCAAGAAGAGAATGTGCATAGGTAAACAAGATGATAACATCATCGCATGTGTTCGGTGACACAATGAGAAACTCTCATGCTCGACTCATCTTCATCGCACCTCAACATTTTTTTATCTATACGCATCAGATAGAATTATTATTTGCGATGTCATCATCACACGCCTCGGTTATTACAGCATATAACACCCTCCGATACATTCGTATATCATCATTGCATGTGTCAGGGAGACAATAATCAGTGTGCATATTTAGACAATATGCAAATGTAAATAATATGATAAAATCATCACACGGCTCAGGTAAACATAATGAAATTCCATGATCATTCCAAACATCATTGCATGTGTTCAGAGAGAGCATGCATGCCACAGTATAGAACATGGACAGAATTAATCTCCTCATCATGCCCGCTCAGATCATCTGTTTGCCATTATAAGTTGGCATTTTGTTAATTGATGTTGTAACATTAGGCAGATTAATACATTGCAATGCATATAGAAAGTCCCAGACAGATTGCATGGACATGCGTTCTGCATTCAGTATCAAACAGAACCACTTTCATTCACCATCAGAACAGGAAGTCATCTGCCATATAAAAGGCCATCATTTAGAATCATGACGAAAATTTAATCGAGCTAGCTGAATTGATCACCGGAAATACATCCATATTCCAAAGTTGATCTTGAGAGCAAAAGTAACAAGATATATACTTCACAGTTGGGCAAACGGGAACGAGCAAAAGGAACAAGATAAATTCTAGCAGTCGTGATACCCGAATGAACTTGAACATACACAACTTAGATACGCACCCAAAAGTGGCAATCAAATGCAAGAAATTTCATGCATCTTGTCACAGCATCATGCGTGAATTATATACACCATACGCATCGTATGTGGCAATGGAGAATCATACGTCTGTTAGCATCTCTAGAATCATACCACGACCACATCATCTCGCCTGAATAAGGGGAGAACATCTTGAGCAAATCTATTTATATGAACTCAAAGCAGCACAGAGAGGAATTGATATCACACAGATAAGAATTATTTCAACCAGCATCCACGAATCAATGAAAACTCAACTGATCATAATCCCAGTTTTACATCTGAAATCCAACAGCAATCAGAACGGCGTATGAAGGAGATCCAACACCAACAATCCTCCAACATCCATCAACATGAATGACACCCAATCAACCCAAGCCAAAATGTGCGGATGAACAAGATCCAATCCCAACATTCCACCTACAGCCAACAACATGAACGAAGGTTTCGAAAATCCAAGCCAAAATATGAGGAAGAACGAGATCCAAGACCAACAAACCCCGAACATCCAGGAACATGAATGACATCCATAAAACCCAAGACAAAATCCGTTGATTAACGACTACACATGCAAAGTGCTGGGAGAAAGAGAGAGAGAATACGGGAGAGAACTGTAGTAAGAGGAGGGGAAGAGAGCAACGTGTTAGGTTTTAAAATCACCCAATGGGACACCGATCGTCTGCTGTAGCGGGATCTGCAACAGAGTCTGCAGTAACCTCTGGAGCCGCTCGATCTTGATAGAGCGGTTCGCACAATTTTGTACTTTTTGTAGTCCTATACCGTGCAAAATCATGCGAACTGCTCCATCAAGATCAAGCGGTTGCAGCGGTTACTGCAGACACAACACCACAGCATAAGATCCTCTCTACATCCAATGAGGTGAGCTGGCTAAAGCTGGGTGAGGTTCTCAGCTTTAATATAAAGTATAAATTTCTATGGTACTTCTTACCTTACCTGGTCGTCGACGCTCGCTTCTAGAATTACCTCTCGACTTCTGAGGGTTGCACACAAGTTAATTCGCTTCCTTTAGATGATGTCGAGACTAGCTCTGATTCCAGATAATGGGAATAAAAGTAGTATCGCTTCTGCTTTAATACCACTTTGATGGGATATGAACTTAAATCTACCAAATATTGATTATTATATCCAACTCTAATAATATTACTACCAGAAATACGCTTTCAAATGTATTTAGTTATCTTGAAAGATATTACAATTTTTAGTACAGCATCAACTGATTTATTTGTTTGGAGTTGTTTGCATTTCTTGTAGCAGCGATCTTCATTAATTAATTGGTCATTTCCACTGTGTTTTTTGACAGTTGCACACATTAGGTAGTGAATCCCTCGTAGTATTCGAAACCATAGCAACGGATATAGCACTTGATATAAATTTGAATGAATAATATTTGTCATTATATTTTTTTATGAAAAAGATGGTGAAATCTCAAGTTGAGACTCATCGCAAAAGGTATTTATATTAAAAGAGTACTAGATAGGTACATTACCTTGTGGAACAGAAACGATACAGGGAAAGACCATAAGCTAATACCACTACAAAAAAAGGCGGGATTAGCGTGCATGGCTCTGCGTGCACTAGGCGAGCACATGTGCTCGCCCCTCATTGGGCGAGCACACGAAGAGCATATGTGCTCGCCCATGAGGGTCGCCGGTTTGAATTTTATGGAGAGGCGCGGTTACCAATTTGGACGAGCACATGTGCTCGCTCATTTGTACTCGCCCATTTGAATTTCCTTGCGCGGAAAACTTTAGCGCCGTGGAAATTGCGGGCGAGCACTTGGCGACGGCCTGGCGAGCACTTAAGTGTGCTCGCCCAGGCCCGTAAACAGAACCTCGCGCGGCTCTTCTTCCTCATTCTCACGCAATTCTCTCCCAGTTTCTCCCCTCCGGCGACCCGCCACCCCTCCTCCCCGACACGCCACCCCTCCGCCCCGACACCGGCGCCCGCCGTTTTCGTGTTTTGAGTAGATCTAAATCTACCATTCAGTATAATCCTTAATCCTTTCTCTTTTTATACGATTTCATTATCTATTTGTATTGTTTGGATAGATTAGGGTTTCAATTTTATGCTGAATGCAGTGTATTGTTTTGATAGTTTATATGTGTTCTACATGTTAAGGATAATAGTAGATCACTATAGTATTATAATTTCGAATTTGATTGTCTCAATAATATGTAAAATTGTATGCCTTGTAGGTGTTCGATAAAATGCCTCAACCAACATTATGTTTACATTTTGTAAATTTTAAATGACAAAATATCCATTACAACATCTGCACTAGTTAGTATTGTTAATTTTCTTAAAAAGATTAGTTATGAAATTTGTGAATAACATTAGTTAGTCAACTTCAATAATGTAGATATTAGATATGATGAACATCATTAATAACAGTTTTAAAATTTCATATCGTTTTGATATGAGATATGATATACACCAATGTTTCCTTTGTGATAATTTATTATCACATTAAATTCTACTTAATGTGACCAATTATATCACATTAACTTATAGATAGGTTTATGATAAGTCCAAAATATTATTTATTAATTATTAGAAAATTGCACAAAATCCATCACACACAGTGCGTCCTTCCACACCGGGTGGTGTGTGGCCCTGCAAAACGGGTGGCGTGTGCAACACATTGGAGGATTTGATCACCTCTAACTGTGTTATAATCTTTATTTTTTTATAGCATTATTGGACTCACTTTGGGATGTTTATCCCAGACCAATGGTCGTGGATTTTGATGTTTGCAGGTTCGAAATTTTTTTGCAGGTGCCTATTAACTCTTAGTGACCCAAGCACTGTATTAGGCACTAAATAAGGATTACACTTATCCCTATCCCCATCGTTAACCAGCCAAATATACGTAATTGCCCGGTTAATATAAATGAATAAATATTTTAAGATTATTTTATAGTCTCATTTGTAGCACATACAAATGTATGACGTAAAATGATCTTAAAGTATTACATTTATATTAGCTTTCCTTAGTTCGGAGTTCCCGAACTAAGGGGGTCCGTAAGGATTCAAATTTACTAAAAGGTGATCGGTGTCACAAGGTCTTTATGTCTTACGGAAATTCGGTTCATAACCCCTTCCTCTTCGGTATACCAAATCAATCATAGTTATTATTGAAATAATCACTAACATGATTATTTTGATAATTAATTAGGATTGATTTATGGGGTATACGGGAGAGGTGCAGGGTTATGCTGCCGAATTTTCGTTAGAAATAAAGATACATGTGACAACGATCATCTTTTAGTAAATTTGAATCCTTATGGATGGACTAAAGTGATAACATAATTAATACACTTCTCTTCTCATCTTTTATCTCAATAATATGATACGTTTAGATATCCTCAATTTCCTACATTTGACATTTTACATTATTTAATTCAGGTTCATCAATATGACCAATAGAGAATGGATGTACAACCGTGTAGTAGATGGACGTATAGCAGATGCCTTTCAAAGAGGTGTTCAAGAATTTATACAATTTGCTTACGCACAAGGTTCCTGTATTGTGGATTCAGATGGAACTATCTTGTGTCCGTGTGAGAAATATCATCTAATGAGGAAGAGATCAAAAGATAAAACTCAGTTACATCTTTATATAATGGGTTTCATGGAAGGATATCAGATTTGGTGGAGGCATGGTGAGAATTTCGAGGACAGTATGAATGATGTGGAAGAAGCTGACAATATTAATCCCTTTGCAGATATGGTTATGGATGTTGCGGGTCCAGAATTTAATGATACTTTGTTAGATGATGAGGAACCATATGAATAGTCTGCAGAATTTTACGAGCTATTTAAAAAAGCGGAAGAGCCATTGTGGTTGGGTTGCAAGACATATTGAAAACTTTCTGCGGTCTCGGATCTTGTTATGAGGAAGATCATCTGAATTATTACGGAATTTTAAAGGAGATTATAGAAGTGGAATATAGTATACCAGGCTTGAATAAAGTAGTTCTTTTCTTGTGTGATTGGTATGAACCCAATGGAGTTGTAGTACTCGATAAAAGAAATAACATTGTCGACGTGGTGCAAAGGAAATTTATACACAGATTTGAAACATTCGTCTTAGCATCTCAAGCGGATCAAGTATGTTATCTCCCACAAATATCAAAGAAGAGAAAGAGCATTGAAACAATAACTATTGTGAAGATAAATTCTCGAGGTTATATCTCCAATGATTCCAGTAATCAGGAAGATGACATAGATGAAGCATTTACACCGACAAATGAAAGAATAGACTTAACAGAAGAAGTCCCAATTATCGAATCGATTCGATTGGCTGATAATGAAGTTTTCTGTGTTGACTTACAAGATGATACTGACTCCAGAAATGATTACTCGGAAAACTCAGAAAACGAAGAAATATCCTTTAATCCCACCGAAATAAGTGATGAAGATTAGTTGTAAGTTTTATTATACACTTATAATTGAATTAACTAAAATCTTAAATAATAAATATGTAATACATCATTATTACAGTCATGGCAGGTTTTGGATGTGGCGGGGCGCATGGATCACATAGATCCAATCGTCCATCTTCCTCAGACACACCTTCTTCCAGTAGGCAGCCCACATCGGACGTTGTTCCTGATTCACAGTCCGACGAGGTTCGCCGGTGATAGCTTACTACGAGTCTCTTGGTTATCTTCCGCCACCCTTTTACGTAGGAGGCTATGGAGAGCCATCTACCTCAGCAGCCCCTACAGAATTCCCAGTCCAGGTCCCCATACCAGCACGGATATCGATGGGTTCTAACTCTCCTTCTTCTGGACGGCCAAGCACATCCGTACCTTTACCCACTGTAGTTGGACAGACGTCGGTGTCCCACCCTTTGTTGGAGGTTACGGCTGATGGGAGGTAAAATTTTTATAGATTTTATCTTTAAATATTTTCCAAATTTTTATAAATTGTATGGAAGTTAAATTTTCTATTAAATGCAGGGATTTTTTGAACAGCAACAGGGTGGCAAAGGAGATAACCAACATAATAAAGACACACTTGACTTCCATGCAATTTAGATGGTGTTGCATCCCTGCTACAGAACAGGAGAGACTGTTTGACATGTTTCTGGTAAGAAATGTTTCTAAGAAGTGATATAGATTTTTTTGGTCAAGTTTATTGTATCTTATAAATTGTTATAATTTTCAGAGTTGGTTTTGCCTTGGCTCTGGTCTGGGGAAGGAGGTTTATCGTAGAGCCTTCATTCATTTGGCAGAAAAGAGAATGAGCGGTACATTTTTCAAGGCAGGGAGAGACTCGCATGCGAAGACGGGATGCGAGGAGATGAATTTTGATGAGATGAAGAGGTTCCCGCCGTCATGGTGTACGGAGGATAGGTATTATATTTGTCAAATAATTTATATTAAACTTTTTAAAATAATCAATTATCATAACATAATCCTTTCAGATTGGCGGATTTCTGTGATGCATTCGTTGCGGATGATGTGTTTGGAAGAAGATCTAAGGCGGGAAGGACAAACCGCCAGAAACAAAGGATTAAGTCGACAAGTGGCTCTAAAAGCCACAATCAGATTAGAGCGGAGATGGTATTACGATTTAAAATTATTTTTTGGAGATCTAGTTTAATATAATGCAATGTTGTTATTAGATCTTAAAAAAATTTTCAGGCAGTTAGGTTGGAAAGGAAACCCTCTTTTCAGGAGTGGTGGTCGAGGTCCCACATTAGTGGGAGAGAAGGAGAGTCGCAATGGTCCACTCCTAAAGCAGGATAATTGTTGATAAGTCTATCAATTTATTTACAATTAAATGATATATTATAACTCATTTTTATATATTATAAACTTTGTATTTCAGGATCGTTATCTGGCACTATCTGCAGAAAAATGGGGTGTCGATCCAACTGGAGAGCAACCACCATTTGATAAAATGATCTGGAAGCAAGTATATATGGATAAATATTATCTTACTATACTCATTTCTAATATATAATTTTATATTAAAAATTGAAAAACTTATAAGGTGTTGGAGGAGAGGGACGTTGTGGCGAATAGGAAGCAAATGCTTGGTGGTCTTCCTCTATATTATGTGGAGGAACATCGTCACTCCTATTCTGCATACTCTCAGCCGTCGTACACGTAACCACATCCGTCCCAATCAACAGTTCCGATGGAGTCGCAGATGGCGATGATGGTGGAGCAGGTGACGAAGCTCCGAGAGGAGTTCACGGCGTACATGTAAGTATTCTTCTTATAGAATGAGTAATAATTTTAAATTTCTATATCTACAAAATGCATGTAATAGATATATATCTTCCATATATAATATAGGTCGCAAGGGCGTGCATCTCAACCAAAAGAGATTGAATCTGATAACGAAGAGGAGGAGGAGAACGACTCTGAAGAAGAGGCACACATGTATGCGAGGTTCAAAGAAAAAGAGAAAGAAAAAAAGAAATCAAAGCAGGGTTTAGTGTCCAAATTTTTTAGATCAAAGAAGAAGTAAATTTTTGTTGGTTTGGACCTATATTTATTTAAACTTTTAGCACATCTTTTAATTTATATGAACTTTGTTGGCTTTGACTTGTTTGTAATATTTAGATGTTAAATTAGATCGTTTATTTCTGAATTCATGTATATTGTGTTCCTTTCAATTCTTAGTGCTAGTTACCTTACTCAACGAACTGTTATAATATATATACCCTTAGGGAGCTACCTGCAGTGGTTTATTGGCAGGGTATACAGGTTCGACGGGGCGTCAAAACCCTATCGAACCTGTATATTTTTTTCCTGAAAATCACTTTGGACGAGCACATGTGCTCGCCAGGTGCTCCGTGGGTAATCGCAATTTATAGAGGAGGCGATCACATCGACGAGCACATATGTGCCCGCCAGGGAGCAGGCGAGCACATAGCGTCCCGATGTGCTCGCCCACTAGCCGTGGCGACTCTCACAGAAGCGAGCACACCCTGAACAAGCACATGTGCTCGCCCACCCCTCGGACGTGCACATGGCGGGCACTAGGCATGCACATAACGAGCTTTTATGTGCACGCCAATCCCGTCTTTTTTTGTAGGGTACATTTTCCGAATAGAACCTTTGATTTTTAAAAATTAGATCATTTCTTCCTCCCCAGATGGCCCAAAGAGCAGCAAAAGGCAACGCACAGTTGTTTGTCGAATTTCTCCCCACCATCCTTATTGAACTCCAGAAATCATCTACTCCACCGTGTCGGACCCATGAGACCCCCAACTCCTTCCACACCTGATCCGAAAACGGACAAGCAAAGAACAAATGTTCTGTATCCTCTGTATGTGCACCACATCTGTCACAGTGGGTATCCGTAACGCCAAATATCCTGTCCCTTCTTGCTTTGTCACACAGTCTACCCCTTCTAAGGCACCACAGAAAGACTTTCACTCTGCTTGGAATCCTGCTAGCCCAAATTATCTTTATATCTTGTTGCATGTTTGGATTCAGAGCGTCAGAGCTCCCTCTGAACATTTTATATGCCTTCTTCACTGAGAATCTTTCTCCCTCCCAAATAAAATGGTCCCTGCCCTGAGTAATACACTCTGGAGAGGGCAGCTCGGACAATAGCCTACCCAAGTTTTCCAACCTTCGGTCTGAAAGCTCAGACAAGAATTGCAGGGTCCATGATCCAGATCCACCAATATCAGCCACAGAACTCTCCCTGTTTGCTGTCAGAGCAAATAATCTTGGGTACCTATTACAGAGAACACCCTCTCTGGTCCAGTCATCATGCCAAAATCTGAAGTCGACCCCTGCACCCATTTTCGGTATCAACCTCATCCTTAGCTGCGGCAAGATTTCACGAACTCCACTCCACAGAGAGGACTCAAAATGCACTCTGCCCGCCTCTAGGGATCCTTTGACACCATACATGGTACGCAAGAGGTTGATCGCCAATCTATCAGTGCTTCCCCAAATCTGTACGACCCACTTAGCAAGCAATGCTTTATTCATACAACTTACATCCCTAATACCCAGACCTCCTTCGCTTTTACATCTCGTAACCTCATCCCAGTTTACGAGATGTATTCCAGATCTCTGTTGCCTCCCGTCTGACCAAAAAAATCGCCTCATCGTTACCTCAATCTTCTTCCTGACCCCCGCCGGCATCAACCTTGTTAAGAAGAAGAAGATAGGAATCACGGATAACACATACTTTAAAAGAATCCATTTCCCACCCTTAGATAGGGTAACTGCCTTCCATCCCGCCAGTCTCTGCTCGAATCTCCTGAGAACCATGTCCCAATCCGCCTTTCTCAACCTTCCCGCTACTAAAGGAAGCCCTAAGTGAGAAATAGGTAGCTCACCCAAAGGGCAACCTAAGATCGTAGCCTTTGCTCTACTCTCCTCTTCGTCCATCCCAAACTGAACCACCATTGACTTACTTCTATTGAGCTTGAGACCAGAAATTCTGCTGAACATATCCACCAACTGCATCGATCGTCTATGCATCTCATCCGTGCCCCCTGGAAAAATCACTGTGTCATCTGCATACTGCAACAGGGGAATCGAGACGGAACCCATACGGAACCCCTCACACCAACCTTCGTCGATAGCTCTCCTGAACATTACTGCTAAAGCATCAGCCACTAAAACAAAAAGCATCGGTGCTAGCGGACAATCCTGTCTCACCCCCCTCTGCGGTTGGAAGAAACCCCCCTCTGGCCTTCCATTTACCAAAACCGTATAGGACGAGGTCGTGACACACCTCTTCATCCAAGCAATCCAGAGGTCCGTAAAGCTGCGCTTCCGAAGAGAAGTCCACAAGAATCTCCAGTCGACGCAGTCATAAGCTTTTTCAAAGTCGATCTTCCAAATCATTCATTTCTTGTTTTCTCTTCTCCAATGGTGACAAATCTCAGAAGCTACAACTAGCCCATCTGCCAACTGTCGCCCAGGAATAAACGCAGTCTGATTCTGTAAAATAACATCATCCAGCACCCGCCTCAACCTATTTGCCAACACTTTGGCCACTATCAGATAGATTGCATTTGATAAAGCAATAGGCCTGTAATCTTCCACTCGTAATGGGTGTTCTTTCTTCAGAAGGAGAAAGAGAAGCGCTCGATTAACCTTCTCGAAGCCCCGGTTACCATCTCTGAATTCATTAATAACTGCAAGTACATCTTCCCTCAACAGGTCCCAAAATTCCCTATAAAATAAAACAGGGAAACCATCCGGTCCTGTGCACCATCTGCATTCAAACCCCACATCGCTCTTTTGACCTCTTCCTCATTAAAAGGGGCCTCAAGCCCAAGTGCTTTCTCCTCTGACAAGGACCCCACCCCTGTTCCACGCCACCCCCATACATCACCCTCCCCTCTCCTCGACAAGCCCACAAAATGCTCTCTGTGAGATCTCCCAAGCTGAATCTCCCCCTCCACCCTTACCCCCCTCCCCCCCACCTCAAGACAGTGCATAAAATTTCTCCTTCTTCTCCCAGAAGCCATCGAATGAAAATTATATATTCTACATCGCATAAAATTTGTCATTATATATTCTACATCAAAAGATATGACAAGGAATATCTAAATTATTTAACATCGTTGTTCACTTTTGTTACAATATCATAGAACTAGCTTTAGATGTATCATAAATAAACAAAAATTACGCTGTTGGTAGTTTGCCTTAAAACTTCATAAATTTCTTTTTTTTTTTAATGTTTCAAATCATTTACAACATATTCTGAAATTTACGGTGGCGTGTATGCTGAAAAGCACTACATTATCAACTGCAAAACAACAGTTCTCAAGAAGATGCAACAGGTAAGTTATGGGATTGATGGAGCTGACATAGCTCACATCTATATTGACATAGATATTGGCTCAACTCAAGAATGGATATTCACTTTGGTTACTCTCCATCGGTGAAGAAAGCAGTCTTGATATATAGTCATGCTAACAAGAGGACCATCAAATTGACGAGTAGAACACAAGACTAATCTTTAGGAGAAAGGGACTGGCATACAATGGAGTAGTTACCCTCGCGATCTACATATTGTGGAGTGGATTAGGAGCAGGGAAAAACACTCTCTTCTCGCCGGAGACAGCCACCACGATCATGACCATGCTTGTATGTTGCGCGCATTGGTCTCCCGAACAGGCGGTGAGCCTTTGCATTGGAGAAGGTGAGCTGCAATTGTGACAACAAGGAGAAGAAGATGGTGAGAAGTAGCAGGAGAAGGAAGGAGAGGAGGAGGCATTTGCAGGTGCAGGGTGTCCTCCAGAGAACTATTTTTAAGAACTATTCATTGTCTAGTTTCATTGTAAGCCATAGCATGGTGTTCCTTTTATCTCTTATCCTTTCATGTGTGTTAATGACCCAATATCATTTCTGTCTTCTTATCTTATGAGCATTGCTTCTCTCTTCTCACAGTGTGGATGAGGTTGTCCCCTTTCAACCGCAACAAATAGTGCCTCGACGAAAAGAAGAAATTATCATAATCACACTACGAGAAGCAGCAAATTAACAATACTTGTCATCAATTAGAATCTGAATAGTTTTAACATTATTAATTTTAGACATGGTATGTTACGTGTATGTGTGTGTGAACTTGACAAAATATTTCATTCCGCCTTTTTTTGAGTTTTTCTAATAACATTATACCTCTGACTTTTTAGCAATTACATTTTCATTTCTACATTATGGAAAATCACGATATTATCTTTATGTTGATATAAGTGCAAGTGTACTAATAAATGGTAGTATTATGAGTTTTGTAAAAATGGAAGGGCATACATGTAATTGTACAAAAAGAGAGGTATAAATGTTATTCGAAAAACTTGAAAGGAACCAGTGTAAAAAGCATTTCAATATATAAAAAGGGATTATTCAATTATTTGTGTATACCAGTCAACTCGGTTCATCCCAGTTGGAGCATGCAAACTAAACTAATGATACAACGCTTCGATTTTTTCTGGTTCTTATGAAATGCTGATGTTATCACGAGTTCAAATTCTTGGTCCAATTGGCTCGACCATAAAAATCCAAAATCGATACAGTACCCGATTTGATGTCCGATTCGATTTTTAAAACCTTGAACGAGAGTTTTATATATCCGATTGGACAGGTTTCCAAGTTCGTGGATAGGTAAGCTGTTGTTTTTTCTTTGTATATTGCAGTAGCTAGGCAGTTTTCATCAACATCAACAAATGCTATTCTTCAAAACACTAAAAATGAGGATCTTAGAGCTTGGTTGTAAGAAGAAATTCCAACAGCCTCCAGGGGTTCGTTTGGTTGCAGGGTTGGGTTGGGGGTACACCGGTGTACCCCTCCTTCCAACCCTCCTAACAGTTTACCATTTATAAGGTTACCCCAACCCAAACCAGCAACCAAAAAGACCCTAGATATCACACGGGGATTCGGCACGGTAAATCCACAATTAAAAAAAATCAAAAATACTCCCTCGAAAAATAGATTCAAAGAGGACCTCAAATGCAAATGCAATCCAAAACAAGGTCCACGACTGGTACGGGCTATCCGAAACAAAGCCCACGAGGTTATCCAAAAGGCCCACGAATCCACCAATCCGAGCTTCATGAATGGGATGCCTGAATCCATTTATAAAATCACTACTCAAATCCACACATTTATTAAATGGATAGTCCTAAACGGATACATGTATTCTCATCGGATATCCATGTACCTAATAAATATCCACATATATAATATAAGAGCAATCCGAAACTAACCATTCACATAATATATTCTTAGAAAAGATAATAAAAATATGTTATATAGAAATTTCACATACATCCAATATAGAATCAATTCTAGAGCGGTTAAGGACATAAATTATTTGCGATGCTGGAGAGATATATTAAATGGTAATATTGCAGATGCAAAACACGTCGACACTAGTTGGTACATAACACATAGGGCTCGTTTGGTTGTTGGGTTGGGGTGGGTTGGGATAACATGATGGGAATAATAGCTATTTGGGATGGTTATGAGGGTTGAAGAGGGTTGGAATAAAGAATGTGATGTGATGTCATTATAATTTATGATAGAATTCCATCCCAAGAAAAGAGAGGGGTAATCCGGGTTACCTCGGGGTAACCTGGGGTAACCCGGTTATCAAACGAGCCCATAATGTGCGAAGTTAGAGTGGGGACATCAAACATATGCAATATATGTGCAGGAATATCATGAACTTATATTAATCGGATAGTTTGTCTCTATTGATTAAGTTATATGTATGTTAGAGGTATAAAAATAGAGTTGCATATGAATCGGTGAATGAATGAGAAGAAATATTGTGAAAATTTTATATAAGTAAGTTGAAAACAATTGGATATGGGTTAGGTTTGGCCAGCTTAAATGATGAGAAACACACCTGCGTGTATGCATGTGTTTATATATTCGAGTTTGGGACAGATTTTGATTTACATATCCACAAGGAAATCCCAAATCCGAACCCGCATAGGTAGTAAATTTCAAACACAAACTCGTTCAAAAATAAATGGAATGGATTTTGAATCACTAAATGGAGCAGGTTTAGGTTGGGTGTCCAAAGGATGCACACATTGACATGAAACACAAAAAGAGCACAAAAAAGGGAGAAATGAGTGAATGCCTTGTAGTAGTAATAAGCTAAAATGTTTTCGAAATCAAGAGAAAGAAGGTGGGGCACAAAGAGGATTTGGAAACAACAAGTTAGTTTCCCCATCAATTGCATAATTGCATGTAAAAAATTATATTTCTTGGGCAACTGTAAGTGCCTAATAACGGAATAAGAGCTATCTTTGATCCACTTTCTTCTGTGGCGTTCCTTCCAAATCCATCACCAGGTTGATGCCAGCTTTGATTTCACTAGCCAAAATGATGTGCATTTCGTGAAATCATCCGGGGTAATGAAGAAAATTTCAAGATTAGGGTTACAACAGAGAGAATTTACAATGAATATAGACAAGACAAAAATATGCTCTCTGTTTTGCTATAACCTCCATACACAAAGTGTAACACCCATACTTTCAAAGACAGTCTCACATTTAAAACTCACAAAATGTGAGAGTGTGTTATAAGTAGTGGAGATTACTACTTGACAACTTGGACTTAAGTATTTTGGGTAATTGTTAATGGATCCATTTCAAGTTTGAACCCAACAAGTTGTCATTGTCAATTTTCCTCGATAACGGATAGAGAAACTAAGTTTGGGACGTTACAAATGGTATCAGAGTCAATTTCGCTCTGATATTGGAAAGGGATATCCGAGAAGTGAAGCCACCCCTACAAAGAGATAGGGAGAAATGACTACTCAAAGCGTGCAAGCGCCACTATCACTGGGAATAAGTAATTGATCATGTCGCAACGAGAACGTTACGAATAGAAATGGGGGAGGTTGTAATAACCCCTAAGATAGTTCCACATTTAAAAGTCATAAAGTGTGAGAGTGAGTTATAAGTGGTGGGGATTACTGCTTGACAACTTGGGCGTAAGCATTTTTTGTGGTTGTCAATGGATCTATTTTGAATCCGAACTCAACAAGTTGTCAGAGTCAGTTTTCCTTAATAACAGATTTGGGACCTAAGCTCGGGATGTTACAAATGGTATTAGAGCCAATTTTCCTTTGATAGTGGAAAGGGTTATCCGAGAGGTGAAGTCACCCCTACAAAGAGATAAGGAGAAATGACTACTGAGAGTGTGCATCTAGGGTTGCTAATCGAACTGAATTTGTCCGTATCCAATTATAGTTCGTTCGATAATAATTCGAAAAATGTTTCTTCGTTTCTAAACGAACTGAACATAAACTTTAATTTTTATTTCGATAGCTTAAAGAATCGAACATGAACATAATCTATGTTCGTTCGATAAACGTTTGAGCAATATATGTATATGTATGTATTTGTATGTGTAACTTCGTATTTATACACATGATAAATTTCGATGTTAAAGAAATTGTGTTATTTATTCGGCTTTGTACCACTTTAATTTGAATAATTTCTTATTTTTACTGCTTATCAAACATTGTTATTGAACTCAAGTTTCAAACTTATTCATATAAATTAGTTTTAGTTATGTTAAATTGTTAACGAACTATTATTGAACCGAACACGTCTGTTTTCTAAACGAACTCGAACTCGAATATATCCTAATGAACATTTATCGAATCGAACTCGAACATAGATTCGTTCGTTGCAGTTCGATTCGATTAGCAACCCTACGTGCAGCCGTCATTTTCACTGAGAATAAATAATGGACAATGTCGCAACGAGGACGCTACAAATATAAGTGAGAGAGGTTGTAGTAAGCATACCTCCAAAGATAGTTTCACATTTAAAACTCATAAAATGTGAGAGTGGATTATAAGTGGTGGGGAATACTACTTGACAACTTGAGCTTAAGTATTTTGGGTGATTGTTAATGGGTCTATTTAGAGTCGAACCCAATAAGTTATCATGGTCAATTTTCCTCGATAACGGATCGAAGACCTAAGTTTGGGACGCTATAAATGTATTGTAACACATATACCCTCAAAGATAGTCGCACATCTAAAACTATTAAAGTGTGAGAGTGAGTTATAAGTAGTGGGGATTACTACTTGACAACTTAGACTTAATCATTTTGGGTGTTGTCAACGGATACATTTGGGCCTGAATCCAATCGGTTGTTAGGGTCAGTTTTCCTTGATAACGTACCGAGGACCTAAGCCCAAGACGTAACAAACAGTATCAGAGCAGATGTCCCTCTGATAATGGAAAGGGCTACCCGAAGGGACCTAAATCGGGAGCGTGCATCTGCCACTGTCACTGGGAATAAGTGATGGGTAATGTCGCATCGAAGAGGTTGCGAATATAAGTGGAGGATGTTGTAACATTCATACCTCCAAAGATAGTCCAACACCTAAAACTCACGAAGTGTGAGAGTGAGTTATAAGAAGTGGAGATTACTACTTGACAATTGATGGGGACTTAACCATTTTGGTGGTTGTCAACGGATCAATTTGAACCCGAACTTAACAAATTATTAGAATATGTTTTCCTCGATAATGAATGGGGACAAATTATTAGAATATGTTTTCCTCGATAATGAATGGGACCGAAGTCGGGAACGTTACATAAAGAAACACCCACTAGCGAATTAAAATTCAATATTAAGTTGGGTAAATTACAATTAGATCTCCACACTTGTTGCTCGGTAACAATAATGTGGTCCACAAAATTCCAGTCGCAATGATTCTCTGCTGTAACAACTCTTTTTCACAGTTACATCGAATTAATGGCATTCAGAATTCACCAAAATAAATAAAAACACCATTTGTACTCTTTCCCAATCCCTAGACCTCTTCCACAAGTCCCAAAATCCAATCGAGCGTATGAAGAAGGTGAGGCAAGGTCATGATCCAAGTTTCAACCTTGTCGCAGATCCGCGGAGCTGTTCAGCTTCCGCTGGCGTCATGGCTGCCGTTTCAGGTAAGGATCCGTGAAGCTTCGAGCTTCGAAATCCAGGCGAGACATCCTTTTCTGTATGAATCACTTTCTAGGTAACGACTCTCACCTTCCATTTCTTCTTGGATCTTCTGATCTTCATCTCTCTTCTTCTAAATATTCCTTTGTTTTCAGTCCTCCTGTTATACATCGTTTTTGTTTTTAGTCCTTCTGCTGTACTTCGTTTCTTCTCTGTTGTTCCAGAGATAGGATCGTCTGCCGTGCCATGGACCGCAGTAGACTCTTCTGCAAGCTCGACAGTTTCGTGGGAACTGCTCGATCAAGATCGAACGGCTCTCGAGCCTGCAGCAGGGTCTCTGCTGCAGCCCATGGCGCAACAACGATCCAATCTCATTGTTCCAATCCAGTGCGTGGCACGTTTATGTTTTTTCGAATATAGATTTATCTACTATGATCAGCTCATATATAAGAATCGATCCATTTATTTCTCTATTTCTATCGCAAAGAATGCCCATGTTCATATTGTCAATTCTTGAATGATACATGTTCTCGGTGAAGTTTTGGGAGTTACGCCAAAAATAATGCCACATCGAAAACTCACGAAAAGTGAGAGTGAATTATAAGTGGTGGATGTTACTATTTGACAAGTTGTTCTAAACCATGTCAATGACAACAAGTTGTCACGGCACATTTTTCTCATTAACAGATTCGGTACACAAGCACGATACGCTACAAATTGGTATTGAAGCATGTTTCCTTTGATAGCGAAAAAGGCTCCCCGAGAGGTAGAGCCAATCCTACAAAAAGCTAACAAGAAAAGCCACCCGAAACATGCAGACGTTATTGTAACTGCGACTAAGTATTGTGTCATGTGACAACGAGGACGTTGCGAATAATGTGGAGAGTGGGTTATAAGTGTTGGGCATTATTACTTGATAACTTAGCTTAAGCATTTTGGGTGGTTGTTAAATGAGTTCACTCGAGTCCGGCCCAATAAATTGTCATTATCAGTTTTCCTCGTTAGCGGACCGAGGACATAAGTCCGGGACATTACTAATTTCAAATTACACATCCAAAAAGTTCTGACCATTACATTACATAACCATGTGTTAACTTTTTTCAACATCCTTCTGTTAACATTTTTGCTCTTCCAATCCATCAAATTTGTAAATATTGTTTCTCCTTTCTCTTCCCATCATCTTCTATCAAGAGAAGCGCCAATTCCATGCACATCCATATACTTCCTGATGCTCTTCTCATACTCCATGGTAGCACTCAGAACTTTGGTCCCATCCTACCACATCTGATCATAGTTAAATGCGACGGTGAACGTCACTTTAGATGTACAAAATTATTACTCGTCCGCCAAACATGTGGATGCACAAGTTAATTAGAGGGACAAATAACTTATAACATCTCAGGCTTAGGTCACTAGACCATTATCATTGAAAAATGATCTTAACAATTTGTTGGATTCCGATCCGATTGGACTTATAGAAAACTGTCCAAAATACCTAGGCCAAATTGTCAAATAATAATTCCCACCAGTTAAAGTCCACACACACTTTGTAACTTTACAATGCAGGGTTATTGAATATTTGAATGTAGGGTTGTATTTGGAGATTGAAGTGCTACAACTTCATCCATTTATATTTGTAACGTCCTCGTTGCGATTTAACCAATCGCTTAATCCCACTGATAGTGGGGGTTGCACGCTCCAGGTAACCTTTTCCTCATATCTGTTTGTGGAGTTGGCTCTATCTCTCGGGTAGCCATTTCTACAATCCAGGGAAATTTTCCTCGATAATTGTCCGAAGACGTAAATCCGAGACATTACATAACTACTGAGACAAAATCCCTTTACCAATAAGCTAAACTGACTTGGATAAATGAAGCAAGCTAGGATATTTGGAAATTATTTAATTTCATGTCCATGAATACTGATCCTGATTGTTTCCTTTGGAATCTCGTTGTGTATAACACGATAAAAAAGGGAAGAATTATTTCTCCATAGGTTAACAAGATCACATGGGCGTATGGAACAAATGGTTTCCATCCAGAGTATCATCCTACTCTGCTTACATCCCTTCCTAAATAAATGACAGATTAATGAGTGGTTTCTCCCTTGCTCATTGCTAACACTTTGCCCCAGATTGCATCTTCATGAAAAACATTTGGGATGCTTACTTCTCGCCAATGAATTTCTTCTTGATCACTAGTATTCACTTGGGTGGTTTAATTTCTTCTGAAACTAATTTGACCAATATCACATCATCATATATTAAATGTTGTTTGAAATAAGTTCAAAGCCATTTACTGCTAACCTACTTTGACTTTCATTTGACATTCAGATATTACGTACGTTGGTTCCATCTTTTATTTTATTACAGTCAACAATACCAAATTCTTGCATACGAGACCACTACCTGTTCTTCAAATCGCAAGATGCATTGACATATCAATATCTTGATTGTTTTAATTTGAACGTCGCGGTCGATATGTTATTTAATACGGAGTCAAATACACCCACCTTATGCATAATTAAAAGGGATTCTTACACCTATAACCTTGAGTAATTTCGCAATTACAATCATAACCCTACGTAATCATGAATTGCATGAGAAACCCTGAGTAATGCTTAACTCTTACATGACGTAACCATGTCTTATGTTCTGTTTGAGATGGTGATTATATTTGACGGTTTTCATATAAAAGACAAAACCACCCCTAATATTCATTCTTATTTGCAAAACATGACATCCTTCTATATTCATCATCTGAGAGGCGCTGGGAGACGGAGATAGAGAAAGCTGCTGAAGGAGGTGGTAGGCGCGAGAGGTGAGGGTCGTAGGGAGGCAGAGGGGGCTGCTGGAGGAAGTGATCACTGCAAGGATTCGTCAGGTGTTGCAGGCGTTGAGACTGAGACTTGCAGGCGGTGGGAGAGGGTGAGACGGGGCGGGGGGTTGCAGGAGCTCTCCTTCTCGACATCGACGCTTCCCCCTCTCCCGTACCGAAGCCCACCCCTCTCCCCCTGTCGAGAGCTCCACCTTTTCATCCCATGCTTCGAAGACCCAGGATCAATCCATGTGTGCCCCCCACCCGATCCCCCGAGATCGCCCACTCATCCCCTTCGGAATCCCACTCGAATCCCCACGCCCCGCTCTCGTCGACCTCTACAAGCAACGACCCCCCTCTCCCCGGCCCCGACAACATCTGCTCCGCAACACCCCCAACCCGTCGTCGTCTGCAGGCAAAGCACCCCCCCCCCAACCAGTCGATCGACCTCTGCAGAGGTCGACCGACCGACAACCTTTGCAGGCTCCAAACCTTCCTCCCGACCTCTGCAGAAGCCCTCTTCGGCACGCGCGTCGACCGACCACCCCTGCCTCTACAAGCAAAAGCACCCCCCTCCCCCCCCCAACCCCGGGCCCTGCGTCGATCGGCCATCTCTACAAGCAAAGCCCCCAAGCCCCAACAAAGCCTCGCTCCCTGCAGACCCGCTGCGTTCCGCATGCAAGATTCCCACCCCCGCCACCGTCCTCCACCATTCCCCTTACCTCCGCGTGCAAATCCATCCGCCACTATCCTTCACCAACTATCATAGTCCAGCCCCCCATCCTAAATTTAGAGTCACGTTGGCTGCAGGTGTTGGCTCAAGAGAAAGATGTGGGATGTTTTTTTAAATTTAGAATAATCCCAGCCGTTAGATCGTTGATTGGTTAGATTAACCCAATCTTATGGTTGAGTTAACGAAATAAAGTAGCGGAAGGTTATAAGGTAAGACGACACACTTATTCAAAGTTCTGAGCGTAATTCACGATTATATAAAGTTATGAATGTTATTATGAAATTACTCAGAATTGTGGGCGTAAAAATCCCTAACTAAAAAAATATAAGAATTGTGGGGTCTAAAGACGCCCAACTTCAAAGCTATCGAAACGCGATGTCCTCACGAGCGTCCACAGTATGTCAAAAACAACGTGAAAACAGAAGCAAAACAGAGGACGTCTTCTTCCTGTTGATTCCTGGCAGGAGGAGAAACTGGTAGCAATCATCATCTCTCTCAGAAAACGAAGCACCGGCAGTTAACATTTTTGTCTAATTATTACGTCATGATTATTGATTAAGAACTCAGAACAAGTGATGAAATTGCCGTTACTTGAATAGAATCGAATCGAATGAATCAAACTTTAAGTACTGACTAACTAATATATATTAGCTAGATCCTTTATTTCATCAAGGAAAGCAAAGAGTGAGGACAGAAAGCCCTCATGCGAGAAAATCTTCGAAGCTCCAGAGCTGCAATGGCACATCCTGCGTGTAGTTCCCGCTGTTGAAGTTGCCCACGCGAACCTCATCGTCGTCGTCCCTTCCACCGTAGGGCTCCTCTTCCTGCAGGAAGTTCATGAACTTGTTGATGGCCTCGAGCTCCTCGGACAGCTTCGCATCGCCGCGGAAACCGGAGGACGAGAAGCTCTCACTGGCAGCAGAAGCCCCGCCGGAAGGAACCACATTGGAAGAACCCTCCAGAGAGCTACCGGCACTGGTAGCGGCAGGAGACCACGATGAGTTGCTGTTGCCAGTGCTGTAGACCTGCTGCGGATAGATCGGCGCCGCCTGCTGCTGCGGCTGCTGCTGGTCGTCCAAGTAGAAGTGGTCCTCATTGGGGAAGTTGACCTTGGCCTTCTTCCCGCGGATGCGCAGCGCCTCCCTGTCGTAGGCGCGGGCGGCCTCCTCGGCGGTGTTGAAGGTGCCGAGCCACACGCGCACGCCCTTCACGGGGTCTCTGATCTCCGCGGCCCACTTGCCCCACGGCCGCTGCCGGATGCCTCGGTAGAGGTTCTTCTTCTCACGTTCCCTCTTTTTGCCTGTCACTGTACAGTTGAACAAAACCATCGTTGGTATCATCAGTAAAGAACCGATGAGTCAACAGACTATTGAAGTGGGTTTGAACAACAGACTACAGACCTGGAGTGGAGTCAGTCCAGATGTCGGAGGCAGTGACGAGGTGGTGGCGAGACGAGGAGTGGTTGGAGGAGGCGGGGATGAGGTTGGAGAGGATGGCGCCGCCGCACATGTTGCCGGGTGTGATGGAGACTTGATTGTGCAATGGAGAGCTGGTGTTGGGTTGGGTTGGGGAGAGGTGGGATGGTGATATATATACGACTCTGGAGGGGTGAGGAAGGTTCTGGGAACGTGGGGATAGAGAGGAAATGGAGGGCGCATGTTGGCTTTATCTGAGAAAGGGAGAGGCAGCCGCAACGCAACAGGTCGTAAGGGATGAGCGCTTTGTCATAGGAGGCTTCCAGCAGTGTGCATGGCGTTGAACAAGACAAAGGAAAGCAAAGGAAAGGAAAGCGTCTACGATACGACTCTCCGCGGTAATGGATAGGATGGCCGTCGTAGAACACGCGCATTTGATGGGGAGAGATCCACTCCTTGTTGGTCTCTATCGCTTTCGCTCGCGTTTACTCTTCCTCGTTTGGAGTTGCTCTCTGATTGCTTCCGACTTCCTCTGTTTTCGGATTTTTACGTTTATGCATTTATGCCCCTTAATTTATATGAGTATATACGGTCATGTAAATCATGTAATTAGAGAGGCTTTTGAATACCCTTCTGGCCTCCAAACGTTGAACATGCACACTACAACGAAACTACATTTTAGTGAATTTTTTTCAAAATCTATCACTAAATCAATCGTGTTAAATATATAACAATGATATGATTCTTTACAAATTAGTTTTTACTCTTGAAATTAGCGATAAATATCATATATGTTGCTATATAACAATGATATGATTTTATACTAATTATTTCAGTGATTTTTTTATGAAAAATATCATCATGTATTTTCATCACTATATCTCTCTAAGATGTCATTCAAAATTTGTCAAAAATAAAGATTCTTATGCCCTCCATCTAGAACAGGTAATTTTAGAGGTCTTAGAATTGCTATAATTAACATCTTCAAGATGGAGGGCATCTGAGTCTCTGTTTCTGACAAAATTTGAATGACATGTAAGAGGGATATAGTGATGAAAATACATGATGATATTTTTAAAAAAACAAAATATTTCAGAGAAAATTGGTGGGGGCAGCCAGTTGGCTACCCCGAGTGGGGAGCCCCATTAAACCCTTTATAAACACCTAAATATATTTTAAACCTTTAAAAAATAAAAAGTATTGTCCTTGTATACATTTTCTGGATTTGTACATCATGATTATATATTATAATATTTATAATATACATCTTTATACATATAGTTGTGTATATATAGCTATCTTATATCTTAAAAAGAAAAGGAAACTAAAAAACTACAAAATTAAAAAGGAAATAAAAATTAAAATTTTTAAAACAAAATAAAAAAACTATAAAATTAAAAACATATAAAAAATAATTATAATAAAAAACCCACAAAATAATTAAAAATGAAAATACACAAAAACACCTAAGTAGGTTGCTCATTTATCTCTACTCCCTTTTGCTTTCTGTGGTTCGACATTCTACATACTTTTTCCTATACACATACTCTGTAGAGTTAAAATAAAATAAATTTTGACTCACTTCACTTTGATTGCTTTAATTATCTTGTGTGGGTTGATTATTGTTTGAATTAGCGGTTCGTGTTTGGTCGCCCCATCGATGGTGTTCTCACCTTATGTAGGATACCAGATGGACTCAAAACTCCTTGTTTAACAAATGGTGTCGTTCCCGAGGAGCAATGGTGGTATAGAGTAGAATAGCCTGCTTGGTTTTTATTACCATTTTCTGCTATATCATTGATTGCTCATTTATCTCTTTATTCTTTTTTCTACCTATATTGTTCTTACCATATTTCTTGTTTGAATTTGTTACGAGGAATCACTTATCGAGGGAGAGTTTCCTAGGAGACTTACTACACCAGAGAGACGTGGAGATTGGTGTTTCTTCACCCACCATAAGGAGAGAGCTGCAGAGGAGGAGGACAAGGAATCATCATAGAAACTTAGCTTAGAAATAGTTTAAATTTTTATGAGAGTGATTTGTTTCATAATTTGTTAATATAGGTACTTTAGATACTTGAATACTCTTCAGACCTATTTTACTAAGTGTTTGTTCACTTTGGGGTCCGCATCATTTTCTCATATTTTCTTCGCCTTCTACTTCTATCCCTTCCAATTTTTCTCCTTATTTTTGTTTGTTTCCCATGATTTGAGATTTATGTCATTCTTTTATTTGTTTTACGTGGTTGAGCCCATAGTTCTAAGATTGCTTGATTCGGTAATTAGGTCCAAAGCCCTAATTATACGCATGTACCTATAGTCTCTATGCTTGGACTTAGATCGAATTTTGATTGGTTACCCGGATTTGAAATCATGTTCCATGAGAGAATCAATACATCGCTTGCAAGATCCGATTTATTGGAATGCGATGACTCTCCAAGATTGGTCTTGTGGTATTTTATCTAAGCAGTTCAACAAATATGTTCTTCACGCTCTTCCACCAAGACAGGTTCTTATGGGAAGAGTGGTGATGATGCACTCAACAACTCGGGTTAAGTAAACAAATAATCAAGGGTCATTGTGACATGAATCACCGAGCTCGGTCAATCAAGAAAAATAAGCCACTCAATCAAATCAAACAATGAATCACAAATGTAAGCGATTCGCTATTTATTTTACATGGTATAACAACCAGGGTCGAACACAAGGAGCACGAGAAAACTTACGAAGTAGTCAAATCTCAGAAATGAAACAACCTATTTTTAGTGGTTTTTAATTTTGTAATTTTTTTATTTTAATAAAGAAGCAAAATAAACAAATAAGAGAATAAAGCAACACACAAGTCTTTTTGGATTTTTCTTTATTGCTAAAAATGTTCAGAAAATTCAGATAAAAATATTTATGGGTTCTTAAGACTTTGAAATATTTTTGGTAATTTTTTGGGGTTTTGCAAATATTTTTATAATTTTATAAAATCAAACAGTGACTAAAAGATCAAACAGTGCACAACCAAGAGTAAATTACAAATTAAATATAATTAAAATGCCCTAAAATCCTGGGGAGCAATTTTATGAAAAACAGATGTAAAAGGCTACAAACAGACACTGAAAAGGGATTTTTTTATTTTTCTTGGATTTTATAGAATTTTTATGAGTTTTTAGATCTTTTATAGTTTTTAGGTTTTTTATAAGGAATTTTCAAACAAAAATGCTACTGAAACTAAAACCATATCAAAACACGCTAATATGCATTTTTTTAGATTTTTAAGACAGTTTTTCGAATTTTTATGGGTTTTAAAAAATGAACAGGACACTTTTTATAGGTTTTTTATTTTTTAAAAAAAATGTGATGAAATTAGTCCACAAAAATTACACTAAATTTTACACATCAACAGGAGTCTAAGGTAATTTTTACTAAGTAAGAGGCAGGCAGTTTACAGGGACCTCAATGTAATTAAAATGAAGTACGGGGCCAGACAAGAACACAGTTAACAAGTATAGGGCCTAAGATGCAAAAGTACAGGTATTCACAACCAGAACACATGATCCAAGCTCAGAGGGGCATACATGTAAATATCAAAACCTTTCATTCATTCATAACATCATAAAAGTTCAAGCAAGAGTATGCAAATAACCCAAAAAGTCACGCGTATGACCACGTGATACATACAAAGGACTAAGATGCAAATACTAAAAACTCAGGGTCCAAATTGTAAATGTTTCAACCTACCGTATTTATTTTTTAGACTAAAGGGAAATGCTAAAACGAGCAAGGGTCGAAAGAAAATATACCCCTAGGGCACGTGCGGGGCACATGGGGTCTCTGGCGGCTCTGATCGTCCCTTGGAAAAGATCTGACGGCTCTAGCGTATCGGGGACGTAAGTTTGTGATTCGCTGCTACAGTACGGATCTGACGGTTCTGAAGGCGGTATGGATGTATGGCATATATCTTTCCCAAGCCCTGATCAAACTGTTATGAATAGGGGCATGGATGTACGGTCTGGATCAGATCTGGGGGCGAAGCTCCTGATCGTCGGCAAAGAAGGACCCTGGATGAACTCGTCGAGGGGGAACTTCAACGGGGCAAGGATGGAATTCCAGCACTCCGATGAAGACTCAAAGGTGTCCAACAAGGTCATAGACGTGCTCTGCGTCTGGTGGGATGCTCCGATGAATTAGCTAGCAGTCGGATGAGCGGGACAAGGTTACTCCTCTTGCAGCTGCTCCTCCTGAGCAGTTGGGGATTCAGATGATTCTCCCCGCGCGTACGGGTACTGCAAAGGGTAGAGCGACTCGGAGGGATCTCTCCGGTCAGGTTATTGATGGGAAACACAGAGAAGTGTAGGGGAATGGAGTTCGACCTCCGACGAACGTGGAGGGAGGAGGTCTCGGCCTTAATCTCGACTTGAAGGTCGAGTCTAAAGGGGGCAGGTTGCGTAGGAGGATGGCTGATGATGCGTAGTATCGATCAAAATGGAAGGATACGTGAGATGGAGCCCCGACTGGATTGTCGGAGTAAAGGAACCACGACGGAGACAGGGAAGAAAGATAGAAATGAACTGGGAAATGCAAAAGCTAAAGTAGATACATGAAGGTTGAAACACGTTCTAAAGCTTCAGGCGAGGGTGGATGTCGGGGTAATGGCCTCGACTACGTTGCGGCAGACAGGGAGGTTGCTCGCAACGGAGTCCGGCCACGATGGTCGAGTTGCATCGTCACTGCACCAAATCGATCTCCAAAGGGTGCTCCAGACAACTGTCACTTAGCTGGAGGTGACTAAGGGTCGAGATGGGTGAGGAACGAGCTGTCGCGCTTGGAGGTGTAAGAGAGGGTTTTATACGCTAAGCGAGAGTCTAGAAGGATCGATGCGGAGCACGAAACCCTAAGGTAGCGTTTGGTTCGCGGGTTACCTGTGGGTTAGGGGAGTTTACCTCCCTTAACCCACATCCCACTCTCTCCCCGTGGGCCCCACTTTATTCCTTTTTTAAAAAATTAAATAAATCAATTTTACATCATCAATCATATTAAAAAATAATATATTATACCATCATATCATATAAAAATTATAAACTACTCCACTTCTACTCCCTTTTCCAAATTTCAATACAATCACATCACAATAACTACTCACTTTTTCAAACTCCAATACAATCATATCACCCCAAACCCACTTTAAACCCACCCCCAGTTTAACCCTCTATCCAAACACCAAAACACAAAAATGGGTTACCCTCTACCAGTTTAACCCGCCAACCAAACACACCCTAAGGAAATCTGGATAATTCTAGGGATCCGCGAGGATCACAGAGGTCTGAGGAATCACGGATCCAAGGATCGAGGAAAGAAGAGCTCAGAATTGGGCAGGAAAAATTGGAAAAAGAGCTCCGATGAGGAGGCTCCGACCCGACCCGAGCTAGGAGGGAGCATTGACTGGAGTCAACAAAACTCCAGGACCAATCATAAAATTAGAATTTACAAAATAATTATAAATTCAATAAAAAAATAGCAGATGAATTCAAAATAAAAAGTGTACAAAATAAAAAATGTTTATTATTTTTCAAACTATTTTTTGTGATTTTTAATTATTTTTATGAAAAATAAATTATTGTATATATAATATATAGTATTATATACACGTATAATATACCTATGTATTATGTACACATATTTTTATTATTTTATTTTTATACAAATACTCTTTTTTTATATTTTATTTATTTATAACATATTTTTAGGAATATAAATTAATTTTTATTTTATTTTTATACATTAATAAGGGTACATAATAAATAGAGGGTGTAATATATATACATGTCTTTTATACAATGAATGGAGAATTTTAATTTTAATTTTATTTAATTTTTCTGATTTTTATTATCTTTTTATATTATTTATAGAAATATATACAAGGAGTGAAAATAATAATTTAATTTTATTTTGTCAAAAATAAGTATGTACAAATATAGGTAGTATGCACAACACATAGTGAACCCTATCTCTCTCTACGTATTTTATTTTATGATCAGATCAAGGCTTGACCTTCTCTTGGGGTTTTGGTCACTCTGTATTTATTCTAAATACATCATTCCTTTTCTTTCCTTTATTCTTTTATTTTTCCAAAAATGCATGCTAAATGTGCAATACTAACTCGGGCATTCAAATTGCTAAATTATTGTATTTAAAAGTAATCACATGATGTTTTGCTAAGAAAAAGAGCTAAAATAATATAATAAAGAGTGAGAATTAGGGATTCATCAAGTGGCGATCGTTATCATCTACAGGGTTGAACAATGGAAAGAAAAGGTCGCGGTCTTGACCCGGGAGGTGGAGAGATCACATGAGAGGGAGGACCAGTTATGGGATACAGTCCTCCAGAACACACAGATGATGGATCGACTTCATAGGTTGATTGAAGAGTTGTCTGGATGGTGTCTTATTCCTCCACATCGTGAACGTGATGACAATGATCCACTTACTTATGATGATGCACCTCTTAGCTAGCTTTAGAATTTTTGTCAATTATCTAGGAAATTGTATAGTCTGAAGTGTTGAAACAACTACTTTTTTGGTGAATGTAGTTTTTTATGTATTGTGTTTGAACATTTTATCCAATGAATGTATGATATGTTGGTAGTGTTTGAAGTTTTGATGTGTATTCTTTGATCGAAGAGATCTAAATGCTTTGGTATGTTTGAATCTCTTCCATATCTTTTCTACAGAGATAAGGAATGTGGAGCAAAGGGATATGATGAAGAGGATGAGGATGAGGAGGAGGAGGAGGAGGGGAGGACTAATAGTAGCAACATCTGCTGCTGAACAACGACAGTTGCTGTTGTATTTTTTTACAGGAGATATTCTCGACGATTATATAACCATAGAGTATGCCAAGGTGCTAACCTTATCAGTGGTTTCCCTAGCCACTGATAATGTATTTTTGGTAGGTTTATGTTCCCTGAAGACACTTATTCTTGACGGTTAGTCTATTTGAGGTGGTCAACAGTGAGAGGAGATTGACGTAAATGTCATTTGAAGCGCAACCTTTCTTTCTGAAATCCTCCTCTATCTGTTGCAGGTCAACATCTCCTTCCCCTTCTTCAAACTCCGACTCGTATTTTTCATATCCAAACCTACGATAAAATGTGGAACAAGATCCATTTTTCTTCATATCTAACTGATTCCTTGGTTCTCGACGCACCATTCTCGGCGGATGGCTACTTATGCCGGTGGTTAGCGGCGACCGAGCAAAATGTATATTCTAGTAGTGATAGTATATTAATAAAGTTTATAGTAGATAAAGTAGAGTAGAGTAAACTAATGTAGATTACACTAAAATAAAGTAACTTTAGGACTAGATTTTTTTTGAAATTTGAACATTTATTATGTTAAATAATCTCTTTAAGATCTTATATTTTATTTGCATGTTTTGAGTTTGCTCTATTTATGTTGAATGTTTATGATTCGAAAATTATGTGTTTCCACTATTGCATAACATTCATTGCTTTGTTACATATCATGATATATATAACAATGTTAACATCTACGTAGCATGATGCTCACAACACCTTGTGTATGTGAATGTGTGAGAGAGAGTGAGTGTGTATTTGGACAACTGGACGAAGGGGATGGTCATTTCACCATCTCTTTAAGCTCATTGAACCGTCCACATTGAGCGTAGGAGGATAAATAGAATGGTCTGGTGGGTTTCAAGGGATGGTCACGATAGTTCCTTTTAGTTAGCGGAGGGGATGGTCGCGAGCATGCACATAGAGTATAGGTTGTACTCTTGAAGGAGGACAAATGGGATGGTCCAGTGGGTTTAAAGGGACAATCGTGATAGTCCCCTCTATAATGAACAAAATGGAAGATATCGTTCAGCCATAGGGGATGATTGCGACCATACCTTCAGTGCTGATCAGAGGGAACAATCATGAGCATCTCCTATATGGTCGAAGAAGGGATCGACACCACCATACCATTCTTTAAGTTAGAGGGTGATGAATCCACGATTCATCGCCTTTATTCTTTTATTTTAGCCTCTTTTCCTTAGTCAAATACCTGTAAATAACCACTAATTTCATAAAATTACCATTCTGCATGCATTTGTTAAATATGCATTTTTAACACTTTTTGTACATAAATAAAAGAATAAAGAAGAAAAGAAAAAGAAAAGGATGTGTTTATGCAATAAATACAGACTGACCCAAACCCCGAGAGAAGGTCAAGACTTGACCTGATCGACCAGGAATAAAGTAGGGGGAGATAAGGTTGTCTGTCAGAAAATCCAAAAAAAATATCTTGTACATATTTTTCATGTATATCTGTATAAATCTTACATTATTTTATTTGTATATAATTTGACCTCAAACTAACTATTTTTGTAAATAAAAGTTGTGAATAAAATTGTGTTATAAATAATAAAAATATTTGTAAAATAAAAAAATTGTATATATTGTAAATAATTACACCCAGAAAAAGCCGCAACGTGATAATTGAAACATCAATTCCGGCTCCATATGAGCTCAAATCGAATCAAACCCACTTCCATCATACTATAAATTGAATTATCTTTCAAATGGCTGTGGTTTCATATTTTTTGAAGTTACGGTTAAAAAGTCGGTTTTTTGGGGTGTATTGTGCAGTTTACCCATATATATGTGTATATAATTATTAATATTTATTTTTACTTAATGTATATATTATAAATATTGTTTTCAATAAAAATAAAAATTAAAATAAAAAAAATCTTGTATAAAAATTATTTCCTTATTTGCACCTATGTACATTATATCTTATGTATATAATATATGTATGCCACTAACTTCCATTTATAAAATCCACCAAAAAATTTTAATTACCTAACATTAATTAATTAATTTAAATTAATTCCGAATTTGGTATTTAATCATTTGATTTTATTTGATTTATGTGACTTAATAAGCTACCATATATACATGATTTGATTTCGTACCTTTAATGGCCACCATTAAGGTGGCCAATTAATTTTTTAATTTATTTAATTTATTAATTTCGAATTTCGTAATTAATTAATTAATTAATTAATTAATTTAATTATTTTATTAATCCATCCAATAAACACATTCCTTTTTTGTAAATATTTTCCTTTTTTGATTTTTTGCCTCTTTTTAATGGGCTCCTCCTCCCTCCTTCACATTTGATCAATCTTTGGAGAGAGGAGCCCGACCTCCGAGAAGCTACTCGTCGAAGAAGGGTGCTTAGCCTCCGAGCCGTCCGGTGACAGCGCTCGGTCGTAGTCGAGGCCACAATAGCATTTCCAATCTCAAGGTGAGATCCCAACTTTATTTCCTGTTCTTTTTCATAGGTAATCGTAGTTCTAATTTTTCTCCTAGTTTATTAGTTGTTAGATCTTTAGGATTCACCAAAACTTTCACCACCTATTTCCGCCTCCGAAATCGATTTTTCAGATCATCTCCCGATCTCCATGCGTTCTATTTCTATCTCGCACAATCTTTCACCTCCGACCACGTACGGTGGTCGGAGTCCGTGGATCTATCCCTCATTACGACAAGATCCGATCATCTCACATATTCCATTTGTGCATAAATAAAAAGAATAAAAAAATTATCTTTTGGTTGTTTGTCTCTAACATCTGTTTTGCAGGAAAATCAAAATAAAAAAAAACATATATAAAAAAAATAAAAAATTCCTTTCCCTCTTTCTATTTCTATTTATGTTTCCTGTATAAAAAAAAAGAAAACAAACAAAAAAAACACATTTCTTTTTTTTCTCCTAACAGTGTCCTGCAGCAAATAAAAACAAAAAAAATAATAAAAAAAAACAACAACAACAACAACGCAGGGAACTCCTGCCGCTCGACCACCTGCAGCCCTCCACGGCGAGCCCCAGATCAGCGGCGGCGCCGCACCGCCTCTGCCCCGGCCCCGCTCCACTCCAGCGGCGGTGCCGCTGCGTCGTCACCCACGCACCCCTGCGTGCCAGGCGGCCGCGCGTGCGCCACCTGTGCACGCGGGGTTCCCTCCAGGTCGCCCCCCAAAGCAGCCGGGCCGACGTGCGGCGACTCACCCGCCAGCCCTTGGCGCCGGCCTCCTCCGCCTGACCGCGCCCCCTCGTGCGCGCGTGTCGCGCGGGCGGCGGCGCCGCACCGCCATCATCAACCCTCGTCCTCGCGCAGTGCGCGCGTGCCGCCAGGCCCGGGCGCCGCACCCCGCCACCGCCAAACCGCCGCGGTCTGATCCCCAGCCGACCTCCTCCGCGCGGGTCGCGCGCCTCCTCAAGCCCCATCACCCCCGCGCCACCGAGGGCGGTGCCGCCGACCCGCGTCTCCTGCGTGGCTCAACACCCGCGCCGCCCTTGGCGGTGGTCGGTGCCGCCTCCAGATCACCCGCGCCCCCGCGCGCCACTGCGAACCCGCCAACGCGCCTCCGCCCCCTGGTGCCGCGCGTCCTCCTCGCGCGCATGTGTCGCGCGGGCGGCGGCGCCGCACCGCCCCGCTCTCCTCCTTCCGTGGCCGCTGCAATCCCCGCTCCCGCGTGACCAACCGCCCTCGTTCAGCCCAGCGTCCATCCGCGGCGGCGGCACTGCATCCCTCTTTTGTGGAAACGAACAGAGGAAGAAGGAAAGCCCTAGGGCTTCATTTTGCTTTATTATAAAAAGGGGAAATTGCATCTTCAGTCTTAAATGTTTCAGATATCGCAAAGAGGCCCCCTCCAGCGAGCAAGTCACATGCCAAGTAACCGTCTACTGGGTAATTTGCAAATTCTGCCCGCATCTTTATTTCTGTTATAATTTCATGTATAAACTTTTAATAATTGCGATTAAGCCCCTGGACTGCAGACTCTTTATTGCTTGCTCTTTTCATTAAATAAATATTTTTATCATTGCAAAAATTCTGAAAAAAATCATGTAAGCTCCTGCTATGCGTGTAAACATGATATAAAATTTTCATAGCATTTAAAGCTGATTTGATATTTTTAAAAAATCAAAATAGTGATTTTGTGTCTTTTTGCTTGCATACCTTTCGATAATTCATAAAAATATAAAAATTGCCTAAAAATCCCACAAAAATTCCTGTAGCTGTATTTTGTCGTGTTTTATTTTCTGACCATCTGTTGTACATTTTCATAGATAAAACTTAAAAAAAATTACAAAATACCAAAAAGAGTTTGTGTGTGCGCTTTGATTCATTTGTGTTTATTCGAAAAATATAAAAAAATATAAAATTGAAAAACCACTAAAAAATTAGCATTTCTGAAAATTGACTACTTAGTTTTTAAATCGTTCTCCTTGTGTTCGACCCTGGTCGCTATACCAGGTAAAAAGAATAGCGAAAGACCGCTTACACATTTGTTTTCATTGATTTCTATCTTTTTCTTAAGTGGTTTCAATTAATTTTCTCGATTGACCGCGCTTGGTGATTTGGGTCACGACGACCTTTGTTTATTTGCATACTTAACCCAGTTGTCAGGCGCGTCATCAGAATGGCGCCGTTGTCGGGGAGCACGGCTTTGTAGTCATTTTTCATTTTTTTTGCCTCTCTATATTATAATCGTTTTCTGACATCCTCTCTCTAATTTTTGTGCGAGGTACTGCGTGGACAACGTGGAGTTTACTTTTTGAGGACCCGCACGGGAAGAAGAGCAGAGAGAGGAGAAGGAATTTTTATTTTTGAGAGAGAGAGAGAACAATATTTTTGTAATAACTTAGACTTTGGACTTGTGGACTTGGACATTTTTCGGGGTCTGTTTCACCAAGTGCCGGTGCACTTGGGGGACCTCACCATTGTTTTTCGCTGGTTTTGTTTTCTCGCATTTTTTTATTTTATTTTATTTTATTTGATTCACGTGATTTTCGAGCCCCTAGCCTTAGGATTTTCTCTTGCTTGTGCCGTAATTAGTAGGGTCCCCACACTTAATTATCTGCCTGTTCCTATAGTGCGCTTAATTGGACCTACTAATAATCAATTAATAAAAATAATCGACTCATCTCCTTCGTAGCCTACGTGCCACAGTCCACCCTGTAAAGCGCTTTCTCCTACCCCCGATTTGTCGGGCAGAGGAGGGGTGGGCCAAGACCGGACCCTTTGGCTTGGAGGTCGGTGACCGATTAGACGGTTCTGCGAGTAGAATTTGCTCATCTAGGACTCGGTTTTCACCGCTGCATCATTTAGGTAGTTTATTTCCTGTCTTTAAATTTCTGCGCGGATCATATTGCATGTAGAGTGCTGGAGTAAGGTACACATTTTCTATCTCTACATGCATCATAGTTTTTGACCGTGCATTGGCATTTTCGACTTCCTCCCCCTGTTTCTTGGATTCTAATCATTCAAAGAGGAAATCGGAAAATTCGTTAGGCGTTGTTTTTGAAAATATCCAAAAAAAAATAAAAAATCAAAAATTAAAAAAATTGGGACTGCTAATTGTACTTGGCCATTAAAATCAAACGTAATTGGTTCATATCATTGTATTGGGAGAGCAATCCCCTCATTGTCTGCGTTTTTAATTGCTCGCGTACACACTAAGGAGTAGTGCCCAAATCCTATTCAAGCCTCCTAAGTGTTTGTACAACTTTTGTTGATCACCTAACTCTAAAATTGAAAAGATAAAAGACCAAATCTCACGGTCTTCACTTTGTGTTGAGTTGGTGAACTGAGGGTTTGCTTTATGTTTTGTATGTCTATGGTGTGAGTCGGTTACGATCATTCTTCTATCATTAGCAGTCACCTTCTGTCTCTATCCCACCCTCCCTCCCTTATATCCCTCCATCCCTCCATTTCCCTCTCATCACGATGGGTCGCCTTCCATTCCAGTCAAATTTTACGGCTTCTTCATTTCATGCCCATCATTCTCGCCCACTCTCTTGGGAGGTCGGAAGTCCGTCCGATTTTCCATCTTCACCCTACCCACCCTCCCATTTGGGACGTGCTATGAGTGACACCCACAGAGACCAGATTGACCAAACACGAGACATGGGTGTTCACATTACGGAGATGAGAGTGCATCCCATAGGCGATCAAATGGGGTAGTGGCATGTTTTAGACAACTTTAATCCTAAGATGATGGATGAGTACACCGATCAAGAAGCACACTCCGCTTCTACACTAAAACCCTTTGTTCTGGATTTAGAGTTAATTGATCTACTGCCTAAGTTTTTTGGGGAAATGCACGAGGAACCTTATTTGCATATTGATGAATTTGAGGATTTTTGTATATCACGATCATATTTAGATATCACTTCTGAGGACATGATGCCGATTACCTTCCCGTTTACACTTCAGAGTAGAGCCAAGACTTGGCATAGACGATTGGGAAGGAAGATTACTACATGGGGAGATTTACGATCATTATTTTTGAAGAGATTTTACCCCCAGTGTAGAGAAGAGATGATGCGGTCATGTATTCGTGATTTTTCAGTTAACCCCCAGAAGCCATTGATAGATTCATGGTTGAGGTTACGAGAACTTGTGAGGCGATTTCCTGATCATGGATTTTCGATGACTGACCTTATCCATATCGCCATGAGGGGGAGGACCGCAGAGCAGATATCATATGTCATTACCTCGTGTAGTGGTTCATACCATTGTCCCGACTTGGATTTTGTTGAGACCATCTTGGATACACTTTCTGATCTTACATATACACCAGATGATTTATTTGGGACAACACATGACGGAGAGATGACAACTGTTGAGTGTGTGACACACCATGCTGATCTTGATAACACACACAAATCAGAGGATATGGATGCTACTACTTCTCATTTGATGGATATGTTGCCTACTGTTGTGAGTTCCCAGAGCCGGACATTGGTTGAGGACCAATGGGATTTACAATCAGATTTTGAGCCAGTCCCGCTCTATCACGTAGAAGATTCGTCGATTCTAGATCTGCTAGGATCCCAAGAGATAGAGGAGGAACCCACATCTCAGCCATATTCTGATTCTTTCCAGTATCCATACGTAGTTGATAAAGTGTCTGATCTTCAGAAGATTTCCTCAGATTCAGAGATATACCTGGATTCATCTCAGCGTAGAGAGCTTTATGAGGGACCGATTTTGGATTTTACAGACCTTGATAGTCCCGTATTTGAGACTTGTGTCCTCCCATTTGATGAGGTTGATATATTTTTGGAGGACCTGACATTTGACAGCATTGATCCCAACTTCCCTGATGATTCGGCATTACTCTCCGAGGGTTATCTGCGGGAGGATGCCATGGACCCTGAGTTCTCGTCTCACTTTCTGAGAGTGCATCCGATCTATCGGATCACGAGACCGAGTATTTTGATATTTCTGATAATGAATTTGATGATTCTCTCCTCGACGACCCTCGCGAGGATGAGCCGATCTTTGAGGTATTCGATGATTTTACTAATTTGACTACATTCCATGCATCGGATGTCAACCTTTATAGTGAGTCTCCAGATCATGATCTTCCATATCTATTTGAGATGGTGATTGACGTGGAGGATTCCCTGACAGATCCTTCCTTCTCCACGTTTGATTACTTCGGCTCCATCCTTTCACTCCATACATATCTTGAGCCGACGATTTCTTTTGTGCTACCAGAGCCCGACTTCATCTGCCCATATCTTTACCCGGTAGCAAACACCCGCCTGACTGTTTATCTGGGTGTTATCATTTACTCTCTTGACCCTCCTGACTCCGTTGTTGTTCTCCCACTGAGACGACAACAACAGTACGGTATTCGCCTGACAGATGCCGTCCTGAACCTTGACACTGCGTTATCCTAATATTTGCGCCCAGCTAGGGGCGTAAACTCTAGCGCTTGTTGAGAGGCACCTCAACATTGATCGAATCACATTTGTATAGACCATCTTTCCATATCATACATTCTTTCTGTCTCACAACCCATCTCCATCGCATGATCATTCCATACTTAGGGTGTACTTTACCCTAAGTATAGGGGGGTGTCAGATTTGTGATTATTCATTTGATTCTTTTTACCTCTGTTTTGCTGCCTATACTTAGGGATATTTTACCCTAAGTATAGGGGAGGTAGACTATGTACATTCTACTCATCGGTCTTCCC
The DNA here is from genome assembly GCA_037367405.1 of Ottelia alismoides. NCBI lineage: Eukaryota > Viridiplantae > Streptophyta > Magnoliopsida > Alismatales > Hydrocharitaceae > Ottelia > Ottelia alismoides. The sequence goes on from JAZKJV010000802.1 coordinate 341,359, forward strand.
TTTGTGTACAGTCTGCTATACTTAGGATTACTTGATCCTAAGTATAGGGGGATCATCGACTTCTATTGTTTATTTTTCTTTTTCGTCGTTGTAGTATACTATTCTTTTCACTTTTCTATACAAAGTACGAGTTGTCTTTCTTTCCAGCTCTTTGATCACTATGAGGACATAGTTCGAGCTAAGTATAGGGGGTGTCGTATATATGGGTATATATACTTTAGCCATAACTCGTACTTTCAGATATATATATATTTTTTAATATGGCTAAAACACTGTAATTACTCAAAAAAAACTTGTAAAAAAAACCAACTCTGTATATACTTGTATAAATTACTCAAGTTGTAAATTCTTGCATCATCATTCTTGTGAAATAATCATCTCACTTTTGTGTAAATATGTATCTTCTCTCTTATTATTAAAAAAAAATTCTTTTTGTATATATTTGTATATATTACTAACTATTTGCAAAAAAAAAACTCTTTTTGCATGTGCATCATCATTTTTCAAAAATCCATAAAAATTTCAAAATTTTGAAAATTGTTCCACAAAAAGATTTTGTTTTCTTTTCCTTGCATGTACATATTTTCTTGCATTTGCATGAGCATTTTTCAGGATGATTTTGACTATTAAACTAAGTCTGGAATAAATTTGAAGAATGGAGCTTAGTTGGACCTTAATGCACTTAATTTCAGAGGAACCTTATAAGATTTGGAGTTAAGACTTTTCAGGTCCTAGTGACTTAATTCTTTGAGTCCATAAGACTATGTTCACATTTCATCTTGATGAGTCTAAGTAGAACATTTAACAACACACACATGTTTCTTTCAGACCATGGCTTACCTTGGACACTGCACTTTACACGTAGCTCTTCATGGATGAGGTAGTGAGGGAGCAGAATCTTTTGGCTTGGGGTAGCATACGAGGGTAGTACATCTAGGCGGAACCTCTCGTCCTCCTCTAGGGAGGGAAGTGCGTCTCAACCTAGTCTGGTGATGTTGAGGTCTAAAGACAGAAGCTGTGGGGTTGCAATAATGCTTCAAATAAGGGATAGTCTACTGGCTCAAGAGGAAAAACTCCTTATGTACATGCTGCACCTTGTATATATTTCAAAAAAAAAGAAAAAAAAGAAAAAAAAAAGCAAAATCTCCAAAAGTGAACATGCCTGAAAGAAAAATAAAATGTCTGTAAAAAAAAAGAATAAGAGCTTCAAAGTCATATATTTATGAGCTTGCAGCGGGTGACATGGCTACACTGGTCATGCATCCAAGGATAGGTAACTACACTGGTTACCGTCCATTCTCTTCTCCATCCCCTCTTCTTGAGCTGGTTGTACTTGAACTTAGAAGGGAATATCCCCGCTCCTCGAGGAAAGAGTTGCCAGACCGGGTTATTGAGTTACCTTGTTGAGAGAGGCTGAATCTTTGCTACTTTTGAGATGAAGAGCTAAATTTCACTTACACGTACAAGTAAGAATTCATAGTCAAAAGAGTTTGTGTCTGTAGACTTGTTCTGATCTGACTGTTGAGGAGACCTGAATAGGAGTCTTATGGAACTTAGAGGCTGTTAGGTTTTAATTCCATGTCCCATTAAGGTTCCGACACACTAATAATCCAAAGGTCCGACAGAGCTCCAGACTACATTTTTATGAAGATAAGTTTGAAAGTCAACATCGTTCTAACTTCTTTCCTTTTTCTTTTCTTTATTTTTATTTTCACTTATTTTCCAAATAAGTGTTTGCTAAGGGACTAGCAAAGGTAAAGTATAGGGGAATGATGAATCCACGATTCATCGCCTTTATTCTTTTATTTTAGCCTCTTTTCCTTAGTCAAATACCTGTAAATAACCACTAATTTCATAAAATTACCATTCTGCATGCATTTGTTAAATATGCATTTTTAACACTTTTTGTACATAAATAAAAGAATAAAGAAGAAAAGAAAAAGAAAAGGATGTGTTTATGCAATAAATACAGACTGACCCAAACCCCAAGAGAAGGTCAAGACTTGACCTGATCGACCAGGAATAAAGTAGGGGGAGATAAGGTTGTCTGTCAGAAAATCCAAAAAAAAATATCTCGTACATATTTTTCACGTATATCTGTATAAAACTTACATTATTTTATTTGTATATAATTTGACCTCAAACTAACTATTTTTGTAAATAAAAGTTGTGAATAAAATTGTGTTATAAATAATAAAAATATTTGTAAAATAAAAAAATTGTATATATTGTAAATAATTACACTCAGAAAAAGCCGCAACGTGATAATTGAAACATCAATTCCGGCTCCATATGAGCTCAAATCGAATCAAACTCACTTCCATCATACTATAAATTGAATTATCTTTCAAATGGCTGTGGTTTCATATTTTTTGGAGTTACGGTTAAAAAGTCGATTTTTTGGGGTGTATTGTGCAGTTTACCCATATATATGTGTATATAATTATTAATATTTATTTTTACTTAATGTATATATTATAAATATTGTTTTCAATAAAAATAAAAATTAAAAAAAATTAAAATAAAAAAATTCTTGTATAAAAATTATTTCCTTATTTGCACCTATGTACATTATATCTTATGTATATAATATATGTATGCCACTAACTTCCATTTATAAAATCCACCAAAAATATTTAATTACCTAACATTAATTAATTAATTTAAATTAATTCCGAATTTTGTATTTAATCATTTTATTTTATTTGATTTATGTGACTTAATAAGCTACCATATATACATGATTTGATTTCGTACCTTTAATGGCCACCATTAAGGTGGCCAATTAATTTCCAATTAATTTTTTAATTTATTTAATTTATTAATTTCGAATTTCGTAATTAATTAATTAATTAATTTAATTATTTTATTAATCCATCCAATAAACACATTCCTTTTTTGTAAATATTTTCCTTTTTTGATTTTTTGCCTCTTTTTAATGGGCTCCTCCTCCCTCCTTTACATTTGATCAATCTTTGGAGAGAGGAGTCCGACCTCCGAGAAGCTACTCGTCGAAGAAGGGTGCTTAGCCTCCGAGCCGTCCGGTGACAGCGTTCGGTCGTCGTCGAGGCCACAATAGCATTTCCAATCTCAAGGTGAAATCCCAACTTTATTTCCTGTTCTTTTTCGTAGGTAATCGTAGTTCTAATTTTTCTCCTAGTTTATTAGTTGTTAGATCTTTAGGATTCACCAAAACTTTCACCACCTATTTCCGCCTCCGAAATCGATTTTTCAGATCATCTCCCGATCACCACGCATTCTATTTCTATCTCGCACAATCTTTCACCTCCGACCACGTACGGTGGTCAGAGTCCGTGGATCTATCTCTCATTACGACAAGATCCGATCATCTCACATATTCCATTTGTGCATAAATAAAAAGAATAAAAAAATTATCTTTTGGTTGTTTGTCTCTAACATCTGTTTTGCAGGAAAATCAAAATAAAAAAAAACATATATAAAAAAAATAAAAAATTCCTTTCCCTCTTTCTATTTCTATTTATTTTTCCTGTATAAAAAAAAGAAAACAAATAAAAAAAACACATTTCTTTTTTTTCTCCTAACAGTGTCCTGCAACAAATAAAAACAAAAAAATAATAATAATAAAAAACAACAACAACAACGCAGGGAACTCCTGCCGCTCGACCACCTGCAGCCCCTCCAAGGCGAGCCCCAGATCAGCGGCGGCGCCGCGCCGCCTCTGCCCCGGCCCCGCTCCACTCCAGCGGCGGTGCCGCTGCGTCGTCACCCACGCACCCCCGCGCGCGAGGCGGCCGCGCGTGCGCCACCTGTGCACGCGGGGTTCCCTCCAGGTCGCCCCCCACAGCAGCCGGGCCGACGCGCGGCGACTCACCCGCCAGCCCTTGGCGCCGGCCTCCTCCGCCTGACCGCGCCCCCTCGTGCGCGCGTGTCGCGCGGGCGGCGACGCCGCACCGCCATCATCAACCCTCGTCCTCGCGCAGTGCGCGCGTGCCGCCAGGCCCGGGCGCCGCACCCCGCCACCGCCGAACCGCCGCGGTCTGATCCCCAGCCGACCTCCTCCGCGCGGGTCGCGCGCCTCCTCAAGCCCCATCACCCCCGCGCCACCGAGGGCGGTGCCGCCGACCCGCGCCTCCTGCGTGGCGCAACACCCGCGCCGCCCTTGGCGGTGGTCGGTGCCGCCTCCAGATCACCCGCGCCCACTGCGAACCCGCCAACGCGCCTCCGCCCCCTGGTGCCGCACATCCTCCTCGCGCGCGTGTGTCGCACGGGCGGCGGCGCCGCATGATGAGCGACCCGAGCGAACGAGGTAAAGGTACTAAATAGGTCGTTGCGACCTCTATCACTCAGAGTCACTCAATCAAGAAAAATATCGAACCGCGAAATAGAAATAAAATCAATCAATCAAGGCAAGCGGTCCTAGCTATGGGATTAACCTGGTATAGCACCCAGGGTCGAACACAAGGAGCACGGGTTGGCCTAGGGCCTACGAAGTAGTAAAAAGAAAATAAAATCAAAGAAAAGTATTTTTTTGTGGTTTTTAATAATTTTTATATTTTTTTAGGATTTTAGAATATGAAGAAAATAAAAGAAGGCAAATATAAACACACTTTGGCAATTTATTTAGCACACCAAAAATCAATAAAAAATTCAAGAAAAATGGTTTTTATGTTTTTTAGGTTTTTAAGTGTTTTTGGTGAATTTTTGGGATTTTTATAAGATATATTTTATTTTCTAAAAATCAAACAGTGCTAAAAAGAAAGGGTACTGTCCAACAAGGCCCAAAACCCAAAGATAAAATATCTAAGGATCTCAGAGGGCCCTGGAGGTAATTTTCCTGTATTCTAGAGAAAATAAGGAAAATTTGAGCACCAAAATTATTGTTTTTGGATTTTTAGATTATTTATTATAATTTTTATGAGTTTTTAAGGGTTTTTAGATTTTTAGGGTTTTTAAGTGATGAAAAATAGCCAAAATTGGCTAGAAAATCAAACAACAAACAAAGAACAGTAGCTAATTTTTTTAGAATTTTTGGGAATGTTTTTATATTTTTTTGGGATTTTTAAACCTAGACAGTAGCTAAAAAGAAGGTTTTTGAATTTTTAAAAATACTAAATAAAATCAAAAAATGTCCTCAAAAATTCTAAAAAATCCAACAACATGGCAGGAGCCATGTGTTAAATTTTCATCGAATTTGGAGGTGGTTTGATATTTATTCAAAAATCAAAAAGGGGGCAATGTGCACAGGGACTCAAGTGCAAATACCCGAAAGTCTGGGGGTCCAGGTGCAATTTGCCCAGCAAATCACGCGCGTGGCGCGTGCCTGGGGCACTCAGGGACCTTCTGGTAATAAAAATAAGTCCTTGGACCTTTTGGTAACTGGTACCAAAAAGTCCAGGGGCTCGATCGCAATTAACCCACTAATACACGCACATGCTCAAATAAAACGCTCACAGGGGTATAAAAGCAAATACCAGAAAGTTTATATTCATTCAATAACCCAACAGAACTACAGGATAAAAGATGCAAATAACCCAAACAAGCACGTGGCGAAGCACGTGAGATCACATACACAGGCGTATAAATGCAAATAAAAGCAAGCACAAGGTCCACAGTGCAATTTACCCTACGTAAATAAAAGACTTAAAATATTTACAGGACTAGAAATTAAAGACACAAACTACGAGGGGGCCTAAGTAATTTACCCCTTTATTCGTCGATGGCTGGATGGACGCCACGTGGCAGATCCGACGGACGAGATCGGTGGCGCCTTTGACCTTGAAAAGCTTGGCCGGATCGAACGGTGGAGGGTCCTCCACGTGGAGATCGGACGATCCTCGTGTGTGGTGGCCGAACCTTCGGTGAATCAACGGCTAGGATCACACCGCAGCTGATCTGACGCTATCTGCAGCTCCGCAAATGAACGGTCGTGATCTGATCTGGAGCTCTACAGGTGATCTGACGGTTGGGGAGGATGGTGGAAGAACTGGCGGCCGGCGAGCTTCGCCGGCCCTCTGCGTGCACAGTAGTCCTCGTCGACCGCTCCTAAGGTGCGGAGAAGCTTCCCCTTGAAGCTCCGCACCCGATGCAATGCTTCGATGGAGGAGAGGAGCTCAAGAGAGCTCCGGCGACGTGAACAACCTGGAGCTGCTGTGCTTTGAAGCTCCGACCTCCAGATGAGGTCGATGGACCTGGAAACCTGCACAGAAAGAAAGAGGGGTCGAGGGCAAACTGCCTCGACCCGTCAGAGCGGGCGGAAGGTGGCTGGTGCGGTGAAATGGAAGCTCTCCGGCGAGTGGCGGAGGAAGGAGAGCCGGTACCCTGCTCCTGGGCGAGACAGGGGGTGTGAAGGGGCGGAGCAGGTGGAGAGAAGTCTGGCGGAGGTGATGGCGGTGTCGGATGATCAAGGGAATGGGCGGAGACGGCTGGCGGAGACGGCGGAGCTACGCTACTGCAAATCGAAAACTCCTAATTTACGCTAAACTAGTGGCTAACTACGCTACCTGATGGACGCATTCGACTGGGCTGGAGCCGATGAGGCTCCCAGTCGTTGCCTCAAGGGGTCGTCGAGCTCCCCGAGGCTCAGCGCGCTCGCGGCAGCGCACGGCGGCGATTACCACCGGATCAGTGATTTCCGGCTGCCCGGGCCTCGCTGCAACTCCACCGGCCACGGCTGTCACTCAGGGATGATGGAGGAGCTCACAGGCGCCGAGGGGAAGATAAAAGATGGCGTGAATAGGTCGCCGGTGACGACACTAAATAGTGTGGAAGATCCGAGAAGATGATGATCGGGCGAGGTGCTCGGGCTTCGGATCTAGCAAACCCACCCCGGGCGAGGGTCCTGGATGTCCAGCGTGCAATCGGAGCCCGGGGTTAGCGGTAATGATGGTCGGATCGAGCGGGAGAAAAATCGAGAAATCGGGTCGGTCCGCTGATCCGCGAAAGAGGAAGGTCCGCGGGGGGAAGTTGACCGGGGTCAACAAACCCCCGTGGAGCAATCAGGAGTCGCCAATTATTGCATCTTTATTTGATTTTTTTGGGCCATAAAATGGCCGAATTTCCAAAAACTTAAAATATGAAAAATATTTATTTTATTTTTCTCTATTTTTTGGTGATTTTTAATTAATTTTTGGAAATAAAAATGAGGTATTTACATAATAGGTCTATACATAGGTATATATACAATATAGGATTTTTAATTTTGATTTTTAATTAGTTATTTTTATACATTTTTATTCCTATTTTATATTTTATTTATTTATAGAATAAAATGAGGAATAAAAGGCTATTTTTATTTTATTTTTATTATTTATATACATAGGTGAAATAAATAGATATATACATTTATATACATGGTATATGTACAATATGTCTTTGTATTTTTAATTTTGTAATTTTTATTTGATTTTTGTTTTAATTCTTTTTATTTATTTTATGTACAATATGTAACATGGAATAAAAAAGTTTTGAAAATAAATGACTTTATTTACAAGGTGAAATGAGTAAAGGGTAATGATCTATGTACATGGTGAAAGGTTTTTTTTTGGATTTTTGATTTTTAAGTTTTTGTTTTGTTTTTATACTTCATAAATATGTACAAATATTTACAACATGTTTTTGGTTGAGGAAAATATATATAATTTATTTATTTACAAATATATACATGTGTGAGCCCCTATCTCCCTCTACTTGGCTTTTATGCGGTCAGGCCCATGCTGAGCCCTCCCTTGGGTTAGGTTGCTCAATATTTATTCTAAATATTTCCCTCTTTTTCTTTTTCATCTTTATTCTTTTATTTTTGCACAAAAACATGCTAATTATCTATATTTACAAACATGCATGCTTTTGCTAATTGACCCTATTTACACATATCTACATGCATTTGCATAGGTTTTTGTAGCTAAAATATAAGAATAAAGAGTGATGAATGGGTATTCATCACCCTCCTATACTATACTTTGCTAGTCCCTTAGCAAACACTTATTTGAAAAAGAAGTGAAAAAGAAAGAAAGAAAAAGAAAAAGAGAAAGAGAATGTGCATGGATCAAGGTTGATTATTAAACTTGCCTTCATTAAATTGAGGTATGGAGCTTAATCAGATCTTTGGATTATTAATGTGTCGGAACCTTATTTAGACTTAAGCTTAAAACCTAACAGCCTCTAAGTTCCACTATTCTATAACCAAGACTCCTCAATGCTCCAGATCAGAACAAGTCATCAATCACAAACCCTGAAGACCATGAATCTTTTCTTGTCCTGTGAAAGTGAGGTCTAAGCTCTCCACCTCAGAAATGGCAACTCGACAACCCTCCCCAACAAGGTAACTCTATGACCTCAATCTGGCCACTCTTTCCTCGAGGAGCGGGGTATTCCCTTCTAAGTTCAAGTACAACCGGCTCAAGAAGAGGGGGAAGAAGAGAATGGGTCAAGGCCAGTGTAGCCAAGTACCCTTGGGAGCTTGACCAGTGTAGCCAAGTCTCCCTGCTGCAAGCTACAACAGGTGGATCATGAAACCAAGCTTTGCTTATTGCACTTATATACATACTCCGGTGGGATTATCATTTTCTCTCAGACCCACCACTTTTTTGGAGTTCTTTTCTTTTTGCATTTTTTTTCGAGTGCATCTATACAACATGTACATGTGCAGCATATATACAAGGAGTTTTTCCTCTTGAGCCAGTAGACTATCCCTCTTTTGAAGCTTTATTGCAACCCACAACTCCCGTCGTTAGACCTCATGGCAACCAGACCAAGTTGAGACGCACTTCCTTCACTAAATGAAGAAGAGAGGTTCCGCCTAGAAGTACTACCCTCATATGCTACCCCAAGCCAAGGAAGACTGCCTCCTCACCACCTCATCCGTAGAGAGCTCGGTGCATAGTGCGGTTGTCCAAGTAAAGCCATAATCTATGTGAGTCATGTGTTGTTGTTAAGTGCTCTACTTAGGCTCATTGAGATGACATGTGATCATAGCCTAGTGGACTCAAAGAATTAAGTCACCATGGACCTGAAAAGCCTTAAACCTAAGCCATATAAGGTTCCTCTTAGAAATTAGGTGGATTAAGATCTTAATCAAGCTCCATTTCTTAATTTGATTCCAGGTTAGTTTAAATGTCAACTATCATCCAGAAAAACTATATACATATGTACAAAAAGATGCATATTTACACACTATTTTACAATCATGCAAAATTTTTGAAAAATGTTTTGAAATCATGAATGATGATGCATGAAGTGCAAGTTTTGCAAAAAGATATTTACACACATTTACACAAGATTTTTGCAAACTTTTGATTTTCAAAACATTTTGGAAAAATTTTGTACTATATACATAATTTTGATACCAAAATATTTACACAAGCTTTACACAAAAGATTTTTGAAATCATTTTTACAAAAATAATTTGTACACTAGCTATGTATGTGCAAATAAAAGAAGATTATGTACATGAAAATTTTTAATTTTTTGTGGTTTTTAGCCATTTTTATTTATTAACACACTCACACAAAGTACGAGTTATGGCTAAAGTATATATGAAATATATACACACCCCCCTATACTTAGCTCGAACGATGTCCTCAGAGTCAAGAGCGATGAAGAAGACATAACTCGTGCTATGTATAGGGCAGTGAAAAGGAAGGCTATACAAAAGGAAAATAAAAAGTCAAAAGGGACTCGGGTCTTCCCCCTATACTTAGGATCAAGTAATCCTAAGTATAGCAGCTGTACACGAAGGGAAAACCGAGTGGAGAATGTACAGGGTCTACCCCCCCTCTACTTAGGGTGAAATATCCCTAAGTATAGGCAGCAAAACAGGGGTAGCAAGACACGAAGTAAATCACGAATATATACAAGAAGGAGGACATCACTCCCCCTATACTTAAGGTGAAGAACCTTAAGTATAGGCAACAACCGGAGTGATGGAACAGAACGAAGAACAACCCGGTGTTTTCACCCCCCTATACTTAGGATGAGGAATATCCTAAGTATAGCAAAGATAATCCTAAGCGAGACCTGGGGTGAAAACAAGAACGGAAGGAAGAAGGATCAAAATAAGACGAAACACGTATATACAAAAGAGTACAATGTTGAGGTGCCTCTCAACGAGCGCTAGATTTTACGCCCCTAGCTGGGCGCAAAGGCTAGGATAATGCAGTATCAAGGTTCAGGACGGCATCGGTAAGGCGAATGCCGTACTGTCGCCGCAGTCTCGGTGTGAGAACAACGACGAACTCAGCAGTGTAAAGTAAGACACCCAGGTATGCAATCAGGCGGGTGTCTGCTACCGGCCAAAGATATGGAAAGAAGTGATCAGGATCCGGTAGCATAAAAGAAATCGTCGGCTCTGGATCAGACTGGAGTGAGAGTGTGGAGCCGAAGAAATCGAACGTGGAGAAAGATGGATCAGTAATGGAATCCTCCACGTCAATCACCGTCTCAAACAGGTATGGACAATCAAGATCAGGAGACTCTCTGAACAGACTGATATCCGATGAATAGAATGGAAGAAGATCAGGCAAATCATCGAATATCTCCAAAATGGGCTCATCCTCGCGAGGGTCGTCGAGGTGAGAAGATTCAGAATCAGCATGATCTAAAGACTCGGTTCCGTGTTCCGCCAGATCGGAAACACACTCAGTAGGTGAAACCGAGTACTCATCGAGTGCGGCATCTTCCCGCAGATAACCCTCGGGGAGAGATGCAGGATCAGAAGTGAGAAAAAGAAGATCATGATCTAGAAAGGCATCTGCGCTGCTATCAAGTATCCACTCAGTGCACCAGGCTGCATCATCATCTGAAGTGTAAGTCTCGGCAATCTGGAAGCAGGAGAAGGTACTAGTCAACACCGCAGACGCTGGCAAAGTGTCTGCAGCTGATCCTCGCTCTGCGGCTATGCTGGCTGTCAGCTGGTCCTCAGGAAGTGTATCTGTCTCAACAAAGTGGAGGACAAAAGGCTCGAAGACGGGACTCTCTGTGTCTGTACTCTCAAAGTGGTGTCCCTCCTCAAGCTGTGGCTGCTGGGCTGAGTCCTGGTGACTGACTGCATCCGAGAAGTGTCTCTGCAGAAAGGAGACTGACTGCTCTGGGACTGGAAGCTGAAGTGTCTGAATCAATGGCTGCAAAAGCTGGGGCTCCTCCGGCTCCTGGAGTATCAGAAGATCTGATATCCAAGACTCATCAACAGGAAACTCTGGGGCTGACTCGAACTCCAACTGGAAAGCCAACGGGAACTCAAGTAGACTCTGGGTCCGAACCTCTGCTATCGTTGTCATCTCCTCTGTCAATGGTGCGGCATCATCCAAATCCTCGGGCTGGTGTGTAGAAACTGTCTCATCGTGCAAAGTGACACACCGCACTGGTACAGCATCATCCGCATGTGTTGTCCCGACCATGGCATCTCGCGAAGAAGATCTCTGTGAAGGTAACCTCGAGATGGTATCCAGGAAGTGAATGTCGGAACTGCGGTGTGAACCGCCACATGTGGTAATCACCAGTGCTATCTGCTCTGTGGTCATCCCCCGCATGGAGATCTCTATCAAGTCTGTAAGTGGAAGTCCGTGCTCAGGGAATCTCCTCAAGAGGTCAAGAAACCTCGGCCATGCCTCGTGCAATGGCTCCAGGGGGTCAACTGAAAAGTCCATGATCAAAGACCGCATAAACTCTGCTCTGCGTGGGGGAAAGTATCTCTGCAAAAACTCTCGGCGTAGCTCTCCCCACGTCTCGAATGTCCTTCCCAATCGTCGGTGCCACCTCATGGCTCTGTCGTGAAGCGTGAATGGGAAGGTCCTGCTCATCAGCTCCTCTGCAGTGACGTCTGAATATCTCTGTGCTCTACAAAACTCCTCGAAGGCTGACAGGTGAAGATAAGGCTCCTCGTGCGCCTCACCTGAAAATGTCGGCAGTCGCTGAATGTAATCCAACTCCAAGATGAATGGACCTAATGTAGAAGCTGACTGAGCTCCATGTGCTATCTGCTCCTCCATCCCTCCGGAATAGGATATGTCTACTAATCTCCACTGCTCTCTCTGGTCACCAACGGAGTGCGCTCTCAACTCAGCATCAACATCGTCCGGGTCTCGCATCTGCTCTAGCTGGTATCCTCGGACGTCTAGCACAGCATGCTCAGAGTGATAAGATGAAAGGGAGGGAGGGAGCGGGAGGTTGGTCGGAGATCCGACCTCCCTAGAAGGTGGACTGGAGTGATGGTCAGAAGACGGAGAAGAAGCCGTAAGAGTCGGCTCACAGTGAGGGGGATCCATCATCCAGGGGTAAAGGAGAAGAAGGTGGAATGAAGGGAGGTGAAGGAGGGGAATAGAAGGAAGATGAGAAAGGATCGAAGGGACCTGGCAATCAAACAAGATAACAAGCAAACCCCCAATTCACCTACGCACACAGAGCTGAAGACCGAAGGGATCGGTCAATTATCTTGTCAATTTTATTTTAGGTGATCATCCAATCTATCAGAGCGATTACGTGAGGTCAATAGGTATCCAAATCTCTCTCAACCGACTGTCCCGTACTGAAAGCCGGTAATCAGTCAAGAAAAGATCGGAGGCTCTATCCTAATGTGCGGATCACTCTCTCGCTCATCCAAACCAGACAAGGAGGGGGTTACTCTCCCCAAGACAGATTTTCAGTGAAGTGTCTTTTAGGTCAAGTAAGATTAGCAGTCCCGATTTTATTGTTTTTGTTTTTATATATTTTTCAATAAAAAGAAACGCCTAACGAATTTTTCGGTTCTCCTGATTATTAAGTCCAAAACAGGGGGGAGAAGTCGAAAAAGCCGATGCACGAGAAATCAATGATGCATGCAAAGTCAGAAATGCGTACCTGCCTCCAGCTCTCTACATGCAAAGTGATCCGCGCATAAAATAAAGACAGAAAGTAAACTAAGCTGAATGATGCAGCGGGAAAAAGCCGAGTCCTAGACGAGCAACTTCTAGCGAAGAACCGTCTAACCGGTCACCGACCTCCAAGCCAAAGGGTCTGGTCTTGGCTCGTCCCTCCCCTGCCCGACAAATCGGGGGTAGGAGTAAGCGCTTTACAGGACGAGCTACGGCACGTAGGCTACGGAGGCTAGCGAGTCGGTTATTTTTTATTATTTATTTTAAGTAGGTCCAATTACGGTTCTATAGGAACAGATATGCCTTAAGTGTGTGTGGATCCTACTCAATTACGTCACAATCACCAGAAAGTCCTAAATCTAGGGGCTCGAGCAAAAACCGCGCAAATCCGGAAAATGACAGTAAGAAAGGAAAAAGAAATCCGCGAGAAAAGCCGCGAAAAAGCCGCGAGGTCCTAATGGGTCCCCCGAGCACACCGGTGCTCGGCGAAACAGACCCGCTACGGTAGTGTCCAAACAGTCTCAGAAGTGTCCTGTATTATTACAATTAATAATGAATGAACTGAAATAAAACTATCCTAATACCTCACCCACTCAACTCTCTCCTCTCGCTCTCTCCTGCGGCTTCGTAGAGAAAGAAGCCGCCTCCAAGTGCCGCGGCTGCACCGGCTCCTCGAAAGTCACCTCCGCGGTCCTCGGGCCCTCGCAAGACGGAGAAAAGAAAAGTGGTCAGACCAATAAAATTAATCAAATGATAAAGAAAAGAAAATAAAAATAAAAGTGAGGATATATATGCAAAAATGGAAAATAAAATAATCACACAAAATAAAACAAAAACAAAAATAAAAGAAAATCAAAATAAAACAAAATAAAACAAAAAGAAAACTAAATACAAGAGCCGCGAAAAGCCACGAAAAATAAAAACGAAAATAAAAACAACACTACTAAGCCGTGCTCCCCGGCAACGGCGCCATTCTGATTAGCGACCCGAGCGAACGAGGTAAAGGTACTAAATAGGTCGTTGCGACCTCTATCACTCAGAGTCACTCAATCAAGAAAAATATCGAACCGCAAAATAGAAATAAAATCAATCAATCAAGGCAAGCGGTCCTAGCTATGGGATTAACCTGGTATAGCACCCAGGGTCGAACACAAGGAGCACGGGTTGGCCTAGGGCCTACGAAGTAGTAAAAAGAAAATAAAATCAAAGAAAAGTATTTTTTTGTGGTTTTTAATAATTTTTATATTTTTTTAGGATTTTAGAATATGAAGAAAATAAAAGAAGGCAAATATAAACACACTTTGGCAATTTATTTAACACACCAAAAATCAAGCAAAAATTCAAGAAAAATGGTTTTTATGTTTTTTAGGTTTTTAAGTGTTTTTGGTGAATTTTTGGGATTTTTATAAGGTATTTTTTATTTTCTAAAAATCAAACAGTGCTAAAAAGAAAGGGTACTGTCCAGCAAGGCCCAAAACCCAAAGATAAAATATGTAAGGATCTCAGAGGGCCCTGGAGGTAATTTTCCTGTATTCTAGAGAAAATAAGGAAAATTTGGGCACCAAAATTATTGTTTTTGGATTTTTAGATTATTTATTATAATTTTTATGAGTTTTTAAGGGTTTTTAGATTTTAGGGTTTTTAAGTGATGAAAAATAGCCAAAATTGGCTAGAAAATCAAACAACAAACAAAGAAAAGTAGCTAATTTTTTTAGAATTTTTGGGAATGTTTTTATATTTTTTTGGGATTTTTAAACCTAGACAGTAGCTAAAAAGAAGGTTTTTGAATTTTTAAAAATACTAAATAAAATAAAAAAATGTCCTCAAAAATTCTCAAAAATCCAACAACATGGCAGGAGCCATGTGTCAAATTTTCATCGAATTTGGAGGTGGTTTGATATTTATTCAAAAATCAAAAAGGGGGCACTGTGCACAGGGACTCAAGTGCAAATACCCGAAAGTCTGGAGGTCCAGGTGCAATTTGCCCAGCAAATCACGCGCGTGGCGCGTGCCTGGGGCACTCAGGGACCTTCTGGTAATAAAAATAAGTCCTTGGACCTTTTGGTAACTGGTACCAAAAAGTCCAGGGGCTCGATCGCAATTAACCCACTAATACACGCACATGCTCAAATAAAACGCTCACAGGGGTATAAAAGCAAATACCAGAAAGTTTATATTCATTCAATAACCCAACAGAACTACAGGATAAAAGATGCAAATAACCCAAACAAGCACGTGGCGAAGCACGTGAGATCACATACACAGGGGTATAAATGCAAATAAAAGCAAGCACAAGGTCCACAGTGCAATTTACCCTACGTAAATAAAAGACTTAAAATATTTACAGGACTAGAAATTAAAGACACAAACTACGAGGGGGCCTAAGTAATTTACCCCTTTATTCGTCGACGGCTGGATGGACGCCACGTGGCAGATCCGACGGACGAGATCGGTGGCGCCTTTGACCTTGAAAAGCTTGGCCGGATCGAACGGTGGAGGGTCCTCCACGTGGAGATCGGACGATCCTCGTGTGTGGTGGCCGAACCCTCGGTGAATCAACGGCTAGGATCACACCGCAGCTGATCTGACGCTATCTGCAGCTCCGCAAATGAACGGTCGTGATCTGATCTGGAGCTCTACAGGTGATCTGACGGTCGGGGAGGATGGTGGAAGAACTGGCGGCCGGCGAGCTTCGCCGGCCCTCTGCGTGCACAGTAGTCCTCGTCGACCGCTCCTAAGGTGCGGAGAAGCTTCCCCTTGAAGCTCCGCACCCGATGCAATGCTCCGATGGAGGAGAGGAGCTCAAGAGAGCTCCGGCGACGTGAACAACCTGGAGCTGCTGTGCTTTGAAGCTCCGACCTCCAGATGAGGTCGATGGACCTGGAAACCTGCACAGAAAGAAAGAGGGGTCGAGGGCAAACTGCCTCGACCCGTCAGAGCGGGCGGAAGGTGGCTGGTGCGGTGAAATGGAAGCTCTCCGGCGAGTGGCGGAGGAAGGAGAGCCGGTACCCTGCTCCTGGGCGAGACAGGGGGTGTGAAGGGGCGGAGCAGGTGGAGAGAAGTCTGGCGGAGGTGATGGCGGTGTCGGATGATCAAGGGAATGGGCGGAGACGGCTGGCGGAGATGGCGGAGCTACGCTACTGCAAATCGAAAACTCCTAATTTACGCTAAACTAGTGGCTAACTACGCTACCTGATGGACGCATTCGACTGGGCTGGAGCCGATGAGGCTCCCGGTCGTTGCCTCAAGGGGTCGTCGAGCTCCCCGAGGCTCAGCGCGCTCGCGGCGGCGCACGGCGGCGATTACCACCGGATCAGTGATTTCCGGCTGCCCGGGCCTCGCTGCAACTCCACCGGCCACGGCTGTCACTCAGGGATGATGGAGGAGCTCACAGGCGCCGAGGGGAAGATCAAAGATGGCGTGAATAGGTCGCCGGTGACGACACTAAATAGTGTGGAAGATCCGAGAAGATGATGATCGGACGAGGTGCTCGGGCTTCGGATCTAGCAAACCCACCCCGGGCGAGGGTCCTGGATGTCCAGCGTGCAATCGGAGCCCGGGGTTAGCGGTAATGGCGGTCGGATCGAGCGGGAGAAAAATCGAGAAATCGGGTCGGTCCGCTGATCCGCGAAAGAGGAAGGTCCGCGGGGGAAGTTGACCGGGGTCAAAAAACCCCCGTGGACCAATCAGGAGTCGCCAATTATTGCATCTTTATTTGATTTTTTTGGGCCATAAAATGGCCGAATTTCCAAAAACTTAAAACATGAAAAATATTTATTTTATTTTTCTCTATTTTTTGGTGATTTTTAATTAATTTTTGGAAATAAAAATGAGGTATTTACATAATAGGTCTATACATAGGTATATATACAATATAGGATTTTTAATTTTGATTTTTAATTAGTTATTTTTATACATTTTTATTCCTATTTTATATTTTATTTATTTATAGAATAAAATGAGGAATAAAAGGCTATTTTTATTTTATTTTTATTATTTATATACATAGGTGAAATAAATAGATATATACATTTATATACATGGTATATGTACAATATGTCTTTGTATTTTTAATTTTGTAATTTTTATTTGATTTTTGTTTTAATTCTTTTTATTTATTTTATGTACAATATGTAACATGGAATAAAAAAGTTTTGAAAATAAATGACTTTATTTACAAGGTGAAATGAGTAAAGGGTAATGATCTATGTACATGGTGAAAGGTTTTTTTTTTGGATTTTTGATTTTTAAGTTTTTGTTTTGTTTTTATACTTCATAAATATGTACAAATATTTACAACATGTTTTTGGTTGAGGAAAATATATATAATTTATTTATTTACAAATATATACATGTGTGAGCCCCTATCTCCTTCTACTTGGCTTTTATGCGGTCAGGCCCATGCTGAGCCCTCCCTTGGGTTAGGTTGCTCAATATTTATTCTAAATATTTCCCTCTTTTTCTTTTTCATCTTTATTCTTTTATTTTTGCACAAAAACATGCTAATTATCTATATTTACAAACATGCATGCTTTTGCTAATTGACCCTATTTACACATATCTACATGCATTTGCATAGGTTTTTGTAGCTAAAATATAAGAATAAAGAGTGATGAATGGGTATTCATCACCGCACCACCCCGCTCTCCTCCTTCCGTGGCCGCTGCAATCCCCGCTCCCGCGTGACCAACCGCCCTCGTTCAGTCCAGCGTCCATCCGTGGCGGCGGCACTGCATCCCTCTTTTGTGGAAACGAACAGAGGAAGAAGGAAAGCCCTAGGGCTTCATTTTGCTTTATTATAAAAAGGGGAAATTGCATCTTCAGTCTTAAATGTTTCAGATATTGCAAAGAGGCCCCCTCCAGTGAGCAAGTCACATGCCAAGTAACCGTCTACTGGGTAATTTGCAAATTCTGCCCGCATCTTTATTTCTGTTATAATTTCATGTATAAACTTTTAATAATTGCGATTAAGCCCCTGGACTGCAGACTCCTTATTGCTTGCTCTTTTCATTAAATAAATATTTTTATCATTGCAAAAATTCTGAAAAAAATCATGTAAGCTCCTGCTATGCGTGTAAACATGATATAAAATTTTCATAGCATTTAAAGTTGATTTGATATTTTTAAAAAATCAAAAATAGTGATTTTGTGTCTTTTTGCTTGCATACCTTTCGATAATTCATAAAAATATAAAAATTGCCTAAAAATCCCATAAAAATTCCTGTAGCTGTATTTTGTCGTGTTTTATTTTCTGACCATATGTTGTGCATTTTCATAGATAAAACTTAAAAAAATTTACAAAATACCAAAAAGAGTTTGTGTGTGCGCTTTGATTCATTTGTGTTTATTCGAAAAATATAAAAAAATATAAAATTGAAAAACCACTAAAAAATTAGCATTTCTGAAAATTGACTACTTAGTTTTTAAATCGTGCTCCTTGTGTTCGACCCTGGTCGCTATACCAGGTAAAAAGAATAGCGAAAGACCGCTTACACATTTGTTTTCATTGATTTCTATCTTTTTCTTAAGTGGTTTCAATTAATTTTCTCGATTGACCGCGCTTGGTGATTTGGGTCACGACGACCTTTGTTTATTTGCATACTTAACCCAGTTGTCAGGCGCGTCATCAGAGGGCATGACTACGAACGTTCCCTTTGGTTGAAGATGTTACACTAACATCCCCTTTAAATCAAATGGGACGATAAGGGGACCGTTATGCTATCGACCCATTTGATCAACGGGAAATATAGCTACATTAAGGAAAGAGATAGGGTGCGACTGTCTCCTATACCATTCCTCCATGTAGTGGGAGGATGTCAAGTAGAAAACATTGTTGATGAGGACGTCCAGGGAGCATCACATAGGAGTTGAGGGAGTAGAAAGTGCGGAACAGAGTTGTGCAGACCAAAGGTGACGATCAAAACGATCATCCTATATGTGACAATGTCCCCTCAAGCTATAAAGTAACCATCTATCTAAAGCAGCAGGTACTGTAATCGTAGGAGTCGTCCGATACCGTATTCGTGGGAGCCGTCCGATACCTTAATATTGGAGCCGACCGATGGGGATCGGACGGCTCCCATGATTACGGTACCTGTTGCACTGCAGCAGAGATCTGATTGTATTGGAACAATCGTCCTTGATTTCAAAAATGAGGAGTGTTCTTAGAGTACAATGAGCGGCTGGTCCTAAGACTTTTGTTATACACAACTCTATGGTTAGGGTTAGATGGAGGTTTAAGTGAAATCACCAATATACAACTAGTACATTAAAGAATCGATACAGCTAGATCGGCGAGGTTTATTTATTCATATACGTTATCGTTCCATTCTTCGTTAAAACCAAACAATTTTGTTCTCATAATTATACTTTTTTATGTACACGGCGTATTCAAAGAGGGGCAAAAAAAATAGCATTTGCGTCCTATTATTCTCAGCTTTCAATTTATTGTAGTTGACATTTCTTGGTTCTACTTGACACAATTTCTAGAAGATTTACTTTTACAATACCGTACAGTGTAGTGTATGATAGTAGACATCGAAACGATCTATAATATAACAAACATGTGCTTATTCCAGTTATTTAAATATTGGAATTATATAGAATATGAAGAAGGTCCGATGGACCTTTATTGCGAACAGTTTAATATCTGAACGATCGGATGCTCTTTCCATTCTCAACCAAAGTTTGAATTGGGTGTCATATACATACATACATATATATATATATATATATATATATATATATATAGGGCTTATCCACTGCGCACAGGGCTCATTAGCGTTTCAATGAGCACTCATTTTAGGCCTTACACGTGTATTAACCATAACTATATTTCTAATTATAGGCTACGACGAGTTTAAAAAAATCCTATATTTCCTATTATATAACGTCCTTAAAAATTGGAAGACGGTTTTGGAAAGAAACAATTCAAATAAATGATTCCACGTGGATGATTAAGGATCCAAACACTATGATAGTAATAAATGTAAATTACTGATCATTTTTTTGATATTACTGATCTCATAGTAGCTTTTACTGACAATTGGTTATGGTTTTACTGACATCACAACAAGCACTTACTTGAGCAATGCCCATGACTTACTGACCATAACTTTGTTATTACTGATCTCATAGTAGCTATTACTGACCATTGGATATGCCCATGACTTACTTGAGCAATGCCCATGACTTACTAACCATAACTTTGTTATTACTGATCTCATAGTAGCTATTACTGACCATTGGTTATGCCCATGACTTACTTGAGCAATGCCCATGACTTACTGACCATAACTTTGTTATTACTGATCTCATAGTAGCTATTACTGACCATTGATTATGTAAATTACTGACTGTTGTTTGGATATTACTGATCTCACAACAACCATTTACGTGAGTATTGTGTCCAAATTAGTGACTTCTATTCAAAGTAGTAATACATATAGAAATTACTGACCATTGGTTATGGTTTTACTGACATCACAACAAGCACTTACTTGTCCATTGTATATATATTACCGAATTCTGCACCATGTAATACAATGAATGTATATTACTAACCGTTGTTTTGGATATTACTGATCTCGCAACAACCATTTACTTGACTATTATATATATATTACTGACATGAGCATTTGGATCTCGATTTTCAGCAAGAAATAATCGATTCGAATGTTTTCTTTCCAAAACGATCTTCCTATTTTTTAGGACGCGATATAATTGGAATATCACTTATTGTTACATCGCTTTGCATATTAATCTCCTTCCAAAAACAACATCCTTCGAAATAGGTAACCACTAAATTGGCAATACACGTGTATGGCCAACAAATGGTGCGCACCGAAACTCAAATGGGCCTTGTGCGCATTGGATAAATTTCTTTTATATATATATATATATATATATATATATATATATATATATATATAAAGATAAAGGAACGTATAAAGGTAGCATCCGTCAACTTAGGACAACAAAATATCTGAAGATTAGATTGTTATATCTATCTGTTAGGGTTAGGTGAACGACTGTTCAGAAGGGAGACAAAGGTCCATAGTATTCCTCCGCAGGTGGTTTTCGCTTTGATCATATTGAACACCAACGCACTACTGTCTTAGATATTCTCTTTCCTTTCCAAGTGCCGTCTTGGACTTGCCCTTCTCCTGCCAATTAATATCTTCTTCTTCTCAGATCTGATCCCTCTTTCAGTCACAAGGGTATACAATGCTATCATTTGTTTATTTTTTTAATCCATCCATGCACAACAAAGTTCCAAAAACAAATCACAAAGAGTTTACTCACTGCTCTGTCCAGATTCGGTGTCGTCCAACTTCACGTTCAGCTTGGTTTTATCTTAATGTTCTGGATTAAATAAAACCAAATACACGTCTGTAGGGATTGATCTTCAACTCCTTCTGTAATCTAAATGAAAAGGTGATATATATGGTAATCATCTTTCTGCATACGGCAGGCAATTGCTGCATGTCATGCTGACTGTGAATCGTTGCAGGTAGGAAAAGTAATTGTCGGTGAGTAAAGTCTGTGGAAGGTGGTGGCTGTTTTTATCTAATCTAATAGAGGTGCCTGAAGAGTGCAAGTTGACGAAGAGATGTGGATGCCAGAGAAGGGTTTGGTTGACACTGTTCCCGCTCTTAGATTGCCAAACGCTGAAATGGGTTTTAATTGGTCAGAGCTTACAATAACCACCAAATTTCGGACTAAGTATATATTTAGAGAGGTGGGCACTCGTCTGACTCGGACTACTGTGGCAAAGGTCGTGTGTAGTACACGAGATATTTACATTGAAGCCCCCAAAATCACGATGACGTAATCGCTTACGAAATCAGCTGATACGATAAGTGTTTTTCAATTTTTAATGCTATATGTTAAAAGGGTTTAATTGGGCTGCCCTTAGCGATAGCTAACGGGTTGTTTCCATCTCATATTTCCACGATTTTTTTTGTTTTTTTAAATACCATCATCTCTTTTCATCACTATATCATTGTAATATGTCATTCCAATTCCGTCGGAAATAGAGATTCTTATGCCCTCCATTCTAAACAAGTCTCGATTACAACAATTTTAAGACCGTTAAAATTACATGTTCTCGATGGAGGGCTGATGAACTGCTAAATTTCTAGATTCAATCGTATACGTTGTAGCACGTGCACTAAGCGTATCATACAGAATAGAATAAAATATCTCCGCGAGAAGGATTCGACTTGAATTTATAACCCGGGAAGTCCATGATCGAACACAAGGATGCGAGAAATTTGATGAGTGATTTTAAGTGTCAAATATTTAATAGAGCAATTTAGAAGATGATTATATTGAACGGATGCACATATCACAACAAGACAGATATTTTTAATACATTTTTATGCAATTAAATTAGACGAAGACAATATTGTACAATCAAAGCGATTATATCTATGAGACACACAATAGACAACTTGATTTTATCACAAGAATTCCCTGAATTTACTTGATATCAATTAAGTTGTTAATTAGGCAAAAGGAGATTTAAGTCTTCAAAGTAATTCAAATTTAAACTTTTAAATTCACTTTGATACTTAATAGTTTCAGCAAGAAATTAAATCCTTTAATAATTTAAGACAACGATTGAAAATAATTAACAATTAGTCATTAAGAATCAATTTGGCTAACAGGTTCAATTACTCATAAAAAGTTCATTTTCAATTATTTTTAAAGATCTAAATGAGCACTTAAAAGAAAGAATATTTCATGTGTGTGTTTTAAATCAAAAATAGCATCTCGAACACCAATAGATAGAGCATCAAACGAGCTTTCAAACCAAACCAAAATTACATCATTTGGATATATGGATGAAAAGATATTTCAATATTCAATGGAGGGGGAATTTTTGAAATGAAAACTATAAGTTTTTATGACAAAAAGGACTAAAATGCAAATAAAGTGACCCACAGGGTGTGCAAAATACACAAAGGCAGAAGGGCTTACATGCAATTATGGAAAAGTTGGGGGATAGATGCTGCAAATTACCATTCACGTGCACGCTACGCGTGACCCAGCAAGGCTCAATGATGAAGGCTTGGATACACGTTGACGCTTCTACTGCTTCGTGCGAGGCTCGGATGTAGGCTCGACACACAAGCCTGAGAAATGAAGCACCGCCTCAGTTAGGCGACATGGATCGATCTGGACTGTTGAAACTCGCCCAATTTGGGGAGATCAACGGTATCTGCTCTTCGCTTGTTCTTCGAATCCGTCGCGCATGACGGCTCTCAGGCTGTGCTCCGACGAAGGTTGTAATGCTCTGCCTTACTCCTCTACCACCACTGAAGATCAGATGACCTTCGAGAAGGCTTCGCGAAGTTAGTCGATGGATGAAGGAGATGAAAGAAGCCTTGTATCGCTCTGTTGATGAAGTGACGCCGAAGTGGAAAATGGAGATCGAAGCTCGATATCAAACTCCGATCATTGAATTAAGTAATACCTGCAACATTAGTTCAAACGCATGCCAAAGCCTATGCTTACAACTGAGATTTATTGTGGGGTGGAATGGAGGTCTTTGTAGAGTGAAAGAATCTAACCCTAATGGGTTCCAGACTTGAAGCTAAGCCTGGAAATGATCGAAATAGATATACACATGGAGAAACGAGGAGGTTTACAGAGTTATATGTGTGGATAATGAGTTGATTGAGAATATGTCCAAATGCTCAAATCAGGATGTAGACGAACATATGATACAGGATATATGACCAAATAGTGAATGAAAGGAAGATAGACTGATTTGCTTACATGGAGGATGAATGATTGAATCAATGATTTGAAGAGTTTTGCAATGCTTGAAATGGAGCGAGGAATGCTCCGATCTTCGCTTAACATCTCTAACTACGAGACTAAGCTCGATCAGCCAAGAAGATGGTTGAGCACGGCTTCTAAGGCTGAGGATCTCGCTGGTGGATCACCTTCGTCTTCGCAATCAAACTCTCGTTCTAACTGTCACCTAGAGGAAGAGGATGCTGGAATGGACCACTCGTAAGTGGCAGATACCGTTACAGATTGGCGGAGGTGAGGTTTTGATGGAGTAGTGGTTTAGACATTGTCAAACGATTGGTTTCAACTACCAGCAGCGATTGAGGAAAAGAGAGCTGAGATATTCTAGGTGGTTGGTGAGGATCAAGATCGAGGAGTGGAGCTTCTGGCGATGGAATTCGGTGAAGTGGTTGATGGAGGCGGTTGCGATATTATGGAGAAGTTGGATGGTTATGAAGAGTTGCGTCTCTTCAAGGCTCACAACTAGAGGTTGAAGGCGACACATGCACCATTAGATCTTTTGATCTAACAGTTGGGATTTGGGAGGAAGGAAGCTGCTTGGATCATTTAGATCAAGAAGACCAAACATCCCAGATCTAGGCACCAGCAGACGGTCGAGATGAATAGGCAAGGCGTTCGGACAGTCAAAAAAATAGGTGCGGATGGAGAAAAGGAAGCGGGTCATGTGGGTAGCTCAGAAGGTGCCACGTGGCTTGCTAAGAAAGATCAGCAATCAATAAATATGAATAAAATCAATAGTAAATAGTTAGAGAGAGAATTAGAGAAAATAATAAACATAAAAGTTGTAGATATCGATGAGATCTACAACTTACATGAAGAAGTCAAAGAGATCAGAGATCATTTGTACATAGAAAAAATTAAATACGTATTAAACCAATATAAAACACATTTTCTTTTACTTTTCTTTTGTTATTTTTATGGGTTTTAATTGTATTTTATATAAATTTATTTATTTAAAAATTATTCTAATTTTTCTTTAGTTTTTAATAATGAATAAGTGCATGAAATATTAGCAAAATAATAGGATTATGTTAAATAGTATATATAGTGTCAATTATATACAACACACAAAATACTTAAGCTATGCTCGTCTTCGAGCTAATAAATAAAGAATAAGTTAAAGAGTTAGTTTAATTAGTGAGATCCCTGACATGTGCATGTGAGTATACAAGGCTTGATTTGATCTAGAACACTTGGTTTTAGACATCCTAAGACTCTAAGTTGATTCAAGTATTAATCAAAAGAAAATTAACTCCTCTAATTGTCAGACTCTCAATGTACATAAATATAAGAAGTATGGCTTAGTGGTGACTGCATCCACAAGAGTAGAGTCAAAATTTCACTAAAAGTTCCTATCTCAGAAGCTCTCTTGAGGACCCAATCCTCAACTCTAGAGAATAAATTTAATATTGCTTAAATCCAACGTCTCTTGTCTACTGATTTTCACTTCCTCTCATTGGAACAGGATTCTCTCAAGTGTCAATACTCAACACAATTTCGATTTTTATTTTTCCAATTAGTGCCTGTCAAAGAGAATTTTGAGTCGTCTTCACTACAAAAAAAAAGCGGGATTGGCGTGCACATAAAAGCTCGTTATGTGCACGCCTAGTGCCCGCCATGTGCACGCCCGAGAGGTGGGCGAGCACATATGCTCGTTCAGGGTGTGCTCGCTTATATGAGAGTCGCTTCGGCTGGTGGGCGAGCACATTGGGATGCTATGTGCTCGTCCTCTCTCTGGCGGGCTGATGAATCCACGTTTCATCATCTTTATTCTATCATTTTGGCCTTAAAAACCCTAGTAAATGCGTGTAAATAGGCATAATTCATGCATTCTAGCATTCATGTATATGTATGTAAATATTATATAAAATGCGGTTTTTAAAGCCAAAATTATAGAATAAAGAAAAGAAAAGAAAAAGAATAAAATATTGTAAATATTTTATGACCCGAAACTCCGAGACCTAGGCATCTTGATGAATAGGTTGACAAGGAATAAAGTAGGGGGAGATAAGGTCAGAATTGCAGAGAAGATACCTATACATTCTATTGATTCTTTATTCATTTTGGGACCTATTTTTGGTTCCACTTTTTATACATCAAATAAAGAAACTTCGTACATGAAAGTTGTATATAATTTAATAAAGAAAAATACAAAATTGATTTCACAGAAAAATAATGTACAGATAAAAAGTTATGATTTGAATAAAAATCCAGAACCCCAACTTCCCAGACCCGTATCTCACAAATGAAAACTCCAAATGCAGCATACTCACCTTTAATTGTATATAGAAGAAAATAAGCTATTTATTGGCGGTGGTTTCGCATTTGACGGAGCTACGGTTTGAAAGTTGAGTTTTGGACCCCTATTGTATACTTGTACATATTAAAATATTCAATTTATTATTTATTTATTATTTCTATAATTTTATATTTTTATAATGTTGTAAATATTACTTATAATTATTATGAACATTAAAATAAGAATAAAAACCTAAATAAAAACAAAAATAAAATACTTAAAAATAAAATATATAGATACATTACCTATATATATACCTATACAAAACATACTTGTATTTTATTAAATATACAAAATATACTAATAAAATAAAATAAAAATATAATTACGTGTATAAAAGTATGTTATAATTTTATAAAATACTAAATGGAAATAATAAAAATAAAAATACAAAATAAAAATAAGAGAATACAATATATAGAATAATATACCTATATAAGGGCATAAATGCAAACTTGTAAAAATATAACTCATAAAAATAATTAAAATTCATAATAAAATACTACATAAAATAACAAATATTTTTTATTTTATAATCATAAATTAATAAGGTCATTTACTATTTTTAAATTAATTAATAAAACATTTTCCCAGGGTTTTTCCTGGTTGGTCCACGTGGACCAACCAGGAGGTCAGGACTGTTGACCAAGGTCAACAGTCTGACCTACCCCCCTGTGGCCCTTGTCAGAACCGCTGCGCCCCTACTTTCTCGATTTTTTCGCCGTTGATGCGTTGCTCGAGGGCAGCCGCTTTCTTCATGAAAGTTGTTCACTGTAGATCCACCTAGGCCGCTGACCTCTTAGATCCTACCAGATCTTCATGTTCTGCTCAAAATCTCGCCTCAAAAGTCGCCCGTCCACCATCTTTCAAAAACCCATCGTCACCTTCCTTGACTCCTTGAACCGTTCTTGCTTGAGCAAAATACCTCCGAGGGCGTGCTGCTGGATCCCCTGTGACAGAGGGATGATCCAGCACCTTGTCGAGGTGCTTAGTTAGCTCGGCGACGGGTTCCACCACCACCTCCGGCCTCTTGGCCGTTGAGGTTCCTACCTTGGGCTCCATAGCCCTTGAGGTTGTTTTTCCCTTGTATTTTTCTTGCATTTTTAACCTTGCAGTAGCTGTAGATGCACACCCCATATCTAGTTTCGCCTCTTACCCATCCAGCCACCTGATCGCCACCTTGCCGAAGCTCGAAAGCTCCGGCGACCACCATCTGCTCCGGCCAACCCACTTCCCATCCCGCCTTGTCGTCTAAGTTTTTCTGCACCTAAAGGGACCCTGGACCTCGATACTGTTGGTTTTGATTTTCTTGCAGGTCCCCGAAGGTGCAGGACCTCTTCTGGGAGGTCGGTTTTTGAAGCATCGCGGCGCCGGGAGTGTCTCCTGTCTCGTTACTTCGCGGCGGACCTCCGGCCTTCCGCGGGCCATTTTGCATCCGCCGCTCCATCGTGGACACCCCCAGAATCTCCCTGTTCGTTCTGGACGTCTGCCGGAGGAGGAAGGAACCCAGGAAGCCCGAGTCAACTTCGCCCCCGCGCGAGATCTTCGGTTGTTCCTCCTCTGGCCTCGGCCGCCGTCCGATCTCATGCCTCCTCCAGAGGGTACAGGTGCCGTCGGATGAAGATTACTCCAGCCGTTGATCGCAATTAGCACCATCTAATCTCGGTCGTAGACGCGAAGGGGTATCGCTAGCCGTGAGGGCGCCACGTGCATTAGTGGTGCAACGTCGACCGTTCATCAGCGCCCAGCCCTGGGTAATTTGTGAATCATACCCTTGGCCATTTTGTATTTTATATTAACCACTTAATCTGTCAGCTGCTGTCTTAACTTTTTGTAATATTTAGACATAAGCCCCTGTACTTCTGCTTCTTGCATATAGGCCCTCCCCAAGTCACGTGCTGTAAGCACGTGACTCGGTGATTTTTGCAGGCGAACCCCCAGGGTCTTATATATTTAGTTTTAATGCTAAAATTTTCGTAGGAAGTTAAAATAGTTCTGGCGAAATTACAATCAACCCCCTGTACGTTTTGGATATTATAAAAATACCCCTGCAGGCATGTATTTTCTTTATGCTTCTAGTAATTTTTGCATGCTTCTATAGATCACTAAAAAATCCACAAAAATTGCATTAAACTTTCTGTTGCATTGTAGATTTATGTCATATTTTTATTTTCCATAATTATTGCATTTTAATATTTATTAAAAATTAAAAATAGTCATTTTCAGCACTGTCTGCATTAGAAAATCCCTAAAAAATATAAAAACACTCCAGAAAAATCCCAAAAAAATATATTTTGTTCCCTTTAGTTTGTTTTAGCTCCAGACCAAAAATCAGTAAAAAATACAAAAGAAAACTCCAAAAAATCACAAAGCTCTAAAAACCTTCATAAAAATTTATAAAATTCATAAAAAAATCCAAAAATCGTGTTTTCTTTTCCTAAATTTTCTTTGTTTTATTATCTTTAAAAGAAAATTAATTTGGAGAATTTTGGTTACTGTTGGCTATTTTATTTCTCCATTTTAAGTTTCAGCCTTGCATTTTATTCATTGTTTGCTTTATTTTGCTAATTAAAAATACCAAAAACATTCTAAAAATTACCCAAAAATCACAAAAACAGTAAAACAATCCTAAAAATATCAAAAACATCTTACTTCTGACTTTTTGGTTATTTTTGCACATTTTTATAAATAATTTAGCTTGTCTTTTATTACATTGTCCTTATTTTCCAATATTGAAAAGAAAATAAAAATATATAAAATATATAAAAAGAAAATATAAAATCAGTAAATTAAAAATCAAAATACAAAATTATAAAATTAAAAATTAAATAAAAAAATATAAAATTAAAAACCCACAAAAAAATAGCATTAATAGACACTTGATCACTTTCACACACATTTTGAGCATTTTTTGCCCCGTTCTACCTGTCTGCTCCCTGTGTTCGACCTCTACAATACTTGCACTATACACATCTTTGTTGTAGAGTTATAATAAATTTTAACTCCGCACATTTACTTTCATTACTTGATATATTTGTCGTGGGTTAATTGTTGTTTTAATCCGGATTTTCGAGCGGTCACCGCATCGACTGTTGGCTCGCCTTGTGAGTCAATACGACCGCTTGACTTTTTGGGTTAAACAAATGGCGCCGTTGCCGGGGAGCAACAGCGCTTAGTTCGGGTCTTGTTTGTGATTGTGATTTATTGTCTATTTCACGGCTTTTATTTTTCGCTATTTTATTTTCTTTATTTTTGATATATCTCTTGAGCTGTCTAACCCCCTCTCTTGTTGACTTTGTGCGAGGAACCGCGGATTGAGGGAGGCGCTCCACCCTAGGCGCCTACGCACCCACGTGAAGCCGGCTTCTGCCAGCTTAGCATCGAGGAGACAAGGAGAGATTTTTGAAGACCGAGCTCCACCTTTAGTTGTACAATTTATTTCCCGCATTTATTTTTGTAATTTAAGTGAGAGAGCGACCTATATTTGTAATAATACAGGTACTCGGACATTCAGGACTCTCGGGCCTAATTTCCAAGTGATTGTTCACTTGGGGGCTCCCGCGGTTTTATTGGCTTTTCTTCGCATTTTTTATTTTGTTTTCCGGTTTTATTTTTCATTTCTTTTGTGTGATTGAGCCCTTAGCTTTTAGGATTGCTTGCGTAGCATTAGGTCCAAACACCTTAATTAACATTGCATGTACCTATAGTCTCGTTTGGACTTAGTCAAATTAGAAACAGTTGATCATCACCTTCAACCCGTCGCGCCGCGAGCTCTCCCCGCAAAGCGCTTTCTCCTAAACTCAAGTGTGTTGAGCAGAGGAGGGGTGAGCCTAGACCGGACTCTAGGGTTGAGGATTGGCGGTCAACTTGTGGTTCTTCCCGCTAATAGCAGTTTCTGAAACATAGGGCGATTTCATCGGCTTTGCATTTGCATATAGATAGGTTTCAATTCTGCTGAGCATCCTTGCATGTAGAGTGCTGGAGGCAAGGTGAGCATTTACACTTTAGCATACATCATCTATTGCCGCTTGCATTGCTTTTCCGACTCTACCTCTGATTTTGCCAACCTAGGATCTTAAAGGAATTGAATCCTCGATAGGCTCGGGCATTTTTAATAAAAATCCAAAAAAGTGACAACCAAATAAAATTGGGACTGCTAACATTACTTGACCCTAAAATTCACCAAAAAGAAAGATCTTGTATTGGGGCGAGTAATCCCCTCATTGTCTTCGTTTTACCTGCTCGCGCACACGCTAAGGATTAGTGCCCAAATCCCATCTTCAGCCCCTAAGTGTTTGCGCAATATTTTGACTTCTCACCTAACTCTAAAACAGACAAAGATTAAAAGACCGCATTTGTGGTCTTCACCGAGTTGAGTAGGTGAATTGAGGGTTTGACTTGTTTTCATTTTTGCTTGTGATTGTTTTGTGTGTGTCCTAGATCGCTCCTGCGCACTTGCGCCTTTCTTCTCACTTCTCTTGACTTGACCATCGTGCTCTCCCGATCATTTTTCCTTTGTTTCGAGATGGCCGACTGGAGCGTATCTTATCCGGACTTTGCGGATCATTCGTTCACTCCAGCCGGTCCACCTCCTTTTTTCCAGGAGGACTTTGCCCCTGACTTTTGTACATATCCGCCTCAGCCACAGTATCAGACCTTGGATTTCTACCCACACCCACCTTCACTTCCGTATTCTCCACCTTCACATCCACCCGAGGCCGAGCTGTTGGAGTCACCTTTCATGGAGTCCACCCTTGAGCACTTGACCCAGATGATGGATCATATGAGACAGAGGATTGACCACCTCACTAGTACCAATAAGAGCGGCCATGATGTTCCACCATTTGATGATATGGGTTCACTCGAGGATTTCCATGAGAGCTTGCAATCACCAAAATTACAAAAAAAATGAGAAAAATTTAAAAATACAAAAAGAGTTCGGGAGACACATGATCGAGCCAGACTGTGAGGAGAGGTACCACTTGCCAGACCCTTTGACCACACAACCTTTCACACCCAGTCCCACCTTTGACCCCGAGGATGCCGCTGTACAGACTGCTCTTGGCATACCTCGTGTATATGATGATTCCGACTTCTTCCCTTGTATGGAGGAAGTCCAAAAATTCAAAAAAATGCTGACTGAACCCGAAGCGGTGGCCACCATTCATGAGATTATCCGTGCCCCACTTCAGCAGGCCATGACCGATTTATCTCCTCTTCCCAAGAAGAGAAAACGGAGGAGCAGATCTGAGCGTCATATCTTGACCATGGCCACTGCCCACGCCATCACACACCGTCCCATTCCTCGGAAGAAGAACACTGCCACACCTTTCATTAACTGCACCATCTCTGACTTCACATGTGATCACACTCTCCTAGACGGCGGTGCTTCGATTAGCATCATACCCTTCTCGTTGGTACAGTCTCTTCATCTAGGGCCTCTCAAGAAAACCAGGATGATCGTACAATTTGCTGATGGATCAATAAAGAGGCCGAAGGGTGTCCTTGAAAACGCCGTCATCTCGATTCAGGGCATGAGCTACCATGTTGATTTTGTCGTATTGCCCATGGAGACCTCCATTGGGGAGCACTCTCCAATCATCCTGGGACGACCATTCCTTGCCTCTGCGAGGGTCGTTATTGACTACGAATCAGGAGAGATTCGCTTCCGTCCTGCTGACGAGGGCGAAGCAGTGATCACCGCACCCACTGCTGACCAGAGACCCGCACCTGATGTGACTTCACCTATCTTGGCTGACCCCGAGGACTATGATCTATATGAGGATATCAGAGAGACCTTCTTCATGACCGATGATGAGACCCGAGAATTCCTCCCTAAGGAGGAAAGCTCGGAAAGCATAGACCTTGGTGTTTCCGCTTCTTGTGATTGGCGATGTGTTGATGACATCCGCGGGATCTACACGATTGACACATTGAGCGGAGGGCAGATTTAGAGACTATACAGGACGGACATGCTCTGATTACTTCCACTGATGAGTCTGCTCCTGCCCATGTAGATACTGATGAGACTAAGGCCGAATTTGATTTAGTTGCTTTTCTTCAGAAATTCGGACCTTTTGATGAGAAAGATGATCCAGTTGAAATTATAGAGGACGACCAGAGTTCGACTACTTCCACCGATGAGTTCGTGCCTATTGGTTTTGACCTGGATGACTCCTCGCAGGACGACTCTGAGTACACTACTTCCGATGATGATGAGTTCGTCCCATTCCACTTTGATATCAACGAGCCTCCCAAGGCCGGACCTAGCCGCACTTCTTTCACTGATCCGTCTGTGCCTTCACACCCTAGGGCCCCCGAGGACTTACACCCTGTCGAGGTGATGAATACCCATTCATCACTCTTTATTCTTATATTTTAGCTACAAAAACCTTTGCAAATGCATGTAGATATATGTAAATAGGAATAATTACCAAAAGCATGCATTGTGTAAAAATCTATAATTAGCATGTTTTTGTGCAAAAATAAAAGAATAAAGATTAAAAAGAAAAAGAGGGAAATATTTAGAATAAATATTGAGCAACCTAACCCAAGGGAGGGCTCAGCATGGGCCTGACCGCGTAAAAGCCAAAGTAGAGGGAGATAGGGGCTCTTGTGTATATATTTATGTAAATAAAATAAAAATGTTTTCCTCACCAAAAATATGCTTGTAAATATTTGTATATATTTATAAAAGATAAAAACAAAATAAAAAGTTAAAAATCAAAAAGATTAAAAATACCCCTTCATCATGTACATAAACCATGCCTATATATTTATTTAACCTTGTAAATAAATAAAATTATTTTCCAAACTTTTTGCAAATATTCTATGCTATATATTGTAAATAAATAAAATAAAAAGAATCATAACAAAAATTAAATAAAAATAACAAAATTAAAAATACAAAAATATCTTGTACATATACCTTGTATATAGATGTACATATCTATTTATTTTACCTATGTAAAAAAATAATAAAAATCAAATAAAAACATCCTTTTATTCCTTATTTTATACTATAAATAAATAAAATATAAAATAGGAATAAAATTGTACAAAAATAATAATTAAAAATCAAAAATCAAAAGCCTACACATTGTATATATACCTATATATAGCTATATAATGTAAATACCTTATTTTTATTTCCAAAAATTAATTAAAAATCACCAAAAAATAGAAAAAAATAAAATAAAAATATTTCATGTTTTGAGTTTTTGCAGATTCGGCCCCTAGCTATGTTTATTTGTCATCTCAAGATCCAGCCACGTGGCCGAACCGCATTGGCTCCTGGGGATGTTGACCGCCCGGTCAACTGGCCCCCCCAAGACCACTTCTCACGGGTTTGAGCTTCGGACCCAACTTCTCGGATTTTTCCCCGCTCAACCCGGTTGCCTATCACCCAAACCCCGGCTCCGTTTTGCACCTCCCACATCCGACACCCTCGCCGGGCATCAACCTCGGGATCCGCGCGCCACCATGACCCTACCCGAGCCTTTCTTCTCGGATCCCTCCAGCCTACATAAACGAGCTCCGCCACCCATTTTATCCATCTTTGGTCATTCCCCCTATTCCCTGTGAGCTCCAGAGTGATCGCACGAGTGACAGCGAGCGTCTCCACCTGTTGCAGCGAGGCGAGGAGGAGGATACCACTGATCCGGCGAGTATCACCGCCATGCTCCGCCCTGAGTTGGAGCTCGAGCTTCGGACGTCGGCGTTCCTTGAGGCGAAGACCCAGAGCTGCGCAAGCTCGACCACAGCCCATTCCTTCACCCAGGTAGACCTGTAGTTCTTTCTTTTTCTCTAATTTCCGATTTCCCCCATTTCGTTCCGCCGCCGTTCTCCGCCGATTCCGATCACGTCCGACCATCGTTCGACCATCAGGCTTCGCCATAGCCTCCGCCTTCCTCCCGCGCACCTTCTCCATACCTCCATCCAACCCAGCTCGCACAGGAGCTGGGGTTCGAGCTCCCCCCGTCCCCACCTCGCCGGAGCTCGCCCATTCCGACCCACCGCTCACAGTCACCACGTCTAACTGGGTCGAGGCACTTTGCCCTCGACCCGCGATTCTGCTGGAGTGTTTTGCAGGGTCATCCGAGTCCATCTGAGGGCTCGGACCGTTTGGACCAGCAGCTGGGTCTCCGCCGACCTCGCCTGAGCTCCTCGGAGCTCCGTCGAGCCATCGGAGGCCACTAGTCGATGCGGGAGCCTACAGAGCTTCTTCTCCGATCTTTAGAGGCCCGCGCGGAGGCCGGGAGCGCGCACAGCAGGCCGGCGAAGGTCGCCGGCCATCAGTTCTTCCACGACCTCCAGACACCGTCAGATCGACCTCGACGCTCCAGATCACATCACGTCCGTCCGTTCGTGGAGCTACAGCCACCGCCAGATCTTCGAGGATCAATCTGGACCGTCCGAGGCTCGAGGGCTAGCCATCCGCGCCTGACACCGTCCGATGCACCACGTGGACTAGCCCCAGCCGTTGGATCACCCCCAGGAGAGCAGCGTTGGACCCCCAGTCGTCCTGGACCGCTCGATCAGACGCGTGGCGTCCATCTAGCCGCTCGAGTAATAAAGGGTAATTTACCCTTAGGACCTGCCTTATCTTTTATTTCGTTTTAGTCCTGTAAATATTTTAGTCAGTTGTTTAGTTTTAGGGTAATTTGCATGTTGGACCTCGTGCTTTAGATATTTGCATTTCTACCCCTGCCTATTGTGAGCCACGTGCTTCGTCACGTGTTGTTAGGTTATTTGCAGTCTTTGCCCTTGTAGTTCTGGTTGTTATGAAATGAATGAAAGGTTTTAATTAATTGCATTTCTACCCCAGTGCGTGGTTGTTTTACGCATGTGCGTTTTATTTTGGGTTATTTGCAACCGAGCCCCCCGGACTTTTGGTACGTGTTACCAATAGGTCCTTGGGGCTTATTTTCCTTACATATAGGTCCCTGAGTGCCCCAGGCACGCGCTTGGCGCGTGTTTTGCTGGGTATTTTGCACCTGGACCCCCAGAACTTTGGGTATTTGCATTCTAGTCCCTGTGCACAGTACCCTTTTGTTATTTTTGAATAAAATATCAAATCACCTCCAAATTCTATGAAAATTTTGACACATGGCTCCTGCCATGGTGTAGGATTTTTATGAATTTTTGAGGACATTTTTGATTGTGTTTGCTATTTTTAAAAATTCAAAAACCTTAATTTTTGTTATTGTCTAGATTGGAAAATCACAAAAAAATATAAAAACTCCTCTAAAAATTCTACAAATATTAGCTACTGTTTAATTTAGTTTCCTTGATTTTCTAGCCAATTTTGGCTATTTTTCATTGCTTAAAAACCTTAAAACTTAAAAACACCAAAAAACCCATAAAAATTCCAATAAATTAATTAAAAATCCAAAAATAATAAACTTGGTACCCAAATTTTCCTTGTTTTCTCTACCTTACAGGAAAATTACCTCCATGCCCTTGTGAGGCCCTTAGATATTTTATCTAGGGACTTTTGGCCTGGCTGGACAGTACCCCTTGCTTTTAGCACTATTTGATTTTTATAAAATAAAATAAATATCAGAAAAATCCTAAAAATTCATCAAAAACATAAAAAAATATAAAACACATAAAAATATTTTTGTTTTAATTTTTGGTTGATTTTTAATGCATTAAATAAATTGTTGAAGTGTGCTTATTTATGTTTCTTTTATTTTCTTTATATATTAAAAATCCAAAAAAAACATAAAAATAATTAAAAACCATTAAAAAATATTTTGTCTTTTATTTTATTTGTTTTTACTACTTCGTAGGTCTTCGGCCAATCCGTGCTCCTTGAGTTCGACCCTGGGTGCTATACCAGGTTAAACACATAGCAGGACCGCTTTTCGTGCTTGATTGATTTTATTTGTTTCGAGTGGTTCGATTTTTCTTGATCGACCTAGTCTGAGTGATTGAGGTCACAACGACCATTTCTGTACCTTTACCTTAGTCACTTAGACGGTCATCAGAATGGCGTCGTTGCCGGGGAGAGGAGATTGCTACACGGGTACCCACCTCTTGGAGGGTTTGTGTTGACTACAGGAGACTCAACCAGGCCACCAAGAAGGACCATTTCCCCCTGCCTTTTATTGACCAGATCATTGAGAGACTGGCAGGGAAGAGCAATTATTGCTTCCTGGATGGGTACTCGGGCTACAACCAAGTGGCCATCGCTCCTGAGGATCAGGAGAAGACCACCTTTACCTGTCCCTTCGGCACATATGCTTTTCGACGCATGCCATTTGGGTTATGCAATGCCCCTGCGACTTTTCAGAGATGCATGCTGTCGATCTTCTCGGACATGGTAGGGGAGTGTTTGGAGGTCTTCATGGACGATTTCTCGGTCTACGGCGACGGATTCGACTCCTATCTTGACTGCCTAGACCGAGTACTCCAGCGATGTATCGAGCATCATTTGGTTTTATCTTGGGAGAAGAGTCACTTCATGGTGACTCAAGGGACGGTGCTTGGCCATATCATCTCCAACAGGGGCATGGAGGTTGATCCGGCCAAGGTTGATGTCATTAGGAAACTCGCACCGCCGTCCAATCTGAGGCAGCTACGGTCATTCCTGGGGCACGTTGGATTTTATAGGAGATTTATTCAGGATTTCAGCAGGATTGCCCGGCCGTTGACTGACCTCTTGATGAAAGACACCGAGTTCCTTGTCGATGACAAGTGTCTTTCGTCGTTCGCGACTCTCCAGCAGTGTGTCATTGAGGCTCCTGTCCTCCAGCCACCTGATTGGTCTCTCCCATTCGAGATCATGACGGACGCCTCCGATTTTGCCGTAGGGGCAGTGCTGGGACAGAGGAGGGATGGAGTTCCATTTGTCATACACTATGCTAGCCGCACATTGGATTCCGCCCAGCGAAATTACACGGTCACAGAGAAGGAGATGCTAGCCGTAGTGTTTGCCCTGGATAAGTTCAGATCGTATATCATTGGATCTAGAGTGACTTTGTTTACAGATCATACCACCATCAGGTACCTCATGGCAAAGAAGGATGCCAAGGCCAGACTGACTAGATGGATCCTTCTACTCCAGGAGTTCGACATTGAGATCAAGGATAAGCCTGGAGTCAAGAATGTGGTGGCGGATCATCTCTCCCGACTAGAGCAGCCAGAGGATTCTGAGCAGATTGACCCTATTAGAGATACCTTCCCAGATGAGGCGATCCTTGCTATCGCCTCACTCCCATGGTACGCCGATATTGTGAACTTTCTCGTTGCTGGGAAAGTCCCACAAGATTGGCCCAGGCAGAGGCTTGAGACCTTCCTCGCGAAGGCCAAGTCCTACCATTGGGAGGATCCCATCCTTTACCATGAAGGAGGGGACAGTGTCTGGCGTCGGTGTATTCCTCAGGAGGAACACCATAGCGTCCTCACGTACTGCCACAAGCTTGAGGCAGGAGGACATCATTCTGGGAGGAGAACGGCACAGAAAGTGCTCCAATCCGGCTTGTAGTGGCCTACCCTCTTCAAGGACTCAGATGAGTTCGTGAAGAGGTGTACTGACTGTCAGAGGATGGGCACTTGTGGACAGCGTGATATGATGCTGATGCAGCCCATTCACTTCTGTGAGGTTTTTGACGCATGGGGCATCGATTTCATGGGTCCATTCCCTAAGAGTCAGGGATTTGAGTACATTCTGATGGCCGTTGATTATGTGAGTCGTTGGGTGGAGGCTATCCCCGCCCGAGCCGCTGATGCGAGGACAGTTTGCAGATTTTTGAGGAAGCATATCATCACGCGGTTCGGGGTTCCACGAGTTCTGATTTCTGATGGGGGATCTCACTTCATCAACGACCAGGTGAAGGCACTTGCTAGCGAGTTCAGCATAGACCATCGTGTTGCTACACCTTACCATCCACAGACGAATGGTCTAGCCGAAGTGTCGAATAGGGAGATCAAGACTATTCTGCAGAAAGTCGTCCGCCCTGACCGAAAGGATTGGTCACAGCTTTTGGACTCGGTCTTGTGGGCATATAGGACGTCTTTCAAGACACCTTTGGGCACATCTCCCTTTCGCCTCGTATATGGCAAGCCATGCCATTTACCTGTTGAGCTGAGGCACAAGTCACTTTGGGCAGTCACAGATATTATCATGGATCCAGATGGTATGGGAGACCAGAGAAGGGCAGAGCTAGCTGCCCTGGAGGAGCTTAGAGATGCAGCTTTCTCAAGCAGCCTACATTATAAGGAGAAAGTGAAGGAGTGGCATGATTCTCATATCAGCCACAAACATTTTGAGATTGGACAGAGAGTATGGCTGTTTGATGCGAGGCTACGATTATTTCCAGGGAAGCTTCAGAGCAAATGGAAAGGACCTTATCTGGTTAGAAAGGTACACGACAACGGTAGCATCGACATATCTGAGTTGTCTTCTGAGAGTACCTTTCGAGTGAACGGCCAGCGGCTCAAGCCATTTCTAGATCATGAGCCGCGGGTCATTGATCTTGCCCCTATTCATTTCGCGTGAGATGTGGTCCTTGACTCACATCTGATGCATCTCACGCCTGAGTTTCACTGATCTTCCGCTGTATATAGATCCAGATGTCCATATCACTACATTCTTTAGTCCCACATCCCTTTCCCCATCTTGTGATTATGCTATACTTAGGGTGCACTTTACCCTAAGTATAGGGGGGATGTGAGACCTTTCGGGTATTTTTTTTGTTTGTCTACCCCTGTTTTTGCTGCCGATACTTAGGGATATTTCACCCTAAGTATAGGGGGGGTAGACCCTGTACATTCTGCACTCAGGTTTGCCCTTAGTATACAGCCTGCTATACTTAGGATTACTTGATCCTAAGTATAGGGGGGAGACCTGGGTCCCTCTTGACTTTTCATTTCCTTTTTGTATAGCTTTCCTTTTCACTTTCCTATACCTAGCACGAGTTATGTCTTCTCCATCGCTCTTGACTCTGAGGACATCGTTCGAGCTAAGTATAGGGGTGTGTGTATATATTTCATATATACTTTAGCCATAACTCGTACTTTGTGTGAGTATGTTAATAAATAAAATGGCTAAAAACCACAAAAAAAATTAAAAAAAATTTCATGTACATAATCTTCTTTTATTTGCACATACATAGCTAGTGTACAAATTATTTTTGTAAAAATGATTTCAAAAATCTTTTGTGTAAAGCTTGTGTAAATATTTTGGTATCAAAATTATGTATATAGTACAAAATTTTTCCAAAATGTTTTGAAAATAAAAAAGTTTGCAAAAATCTTGTGTAAATGTGTGTAAATATCTTTTTGCAAAACTTGCACTTCATGCATCATCATTTCATGATTTCAAAACATTTTTCAAAAATTTTGCATGATTGTAAAACTTTGTGTAAATAAGCATCTTTTTGTACATATGTATATAGTTTTTTTCTGGATGATAGTTGACATTTAAACTAGCCTGGAATCAAATTGAGAAATGGAGCTTGATTAAGATCTTAATCCACCTAATTTCTAAGAGGAACCTTATAGGACTTAGGTTTAAGGCTTTTTAGGTCCATGGTGACTTAATTCTTTGAGTCCACTAGGCTATGATCACATGTCATCTCAATGAGCCTAAGTAGAGCACTTAACAACAACACATGACTCATATAGATTGTGGCTTTACTTGGACACCAGCACTATGCACCGAGCTCTCTACGGATGAGGTGGTGAGGAGGCAGTCTTCCTTGACTTGGGGTAGCATATGAGGGTAGTACTTCTAGGCGGAACCTCTCTTCTTCTTTTAGTGAAGGAAGTAAGTCTCAACTTGGTCTGGTTGCCATGAGGTCTAACGACGGGAGTTGTGGGTTGCAATAAATCTTCAAAAGAGGGATAGTCTACTGGCTCAAGAGGAAAAACTCCTTGTATATATGTTGCACATGTATATGTTGTACAGATGCACTTGAAAAAAAATGTGCAAAAAGAAAAGAACTCCAAAAAAGTGGTGGGTCTGAGAGAAAATGATAATCCCACCGGAGTATGTATATAGAGTGCAATAAGCAAAGCTTGGTTTCATGATCCACCTGTTGTAGCTTGCAGCAGGGAGACTTGGCTACACTGGTCAAGCTCCCAAGGGTACTTGGCTACACTGGCCTTGACCCATTCTCTTCTTCCTCCTCTTCTTGAGACGGTTGACTTGAACTTAGAAGGGAATTTTCCTTGTTTTCTCTACCTTACAGTAAAATTACCTCCAGGCCCTTGTGAAGCCCTTAGATATTTTATCTAGGGACTTTTGGCCTGGCTGGACAGTACCCCTTGCTTTTAGCACTGTTTGATTTTTAGAAAATAAAATAAATATCAGAAAAATCCCAAAAATTCACCAAAAACATAAAAAAATATAAAACACATAAAAATATTTTTGTTTTAATTTTTGGTTGATTTTTGATGCATTAAATAAATTGTTGAAGTGTGCTTATTTGTGTTTCTTTTATTTTCTTTATATATTAAAAATCCAAAAAAAACATAAAAATAATTAAAAACCATTAAAAAATATTTTGTCTTTTATTTTATTTGTTTTTACTACTTCGTAGGCCTTCGGCCAATCCGTGCTCCTTGAGTTCGACCCTGGGTGCTATACCAGGTTAAACACATAGCAGGACCGCTTTTCGTGCTTGATTGATTTTATTTGTTTCGAGTGGTTCGATTTTTCTTGATCGACCTAGTCTGAGTGATTGAGGTCACAACGACCATTTCTGTACCTTTACCTTAGTCACTTAGACGGTCATCATCGACCCTGATCGGATTCCGTCCACTGTGGACCCCGATGTCGACCTGCACCACACTAGATCTATTCCTCCGCGATCCCGCAAGAAGGTTCGCTTTCTACCTTCTTGATCATATGTACATCCACCTCTGTTGTACATTCTCCTTTGTTCATCTCTGTCTCTTCCGTATTGCTCGTCCATCCATTCTCGTGTTTGCCTCGCTTAGGATGCACTTTGTCCTACGTGTAGGAAGGGTGGACGAGCCGAGTGCTCTTTTGTCGTTCAGTGCCATCACTCCTGTTGTTGCCTATACTTAGGGCTTCTTTTACCCTAAGTATAGGGGGAGTGGTGTGTACATCCGCTGATCTCATTTCTATTCATCTCTTTTCTTCTTTTCTTCTTCTCTTCTTTTCCTCTTCTATCTTCTTCATCTACCGAAAAGGTGTCGCCCTTGTAGACAGTTTTCCATACTTAGGACGTACTTTGTCCTAAGTATAGGGGGGCGTGCACCTCGAGTTGTTCTATTCTTTTCGATCCTCTCCCTTATCTCCTCTTCTTGTCTATACTTAGGGATATTTTACCCTAAGTATAGGGGGAGACAATCCGAGTACGATCTGTTCATTCCCACCCTTGACCCTCCCTGCGTTGTGTACAGTCTGCTATACTTAGGATTATTTGATCCTACGTATAGGGGGGACGGTCAACTTCTCATTCATTGATTCATTGATTCATTCCTTTATTCTTTAGACTTGTCTATACTTAGTACGAGTTATGTATTCTCTTTTCTCTCCGATCTATGAGGACATAGCTCAAGCTAAGTATAGGGGGGTCGTATATACTACGTATATACTTTAGCCATAACTCGTACTTTCATAATGATATGGCTAATAATTCTTTAAAATTCATTAAAATTCCTTGATAAAAAGATGTGATTATTCCTCAAATTCTTTTTCTATTTACTGATTAATAAATCAGGTGAAAATGTTTTTTGCAAAATGTTTGAAAAATAGTTTGAAAATCTTTGTGAACATTTATTGAAAACTATTTTGAAAATATTTTGTTACATGTTTTCAACCTGTGTAAAAATGTGTGGTTTGCAAAATTTATTTTCTTTGTGTGAAAATAAAATGTTTGAAAAATGATTTGCAAATGGTTTGAAAAATGGTTGCAAAAATGTTTTGAAAAACCTATATATACTGTTTTGAAATCCTTTGCAAAAATGTTTTCAAATGTGTGTAAAATGTTTGTAAAAATTATTTTGGACTATAGTTTTCAAAAATTGTGTGTAAATTGTTTTTCAAATAAGTTTGAGGAATATTTACATCACACCAAAATCCACTATATTTATATATGTATAAAATTGATCACTTACCTTGTAAATTCTTAAAATCCACTTCTTGTATATATAAGAAGCACTCCTGTGTACATATTTTTCACCTAGTTTTTAGCCAAAATCTTTTTCCTTCAAAAATCCCAAAAACATTTCCAAAATTAAAATCCAAAAACATTTGAAAAATCTTTTTGAAAAAAGACAAAAAAATGCATATGCATCATCATCACCATATTTTCAAAATCCATAAAAAGTTCAAAATCTTTGAAAATTGCATCACAAAAAGATTTTCTGCATTGCATTGCATAGCATTCGCATTTTTCAGATTGAGTTTGATAGTTGAACAAGTCTAAGTAAAATCCGGAGATTGGAGCTTGATTGGACCTTAAAATCTACCTAATAACAGGAACCTTATAGGAACTAGGTTTGAGGTACTTCAGGTCTAGTTGACTTAATTCTTTGAGGATCACGGGACTTGGTTCAATGGATTCTTGACTGCCTAAGTAGAGTATTTCGGAGCACACGCACGACTCTTGTTGATAATGACCTAACTTGGACACCTGCACCTTTCACATGGCTCAACTCAGTTGGAGTGGTGAGGGGATTGGATTTGCCGGTATGAGACGCACACAAGTGGAAACACTTGTCCTCCTCTAGGGAGGGAAGTGCACCCCAACCCGTCCAGTGATTAGGAAGTCTAAAGACAGGAGGCTGTGGGTTGCGATAAAGCTTCAAAAGAGGGATAGTCTACTGGCTCAAGAGGAAAAACTCCTTATGTAAATGCTGCTGTGAATAGTATTTCAAAAAAAAAGAAGAGAAGTTCAGGCATGTACAAAAATAAAAAGCCTGCAAAGTATGTACATATGTTGTAAAGTCAATAAGCAAGCTTGAGTTCCAAAGTCATATCATGTGAGCCTGCAGCTGGATGACTTGACTACACTGGTCTTGCATCCTCGGATAGGTAGCTACACTGGCTACCGTCCATTCTTCTCTTCACCCCCTCCTCTTGAGCTGGTTGCCACTTGAACTTAGAAGGGAATACCCCGCTCCTCGAGGATGGAGTCATTGGATTGGGGAATCATTGGGTTGTCATACTGGAGAAGTCAGTCTCTTTGTCATTCTAGCTGAGGAGAGCCACAATCACTTACACTGTACGAGTCAGATTCATAGTCATAAGAGTTTGCGTATGAGTTGAAGTATTTCTGACCTGGCTATTGAGGAGACTTGGACGGAGTTTCGGGATTCTCAAGGACTGTTGAATTTCAAACACGGTTCTCACTAAGGTTCCGCCCGCACTAAAATTCCAAAGGTCCGACTTAAGCTCCAAACTTTGATTTTGTGAAGACAAGTTTGATAATTAAATTTAGTCCATCTTTCTTCTTTTTCTTTTCTTTAATTTTCTTTTTCTGCACTTATTGCATAAGTGTTTGCTAGGGACTAGCAAAGGCAAGTATAGGGGGATGATGAATCCACGTTTCATCATCTTTATTCTATCATTTTGGCCTTAAAAACCCTAGTAAATGCGTGTAAATAGGCATAATTCATGCATTCTAGCATTCATGTATATGTATGTAAATATTGTATAAAATGCGGTTTTTAAAGCCAAAATTATAGAATAAAGAAAAGAAAAGAAAAGGAATAAAATATTGTAAATATTTTATGACCCGAAACCCCGAGACCTAGGCATCTTGATGAATAGGTCGACAAGGAATAAAGTAGGGGGAGATAAGGTCAGAATTGCAGAGAAAATACCTATACATTCTATTGATTCTTTATTCATTTTGGGACCTATTTTTGGTTCCACTTTTTATACATCAAATAAAGAAACTTTGTACATGAAAGTTGTAGATAAATTAATAAAGAAAAATACAAAATTGATTTCACAGAAAAATAATATACAGATAAAAAGTTATGGTCTGAATAAAAATCCAGAACCCCAACTTCCCAGACCCGTATCTCACAAATGAAAACTCCAAATGCAGCATACTCACCTTTAATTGTATATAGAAGAAAATAAGCTATTTATTGGTGGTGGTTTCGCATTTGGCAGAGCTACGGTTTGAAAGTTGAGTTTTGGACCCCTATTGTATACTTGTACATATTAAAATATTCAATTTATT
The DNA here is from genome assembly GCA_037367405.1 of Ottelia alismoides. Taxonomy (NCBI): domain Eukaryota; kingdom Viridiplantae; phylum Streptophyta; class Magnoliopsida; order Alismatales; family Hydrocharitaceae; genus Ottelia; species Ottelia alismoides. Next base: position 385,479 of record JAZKJV010000802.1, read on the forward strand.
ATTTATTTATTATTTTTATAATTTTATATTTTTATAATGTTGTAAATATTACTTATAATAATTATGAACATTAAAATAAGAATAAAAATCTAAATAAAAACAAAAATAAAATACTTAAAAATAAAATATATAGATACATTACCTATATATATACCTATACAAAACATACTTGTATTTTATTAAATATACAAAATATACTAATAAAATAAAATAAAAATATAATTACGTGTATAAAAGTATGTTATAATTTTATAAAATACTAAATGGAAATAATAAAAATAAAAATACAAAATAAAAATAAGAGAATACAATATATAGAATAATATACCTATATAAGGGCATAAATGCAAACTTGTAAAAATATCACTCATAAAAATAATTAAAATTCATAATACAATACTACATAAAATAATAAATATTTTTTATTTTATAATCATAAATTAATAAGGTCATTTACTATTTTTAAATTAATTAATAAAATGTTTTCCCAGGGTTTTTCCTGATTGGTCCACGTGGACCAACCAGGAGGTCAGGACTGTTGACCAAGGTCAACAGTCTGACCTACCCCCCTGTGGCCCTTGTCAGAACTGTTGCGCCCCTACTTTCTTGATTTTTTCACCGTTGATGCGTTGCTCGAGGGCAGCCGCTTTCTTCATGAAAGTTGTTCATTGTAGATCCACCTAGGCCGCTGACCTCTTAGATCCTACCAGATCTTCATGTTCTGCTCGAAATCTCGCCTCGAATGTCGCCCGTCCACCATCTTTCAAAAACCCATCGTCACCTTCCTTGACTCCTTGAACCGTTCTTGCTTGAGCAAAATACCTCCGAGGGCGTGCTGCTGGATCCCCTGTGACAGAGGGATGATCCAGCACCTTGTCGAGGTGCTTAGTTAGCTCGGCGGCGGGTTCCACCACCACCTCCGGCCTCTTGGCCGTTGAGGTTCCTACCTTGGGCTCCATAGCCCTTGAGGTTGTTTTTCCCTTGTATTTTTCTTGCATTTTTAACCTTGCAGTAGCTGTAGATGCACACCCCATATCTAGTTTCGCCTCTTACCCATCCAGCCACCTGATCGCCACCTTGCCGAAGCTCGAAAGCTCCGGCGACCACCATCTGCTCCGGCCAACCCACTTCCCATCCCGCCTTGTCGTCTAAGTTTTTCTGCACCTAAAGGGACCCTGGACCTCGATACTGTTGGTTTTGATTTTCTTGCAGGTCCCCGGAGGTGCAGGACCTCTTCTGGGAGGTCGGTTTTTGAAGCATCGCGGCGCCGGGAGTGTCTCCTGTCTCGTTACTTCGCGGCGGACCTCCGGCCTTCCGCGGGCAATTTTGCATCCACCGCTCCATCGTGGACACCCCCAGAAGCTCCCTGTTCGTTCTGGACGTCTGCTGGAGGAGGAAGGAACCCAGGAAGCCTGAGTCAACTTCGCCCCCGCGTGAGATCTTCGGTTGTTCCTCCTCTGGCCTCGGCCGCCGTCCGATCTCGTGCCTCCTCCAGAGGGTACAGGTGTCGTCGGATGAAGATTACTCCAGCCGTTGATCGCAATTAGCACCATCTAATCTCGGCCGTAGACGCGAAGGGGTATCGCTAGCCGTGAGGGCGCCACGTGCATTAGTGGTGCAGCGTCGACCGTTCATCAGCGCCCAGCCCTGGGTAATTTGTGAATCGTACCCTTGGCCATTTTGTATTTTATATTAACCACTTAATCTGTCAGCTGCTGTCTTAACTTTTTGTAATATTTAGACATAAGCCCCCTGTACTTCTGCTTCTTGCATATAGGCCCTCCCCAAGTCACGTGCTGTAAGCACGTGACTCGGTGATTTTTGCAGGCGAACCCCCCAGGGTCTTATGTATTTAGTTTTAATGCTAAAATTTTCGTAGGAAGTTAAAATAGTTCTGGTGAAATTACAATCAACCTCCTGTACGTTTTGGATATTATAAAAGGGATTTTTACCCGGCAGACCCTGAAATCTTTTGCAATTACCGCTACGACCTCTGAAACATCCTAATTCCTCCCCCGACCCTGTAAAGTTGCTAACTCTTACCCTATAGACCCTGCGGTTAACTCCCATCTATTTACCCGTTAAAACTAACTAGATTCCGTTATATCTTTTACATTATACCCATTTTTTTTATCAAATTTACATTTAATGCCACTCTCTCACCCTCCTCCTCTCCCTTTCCCTATCACGCTTGGAACTTGTCGGACCTATCCTAATGAGGAGGGTCGCTGCCGCGTTCTCCCTCGCTGGCCACATTGCACTGAGGGCAGCACCTAGGCAATGCCGGGCAGTGCTTCGACCGCGCCGAGATGTCACACGCGACGCCGAGATGTCAATTGTGGACCTCCCTTGTGCACATAGCCCCGGTGTCGGACCCCCTTTCTGCTTCACTGCAGCAGCAGCACTGCAGCCGCGCACATGGTTGCGCAACCTCCCCACACACCTTTCTGATTGGTGCTGCTCGCGGGATAATTGCCGTCGAATAGCAGCAACCTCCATCGCGCGAGAAGGTCCTTGCTTGTTGCATATCAATGGGTTCTGTCACAATCATAACTATGTAAAAATTAAACTGTGAACTCTTCTTTAGGTTTGCTTGTTGCATAATTACTAGGTTTATAACGTATAATTAAACCCAACAGGTCTCCCTGGTGCTCTTCCTATTCCACAGGGCAGCTGGCCATCGACGACACCCTGTAGTCTGCCAGCCACGGCTTCCGCACCATGATCACCAACGCCTTCGACTATGCGTCGTGCTCCGTTGCGATCCTCATCGACCACGACCTCTGGGGACCGCGACCCCGGGGACCGTCCTCAGCTTCCGCCCCGCCAAGGACATATGCATGTTCTTCATCGGCGGGCCTGACGACCGCCCTGGCGCTCACATCCCACACCATCGGCGACTCCGCCAACAGCCTGACCGTTGTTCGTTTCCAGCCCCTCAAGGAGTGGTACAACTACAGCCTCGACGACAAGATGGATGATGAGGTGGTGAACGAGTTCCGGCTGCAGAACGCGCAGCGCAAGAACGTCGTGTACCACCAGCAGATCGTGAAGGATAGGGGGGAGACATCGTCAGTCATACAATCCATAAAGGATTTCAGACTGTTCATCGTCGGTAGAGGACACGATGTCGAGTCCCCGACGACGGCCGATTTGTCGATGTGGAGTGAGTACCCGAAGCTCGGGGTGATCGGTGACATGTTGGCATTGCCGGCTTTTGGTAATTAAGTGACGACGCTGATGGTGCAGCAGCAGACCTGGGTGGGGTCATCGGACTAAGGAGGCGTGAAGTGCTACTTCGGGATTGGTGGTCGCTGATGTTACATACCCACCAGGACCGTATCACAGGACCGTGACGCGTACGAGCAACCGGAGGGCCGCCTCCGAAATGGTCTTCCGCAGCTTCCCATTCGATGGGTTGAAGATGATGTTGAAGAAGGAAGAGGATAGAAGGAGAGAGGGAGATTGAAGATCTACCGTTGATTTTCTTTGGTTTGATTAACTCAAGTTTAACTCAAGTTTTTTACTCCAATAAAGTTAAAGATGACGGTGGGGTTCGTGGGGTAAGACAGAGCAAGTTTACGAGGTCGAGAGAGGAATTAGGTTGTTTCAAAGGTCGTAGCGGTAATTGCAAAAGATTTCAGGGTCTGCCGGGTAAAAATCCCATTATAAAAATACCCCTGCAGGCATGTATTTTCTTTATGCTTCTAGTAATTTTTGCATGCTTCTATAGATCACTAAAAAATCCACAAAAATTGCATTAAACTTCCTGTTGCATTGTAGATTTATGTCATAATTTTATTTTCCATAATTATTGCATTTCTATATTTATTAAAAATCAAAAATAGTCATTTTCAGCACTGTCTGCATTAGAAAATCCCTAAAAAATATAAAAACACTCCAGAAAAATCCCAAAAAAATATATTTTGTTTACTTTAGTTTGTTTTACTCCAGACCAAAAATCAGTAAAAAATACAAAAGAAAACTCCAAAAAATCACAAAACTCTAAAAACCTTCATAAAAATTTATAAAATTCATAAAAAATCCAAAAATCGGGTTTTCTTTTCTAAATTTTCTTTGTTTTATTATCTTTAAGAGAAAATTAATTTGGAGAATTTTGGTTACTGTTGGCTATTTTATTTCTCCATTTTAAGTTTCAGCCTTGCATTTTATTCACTGTTTGCTTTATTTTGCTAATTAAAAATATCAAAAACATTCTAAAAATTACCCAAAAATCACAAAAACAGTAAAAAATCCTAAAAATATCAAAAACATCTTACTTCTGACTTTTTGGTTATTTTTGCACATTTTTATAAATACTTTAGCTTGTCTTTTATTACATTGTCCTTATTTTCCAATATTGAAAAAGAAAATAAAAAAATATAAAATATATAAAAAGAAAATATAAAATCAGTAAATTAAAAATCAAAATACAAAATTATAAAATTAAAAATTAAATAAAAAAATATAAAATTAAAAATCCACAAAAAAATAGCATTAATAGACACTTGATCACTTTCACACACATTTTGAGCATTTTTTGCCCCGTTCTACCTGTATGCTCCCTGTGTTCGACCTCTACAATACTTGCACTATACACATCTTTGTTGTAGAGTTATAATAAATTTTAACTCCGCACATTTACTTTCATTGCTTGATATATTTGTCGTGGGTTAATTGTTGTTTTAATCCGGATTTTCGAGCGGTCACCGCATCGACTGTTGGCTCGCCTTGTGAGTCAATACGACCGCTTGACTTTTTGGGTTAAACACGGGCACATGTGTGCTCGCCGATGTGATCGCCTCCACTAAAGATTGCGATCACCGATGGAGCACCTGGCAAGCACATGTGCTCGCCCAAATTGATTTCCAGGAAAAAATATACAGGTTCGACAGGGTTTTGACGCCCCGTCGAACCTGTATAGTCTGCCAATACACCACTGCAGGTACTTATAAGAGCTCCCTAAGGGTATATATATTATAGCAGTTCATTGACTAAGATAACTAGCACTAACAATTGAAAGTCACGCAATATACATGAATTCAGAAATAAACAATCAAATTTAACATATAAATATTACCAACAAGTCAAAGCCAACAAAGTTCATATAAATTAAAAGATGTGCTAAAAGTTTAACAAAAATACAGGTCCAAACCAACAAAAATTTACTTCTTCTTTGATCTAAAAAATTTAGACATTAAATCCTGCTTTGATTTCTTTTTTTCCTTCTCCTTTTCTTTGAACCTCGCATACATGCGTGCCTCTTCTTCAGGGTCGTTCTCCTCCTCCTCTTCGTCATCAGATTCAATCTCTTCAGGTTGAGATGCACGTCCTTGCGACCTATATTATATATGGAAGATATATATCTATTACATGCATTTTGTAAATATAGAAATTTAAAATTATTACTCATTCTATAAGAAGAATACTTACATGAACGTCGTGAACTCCTCTCGGAGCTTCGTCACCTGCTCCACCATCATCGCCATCTGCGACTCCATTGGAACTTATGATTGGGACGGATGTGGTTGCGTGTACGACGGCTAAGAGTATGCAGAATAGGAGTGACGATGTTCCTCCACATAATATGGAGGAAGACCACCAAGCGTCTGCTTCCTGTTCGTCACAACGTCCCTCTCTTCCAATACCTTATAAGATTTTCATTGTTTAATATAAAATTATATATTAGAAATGAGTATAGTAAGATCATATTTATCTATATATACCTGCTTCCATATCATTTTATCAAATGGTGGTTGCTCTCCAGTTGGATCGACACCCCATTTTTCTGCAGATAGTGCCAGATAACGATCCTGAAATACAAAGTTTAATATATATAAATGAGTTATAATATATCATTTAATTGTAAATAAATTGATAGACTTACCAACAATTGTCCTGCTTCAGGAGTGGACCATTGCGACTCTCCTTCTCTCCCACTCTTGTGGGACCTCGACCACCACTCCTGAAAAGAGGGTTTCCTTTCCAACCTAGCTGCCTGAAATTTTTTTTAAGATGTAATAACAACATTGCATTATATTAAAGTAGATCTACAAAAATTAATTTTAAATCGTAATACCATCTTCGCTCTAATCTGATTGTGGCTTTTAGAGCCACTTGTCGACTTAATCCTTTGTTTTTGGCGGTTTGTCCTTCCCACCGTAAATCTTCTTCCAAACTCATCATCTGCAACGAATGCATCACAAAAATCCACCCATCTGGAAGGATTATGTTATGATTATTGATTATTTTAAAAAGTTTATTATAAATTATTTGACAAGTATAATACCTATCCTCCGTACACCATGTTGGCGGGAACCTCTTCATTTCCTCAAAATTCATCTCCTCGCATCCCGTCTTCGCATGCGAGTCTCTCCTTGCCTTGAAAAATGTATCGCTCATTCTCTTTTCTGCCAAACGAATGAAGGCTCTACGATAAGCCTCCTTCCCCAGACCAGAGCCAAGGTGAAACCTACTCTGAAAATTACAACAAATTATAAGATACAAAAAACTTGACCAAAAGAATCTGTATCACTTCTTAGAAATATTTCTTACCAGAAACATGTCAAACAGTCTCTCCTGTTCTTCAGCAGGGATGCGACACCATCTAAATTGCATGGAAGTCAAGTGTATCTTTATTATGTTGATTATCTCCTTTGCCACCCTGTTGCTATTCACAAAATCCCTGCATTTGCTAGAAAATTTGATTTTGATACAATTTATAAAAATTTGGAAAATATTTAAAGCTAAAATCTATAAAAATTTTACCTCCCATCAGCCGTAACCTCCAACAAAGGGTGGGACGCCGACGTCTGTCCAACTGCAGTAGGTAAAGGCACATATGTGCTCGGACGTCAAGAAGAAGGAGAGTCAAAACCCATCGATGTCTGTGCCGGTATAGGGACCTGACCTGAGAATCCTGTAGGGGCTGCTGAGGTAGATGGCTCTCCATAGCCTCCTACGTAAAAGGGTGGCGGAGGATAACCAAGAGACTCGTAGTAGGCTATCACCCGGCGGACCTCGTCGGACTGTGAATCAAGAACAGCATCCGGGGTGGGCTTCCTACTGGATGAAGATGTGTCTGAGGAAGATGGACGATTGGATCTATGTGATCCATGCGCCCCGCCACGTCCAAAACCTGCCATGACTGTAATAATGATGTATTACATATTTATTACTTAAGATTTTAGTTAATTCGATTATAATTGTGTAATAAAACTTACACCTAATCTTCATCATTTATTTCGGTAGGATTAAAGGATATTTCTTCGTTTTCTGAGTTTTCTGAGTAATCATTTCTGGAGTCAGTATCATCTTGTAAGTCAACACAAAAAACTTCATTATCAACCAATCGAATCGATTCGATAATTGAGACTTCTTCTGTTAAGTCTATTCTTTCATTTGTCGGTGTATACCTCATAAATCAATCTAACGAAAATTCGGCAGCATAACCCTGCACATCTCCCGTATACCTCATAAATCAATCGTAATTAATTATCAAAATAATCATATTAGTGATTATTTCAATAATAACTATGATTGATTTGGTATATCGAAGAGGAAGGGGTTATGAATCGAATTTCCGTAAGAAATAAAGACCTTGTGACACCGATCACCTTTTAGTAAATTTGAATCCTTACGGACCCCCTTAGTCCGAGAACTCCGAACTAAGGAAAGCTAATATAAATGTAATACTTTAAGATCACTTTACGTCATACATTTGTACGTGCTACAAATGAGACTATAAAATAATCTTAAAATATTTATTCATTTATATTAGTCGGGCAATTACGTAAATTTGGCTGGTTAACGATGGAGATAGGGATAAGTGTGATCCTAATTTAGTACCTAATACAGTACTTGGGTCACTAACAGTTGAGGGGCACCTGCAAATTAAAATACAAACCTGCAAACATCAAAATACACGACCATTGGTCTGGGATAAACATCCCAAAGTGAGCCCAATAGTGCTGTGAAAAAATACAAAAAATATAACACAGTTAGAGGTGATCAAATCCTCCAATGTGTTGCACACGCCTCCCGTTGTGCAGGGCCACACACCACCCGATGTGGAAGGACGCACTGTGTGTGAAGGATTTTGTGCGATTTTATATTATAATTAGTGGTTAGCATTTTTGCCTTATAATTAATTAGCCTAACTATAAGTTAATGTGATATAATTGGTCACATTAACTAGAATTTAATGTGATAACAAATTATCACAAAATAAACATTGGTGTATATCATATCTCATATGAACATGATAATAAATATTTGAACTATTATTAATGATGTTCATCATATCTAATATCTACACTATTGAAGTTGGCTAAGTAATGTTATTCACAAGTTTTCTAACTAATCTTTTTAAGAAAATTAACAATACTAATTAGTGTAGATGTTGTAATGGATATTTTATCATATTTAATTTACAAAATCCAAACACAATATTGGTTCAGGCATTTTATCGAACACCTACAGGGCATAATATTATACATGTTATTGAGACAACCACAATCGAAATTACAACACTATAGTGAGGCACAATTATCCTAAACATGTAAAAAACATTTAAACTATCAAAATAATACACTAGATCCAACAAAAAGAATCAAAAAAATTGAAACCCTAAACTATAGAAACAATACAAATATTGTAATGGAATCTTAAAAAAAAGAGAAAGGAGGAAGGATTATACTGAATGGTAGATGTCAATCTACTTACAAGTCGAAAATGGAGGGCGTCGGATTCGGGGCGGACGAGTGCGAGGTCGCTGGAGGAAGAAATTTGGGGAAGGATTGCGGTAAAATGAGGAAGAAAGGAACCGCAAGGTTCTGTTTACGAGCATGGGTGTGCACACTTAAGTGCTCTCCCATCCGTCGTCGGGTGCTCGCCCATAATTTACCCAGTGCGAAAGTTATCCGCGCAAAGAAATTCAAGTGGGCGAGCACATTATAGGCGAGCACATGTGCTCGCCCACATTTGAAATCATGCCGCTTCACATAATTCAAGACGGCGACCCCAATGGGCGAGCACATGTGCTCTTCGTGTGCTCGCCTATGGAGGAGCGCGCACCTGTGCTCGCCTAGTGCACGACAAGTTGTGCACGTCAATCCCGCTTTTTTTGTAGTGCTTTACTTGTTTCCTGGGAGTACATCCGGATTTTATTTTTGCATGATTTGATTTTTGTTTGGAAAACGTCCATGTTAGCTATTTCTAATTTCTTTTGTTCTAATGTTTGATGAAGGTTGGAATTATTACGAGGGGGGTGTCATGGAAGATGTTGGTGAATGGAAAACGTGATGATCAGATCTGTATCTTTTCGGGCTTAGGTGCTCGGTCTGTTATCGAGGAAAACTGACCCTGACAACTTGTTGGGTACGGACCCAGATAGATCCGTTGACAACTACCCAAAATGCTTAAGCTCAAGTTGTCAAGATTATTCTCCACCACTTATAACACATTCTCATACTTTGTGAGTTTTAGATGCGGGACTATCTTTGGGTGTTACAACCACTCCCACTTATATTCGCAACGTCCTCGTTGCGATTTGGCCCGTCACTTATTCCCAGTGACAGTGGCAGCTACACGCTATGGGTAGCCATTTCCTCCTACCTCTTTGTAGGGGTGGCTTCACCTCTTGGGTATCCCTTTCCACTAACAAAGGGACATTAGCTCTGATACCATTTGTAACATTCCGAGCTTAGGTCCCTAGTCTGTTATCGAGAAAAACTCATCCTGACAACTTATTGGATTCACTACAGGCCGGTGGCTCGAAGGAGATGGTCGAAGACCGTCCTCTTTGTAGCAATAACCGTCCCTTCTGCACAGAGGGGACAGTCGACCAACCGTCCCTTCTGCCACCGTCTCATTTGAGTAGATGGAATAGTTCTCACGAACGTCTCTTTTAATAAATCATTGGGGACGGTTGTAACCGTCCCTTTAATAATTAACATTGGGGATGGTTACAACCGTCCCTACTACTATGAATATTAAGGACAGTTACAACCGTCCTCAATGCGCAAACAATTTGTGACGGGCACAGAAGACCTATGGGGATGGTTGTTGTGACCGTCCGCAATGGTCAATCATTTTGCAACGGACACAGAAGACCTGTGGGGACGGTTTAAACCGTCCCCATTAGGTCTTTCGGCCGATGTCAAGCATTGGGGACGAGCCAAACCGTCCCGCTTGAGAAGCAGAGAGGACGGTTGTGACCGTCCCATCTAGTTTGGGCTCTATAGCGGCGCTAACAGAACGGTATAGGGGACGGTTGGAACCGTCCCATCTAGTTGGGGTATATAGCAACACCAACAGAAGTGGTTACAAGACGGTTGTAACCGTCCTCTATAGTTAGTCTATAGCGACGCCAACAGAAGCGTATAGGGGACGGTTAACACCGTCCCGTCTAGAGTGGCGTCTATAGCGACGCCAACAGAAGGTTATCGGGGACGGTTGTAACCGTCCCCATTAATCTTTGAGCTACTCCTCAAAAGGGGGATGTTTCTGTAGACCATAGGGGACGGTTATAACCGTCCCCAATAACCCCGTACTAGAAAAAAATACTAGAATCATGGTGTTTTCTTCACGCTCCCTCTACGAAATCAAATAATACATTCCATAAAGTCAAAATTTAAGATGTAAAGAAGACATTTTATATTATAGATGAAAATGTTTGTCAATAACACTACATAGTCTTGGGCATTAGTAGAAATATTACAATAAAATGTTCAACAAAAAACTAAAATTTACTACAAGTCATCTACTCTGATACTTCACTCTCGTCGCTCTCGTCACTCTCCTCCTCGCCATCCTCATCGTCGCCGAGACGTGTTGGTTGTATAGGTGGCGTGGCTTGACTTTGAAGACGGCTTATAAAAGACATGACATTCGTCATTTCCAAACGCATCTTCGCCATCTCTTCATCTTGTGCAGACATCTTTGCCTTTACCTCCTACAGCTCCCTCTCAATCTCTCTTTCTCTCTGGCTCCCTTGCGAGGAAGAGTGCGACCAACTTGCACCACCCATTCCGTACCATGTACGGATCGTTTCTCCACGTCCTCCACAATGGATGTGTCCACTGTGTTCCGGACCAGTGGCTTAACGGAATGCTTCATTGGCCGACAACGGGGGTTGGCTCGTTCCCGTGCTGTCTTGCGAGGAGGTGATAGAGAGCATAATCATTTCTTCCTGCATATTAAAAAATTATAAATATCGTCAATATAATAACTTAAGTCACTAAATAAATTAAGAATAAATATTACTTACATGAATTTGTCCGTAGGCGTCGTCAACCCACTGCACTTCTCCTCTTAAATCCCAGCTCTTGGACCCAGCAAAAACCTCTATGCGGGTCATTTCTCGTTCGTTATCCCTCAACTAAAAAAACATAAGAGAAGTTTTTAAAATAAATTCTACACTCAAACTTAATAAATCTAGAAATCTTTTAAATACTTACAAAGGCATTCTTTAATTGGTTGGTGTTCTTTCTTCCCATCTTATGGGTGGACCGAAAGCTTTTGGATCGATTTGCCGTATTTTTGGTAAAAATCGAATGAAATTAAACAACGTTAGTACAAGCATAAAAAAATAAAAAGTAAACAATGTACGTACCGTGAATTCCTCACTGGACCAAAAATTAATCAACTCCCTCCATTGTTCTGGTGTAACACCAGGAGGGACGTTCTGAACAAGCTACTCATATGGAATCTGGGGGTTGTAATACTAAAGATGGAAAAATAAATATCGTTAATCTTAAATCTTTTGAATTAAAAATAAAAAATTCTGCATACCTTCGCCTTTATGCGTCCATTGTATCAATGCAACAACTCAGCAGCATGGGAGAGAATCTGTGAATCGACATGGGCATTTCGTTCCCATGTAAAGACAACCTTATACAACAAATATAATAAATATTAGTATAAAAACTTAATAAAAAATCGTTGTTTGATTTTAAAATACCTCCAAATTAGATAGTATGGCAGCCTTGACAGTATAAAGAAGCTACCAAAAGTCGTGGGTAGTGATGGGGACGCGCGCACGAGAAACCTGGCCAAGGTAGCTCTGAAACTCCGTACAGTTCTCCCCAACCGCATATCCGCCAACAATACGCACATGCAACGTCTGCCCGGGTGCAAGATGATCCAAAAATCTACACTGAGACGGTCCACGTCGTCTCGGGGTACCTCCACTACCTACATCAGAAGAACCTGTCTGTGGCTACTGAGGAGGTTCGGGAACCTCCCGAATACGTCTCGGTATAGGAGTCATCTCTGAAATTTAAAAAGAGTTATTTAAAAAAAATACATTTAGATAGGTGACAATAAATTCAATTAATTGAAATTGAAAATAAAAAAACATTACCTGATATTGCTAGTTCCAACGTCGCTGTCTAATATTTCATGGAAAAAATCATTGGAGTTATTTTAGTATGCAACATCATTGTCTAGTGCATCTTCCTTTTCGTTTACATCGAAGAAATCTCTCGATGTTGTTCTAATGGGTATTATCCATCCACTAACTGATTTATCTGGAACATAAAAGACCTGTTCGACCTGACTGGCAAGCGTATACGGTTCATTGGTTTGTAACCGACATGTTTGCTTTAAAGAGAGAACCCCATTTATATCCTTCTTGTAATCTAATCCAACTCGATCCACATCGAACCAGATGCAATGAAATAGAACACACCTTCCATCATGTGTAAAACTGATTTCTAGTATATCAATAATCTCGCCATAGTATTCGTCAATTTCAACATTGAGATCGGCCTTCACTATTACTCCAGAAAGCTGTGATGCTTTATTTTCATCAATTGACTTCTTTCGAAATCTAAATCCATTAACGATATAGCCGGAATGTGATATTATTAATGAGTATGGACTCCTGTGGATTATATCGAGATTCGTACTCCACTGTTTATCTTTGGTAACTTTTAATAATTCAATTTTATCCCCGAACCATTTCAGAAAGTCTGATTTGCTAGTTGTTGTTGACTGAATCTCTTCGAAGAAAGAATCAACCCCGTCTACTTTCATCAAAATATAATGAATAAGGTCTCTTTCATCGTCTGAAATACTACGACAGGTACTCTTTAGCATAGCTCGTCCATTTTATTGAAAAATCCAAAGTTTATTTGGATCTTCTGTCCACAACTCACCATCATTATTTCGTTCGAACCGATCGAATCTAATACTCTTGCCATCATCCATATACATGCCATAAAATGTGATACATTCTTTACATAAATATCCCTCGGCAATGCAACCTTCAGGTGCAGCTTTGTTAAATACCATATTCTTTAATTTCCGTAGGTATCTTTCAATTGAATACATCCATCGATACTGCACAGGACCACATATCCGGGCTTCGATAGCAAGATGAATAATTAGATGAACCATTATGTCAAAAAATGTAGGTGGAAAGAGCTGCTCCAGCTTACATAATCTGATAACAATATCTGTCTCTAGTCTGAACAATACTTTCGGATCTAAAGTCTTCGAACACAGAACTTTAAAAAACTGACTGAGTTCAATTAGTGGCTGCAAAATATCAGGATGTACAACTCCTCTGATTGACAATGTGAAATGAACTTGCATCAGTACATGACAATCATGACTTTTTAATGACGATATCTTTCTTTCCGCCATATTTATGCATCCGCTAATTAGAGAGGAGAATTCATCAGATACTCTAATTGATTTAATAAAATTGAGTATCTTATCTTTGTCAGCACTGGATAAAGTATAAACTTCTTCGGGAATTATTACTTTGGAATTGTCTGACTCAATCGGATGTAATTTGGGTCGGATACCCAACTGTATTAGATCACGTCTGGCTCGCAAACTGTCTTTGACAGTATTAGAATATTCAAAATTGAAAGAATATTTTCCATAACATTCTTCTCTATATGCATCACGTCCAAGTTATGATGGACCTATAAAGTATGCCAATAGGGTAGCTCCTGAAAGAATATACTTTGTTTTCGCCATCCACCGGTTGCCTTCCTCTTAGATAATTGACCTAGAGAGTAGTTGCCCAATTTTTTTATTCCATCCACATTGTGCTTCCTGATCGGCGATTCAAACTTAAACGACGTCCAAACGACTGTCCATCAAACCTGTAATTATTTTCACTTCTTAACCATCTATGACTTACCGGTAAGAAACGACGATGTCTCAAATAACAATGTTTCATACTCGCACTTAGTAATGTCGAATGTGTTTTATCCATACAAATCAGACATGCGAGTTTACCTTTCGTACTTCATCCCGATAAATTGGTATATGCTGGAAAGTCATTAATGTCCACAATAAAGAAGCACGCATTGTAAAGAATTCTTTCTTTACCGCGTTATACGTACTCACTCCAGAATTTCACAGAATCTTTAATTCGTAATCAACGGTTGCATATATGTATCTATCGCATTACCTGGCCCCGTAGGACCAGGTATCAATAACGACATCATCATAAAGGAAGATGCCATTGACATCCATGGTGGCAGATTATATGTAACAAATATCACAGGCCAAATAGAGTAACTCGTACTCATATTTCCGAATGGATTAAAGCCGTCAGAAACAAGACCCAATCGTATGTTTCTTACGTCTTCAGAAAATGATGGATACATTTCATCAAATTTGTTCTACTCCTTTGTATCTGATGGATGTCGCATAACACCAGTTACATCTTTCTTTTTGATATTACTGTGTCATATCATCATTCTAGTTGTTCTTTCGTATGAATATAATCGCTGTAATCGGGGAATCAAAGGAAAGAACCGTAAAATCTTCTCCGGTTTTTTCCTTTTCGAATCATTATCATTATTCTTATATCTGCTACTTTTGCAGTCAGGACATGTATCTAAGTTTGAATAATCCTTCCAATATAAAATGCAGTCGTTCGGGCATGATTTTCTCGTAGTTCAGTCCAAGTGTACGAAATCTAGACTTAGCGTTCTTCCAGTCTTTTGGAAAGTTTTCTGGATTATTTAATAATGTCCTAATCAACTGTAAGACATCTGTCATCGTAACCGCTGTACACCGATTCTTCACTTTTATCTTAAACATCTCTGGAAGAAAACGTAATCGAGACATTTTGACTCCTGAGAATAATGGATTCTCTACATCTTGTATTTTTTCAAATAAGGAATCCAGAAGCGGATCCATCATTTCATCGGTGTCAGGTTCTCGAATATTATCTACCATCTCAAATATAGCATCACGGTCTTGTATTTCAGAGACATCTCTTTCAGTATCACCGTGGACATTACTATCTTCTTGTAGAATAACTCCTTCACCATGATATGTCCAATTCGTAAAATGAAGCCAAAAACCATTTAATATCAAATGCTCGTAAAATATGGCTCGATTTTGGGTCAAAGTATTTTTGCATCTTAAGCAAGGACAATGTATCGTATCTCCTTCACCTCCTACAATATGATAGTACAATTCATATCGAAAAGCCCAGTCTAAGAATCCGATAACTCCTTTGTTATATATCCGATAGCCATCGAATCTTTTGTTCATCCAACTTTTGTCCATTGCCTAAAGATAAGATCCAAAGTTAATTACAAAAATGTTTGGTAATTTTCAAAGTTGTATATAGGTTATATTTTTTTGATCCTCTAAACTAAACTATTAAGAATTATCTAAGCATTACAAACTATGTATCCATATATGATTATACTTTGCAACCTCTACTTTACAATCATAAAGCAACTAATTTGAGAGCATTAATTAAGCAACTCTACTTTACAACCTCTACTTAACAATCATAAACATCCTTATATGATTATGCAAACTATATGTTTTTGATCTAACTATGTATATACAACTTCTACTTTACAAAGATTAAACAATACTTTCAAAAATCCATACAATCTTAAGCAAGCATAATATATTAATAACTTACCAAAAAATTAAAAAAAAAACTTACATCCAAATAAGATGATGAAATCAAGGCGGAGGGAGGTGGGCGACCGGGCGGAGGACGATGGACGGACGGAGACGGGCGGCGTTCGGGCGGGGCCTGAGGAGGAGGGCGAGACGGCTATGGGGCTGAGTGGGAGAGAGGGCGGAGCGTAGGGCGGAGGAGGAGGGCAAAGGGGCGAGAGGGCGGAGCGTAGGGCGGAGGAGGAGGGCAAAGGGGCGAGAGGGCGGAGCGTAGGGCGGAGGAGGAGTGCAAGGGGACGGAGGCGGATGGCGGAGGAGGAGGGCAAGGGGCGAGAGGGCGGAGGCCGGAGGGCGGAGGAGGAGGCCGGAGGGAAGAGGAGGGGGCCGGAGGGCGGAGGAGGAGGCCAAGGGGCGACAGACGGCGCTATGGAGTGGGAGGAGTAGGGACTATCGATTGGAGGAATGATGGAGATGGATTCGCCGGAGATGGGTATATGACCATCGGGAATGGTCGTTCAACCGTCCCTTTTAATAATAATCGGGGACGGTTATAAGTGGACCGTCCCCTCTGATTGGTTTTAGGGACGGTTACTAAACCGTCCCGAAAAACCTACTTTAAGGGACGGTTGTAACCGTCCCTTCTAATAATAATCGAGGACGGTTACAAGTGGACCGTCCCCTATGGTTGCATAAATTTTCCCCAGCGCACCAATTAGGTTGATTTTAGGGACGGTTATGCAACCATCCCATAAAAACAACTATAAGGGACGGTTGTAACCGTCCCCTTTAGTTTTCGTATAAACGACGGTCACAGTGAAGTAATGGGGACAGTTATGACCGTCCTCTACAGGCCGGGGGAGAGAACGGTCATATAACCGTCCCTAAATGTTATATTAAAGGTGACGGTAATAATTGACCGTTGCTAAAACTATACAGAGGGGACGGTCAGCAAACAACCGTCCCCTGAAATAGTATAGGGGACGGTTGCTAAATAACCGTCCCCAATAACCGTCCCCAAAGGCCGTCCAGTTTGTAGTGATTCGGGCCAGAATGGACCCATTGATAACCACCTAAAATACTTAAGCCCAAGTTGTTAAGTAGTAATCTATGCCACTTATAACCCACTCTCACGTTTCGTGAATTTAACTTGCATGACTATATTTGAGGGTTGGGGTATTACAATCTCCTCCATTTATATTTGCAACGTCCATGTTGCGACATGACATATCACTTATTCCTAGTGACAGTGGTGGCTACACGCTCTCGGTTTAGGTCCCTTCAGGTAGCACTTTCCACTATCAGGGGAACCCGCTCTGATATCATTTGTAACGTCCCGAGCTTAGGTCCATGATCCGTTATCGAAGAAAACTGGCCCTAACAACTTGTTGGGTTCGGACCCAAATGGATATGTTAGAAACTACCCAAAATGCTTAAGCTCAAGTTGTCAAGTAGTAATCTCCACCACTTGTAACTCACTCTCACACTTTGTGAGTTTTAGATGCGGGATTATATTTGGGGGTATGGGTGTTACAACCTCCCTCACTTACATTCGCAACATCCTCGTTGCAACATGACTCAACATTTACTCTCAGTGACAGTGGCAACTCCACGCTCTGGGTAGTCGTTTCCTCCAATCTCTTTGTAGGGGTGGTTCTACTATAAGATATCACTACGACAAAACAATTTTATAGTAATATTTTTTTGGGATATTTACATACATAGAGTACTTTTGTAATTATGTACATAACCCTACGCAATCATAAAGTACACTAGGAATCTTGAATAATGCTTAACTCTTACATGGCATGCCCCTGCGTTAACACCCATATATTTTTCTGCTAACTTTGATGGAATCCGTCCATTTTCACCCTTTATGTTTAAGATAATTACAAATCCTACAAATCTCCTTCCTTCTCTTCGATAAAAATCTATCACTGTTGGGGAGGAGGTGGGCGGCGACGGGGACATGGGAAGGAGGAGGAAGTCAGGGGATGAGGTGGGCAATGATGGGAAGACATATGGAGGAGGAGGAGGCCGGGGAGGAGGAGGGCGATGGTGGATGATCTGGGAAGGAGGAGGTCAAGGGAGGGGGAATGTGACTGCAGAGGTCCTGGGAAGGAGGAGGAGGTCAAGAGAGGAGGAGGGCGACGACGGAGGACCTGGGAAAGAGGAGGAGGTCGGGGGAGGAGGTAGGCGATAACAAAGGACGTGTTAAGGAGGAGGAGGTTGGGGGAGGAGGTGGGCGACGACAGGAAGAACTAGAAAATGAGGAGTAGGTCAGGGAGGAGGAGGGCGACAACTGGAGGGCTTGGAGGAGGAGAAGGAGGAGTAGGTCGTGCAGGAGGAGGGAGGCGGCTGGAGGACCTGGAGGAGGAGGAGGTCGGGGAGGAGGTGGGCGATGATAGGAGGACCTGGAAGCGAAGGAGTAGGTCGGGGAGGAGGTTGTTGGAGGACCTAGATGAGGAGGAGGAGGTCAAGGAGGAGGAGGGTGGTAGCGGGAAGACCTAGAGGAGGAGGAGGAGGAGGTCAGGGAGGAATTGGGTGACGACAGGAGGACCTGGATGAGGAGGAGGTCAGGGAGGAGGAGGGCGGCGATGAGTGGGAGGGGTAGGGTCGTCGGAGGAGGAAGGGAGAGGGGTAATTTTTTATTTTTTTTGAAAATCTTAATAGCCATTTGATAGCCATAGGTTAGACTAACCCAATGGTCTAGTTGGGTTAATGAGCAAATCTAATGGATGGTTATGGGTGTGAGACAGAGTGACTATTCGAGGTTCCTAGTGGAATTCATGATTATGAATGGTCATGTACATAATTACGAAATTACTCAGGGTTATGGGTGTCAATATCCTTATTTTTTTACAATGTCATTAGACATCTGTGGTTAAATATATAACGTTTATGCCATTTGTTTGGATATAATTTGTGTACTAGATATATTAGCGACGAATATCATATCGGTTGTTACATCATTAATGACGGTATATGTAACACCCAAATCTCCAAACATAGTCCCACATTTAAAACTCACGAACTGTGTGTGTGGTGTATAATTGGTAGAGATTACTACTTAACAACTTGAACTTAAGCTTTTGGGTAGTTGTCAACGGCTTCAATCGGGTCTTAGACCCAACAAGTTGTCAGGATCAGTTTTCCTCGATAATAGACTTAGGACCTAAGCTCGGTACATTACAAATTTTATCAAAGATATTTTTCCATTGATAGTGCAAAGGGCTATCCGAGGGGTGGGGTCACCCCTATAAAGAGATATGAGGAAAATGCTACCAGGAGCGTACAATCACCACTGTCTCTGAAAATAAGTGATGGGACATGTCGCAACGAGGACATTGCGGATATAAGTGATTGAGGTTGTAACATCCCAACCCCTAAACATAGTCCCACATATAAAACTCGTAGAAGTGTAGGTGTTGTGAATATAAGTGGTGAGGATTACGACTTGACAACTTGAACTTAAGCATTTTGGATGATTGCCAACGGGTTCAATTAGGTTCAGATCCAACAAGTTGTTAGGGCAAGTTCTCCTCGATATCGAACTAGAGACCTAAGCACGAAATGTTACAATATATATAAAAACATTTATCTGTTGTTATCTTTCCAAATTTAACCTAATTGTTGCTAATTTCTAGTTCAGAATTTAGCGATGATCAGCTAAAATTATGAAAAATAACTAGGTATAAGTATTTCTATAGGGAACATCGCTAATGATATAGCAATGAATATGGCATTTGTCGCTAGTATATAACATATAAAATAATTTCAAGACGAATAATATCGCTGCTATATATTTAACAATGGATAATATAGTGGTGGACTTCTAAAAAATGGTAATTGTAGATCAATTTTGTTATAGTGGATTACCTGTCTTGACCAATTTTATTATTCTTGAACAAATTAAAATTTGAACTACGATTCCACTTCCTCTGAACCAGTTTCAACTAATCAATTGAAGCAGTAGTTGAACTGAAGATGTAATATTGAAATCGAACCAATCAAAATCAGTTAACTGGCTCAGTGCCGAATTCACCTCGATCCAACTGTCTAAGCAGTCCAATTTTCACAGCAATATAGTGTCTATGCAAGCTGATGAATCCCTAATTCTCACACTTTATTCTTTTATTTTAGTTATTTATCTTGACAAAACAACATGTAAATACCTGTAAATACAATAACATAGCAAATTGCATGCATGTGTTAATATTGCATAATTAGCATGTATTTGTGCAAAAATAAAAGAATAAAGTAAAATAAAAGGAAGGAGGTATTTAGAATAAATACAGAGTGACCCGAACTCCAAGAGAAGGTCAAGCCTTGACCTGGTCGCCAAATAAAACAAGTAGAGAGAGATATTGTCTACTTTGTGTTGTACATAGTACCTATGTATATAGATAATTATTTTTGACAAAAGTAAAACTAAATTATTATTTTTACCTCCTTGTATATATTCCTAGAAATAAAATAAAAATCAGAAAAATTAAATAAAAATAAAAATAAAATCTTCTTCACTTGTACAAATACACATGTATATATATCACATTCACCATTTATTTTAAACTTGTAAATAATTTGTAAAAATAAAATAAAAAATATTTTATATCCCTAAAAATATGTTAAAAAAATATAAAATTAGGGTATTTTTGTAAAAATAATAAAATAAAAATAATTGTACATAATACATAGGTATATTATACCTTATATAATACTATATATTGTATATACACTAATTTATTTTTCATAAAAATAATTAAAAATTATAGAAAAAATCTTTAAAAAATAATTAACATTTTCCGTTTTATTCATTTTTCTATTTAAATTTATTTATTATTTTTATATAAATATCTTTATTTTTATCATCTGTTTTGTCCTGTAGTGTGTTTTGTCCTATTCTCTGCCCCTTCTGATTGGGCCAGCTCAGATTGTTGACTCCGGTCAACTGGCCCCCCCCGGGTGCCCTTCTTCGCCAGATCGAGTTTCACCCAGATTTCTCCCAATTTTAGTTGCTCGATCCAATCGCCTTTCTCCCCGATTCATATCTCTGAATACGAGGCTCGAATCCTTAACCTTCGCCCGACATTCTCCTCCTCGATCCGTGCCTCGGTTTACTGGTCGGGCCTCCTCCATGTCGGACTCTCACGCCTATATAACCAGCACCATCCCCCTCCTTTCCCTCTACCTTTTGGCCGCACCACTTCTTCCGTTGCACCCGTCCACCTTTCCTAGGGTGACAGTGAGCAACAGGGAGGGCGTGGGAGCCTTTTGGAGCATGCTAGCCCTAGGTCCGGTGAGGTGCAACCTCAGCTCCGCCGCGAGGAGTCAAGCCTCTGGCTGTGCCGGTCCTCAAGGCCAAGACCGTCGTGGACGTTCGTCTGCAACCCCCAGGCATCTTCCTCCACCTTCAGGTATTTCTTTTACCGCCTTTCGTCCATTGAATCCATCCTTTCATCTCCGAACAGAGTATCACCAGTCATCCCCTTTTCTTCACCTTTCCGCTGCTCGTGCGACCTTTTTCTGCCTCGCTCTAGCTCCCTATCATTTCTACGATCACTCCGCAGCCCCCCCATGAAACTCCAGCCATCGCGTTGGAGTATGACATAGGTCGAATCTTCCACTCACCGGAGACCTACCCGTTCACTCCCCGCCTCTGTTCTTTCTACCTGTGCGTTCTAACCCTCGCTGGGGCTTCATCTCCGAGAACGACCTTTTTTTCATGAAGGGTTTGCATGCTAATAGGCCTCATCTGGAGGTCTTGAGTACCTCCAGGAAGCTCCAGGTCCTCCACTCTCACCCAGGGACCCTCGCGTGGACTTGGGCCCTTCTGAGCCTTCCAGACGTTGAGTAACATCATCGTCGACATCTTTCATTTTCCAGCAGCTCGAGAGGACATCAGAACCGCACAGAATCGTCAATCAAAACTAGCCAGAGGCGAGTTCTTCCAGAGTTCTTCCAGGCATCTTCTCCACCATCGGATCGAGCCCTCCTCCAGTTCTAATCGCCGCCGTTCATCATTAGGGGAGCCTCGATCGTTGGATCTATCTGAGGATCATGTCACAGCCATCCATCGTCGAAGGGCATCCATCCATCCTGACCGTCCATCTGTTAGTGGATCTTCCTTGGCCGTTGGATCGAGCTTAATAAGGGGTAATTTACTCTTAGGGCCCTCTTTGTTTTATTTTTATTGTTTAGTCATGTAAATATTTGTCATAGTTTAAATAGTTTGGTTATTTTGCATGTGGACCCTTGATATTTCTAGTATTTACGTTTGGGATTTTTACCCGACAGACCCTATAATCTTTTCCAATTACCTCTACGACCTTTGAAACATCCTAATTCCTCCCCCGACCTTGTAAAGTTGTTCCGTCTTACCCAACAAACCCTGTCGTCAATTGTAACTATATTTGAGTTAAATACTTGAGTTAGTCTTGAGTTAATCTAACCAATTTACCATCAGACGGTTAGGATTAGCCAAAAAATAAAAAAAGAATAGGGAAAAATCCTACAAATTAGACGTGAGGATTCTCGTCGATTTGAATGCATACGTTCATGCGGGAGCAACGGGGGACCATTTCGTCACAGGTCCTCTTTGCGAACTGCAGTGGCGAGACTCACCATTAAAATCCCTCTCCGAGCATCAGAGAAGCCAGCGAAGAGCGCCATCCGCTGAGGATTATTGTAGCACAGCTTGGGCATCTCCTCCGCCCCATGTTTCTTCCACCTTCGGTCCCGGAGATCCACGAACCACCTTCATCGGAGCCCTCGATCAGAACAACCGCGGGACCTAATAGCTAACGAACAGAGACGTGAACCTCTCATCTTTGTATTCGGTCTACTCCACTCCCATCGCCCACGCGACGACCTCTTGCAACTGCCCCATATTCGCCTTGCCGTTGACGGAGAGGAGGAGGTGAAGCACCTTCACCTTCGTTCCAGCAGCACATAGCGGAGCCATTCCGATGTAGGTATAACTGCATCCCACAACCACCGCTGATCGTCGGACCCGAAGAAGAAGACCACGGAGTCCTGTCTCCACCACCTTTCTTCTCACCGGAAGAGCAAACGAAGGAGGCATTCCCTCCACCTCCGTCCGATTCAAATCCAGGGGCCTTAACATCACATCAAAGTGTATCCGCTCGATCTCAGATGGGGAGGAGCATGGTGCAGGGGTCAGGGGGAGCAAGGAACTTGGGCGGCTAGGGGGAGCAGCATTGCCGGGGAAGGGGGAGCTGCGGGCAGGAGCCTCCATCGGGGAGCTGGGAGCAGCGGGAGGGGGGGGACTTGAGCGGCAGGGGGTAGCTTGACCGGTGGGGGAGGCTGAGAGCCCTGGGATCTTGGGCCGGGGGGGGGGGCTGGGAGCTTGGGCGGCGGGAGGGGGAGGGGGACTGGGACCTTGTGGGAGCTTGGGTGGGGGGGGAGCAGCATCGCTGGGGGCGAAGGGTGAGGGGGAGCAGGGAGCTTGGGCGGGGTTGGGGGGGATGATGTAGTGGCACTCAATTGTAAATAGAATAAACAAAATGGGTATAATATAAAATAATATAACGGAATCCGGTTAATTTTAACCAGTAAATGAACGGAGGTTAACCATAGGGTCTTTAGGGTATGGGTTAACAAGTTTACAGGGTCTGGGAAGGAATTATGATGTTTCAAAGGTCGTAGAGGTAATTGTAAAAGATTATAGGGTCTACTGGTTAAAAATCCCTTTACGTTTTAGTCCTGTTTGAGTAATCTTACGTGCTCTCACATGCTCTTTTGGTGTATTTGCATGTTCTGTCCCTGAATATATACGTGTTATGCTTTGAGTAGAACTTTTTGATAATTGTATTTATACCCATGTGCGTGGATTTTTGAGCAGTGCGTGAATACCCTGGGCTTTTTGCATTTTTTACCCTAAGCTTTTTTATATTTGTTATTAATTAGTCTGTGAACTTTTTGGTAATTGCAATTAGGTCCCTACAAGCTATGTCTTGTTTTTGATCAAATAAATACCTAATTAATTCCAAAAATCCGATAAAAATTACTGTTAGCTCCTGCTAATACTTAATGTTTATGGTAATTTTTGTGAATTAATTAATATTGTTTGATATCTTCTAAAAATAAAAAACCATTAAAAACTATTATGTCTATTTTATAAAATATTTAAGAATTATAAAAATTGTTTGAAAAATTCGAAAAAAAATCGTGAGTGTTTGTTTTTGTGTGTTTTACTTCCAGAATCATTTTTGTTTTGAAAATCATTATAAAACCGTAAAAATCTAAAAACCCTTACAAACCTATAAAAATTATTAAAGATTGTAAAAAAATCAGAAAAATATAATTTTAATATATGTTTGTAGTTCTTTTTATTTATTTTCTCATAAAATTTTCATGAGGTCATTAGGGCACTTTAGCTATTTTTAATTTGCAATATTAACCTGGCTACTCATTATTTGTGTTTTTAGCATTTATTTTATTTTTATAAAATCATTTAATAATTAGAAAAAAACAAAAAAATACCAAAACACCTCAATATTTGAAAAATACAAAAAAATATTTTTATTCCAGATTTTTTGAGTATTTTTAGCCTTAATAAAAGTGGTAAAGTCTTGCTTGGGTGCTTTATTGTCTTATTTTCTTGCTTGTTTTCCTTAATTAAAAATTGCAAAAATTTGCAAAATTAAAAATTAACAAAAATAAGCTCGTTCTTGTCTGATCACGACTACTTTGTAGGTTTACTCGTGCTCCTTGAGTTCAACCCTGGTCGCTATGCCATGTTAAATTAAATAGCGGAGACCGTTGACATCGTTTTTGTGCTTAATCTATTTTATCTGAGTGGTTCTCGATTTTTCTTGTTGAGCTTAGGCCTTGTGATCCAGGTCGCAATGACCCTCTATTTTTATTTCCTAACCCCATGTCGTTCGGGCCGCTCACCATAGGCCCATATACATACATACATACATACATACATACATAGATTTTAATATATTGCTGATCATGTGAGAGCATGAGAGCATCGATTCTGGACCACTAAATTCCGTCATCTCTCTCCTTATTGATTGCAAGAGGAGAGAGAAGAGCATAATCTAATGATCTAGATTCACTGCTCTCATGCTCTCACAGATTTTGGCTCTCATAGAATAACCCCAATATATATATATAGGTTGAATGAGGCTACATCCTTAGTGTAGCCAATTGGCTACTCCCACCCCCATTTCCCATCCTTTTTTAGAAAATAAAAATATGTTTATTTATCATTATATCCCCCTAACATGTCATTCCAATTTCGTCAGAAACAGAGACTCCTATGCCCTCCATCTGAAGGGGGTCAATTTCAGCAATTCTGAGACCGTTAAAATTTGTCATTCTTGATGGAGGGGATAGAAGTCTTGAATTAAATTGAATTTTGAATGACATCATGGTGACATATTGTGATCTAAATTCAATAGGTTTCATTTCAGAAAAATAAAAATACCTGCGAAAAGGGGTGGGAGCATGTAAGTTGGCTACACCCAGGGAGCATACTCCCTTTTTCCTATATATATAAGGAGTGATCATGTGAGAGCAAAAAACTATGAGAGCTTGAGAGCAATGATTCTGGACCATTAGATTCAACCAGGAGAGAGAAGACATAATCTAGTGGTCCAGAATAACTACTCTCATACTCTCACGGTTTTTTACATTCACATGATCACCCCCTGTATATATAGGGTTGATCCTGTGAGAGCTAAAATCTATGAGAGCATGAGAGGATTGATTCTATACTACTAGATTCTTTCATCTCTCTCCTCATTGATTACAGAAGGAGAGAGAAGAGCATAATCAAGTGGTACAGATTCACTGCTCTCATGATCTCACAAATTTTGGCTCTCCAGCCCCCCTCTATATATATATAGAGAGAGAGAGAGTTCAATGAGGCTACTCCCCAGGAGTAGCTAATGGTCTGCTCCCACCTTCATTTTCTCATATTTTTTAATTTTTTGAAAAATAAAATATATATTCATCACTATATTCCCCTAACACATCATTCCAATTTCGTTAGAAACAGAGACTCATATGCCCTCCATCTGAAGGGGTTCATTTTCAGCAGTTCCGAGACCGTCAAAATTTGATAATCTTGTTGGAGGGGATATAAGTCTCGAATTAAGTCGAATTTTGAATGACACCATGATGATATATTGTGATCTAAATTTCAATGTGTTTTTATTTCAGAAAAATAAAAAAATATAGGAGAAAAGGGGTGGGAGCAGGTATGTTAGCTACACCCAGTGACCATACTCCTTTTTTCCACACACACACACACACACACACACACACACACACACATATATATATATATATACATATACTTATATATGCATATATACATATATATATATAGAGAGAGAGAGAGGAAAGGGAAGCTACATCATGATGTAGCTAACCTTTGCTACATCAGGGGCAATTTCGTCCTCTTTTTTTTATTTTTTCAAAATTTCCACGATGGATTTTCATAACTATATCCCTCTAATATGTCATTCAAATTTCGTCGGAAACAGACTCCTACGGCCTCCATCCAGAACAGGTAAAATACAGCAAATCTATGACCGTTAAAAAATGACTATCTGGATGGGGCCGTAGGAGTTTCTGTTTCCGACGAAATTTAAATGACATATTAGAGGGATATAGTTATGAAAATCCATCATGGAAATTTCGAAAAAAAATAAAAAAAAGAGGACGAAATTGCCCCTAATGTAGCTAAGGTTAGCTACATTCCTCTATATATATTATATATAGAGAGAGAGAGAGCAGGGAGGTTGTTTTGAGTAACAACCAAGTTGGTTGTTACACGAAGCAGTTTCCCCCCTTTTCTATTTTTTTCGAAAATAAAATTTTGTTTATTCATATTTATATCCCTCCAACATGTCATTCGAATTTCGTCAAAAATAGAGACTCCTATGCCCTTCATCTAGAACATGTCAATTACAGCAAATTTCATATTGTTAAAAATTACTTATTATAGATGGAGGGCAAAGGAGTCTATGTTTCAGACGAAATTCGAATGACATGTAGGAGGGATATATAGATGAATATATA
The DNA here is from genome assembly GCA_037367405.1 of Ottelia alismoides. Classification (NCBI taxonomy): domain Eukaryota; kingdom Viridiplantae; phylum Streptophyta; class Magnoliopsida; order Alismatales; family Hydrocharitaceae; genus Ottelia; species Ottelia alismoides. The sequence goes on from JAZKJV010000802.1 coordinate 412,431, forward strand.
TGATTTTATTTTTGAAAAAAATATAAAAGGGGTGGAGGGAACTGCTTTGTGTATCAACCAACTTGGTTGTTACTCAAAACAGCTTTCTTTTCCTCATATATATATATATATATATGAGAAACTTCAAATGAGGCAGGGTCTCACCATATATATGGTGAGCCACCCTCAATTTAGGCATCTTTCTAATATATTTTACAATTTCTTGTTTCATACATGTAATAATAAATATTAACACAACATGTATAGTGAAATAAAATTATGAAAATATTATTATAATGGATGGAAATATTGATTTGAATTTAGATGCTATATTTTACAAAATTCATTTTTTTACAATGTACAATTTATATTTTACAAAACTGTTACAGAGTTTTTACTAAATTCGTAGTGGCTTTTACAATTTCAGAAAAGCCCCCACCTCATTTGAAAGGTCCCCTATATATATATATATATATATATATATATATATGTATGTATGTATATGTATATATATATGGGGCCTTTCAAATAGGACTTGGTCCTTCCATCCTTAAGGAAGGCCAACGATCGTAGCCGTTAGATTCAAATCTAAAGGCATCATAAATTTATTTGCCCAAAGGGCATTTTGATCATGAACTTTTGCATTAATTATGCACGTCAATTAATATTCTGAAATACTAAATTTAGCTAGTTTTATTTTTGGTATTTTTGCAAAATCATATTTAAAAATATCCTCAAGCATTTTTTTGTAGAATTCAAGATTCCTTTTGTAATAATTGTATGTTTTTTGTAGAATCTGTTGTTCATTCAAAAAGTCATCCGTTATTTGTAGATTTTGCATGTTTCTTTGTAAAATACTTAGTAATTAATGTGTGGTTCTTTGTACTGATTGTATGGTTTTTTGTGTAATAAAATTTGTATAGTTTTTTGTAATAATTTTGGTAGTCATTCACGCTTAATTCATGCGAATATGCAAATCAAATTTGTATAAAATACATCTAAATGTATAATGCACATCAATATATACAAGATTTATTAAAAAAATACAATTTTCATTCGCAACCATTTGATTTGTAAAAATACATAACAAATAGTATAATACATATCAAAATTGTATAATACACATTAATATTGTATAGTACACATAAATATTATATAGTACATATCAATATTGTATCAAACTGCGAATCGTTCTTCATCAACGATTGGTTGCAGTACCGTGTACACGAATCGCTATCCGATCTATGAGTTGTCGTCTCGTTTGCATGAAGGTATTTCCGGAGTGCTGCACCATCATTCTTTAGCAACTACATATGCCAACGACTTCTGCCTTGACGATGAGGCCGCGCATGATGCTAAAAACTGATATGTAAAAAAGATTGACGACAGAGACGAACTATAGAGACGAACGACAGCCTCCTCGTAGCGGTAACGACTTTCCTCATGATGATGACGGAAACGAACGACGGCCTCCTCGTAGCGACAACGACCTTCCTCATGATGACGGCGGAGAGGAACGACGGAAACGATCGACAACCTCCTCACAACGCCAACGCCGCCGTCATGCACATCCTCCTCCTCTTCCCGCTTTTTGTGCGTGTGAGATTAGGGTTGGCAACGTGAATGGTAACGTGAATGGCAAAAATAGGAGAATGATTAATGATAGATTTTTTTGGGTGATCACATACTATATTTAGGTAATGAATAATGACCAAAATGGATTTTTAATTAATTAAATAATAAAATTAACATATCTTTAACGACAACCGATGGATTAAATATAGACGGATGGGATCGTTGACCTTCCTTATGGATGGAAGGACCATATGTCCCATTTAAAAGATATCATATATATACACGTTTTCACTTCTAGGGCTCTTACGTTATTGGGCTTCCGGGCCATATCTTGGGCTCACGTTAAGTATTAATTGTATGCATATTGTAGTATTATTTCCCAGTTCAGCGTGATAAAGAGTGCACAATTAGATAGACACGCAACTAATAAGTTGATCTTCACACATTGGCCCTTTAAAAAATACCACAATCAAACTTACATCCCTACCATTTTCAAATTATGTATCTTTACTACACAACTCCTATCAAATTTCTGCATTCCACCTTGGTTGGGTTTGAAGACATAGATGAATACATTGTTGCCATCGTTTGATAGTTGGGCAAAAATGAATTATCTTGGAGTAGACGGTATCATATTTTTCACAGCTCTCTCCGCAAAGGAGATGCCTACATATTGCTGCTCTTTTTGAACCCCGATCCCTCCGCGCGATCCTTTTCGACTTTCTACGTGTTGGTTGGGCTATGTCAATGACTTCCTTTTCGTTTCTTCCTTCCATTAAAGTGAAGTGGCGAGGCAGAAGATGGTGGAGGTCATTATCAAGGAAAAGTGCTCACCATTTTAATCAGTATGTAAGCAGAAATCACTTTTTATTTCAGAAATTGCATACAATAGATTGCGAATTGACCATATACCTAATAATACTTTGTGACGTGCATCAAAAGAGAGACTTGAATATATTGGATGATCTTTGTGTGGAGCTCTCTTAGGTTTTCTTCAAAATGTTAATACGATTCCTCCGTACATGATTTTATTTTAATGTCGACGGGGAATCTCACGTGTGGTCTGGTATGCTAATATGCTATGCTTCATCTCCTCCTCCACCAAATCTTCTTTGTTTAGATCTTATATCATATAATAAAAGTCATCTTATCAATTTGATATGATACTCTATAAGTTTTTTTTTTCATTTCAATCGATTAATAATTGTTCTTACGACTTGCTCCATTATTTCGATTGGATAGAAATAAATATTAACTTTTGCTCATAGACAACATACGGAAAAAGGGTTAGATTCTTTGAGTGATATAAATAGGTACATAGTTTAGTTTTTTCTGATAAGATAAAGTTACATAGTGTTGTAAATAGGATTACCAGTGCTATATTAAACAGTAGATTATCGGATCCAAATGAGTTAACAGAGAAACAATACCGAATAAAATCATATTAATCGTATGTTTCCCAATCATTATCCGATTATACAATGCAAACAGGAACTGATTAATAAAACAGAAACATAAATAACACGGGCATGATCCAGAAAGGGTAAAGCAATAAACATATTACGGCAACCAAAATAAAATAAAAATCAGTTTAGAAGCCACCGAAGCGTCCATGAAATGGACTGTCCTTAAAGAAGATATCGCCCCCATAATACGGGTGCGTAGGGTACTGGCGATCCGCTCCCAGGATACGACGGTTCACGATCGTCGTCGGCGCACACCAACGGGATCGTCCTCGATTGTACCTCAGAGAACTACAGCCGAGAGAGGAAGAAGAAAAACGTTCGTCCGCGAGAGGAAGAACCAGAGAGAGAGAGACGGCGTGAGAGAGAGAGATTTTTCTTGCGAGTAAAGAAAAACCGCGTCGAGTGAGGGATATATATAGAGGGGCTCGCGTGCCCTAGCGCGCGGTTACCTTTGGTTTCCGAAAATGCGTCCCGAAACGCAGCCTTTCGGATCCCAAAAACGCGCCCATAATGGCGAGTTGAATTCCCATTTAAGTCGGCTTACCAAATTACTCGTGTGATTAATTTAATCGACTTACCAAATGAAAACCACAACAAAAGTATCGAGATCCGAGATCCGAATTGACTCTCCCGAGCCCGAGCCCGAGCCCGAGCCGGAGACGGAGACGGAAAGGAGGCGCGCGCACACGCGTGTATGGTCCTCCATTCCTCCTCTCTACTATTGCTACAAGAGCTTGGGGTGTGGACTCATATATAAGTCCATCAAAAGTTTAGATCTCCAAGGTATGGTACTAAACTTCCACCCAAACTCAACCATGTTTCAAATTTGGGAATTCCCACTTTCCCTCCAAACCATTTGTTTCCCAATTAAAACCAAATTAATACCAAATTGTACTTAATAGGTTTTCCAATTAAAACCTATACATATACAATTTTAATACAACAATCTCCCACGAATTCACCAATTTGAAAAAGGGATTCAAAAGGATTTAAAAGACTTCTTTCTGCTGCCCGCACTTTGCTTTCAGTAAAGGTACCTTCCGGTTTGAACCTTTACCTGAGTTTACTACTTTCACTTTAACAGGAACGAAGTGAACTACGTCTTGAACTTCAGACCTTGGTGTTAAAGTATATGGTAGAAACAACAAAGCGTTGTTCTTGGTACAATCTTCAGGGTTGGTGCTCTTAAAGGTCATGCACCCTTATCCTGTTTCATGAGTGTGTTTAGGAAAGATCCTCTTCCTTTAGCTGCGGCCCACAGTAACACTCACATAGATAGCGTTCTCCAAGGATGCACTGCTAACATCCTGCCCAAAGGCTTGAACCCATTCAGAGCCTATACTCTTCCTAAACTTGCAGCTTAAATGGCACTTAGGCTTCCAGGGATAAGACACTCATGCTTACGTGATGAATACTCATTCATCACTCTTTGTTCTTATATTTTAGCTACAAAAACCTTTGCAAATGCTTGTAGATGTGTGTAAATACAAACAATTACCAAAAGCATGCATTGTGTAAAAACTTATAATTAGCATGTTTTTGTGCAAAAATAAAAGAATAAAGATTAAAAAGAAAAAGAGGGAAATATTTAGAATAAATATTGAGCAACCTAACCCAAGGGAGGGCTCAGCATGGGCCTAACCGCATAAAAGCCAAAGTAGGGGGGGATAGGTGCTCATGTGTGTACATAGTTATGTAAATAAAATAAAAATATTTTCCTCACAAAAATAGATGCAAATGGGTTTGTAAATACTTGTACATATTTACAAGTATAAAAGCAAGATAAAAATAGAAAAATAAAAAAGAACAAAAACACCACTTTCACATTATACATAAAACCACCTTTATATTTATTTAGCCTTATAAATAAATAAAATTAATTTCCAAAATTCTTGTAAATATCCTATATTATATAGTGTAAATAAATAAAATAAAAACAATTAAAACAAAAACAAAATAAAAATAACAAAATTGAAAACATAAAAATATATTGTAAATATATCATGTATATAAATATATATATGTATTTATTCCACATATGTATATAAATAATAAAAATAAAATAAAAATATCCTTTTATTCCTTATTTTATAATGAAAATAAATAAAATATAAAATGAGAATAAAATTGTATAAAAATAACAATTAAAAATCAAAAAAATCAAAATTCTATGTAGTGTATATATACCTATATAACCCTACTATGTATATACCCTATTTTCACTTTGAAAAATTAATTAAAAATCACTAAAAAATAGAAAAAAAATAAAATAAAAATATTCATGTTTTGATTTTCCTTTAAATCGACCATTTTCTATGTTTAATTTCACTTTCAAAATCCAGCCACGTGGCCGCCACCCATTGGCTCTGGGGGATGTTGACCGCCCGGTCAACTCCCCCCCCAGGACCACCTCTCGCGGGTCTGCAACGCCCGACTCTCCTTCTCGGATTTTTCCCAGGCAGACCCGACTCCCTCTCGCCTAAACCCCGGGTCCGACTCCTTCACGACATACCCGAGACCCTCGCCGGAGCTACCGTATCGAGATCCGCGCTCCTGATTTCCCTACCCGCGCGCTTCTTTCCGGATCATCCCTACGTATAAAGCCGAGCTCCGCCACCTTCATTGATCACCTTTGGCCATTCGATTCCACCCCCTGTGAGCTCCAGCGTGCTCGTGAGAGTGACAGCTCGCATCAGGTGATGTTGAAGCGAGGAGAGGGAGCGTGACCATTGATCCGGCGAGCTTCGCCGCCGTTGCTCCGTCACCAGCGGAGGGAGACGCTCCTCGAGGCGAAGACCCAGAGCATCCTCAGCTCATCCCCAGTCTCCTCGTCCACCCAGGTAGTCCCTTAGACCCTTCTTTTCCTTTGATTTTCCATTACGCCCAAATCGCCGCTCCGCCGTGTTTCGCCGATTCCGTCCACGTCCGACCCCCAATCGATCATCGGGCTTCACCATAGCCTTCGCCGTCCTCCCGCGCATCTTCTCCGCATTCCCATCCAACCCAGTTCGCACAGGAGCTGGGGTTCGAGCTCCACCGTCCCCCCCTCCCTTCGCCGGAGCTCGCCCATATCGCCCCATCGTTCATCGTCACCCCGCCTAACCGGGTCGAGGCAGTTTGCCCTCGACCCGCGAGTCTCCTAGACTGTTTTGCAGGTTCAATATGGGCCATCTGAGGTCCTTCGACATTGAGCCAGGAGGCGTACCTCCGTCGACCTCGCCGGAGCTCTCTAGAGCCCGGTTGGGTCATCGGAGCCTACCGGCAGACGCGGAAGCACCCCACGCTCCTTCTCCGACCTTCAGCGTGCTTCCAGGAGGATCCTAGCGCATGCCCGAGGTTGGCGAATCTCGCCGGCGAACAGTTCATCCAGCACTCTCCGTCGCCGTCCGATCGCCTCAACCCTCCAGTTCTGATCCAGACCGTCCATCTCAGGAGGCTCCTGCACCGCCAGATCTTTGGAGAGGCGATCCTAGCCGTTGGTCCAGCGAAGGGTTTGGCCACTGACGTCCTCGACCGGTTGATCAGACACGTGGCCAGACCCCTGCCGTTGGATTTCCCACAGGAGCGCAGCGTTGGACCCCCAGTCGCCCAACACCGTTCGATCACACACGTGGCGTCCATCCTGCGGTCCGCGTTAATAAAGGGTAATTTACCCTTAGGCCCCCTTTGTTATTTTATTTTGCTTTTAGTCTTGTAAATACCTAGTATAGTTGTTTAGTTTTTGGGATATCTGCATAGAGACCCTTGTGCTTGCATTTATTTACTGATATGCCCCTGTGTGTGGTCTGACACGTGCATCGACACGTGATCTTCTGGGCTTTTTACATTATCTACCCTGTAGTTCTGACTGTTAATGATTGAATGAAAGTTTGTTTTTATTTGCATATATACCCCTGTGCGTGATACATTTGAGCATGTGCGGATATTTTTGGGTATTTTGCGAATAGGTCCCTGGACTTTTGGTACATGTTACCAAAAAGCCCTTGGAACTTATTTTGCTTACATATGGGTCCCTGAGTGCCCCAGGCACGCGCGTAGCACGTGTTTCGCTGGGTTAATTGCACCAGACCCCCCAAACTTCCGGGTATTTGCACTTTGGTCCCTGTGCACTGTGCCCCCTCTTTATTTTTGAATAAAATAGCAAATTACCTCCAAATCTAACAAAAATTGGAAACATGGCTCTTGCCATAGTGTAAAATTTTCGAGGATTTTTGAGGACATTTTTGTTTTCATTTGATATTTTTAAAAATTCAAAAACATCAATTTTCTTCACTATCTAACTTTAAAAATCACAAAAAAATATTAAATAGTGTTTAAAAATTACAAAAAAATTGTCCACTATCTATTTTGTTGTGTTTGATTTTCTAGCCAATTTTGGATATTTTTCATTACTTAAAACCACTAAAAATTAAAAAACACTCAAAATCTTATAAAAATTCTAGTAAATGAATTAAAAATCCAAAAACAATAAAATAGGTGCCTAAATTTTCCTTATCTTACTCTCTTTACAGGAAAATTACCTCCCAGCTAATTTAAGGGTCTTTAGATATTTTATCAAGACCCTTTTAGCTCGGCTGGACAGTATCTTTTTTTTCAGTCACTTTTTGATTTTCAGAAAATTAAATAACCATCAGAAAATTCTCAAAAATTCACCAAAAACACTAAAAATTGTAAAACACATAAAAATATTTTTGTTTGAATTTTTGGTTGATTTTTAGTGTATTTAATAAATTGTTGAAGTGAGTAGTTTATTAGCTTTTATTATTTTCTTAACACATTAAAAATCCAAAAAAATATAAAATATTCAAAAACCACCAAAAATATTTCTTTTATTTTCTTTTATCTCTTTTTGACTACTTCGTAGGCCGAGAGGCCAACCCATGCTCCTTGTGATCGACCCTGGTCGCTATACCAGGTTAAATTAATAGAAAGACCGCTATCGCATTTTTGGTTGATTTTATCTCTCGTGGTGGTCTATTTTTCTTGATTGTTCGCATTTGATTGCTTGGTCGCAACGACCGATTAGCACCTTTATCCGAGTGGTCATTTTTGCGTACATCAGAATGGCGCCGTTGCCGGGGAGCACGGCTTAGTAGTTTTCATTTTATTCTCGTTTTTGTTTTCGCGGCTTTTCGCGGCTCTTTCAAAGCTCGTGACTTTTTCGCGGCTTTTTGTTTATATTTTATTTTTGTTTTATTTTGTTTTATTTTCTTTTCTTTTATTTTTGTTTTTGTTTGATTTTTGTTTGTTTATTTTATTTTGCATTTTTGCATATATACCCTCATTTTCCTTTCATTTATTTTACATTTATTATTTGATTATTTTTATTTGGTCTGACCACTTGTCTTCTTTCTTGCGAGGGCCCGAGGACCGAGGCGGCCGATTTCGAGAAGCCGGCGCAACCGCGAGACTCGGAGGCGGCTCCTTTCTTTACGGAACCACATGAGAGAGCGAGAGAGAGTTGAGTGGGAGAGGTTTTATTTTTATTTTATTTGATTTGATCATTATTGTAATAATACAGGTACTCAGAGACTGAACTTTGGACTTGATTGGCTTAGCGAATCTGTTTCGTCGAGCACCGGTGTGCTCGGGGGACCCTTAGGATTTTCCCGGCTTTTTCACGGTTTTGTTTTCTTATCATTTTAGCTGCCTTTTCTGGTGTTTACGCGGTTTTTATCGAGCCCCTAGATTTAGGGTTTTATACTTGCTTGTGCCGTAATTAGTAGGGTCCCACACTTAATTATCTGCCTATTCCTATAGTGCGCTTAATTGGACCTACTAATAATCAATTAATAAAAATAACTGACTCATCTCCTTCGTAGCCTACGTGCCGCAGCCTGCCCCGTAAAGCGCTTTCTCCTACCCCCGATTTGTCGGGCAGAGGAGGGGTGGGCCAAGACCGGACCCTTTGGCTTGGAGGTCGGTGACCAGTTAGACGGTTCTGCGAGTAGAATTGCTCATCTAGGACTCGGTTTTCATCGCAGCATCATTTAGGTAGTTTATTTCCTGTCTTTACATTTATGCGCGGATTATATTGCATGTAGAGTGCTGGAGACAGGTACGCCTTTCTGACTTTGCATGCATCATTGATTTATCGTGCATCAGCTTTTTTGTCTTCTCCCCCTTGTTTTTGGATTAAATAACCAGGAGAACCGAAAAATTCATTAGGCCTTTGTTTTTATTTGAAAAATATTAAAAAGAAAAACAATAAAATTGGGACTGGTTAAAACTATTGACCCTAAAAGACACTTCACCTAAAAATTTGTCTTGGGGAGAGCAACCCCCTCATTGTTTGGTTTGCTTGCGCGAGAGAGTGACCCGCACCCTAGGTAGAGCCCTCCGGTGCTATTTCCAGGTGACTACCGACTCTCCCGTGCGGGCCAGTCGGTTGGGGTAGTATCGGGTATCCTAACATGTCACGTAAGCGCTCTGATATCTTGTATGTTCACCTAATAAAAATTGAAAAGATAATTTGACCGAGCTTTTACAGTCTTCAGCTCGCGTTGCATTGGTGAACCGGGGGTTTGCATTTCGATCATAGTTTCTCCAGATCTCATCCGCCCTACTCGCCAGATCAAGATGATGGGTAGACGCTCTCTTAGACAGCCTCTGGATGCACCGCTTTCGGGCACGTCTACCCAATCATCTAGGTTGGCCCACGAGAGCCAAGACCAGTTCTCCGAGCCCGAGTATGATTCCGCCCTGTTCCCCCTCGACCCCCTTTCTTTCAGTTCTGAGAGATATGAGCCAGAGGAGTGAATAGCAGATTTGACAGCACCTGAGTATGGCTCATTTGATTTTGCAGACGTCATGGCCGGTAGTTCAGAGGATCGCTCCAGGACAGAGCACATTGTGATGGACCAGGGAGCGATCAACTCCACCCTGATCGCCTCGTTAGAGACAGTGCAGCAGCAGCTGAGGGATCAGGGAGCTTTCATGATTAAGATGAGGAGAGAGTTGGAGCGACTCAGAGCAGAGAGAGATCAGAGCGAGCCTGAGGACGGACCAGATGCAAAGGCATGAGCCGCAGCAGCCGCTGCCGCTGCAGCGGCAGCCGCCGCGGCAGGAGGACCACCGAGACCGATGCGGGAGTTGCACAACCCCGGATCTACACTGATGTATCATTGGGTGGTGGTGCCTGCTATCGTGGGGGACTTTAAGTTCCCCCCGAACACCCTGCAGATGCTTCCCCGTTTTCACGGACTTGCCACCGAGGAGCCCCATCTCCACCTCCAGGAGTTCTTGATGATCTGCAGTACTGTCCACGACCGCCATGTGGACCAGGATACGATTCGGATGATCGCCTTCCCCTTTTCCCTAGCAGACAGAGCAGCCACCTGGCTGAAGCATCTGGGGAAGTTTGTATACACCTGGGAGCAGCTCCGCACCGAGTACTTGAACAAGTATTATCCACTCAGGCGGACCAATGCAGCGAGGGCCCTGATCAGCAACTTCTCCATGCTCCCCAACGAGCAATTCCATGAGGCATGGGAGAGGTTCCGAGAGCTCACAGACCGATGCTCGCACCATGATATCTCGAAGCCAAACCTTGTGCAGAGCTTCTTCAGCGGGCTGACACCAGAGCTCTAGGGCTTGGTGAATGCTTCTTGTGGCGGGTCATATTTCGCCAAGGATCACGACCAGGTCTGGGCCATCTTCGAGGAGATGGCCGAGAACTATATGGTGATGTCCCAGACCCGGTTGTATACACAGGGCAGACCCCAGCAGCAGCCAGGACCCGTGCAGTACCAAAGGATAGCACGGGTCGATGCTGGTCCATCCAGTTCATCCGCAGTTGCAGCAGCACAGGCAGAGTCGTCCGCTACGGATATGGGTATCATCAGCGAGAAGTTGGACCGCATGGAGCTGATCGAGAAGAAGCAGTGCCAGGGCATCACGCAGATGGAGCAGATGGCACAGACTCTGAGCGACATGAAGACCCAGCTCATGTGTCTCCAGGAGGCACAGACGGCTTCCCAGCCCCGTCTTCAGTCGCGAGGCGATACCGGCGGCAGCAGCAGCTCGTCCCAGCGCTCCAGCTCCTTTCAGCAGCCTAGACAGGTTCACCTTGTACAGGCGGAGCCGTACCAGCAGCAGCAGCCCTCTTACCAGTCCCCACCATCTCCAGACTTGCAGATGGTGGTATACCAGCCGGATCAGCCTCTGGCAGTACTCCCGCCAGCCCAGTTCGATGCAGAGCCGTTGATGGATGTCAACGGGATTTGGTATGACCACCCTCAGCCAGGGATCCGACGAGACCATCCTGGATTCAGGTGGGAGAGTGGAGGTACCCAGCCCCAGCAGCAGTCATCCGGTCAGGGAGGGCAGTATGGCCAGCAGAGAGATCACCAGCAGCAGCAGCCCCCAGCCTACAAGCCACACCAGCAGTCATCCTTCGTTCCTCGTCCCTATCAGCAGCAGGGACAGCCTTGGAGACGTGAGCAGCAGGCTCACCAGCAGCACCCACAGCAGCATCCTTCCTCTTACCCCTCTCAGCACCAGCAGCACCAGTTCCAGTAGCCTCAGCACTAGAGAGGCTACCCGTCGGTCTCCTAGGAGAGCCCCGCCTTGGACGACATAGCCCGCATCCTCACGGACCAGCAGGCTACCTTTCGACGGGAGATGGACGAGTTCCGCCAGGAGATGCGGGACCTGATGAGAGGGAAGGCCGCCATCCCTACACAGATAGAGCCGAATCCGAACAGCCTGAAGAGGAAATCTGAGCAGGTAGTTTCCACTGAGCATGCCACTCTTAGTGATCCATTTGATGATATGTCTTCGGATCTATTTGATGCTGATTTTGTTACACTTAGGAGCGGTAGAGCACCAGCAGGCGGCGCCTTATCTGAGCGACGACTCGAGGATCCACCCAGGGGGCCAGATGAGGAGGAGGAAAGCGGTACTGAGGCCGCACACGATGATGATGGTGGTACTGATGCCACCAAGGATGCTGATTCCACCGGCGGTACTGAGGCCGCCACTTCACCAGTTCGAGGAGGTGGTGCTGATGCCACCAGAGTAGCCGAGCCAGCCCGCGATACTGAGGCCGCGAGACGTCCAGCAGCAGAGCCAGCCCGTGGTGGTACTGAGACCACCGGTGTTTTTGTAGAGAGAGATGTTGTTTTTCCTCATGTTGATGTATCTCAGAATACTGTTTTGAATAAAGGAAAAGGTTTAGTTTCTTCTGGTCCCACTATTGTGATTGATGTATGTGTGAATCCGGTCGTCGAGCCGTCTAGGACTTTTCCTAGTCCTTCATCTGAGAAGGACCCTGTGATCCCCTTCCCTAGAGCCCTTCAGATGGGGAAGGGGAAGAAAAGAGAAAAAGACCCAAAAAAGAGAGAGCAGGAGGAGTTCAGCCAGAGCATGATCGACAGATTTCACATACAGCTGACTCTTCAGGAGGCTTTGCAGCACATCCCCCCTCTTCAGCGATCTTTGAGAGATAGGACCACAGTCAGGAGAAGGAGGAGGAACCATCATTCAGAGATACATGTGCTGACGAAAGCCACGTGCTTCGCGATCCAGAACCGTCTGCCGGCCAAGAGGCCAGATTCAGAAGCCCCGTATGTCAGATGACAGATTAGTGAGCAGAGGTTCGACCGTACTCTATTGGATAGCGGATCGTCTATCAACTTCCTTCCGGCAGCCCTTCTCGACCGCTTCGAGTTGGGCACTCTTCGACAGAGCAGGACAGTCCTTCAGTTTGCTGATCGATCTGTCAAGAGGCTGAAGGGGTTGTTGCGAGACGTTATCGACACTATTCAGGGACTGAAATTCCCCGTGGACTTCGTAGTGTTGGACATGGAGATCCCTGATTCAGTGGCCGATACCCCCATCATCCTCGGTCGTCCGTTCTTGGCCACAGCCAAGGCGGTGACTGATCATAATAGCGGGAAGGTATACTTTCGCGTCGAGGGCGAGAGTGTACAAATAAAGACGGTCGAGGACTACAGAGCCAGAGAGAGAGCATGCTCAGAGGCCAGCACCGATACAGAGAAGCTGACAGATGCCGGGTTAGACATCCACCAGGACTGTGATTTTGTGATCATAGATGATGAGGCAGCATGGGCAGACCCTTCAGCACATGCAATCCTCTCATTTCCAGACACCACTGATGCAGAGATGACAGCAGAGGAGAGCTTGGAGAGCGCAGTCCTGGTTCAGGATACTACAGAGGCAGCAAAGCCGGTTCTTGACCGCGACACGGTTTCTAGTGAGGGTGGTGCTGAGGCCACCGTGTGTGATGGTGGTACTGATGCCACCTTATTTGATGCAGATCCCTCGGATTCAGAGTCTGATTGGACAGATTGTGATGACCAGATGCCAGACCTGAGTCCACCTGAGCCTACAGATGAGGAGGAGGTAGAGGCAGAGCAGATCAGAGACAGTACAGTTGAGCAGCCTCCTCCAGATCCAGTTTGCGAGAGTTCGTACTCTTTCTCCCAGGCAGATTTGGCAGATTTAGAAGCATTCACACATCTTCTTCTGAAGCCAGATTTGCCAGCACCCAGCTGTCCAGAGCTGAAGCCGCTCCCTACTGCGCTGAAGTATCGGTTCCTTGCGGGCGAACCTGAGATGTACCCAGTCATCATCTCTGCCGATCTGACTGGAGAGCAGGAATCCCGTTTAATGGGGGTTCTTGAAAAGAACCGTAAGGCAATCGGATGGAGCGTAGCAGATCTCCATGGGATTAGTCCATCAGTGTGCTCCCACCATATCTATCTCGAGGAGGGGGCGAAGCCGTCGCGTGAGTTCCAGCGGCGACTGAACCCCAACCTGAGAGAGGTTGTGATGAAGGAAATATCAAAATGGTGGAGTACAGATTTCATTTATCCCATTTCCGACTCCAAGTGGGTCAGCCCCTTGCATGTGGTGCCCAAGAAGACGGGCATCACGACTGTGATCAGTGAGTCAGGAGAGGAGATTGCTACACAAGTACCCACCTCTTGGAGGGTCTGTGTTGACTACAGGAGACTCAACCAGGCCACCAAGAAGGACCATTTCCCCCTGCCTTTTATTGACCAGATCATTGAGAGACTGGCAGGGAAGATCCATTATTGCTTCCTGGATGGGTACTCGGGCTACAATCAGGTGGCCATCGCTCCTGAGGATCAGGAGAAGACCACCTTTACATGTCCCTTTGGTACATATGCCTTTCGACGCATGCCATTTGGGCTATGCAATGCCCCTGCGACTTTTCAGAGGTGCATGCTGTCGATCTTTTCGGACATGGTAGGGGAGTGTTTGGAGGTCTTAATGGACGATTTCTCGGTCTACGGCGACGGATTCGACTCCTGTCTTGACTGCCTAGACCGAGTACTCCAGCGATGTATTGAGTACCATTTGGTTCTATCTTGGGAGAAGAGTCACTTCATGGTGACTCAAGGGACGATGCTTGGCCACATCATCTCCAACAGGGGCATGGAGGTTGATCCGGCCAAGGTTGATATCATAAGAAAACTCGCACCACCGTCTAATTTGAGGCAGCTACGGTCATTCCTGGGGCACGTTGGATTTTATAGGAGATTTATTCAGGATTTCAGCAGGATTTCCCGGCCGTTGACTGACCTTTTGACGAAAGACACCGAGTTCCTTGTCGATGACAAGTGTCTTTCGTCCTTTACGACTCTCCAGCAGTGTGTGATTGAGGCTCTTGTCCTCCAGCCGCCTGATTGGTCTCTCCCATTCGAGATCATGACGGATGCCTCTGATTTTGCCGTAGGGGCAGTGCTGGGACAGAGGAGGGATGGAGTTTCATTTGCGATTCACTACGCTAGCCGCACATTGGATTCCGCCCAGCGGAATTACACGGTCACAGAGAAGGAGATGCTAGCCGTAGTGTTCGCCCTAGATAAGTTTCGATCTTATATCATTGGATCTAGAGTGACCATGTACACAGATCACACCGCCATCAGGTACCTCATGGCAAAGAAGGATGCCAAGGCCAGATTGACCAGATGGATCCTTCTACTCCAGGAGTTCGACATTGAGATCAAGGCTAAGCCTAGAGTCAAGAATGTGGTGGCGGATCACCTCTCCCGTTTAGAGCAGCCTGAGGAGTCTGAGCAGATTGATCCCATTCGAGATACCTTCCCAGATGAGGCGATCCTTGCTATCGCCTCACTCCCGTGGTATGCCGATATTGTGAACTTTTTCATTGTTGGGAAAGTCCCACAAGATTGGCCCAGGCAGAGGCTTGAGACCTTCCTTGCGAAGGCCAAGTCCTACCACTGGGAGGATCCCATCCTTTACCACGAAGGAGTGGATAGCGTCTGGCGTCGGTGTATTCCTCAGGAGGAACACCATAGCGTCCTCACTTACTGCCACAAGCTTGAGGCATGAGGACATCATTCTGGGAGGAGAACGACACAGAAAGTGCTACAATCCGGCTTGTGGTGGCCTACCCTCTTCAAGGACTCTGATGAGTTCGTGAAGAGGTGTACTGACTGTCAGAGGATGGGCACTTGTGGACAGCGTGATATGATGCTGATGCAGCCCATTCACTTCTATGAGTTTTTTGACGCATGAGGCATCGATTTCATGGGTCCATTCCCTAAGAGTCGGGGATTTGAGTACATTCTGTTGGCCGTGGATTATGTTAGTCGTTGGGTTGAGGCTATCCCCGCCCGAGCCGCTGATGCGAGGACAGTTTGCAGATTTTTGAGGAAGCACATCATCACGCGGTTCGGGGTTCCACGAGTTTTGATTTCTGATGGAGGGTCTCATTTCATTAACGACCAGGTGAAGGCCCTTGCTAACGAGTTCAGTATAGACCATCGTGTTGCTACACCTTACCATCCACAGACGAATGGTCTAGCCGAGGTGTCGAATAGGGAGATCAAGACGATATTGCAGAAAGTCGTCCGCCCTGACCGAAAGGATTGGTCACAGCTTTTGGACTCGGTCTTATGGGCATATAGGACGTCTTTCAAGACTCCATTGGGCACATCTCCCTTTCGCCTCGTATATGGCAAGCCGTGCCATTTACCTGTTGAGCTGAGGCACAAGTCACTTTGGGCAGTTACAGATATTCTTATGGATCCAGATGGTATGGGAGACCAGAGGAGGGAAGAGTTAGCCGCCCTGGAAGAGCTTAGAGATACTGCTTTCTCAAACAGCCTACAGTATAAGGAGAGAGTGAAGGAGTGGCATGATTCTCATATCAGCCACAAGCATTTTGAGATTGGACAGAGAGTATGGTTGTTTGATGCGAGGCTTCGTTTATTTCCAGGGAAGCTACAGAGCAAATGGAAGGGACCCTACTTGGTCAGAAAGGTAAATGACAACGGTAGCATTGATATATCCGAGTTGTCTTCTGAGAGTACCTTTCGAGTGAATGGCCAGCGACTCAAACCATTTCTAGATCATGAGTCGTGGGTCGCTGATCTTGCCCCTATTCATTTTGCGTGAGATGTGGTCTTTGACTCACATCTAATGCGTCTCACGGCTGAGTTTCACTGTTCCTCCGCCTTGTATAGATCCAGATGTCTATATCACTACATTCTTTAGTCCCACATCCCTGTCTTCATCTTTTGATTATGCTATACTTAGGGTGCACCTTACCCTAAGTATAGGGGGGATGTGAGACCTTTGGGTATTTCTTTTGTTTCTGTCTACCCCTGTTTTTACTGCCTATACTTAGGGATATTTCACCCTAAGTATAGGGGGGGTAGACCCTGTACATTCTCCACTCGGTTTTTCCCTTAGTGTACAGCCTGCTATACTTAGGATTACTTGATCCTAAGTATAGGGGGAAGACCCGAGACCCTCTTGACTTTTCTATTTCATTCATTCTTCTTTGTATATAGCCTTTCTTTTCACTTCCCTATACCTAGCACGAGTTATGTCTTCTTCATCGCTCTTGACTCTGAGGACATCGTTCGAGCTAAGTATAGGGGAGTGCGTATATATTTCATATATACTTTAGCCATAACTCGTACTTTGTGTGAGTGTGTTAATAAATAAAATGGCTAAAAACCTCAAAAATTAAAAATTTTCATGTTCATAAACTTCTTTTATTTGCACATAAATAGCTAGTGTACAAATTATTTTTGTAAAAATGATTTCAAAAATCTTTTGTGTAAAGCTTGTGTAAATATTTTCTTATCAAAATTATGAATATAGTACAAAATTTTTTCAAAATGTTTTGAAAATCAAAAGTTTGCAAAAAAATCTTGTGTAAATTTGTGTAAATATCTTTTTGCAAAACTTGCACTTCATGCATCATTCATACATGATTTCAAAACATTTTTCAAAAATTTTGCATGATTGTAAATATTTGTGTAAATAGCATCTTTTGTACATATGTATATAGTTTTTCTGGATGATAGTTGACATTTAAACTAGTTTGGAATCAAATTGAGAAATGGAGCTTGATTAAGATCTTAATCCACCTAACTTCCAAGAGGAACCTTATAGGGCTTAGGTTTAAGGCTTTTCAGGTCCATGGTAACTTAATTCTTTGAGTCCACTAGGCTATGATCACATGTCATCTCAATGAGCCTAAGTAGAGCACTTAACAACAACACATGACTCATATGGATTATGGCTTTACTTGGACACCAACACTATGCACCGAGCTCTCTACGGATGAGGTGGTGAGGAGGCAGTCTTCCTTGACTTGGGGTAGCATATGAGGGTAGTACTTCTAGGCGGAACCTCTCTTCTTCTTTTAGTGAAGGAAGTGCGTCTCAACTTGGTTTGGTTGGCATGAGGTCTAATGACGGGAGCTGTGGGTTGCAATAAAGCTTCAAAAGAGGGATAGTCTACTGGCTCAAGAGGAAAAACTCCTTGTACATATGCTGCACATGTATATGTTGTATAGATGCACTTGAAAAAAAAATGTGCAAAAAGAAAATAACTCCAAAAAAGTGGTGGGTCTGAGAGAAAATGATAATCCCACTGGAGTATGTTTATAGAGTGCAATAAGCAAAGCTTGGTTTCATGATCCACCTGATGTAGCTTGCAGCAGGGAGACTTGGCTACACTGGTCAAGCTCCCAAGGGTACTTGGCTACACTGGCCTTGACCCATTCTCTTCTTCCTCCTCTTCTTGAGCCGGTTGAACTTAAACTTAGAAGGGAATACCCCGCTCCTCGAGGAAAGAGTGGCCATATTGAGGTCATAGAGTTACCTTGTTGGGGAGGGTTGTCAAGTTGCCATTTCTGAGGTGGAGAGCTTAGACCTCACATTCACAGGACAAGAAAAGATTCATGGTCTTCAGGGTTTGTGATTGATGACTTGTTCTGATCTGGAGCATTGAGGAGTCTTGGTTATAGAATAGTGGAACTTAGAGGCTGTTGAATTTTAGACTTAAGTCCAAATAAGGTTCCGACACATTAATAATCCAAAGATCTGATCGAGCTCCATACCTTAATTTAATGAAGGCAAGTTTAATAATCAGTCTTGATCCATGTACATTCTCTTTTTCTTTTTCTTTATTTCTTCTTCACTTCTTTTTCAAATAAGTGTTTGCTAAGGGACTAGCAAAGTTAAGTATAGGGGGGGATGAATACTCATTCATCACTCTTTATTCTTATATTTTAGCTACAAAAACCTTTGCAAATGCATGTAGATATGTGTAAATACAAACAATTACCAAAAGCATGCATTGTGTAAAAACTTATAATTAGCATGTTTTTGTGCAAAAATAAAAGAATAAAGATTAAAAAGAAAAAGAGGGAAATATTTAGAATAAATATTGAGCAACCTAACCCAAAGGAGGGCTCAGCATGGGCCTGACCGCATAAAAGCCAAAGTAGGGGGAGATAGGGGCTCATGTGTGTACATAGTTATGTAAATAAAATAAAAATATTTTCCTCACAAAAATAGATGCAAATGGGTTTGTAAATACTTGTACATATTTACAAGTATAAAAGCAAGATAAAAATAGAAAAATCAAAAAGAACAAAAACACCACTTTCACATTATACATAGAACCACCTTTATATTTATTTAGCCTTATAAATAAATAAAATTAATTTCCAAAATTCTTGTAAATATCCTATATTATATAGTGTAAATAAATAAAATAAAAACAATTAAAACAAAAACAAAATAAAAATAACAAAATTGAAAATATAAAAATATATTGTAAATATACCATGTATATAAATATATATATATATATATGTATGTATTTATTTCACATATGTATATAAATAATAAAAATAAAATAAAAATATCCTTTTATTCCTTATTTTATAATGAAAATAAATAAAATATAAAATGGGAATAAAATTGTATAAAAATAACAATTAAAAATCAAAAAAATCAAAATTCTATGTAGTGTATATATACCTATATAACCCTACTATGTATATACCCTATTTTCACTTTGAAAAATTAATTAAAAATCACTAAAAAATAGAAAAAAATAAAATAAAAATATTTCATGTTTTGATTTTCCTTTAAATCGGCCATTTTCTATGTTTAATTTCACTTTCAAAATCCAGCCACGTGGCCGCCACCCATTGGCTCTGGGGGATGTTGACCGCCCGGTCAACTCCCCCCCCAAGACCACCTCTCGCAGGTCTGCAACGCCCGACTCTCCTTCTCGGATTTTTCCCAGGCAGACCCGACTCCCTCTCGCCTAAACCTCGGGTCCGACTCCTTCACGACATACCCGAGACCCTCGCCGGAGCTACCGCATCGAGATCCGCGCTCCTGATTTCCCTACCCGCGCGCTTCTTTCCGGATCATCCCTGCGTATAAAGCCGAGCTCCGCCACCTACATTGATCATATTTGGCCATCCGATTCCACCCCCTGTGAGCTCCAGCGTGCTCGTGAGAGTGACAGCTCGCGTCAGGTGCTGTTGAAGCGAGGAGAGGGAGCGTGACCATTGATCCGGCGAGCTTCGCCGCCGTTGCTCCGCCACCAGCTGGAGCTCGAGCCGCGGAGGGAGACGCTCCTCGAGGCGAAGACCCAGAGCATCCTCAGCTCATCCTCAGTCTCCTCGTCCACCCAGGTAGTCCCTTAGACCCTTCTTTTCCTTTGATTTTCCATTACGCCCAAATCGCCGCTCCGCCGTGTTTCGCCGATTCCGTCCACGTCCGACCCCCAATCGATCATCGGGCTTCACCATGGCCTTCGCCGTCCTCCCGCGCATCTTCTCCGCATTCCCATCCAACCCAGCTCGTACAGGAGCTGAGGTTCGAGCTCCACCGCCCCCCCCTTCGCCGGAGCTCGCCCATATCGCCCCATCGTTCATCGTCACCCCGCCTAACCGGGTCGAGGCAGTTTGCCCTCGACCCGCGAGTCTCCTGGACTGTTTTGCAGGTTCAATAAGGGCCATATGATGTCCTTCGACATCGAGCCAGGAGGCGTACCTCCGCCGACCTCGCCGGAGCTCTCCAGAGCCCGGTTGGGTCATCGGAGCCTACCGGCAGACGCGGAAGCACCCCACGCTCCTTCTCCGACCTTCAGCGTGCTTCCAGGAGGATCCTAGTGCATGCCCGAGGTCGGCGAATCTCGCCGGCGAACAGTTCATCCAGCACCCTCCGTCGCCGTCCGATCGCCTCAGCCCTCCAGTTCTGATCCAGACCGTCCATCTCAGGAGGCTCCTGCACCGCCAGATCTTTGGAGAGGCGATCCTAACCGTTGGTCCAACGAAGGGTTTGGCCACTGACGTCCTCGACCGCTTGATCAGACACGTGGCCACACCCCTGCCGTTGGATTTCCCACAGGAGCGCAGCGTTGGACCCCCAGTCGCCCACCACCGTTCGATCACACACGTGGTGTCCATCCTGCGGTCCGCGTTAATAAAGGGTAATTTACCCTTAGGCCCCTTTTGTTATTTTATTTCGCTTTTAGTCTTGTAAATACCTAGTATAGTTGTTTAGTTTTTGGGATATTTGCATAGAGACCCTTGTGCTTGCATTTATTTACTGATATGCCCCTGTGTGTGGTCTGACACGTGCATCGACACGTGATCTTCTGGGCTTTTTACATTATCTACCATGTAGTTCTGACTGTTAATGATTGAATAAAAGTTTGTTTTTATTTGCATATATACCCCTGTGCGTGATACATTTGAGCATGTGCGGATATTTTTGGGTATTTTGCGAATAGGTCCCTGGACTTTTGGTACCTATTACCAAAAAGCCCTTGGAACTTATTTTTCTTACATATGGGTCCCTGAGTGCCCCAGGCACGCGCGTAGCACGTGTTTCGCTGGGTTAATTGCACCAGACCCCCCAGACTTCTGGGTATTTGCACTTTGGTCCCTGTGCACTGTGCCCCCTCTTTATTTTTGAATAAAATAGCAAATTACCTCCAAATCCAACGAAAATTGGACACATGGCTCCTGCCATAGTGTAAAATTTTCGAGGATTTTTGAGGACATTTTTGTTTTCATTTGATATTTTTAAAAATTCAAAAACATCTATTTTCTTCACTGTCTAACTTTAAAAATCACAAAAAAAATATTAAATAGTGTCTAAAAATTACAAAAAAATTGTCCACTGTCTATTTTGTTATGTTTGATTTTCTAGCCAATTTTGGTTATTTTTCATTACTGAAACCCACTAAAAATTAAAAAACACTCAAAATCTTATAAAAATTCTAGTAAATCAATTAAAAATCCAAAAACAATAAAATAGGTGCCTAAATTTTCCTTCTCTTACTCTCTTTACAGGAAAATTACCTCCCAGCTAATTTGGGGGCCTTTAGATATTTTATCAAGGCCCTTTTAGCTCGGTTGGACAGTATCTTTCTTTTCAGTCACTTTTTGATTTTCAGAAAATTAAATAACCATCAGAAAATTCTCAAAAATTCACCAAAAACACTAAAATTGTAAAACACATAAAAATATTTTTGTTTGAATTTTTGGTTGATTTTAAGTGTATTTAATAAATTGTTGAAGTGAGTAGTTTATTAGCTTTTATTATTTTCTTAACACATTAAAAATCTAAAAAATATAAAATATTCAAAAACCACCAAAAATATTTCTTTTATTTTCTTTTATCTCTTTTTGACTACTTCGTAGGCCGAGAGGCCAACCCGTGCTCCTTGTGATCGACCCTGGTTGCTATACCAGGTTAAATTAATAGCAAGACCGCTATCGCATTTTTGGTTGATTTTATCTCTCGTGGTGGTCTATTTTTCTTGATTGTTCGCATTTGATTGCTTGGGTCGCAACGACCGATTAGCACCTTTATCCGAGTGGTCATTTTTGCGTACATCATTACGCATTAAACTTAGAGTGCCAACCAGTTCTCCAAACAGCTTGTTATTACCACATTAAACCTACATTGTGGGATCTCCAATCAGATAGGTTGGGTTACCACTGTAGAGGAACTCCCAATGGGTCTCAGTCCCATCCCAAGCCTAGACTTTAGGACTAAAGATCTATCAAGTCCCTTAGTCAACGGATCTGCCGTGTTGTCTTTAGATCCAACAAAATCCATAGCCAACACTCCTCGAGACTCTAAATCCCTTAACGTCTTAAGTCTGATTTGTATGTGTCTCCTTGTTTTCTGATTGAACTTTGAACTCTTGATCTTGGCAATTGTGGTCATATTATCACAATGTACCGATATCGCAGGAACAGGCTGACCACCATGGGAATTTCAGACAGAAGTTCCCTTAGCTATTCAGCCTCAATTCCAGTAGTGTCCAAAGCACACAGCTCGGCCTCAAAGGTGAATCGAGCTAGAATGGTATGCTTCACAGACCTCCAGGAGACTGCACCGCCTCCAAGGGTAAATACATACCCTGTAACACCATTACTCCCAGACTCCTCTATTTTCCCTATCCAGCTTGCATCACTGTAACCTTCTAGTACAGAAGGATGTCTACCATAATGCAAACTAAGAGAAATAGTTCCCTTCAAGTACTTCAGTACTCGATTCAGAGCCTCCCAGTGAGTACGGTCAGGACAGCTAGTGTACCTACTCAGCTTTGCAACCGAGAATGAAATATCAGGTCTCGTGCAATTTGCAAGATACATTAAACTTCCTATCACTTGTGAATACCTTAGCTGGGCTACAGGTACTCCACTTTTATTCTTAAATAGCGTTTTAGATGAATCATAAGGAGTGCTTACAGCTTTCCAATCTTGATATCCAAATTTCTCAAATACCTTCTCAACATAGTGAGATTGAGAAATTACAATCCCATCAACTGACCTTGTCAGTTTGAGACCCAAGATCACATCAGCAATACCCATGTCCTTCATCTCAAACTTGCTACTCAAGAAAGCCTTAGTCTCATTAATAATCCTCATATGTGATCCAAACAACAATATGTCATCAACATATAGGCACAAGACAATACACTCATCACCTTTCACCTTGGAATAAACACACTTTGCGGATTCATTAACCTTAAAGCCACATGACAAAATAGTCTTGTCAAATTTTTCATGCCATTGCTTTGGTGCTTGTTTCAATCGTAAAGGGATTTGACAAGCTTGCAAATCTTTCTCTCATTCCCAGGATTCACAATCCCATCAGGTTGATCCATATAGATCTCTTCCTCAAGATCGCCATGCAAGAAGGCGGTCTTCACATCCATCTGGTGGATAGAGAGATCATATACAGATGCCAATGCTATGAGCATCCGGATTGTGGTCATCCTAGTCACAGGGGAATAGGTATCAAAATAATCGATACCTTCCTTTTGCCTAAAGCCCTCGGCAACTAATCTGGCTTTGTACTTTTCAATTGATCCGTCAGGTCTAAGCTTTCTCTTAAACACCCACTTGCACCCAATGGTAGAGCATCCTTTGGGTAAATCAATCAACTCCCAAGTCCCATTAGCCATAATGGAATCCATCTCAAATTTGATGGCTTCCTTCTATTGTTTTACTTCAGACGAAGCCATGGCTTCCTTGTAATTTGGGGGATCACCCTCGATCTGGTAGAAAACGAAGTCGCTATCCAGATCCTTGGCTATCCGAGGTCTTTTACTCCTCCTTGGCTCAATCTCTTCAGAAAGATCATTAGGTTCAGGTTGACTCTCAACCCCCACATTCGTTATCCTTTCCACTTGATCTGGAATAGATCCTGATGTAGAGGCGCCCTCAATGATTAGATTCTGAGGAATCCCATTCTTCAATGGAAATACATCCTCAAAGAAGGTAGCATCACGGAGTTCAATAATAGTGTTGACATCTATGCTCGGTATCTCGGACCGAATTACCAAGAATCTATATGCATAGCTATTTTCTAGGTACCCTAAGAAGACCACATCAACAGTTTTAGAACCAAGTTTCTTTCTCTTGTGTTCTGCAGCCTCACACTTTGAGATATCTTAAACTTGGTTTCCTATTTCTCCAAAGTTCAAAGGGACACTTTTCCATATGTCTTGGAGGCACCCTATTCAGAATATGGCAAGCCGTATTCAAGGCTTCTCCCCACATATATGTTGGAAGTCCAGAACTTTGTAGGAGAGCATTGATCATGTCAGTTAAGGTTCTATTTTTCCGTTCTGCTATCCCATTTGATTGCGGTGAATATGGAGTCGTAACTTCATGAACTATGCCAAATGATTTGCATTGTTCATCAAATAAGTTAGAGGTATATTCACCTCCTCTATCTTACCTAAGGCGTTTAAGCACTTTTCCTGTTTGTGTCTCAGCCTCATTCTTAAAGATAAAAAATTTCTCTAAGGCTTCATCCTTGGTTTTCATTAGATATACAAAGCAGTATCTACTGCCATCATCTATAAAGGTGATAAAATATTTCTTATTGTCTCGGGTCAACACACCATTAAACTCACAGATATCCGTGTGCACTAGGTCCAAGATCTCACTATCTCTATAGTCAGACTGAAAAGACTTCTTAGGTGTCTTATCTTGCACACATATCTTACATTTTTGAGTTTTATCAATAGTGTGTTTAGGGATAAATTCTAAATTCATCATTCTTTTAATTGAATTTAGATTTACATGTCCCAATCTACTATGCCACAGATCACAAGATTCTAGATTATTCACAACATGAGACACAGAACTAGAACATTCAGTACTCAAAACATTCATTTCATTAATGTTTACTGAATCACATCTAATTCTAAATAACAAATCAAAGTCAGCCAAATAGCCTTTTACATAAAAGACACCATGTCTCGGAATAACAACTTTATTACATTTAAAGTTTAATTCAAAACCATTCCTAACTAAGATAGAGCCATATAACACATTCTTCTTGATGTCAGGAACATGCAGCACCCTGTGCAACGTCTAGACACGTCCAGAGGAGAACCTCAAGTTGACTTGTCCCAACCCTAGCACCTTGGCCGCAGAATCGTTCTCCATCTTCACAGTCCCACCGCTGCAGGTCTGATAAGAAGAAAATAACGTTCTATCAGAACATATATTTACATTGGCTCCCGTATCCACGAGCCACTCATTTGAATCATGGATACTGTATAGTTCAGGTTTTACAGAGACATACCCCTCGCTAGCCCCAAGTCCCGTAGTGATCATGTTCACTTGTGGACTCCCGTCTGTAGCCTTAAGTTGAGCCTTCAAGGACGGATAGTCCTTCTTCCAATGGCCAACCTGATTACAGTGCCAGCAGGGTTTATTCTTTGCCTTTTTCTGGATCTTACCCTTTGTTTTCATTTTATTGTTATTGGGGTCTTTCCTTTCTTATCCTTGCCCTTCGAGGTCATAAGATTGACCTTAGCCTGAATATCAACAGGAATCATAGGTTTTTGTTTCCTGTGTTCCTCCTCTATGGCAATTGCCACCATCAAGTCATCCATAGAAATTTTTCCCTTTCTGTGTTTTAGGGTCATACCGAAGTCTTCCCACGACTTTGGGAATTTTTCTATTATGCACATGACCTGAAACTTCTCTAGAAGTTTCATTTCGGCATCCTCTAAACCATGGAGCAGGAGTAAAAACTCGTGTGCCTGTTCAGAAACAGACTTCCCTTCGGCTATGGAAAACTTCAAAAATTTGACTACGGAGTATTTCTCAATACCGAGGCCTTCGGTGTTATACTTCCGATCCAAGTCTTCTCATAGCCCCTTCGTAGTCTGCGTGGATGAACAATATACGTCAAACAATATGTTGGACAGAGCCAACAAGATGCAACCATGACATATACGGTCACGTTCCTTCCACGCAGATTGCGTCTTATGGCTATCGGGTGAGGGGTTTTCCGCCTCCACCGTAGGACGGTTAGTTTCAAGAATCGAGATTAACCCTATGGTGGTTAACCAGATCTTCATACGTTGTTGCAAACGCTTAAAATTCTGTCCACCGAATTTTTCAGGCATACCCGTCATATCTACCCTCGATTTAAACATTGTTTCCGACATTCTAAAATCGGTTCAGGATATCTTCTCTAAGATTGTTGTAAATAAGATTACCAGTGCATATATTAAACAGTAGATTATCGGATCCAAATGAGTTAACAGAGAAACAATACCGAATAGAATCATATTAATCGTATGTTTCCCAATAATTATCCGATTATACAATACAAACAGGAACCGATTAATAGAATAGAAACATAAATAACACGGGCATGATCCAGAAAGGGTAAAGCAATAAACATATTGCGGCAACCAAAATAAAATAAAGATCAGTTTAGAAGTCACCGAAGCGTCCATGAAATGGACTGTCCTTAAAGAAGATATCGCCCCTACAATACCGGTGCGTAGGGTACTGGCGATCCGCTTCCAGGATACGACGGTTCACGATCGTCGTCGGCGCACACCAACGGGATCGTCCTCGATTGTACCTCAGAGAACTGCAGCCGAGAGAGGAAGAAGGAAAACGTTCGTCTGCGAGAGGAAGAACCAGAGAGAGAGACGACGTGAGAGAGAGAGGTTTTTCTTGCGAGTGAAGAAAAACAGCGTCGAGTGAGGGATATATATATAGAGGGGCTCGCGTGCCCTAGCACGCAGTTACCTTTGGTTTCCGAAAATGCGTCCCGAAAACGCAGCCTTTCGGATCCCAAAAACGCGCCCATAATGGCGAGTTGAATTCCCATTTAAGTCGGCTTATCAAATTAATCGTGTGATTAATTTAATCGACGTACCAAATGAAAACCGCAGCAAAAGTATAGAGATTTGAATTGACTCTCCCGAGACGGAGACGGAGCGGAGCGCGCGCGCGTGTGTGGTCCTCCATTCCTCTTCTCTACTATTACTACAAGAGCTTGGGGTGTGGACTCATATATAAGTCCACCAAAAGTTTAGATCTCCAAGGTATGGTACTAAACTTCCACCCAAACTCAACCATGTTTCAAATTTGGGAATTCCCACTTTCCCTCCAAACCATTTGGTTTCCTAATTGAAACAAAATTAATACCAAATTGTACTTAATAGGTTTTCCTATTAAAACCTATACATATACAATTTTAATACAACACATAGCGTATATTTATCTTTGATAAAGCAGCATTTACATGGGTTTGCTTTGTTATCGTGTTCATACGATTGCTTTCATTGATCCCGACCGCAATGCAAACCGCTTTAGTTGTCGGTTATTGATTACTAATAAGGTTTATGGTAACAGAGGGATAATAGAGGGAGACTACACGATGGAGAATCGATAAGAGCTTGGGAAGGTCGAAGTATGATAACTAGAACTGGATAAATGCATATAGAAAGAGGTGATTTAGGCGATTTGAAGACATGTCGTGAGGTTAAGTCAGTGGTTTTACGGATGATTTCAAAGTGTCTCCCCGAGATTCACTTCCGTTTTGGCAGCATAAGCCGTGATATATTTGAACGATATATCGACAATAAAAACGGATGGTGATATTTGAAAACTAGAGATACGAAAAGAGTACATCATCATATATGAAAATCGGAGATCTGATACAATCTAGATGGTCCTTAATTGGCAAGCAAATCAGACACATACTCCTTGGAAGATATATATTGAATTTAGATTTGCATTATATCATTCTACGGAGCATGCAGTAGAACTGAAACCTAATATTAATTACAAATATTATTTGATGCTTTTAGTTTCAGGAAATGAAAATTATTGAGTTGCTACTTTTAATTTTTGATGTTTTTTGTTTGGTTTTACGTGACGATCACAGGAAATGGATTGCCCATGGTCCTAATTTTATTACAAAAAATATGCAGCAAGGTTCATGTTATATATAATAACATATATTGTGGTCTATCTTAATTATGTCTAATGATGAATCGTTAGGTGGGGAGTACTTTTCCTTATTTTCCGAACACCAACAAATTAGAAATTTGTTGTATATCCCCCAATGGTTGATGTGCGTTTCCGACGCATGATATGAAATGGATTTTATTAGCTTCGAATCCTTGAATATCGTGCCTTTTATGATAACGTTTAGATAGCTTTCTCTGCTACAGCAGACTCTGCTGTAGACGCTGCAGCCATCCGATCATCTATTCCCGACCTCGAGATGTGCGTCCACTATTCCTGATCCTTTAGGAGGATCGTTCGATTCTCATCCGACTCTTCCCACCCTTTACAGCAGCTGCTGCAATTGTCCTTTACAGCAGACGATCGACTTCCTGATAATGTTATGGTGATAATACATAGGGTAAATTACAAAAAAAAGGACTGATCTTTTCATGAATTCCCAAATTAGAGAATGATCTTTAGTTTGTAACAAATAGGGGACTAAAGTTTAACTTAACGTTTCAGTCCCCAATCAATGGGAGGCTCAATCCATAATTTTACTTGACGAAATTACCCCTCCAGACTCTTCTCCTTCCCCTTACTATGGACGACGAAGATGGCTCCCTCCCTTCCGGAGTCCGACATCGGCAAGATCCTCTCCGACGTATGGGACTACGTGAGCCGTCCAGCCTCCCGTGCATCTACTGGCGGCTGGACCAACGCCGCCACCATCTTGGTTAACTAACATCCCAACTAAGTTTACCCTTTTCATTTCACGGAAAAAATGTCCCAATGAGCACACAACTGTCCGCCATGACCACCATTGCCCAACTAGTTTTTGAAACCGCTCTCCCCAGTTTTGGAGCTCAACAAGTAGCTGACGTCGCTCAGCATCGCCATGAACCTCATCATGTACATGACTGCCACAATGCTCCTTGGCAATGCAGTCTCCGCCAACGCCGTCACCAACTTCCTTGGAACCTCCTTCATGCTTTGTTTCTTCGGCGGCTTCATTACCGACACCTTCCTGGGTCGATATCTCATAATCACCATCTTCCCATCATTCAAGCTTCGTTAAGTGTCACCCTTCCAATATTCTAATTTGCTCATCCAAAACTTTAAATCACCATTTTTTAGCAGGGCGTGACCTAATGATTGTCACAATAATCCATGGGCTACATCTGACGAAGTGCTCCCCGTTGACGGGGACATGCGTGCCGGCAACCGATACACAGCTTTCCGTGCTCAACTTGGCCCTTTATTTGACAGCCCTCGAGACCGGAGAGCTGAAATCAAGCGTGTCGGACTTTGGTTCCGACCAATTCGATGAGTCGAACATGTCGGAGAAGAAACAGATGGTGAAATTCTTCATCTCGTTCTTCTTCTTCATCATCTTGGGATCGCTCCTCGTCGTTACGGTGCCAGTCTACATCCAAGACAACCTCGGGAGGCGGTGGGGGTACGGGATTTGCGCGACATCCATACTCGTCGTGCTGGCCGTTTTCGTGTCCAGTACGAGGAGATACGGGTTCAAGAAACTGGTGAGGAGCCTGCTCACGCAGATCGCGGTGCTGGCAGTGGCGGCATGGCGCAAGCGGAAGGTGTCGATGCCCGCCGACCCCATGCTTCTCTACGACGTGGCTGACGAGGAGGTGGAGAGGAAGGGGAAGGGAAGGAGCCATTTCCCCATAGCGATCAGTTCAGGGAAGGAGAAGAGGCTGGAGGGGTAATTTGGTCAAATAAAATCATGTATTGAGCCGTCAATCGACGGCGTTGGGGACTGGAAAGTTAAGTTAAACTTTGGTCCTCTATTTGTTACAAATTGAAGATCGGTCCCTAATTTGAGAATCCACGTAAAGATCGGTCCCTTTTTTGTAATTTACCCTAATACATATGATCGTCAAGTTGTCGTTGCTTTGACTTTGTGATAACTTGTACATTTACTTCGCTATATACGGTCCAAACTCTGGTAGAAATATATTTGCTGCATTGGAATCGAGTTTGAAATTCAAGCAAGAGGTTAAACTGTAAATAAAACTATATCAAATAATTGTTGGTAGAGAATATACTTTCCTTTAATGGGGCTGCTCCTGGACGGGATAGCTAATTGGTTGCTCCCGCATTATTTTTTAACAATTTTTTTTATTTTTTTAAATACTATCATTTATTTTCATCACTATATCTTTTTAATATGTCATTCAAATTTTATAAAAAATAGATACTCATTTACCCTTCATCTAGAACGTGTCGATTACTTTTTGTTATTATAAATTACTGTGGTATAAGATGTCGATTATTTCCTGTTAATTTCACGTAATAATTAAAAAGAAAGATGAAGTGGAGAACCACTCAAACTACAAGTTGTTAAACGCTTTCAGATCGGACCTACTGAACAGCATATAGTAAACAATCAAATCGAGGAAAAAATCTTGCGAGAAAGATCCAAATGGAGAATATGTAATCCCAGCTGGAAAAGATAGAATAGCATAAAGTATAGATTTCTCTAAATATCATCCACCATCATCTTATATATATCTTTCCGTGAACCACCTATCCAAAGA
The DNA here is from genome assembly GCA_037367405.1 of Ottelia alismoides. NCBI lineage: Eukaryota > Viridiplantae > Streptophyta > Magnoliopsida > Alismatales > Hydrocharitaceae > Ottelia > Ottelia alismoides. The sequence goes on from JAZKJV010000802.1 coordinate 443,087, forward strand.
AGGCACCTTATACTCCTCTTGGAGTAGTGCTTCTCCTTTTCTCTTATTTTAGGTTGGATATGACACCGCGTATGATTATTGGAATGCCGAGGGGACATCTAATAATACCCTTTCTTCCAATCAGATATTTTTACACTATTCCTTTATTTGCCACTTGTTAGGGAAAATTTATTTCCCTAGCCACCACCAAAATATCAACAGGTTATAAATGACTTTTTACACTTGGGTCCTTTGGACATGGTCAATAACACTTGTATCCATTTCCTATGGTTACGAAGAAGAGCCATATTAAGATTGAGAATTCTAATAATTATTGAGTTGTGTTCTCTGTGTAATCCCTATAAGAATACAACTATGAGTTTGTAATTCGACTATATAGAGAGGGCATGGGATATTGCCACTAGACCACCAAAACAATATAATCCCTAGAGAGGGGGTGGAGGGAGAGAAGAGAAGAAGAGAGCGAGGGAACAGAAAGAGTTGTATTAATTCTTCTTTTAGTGATCTTTCTTCTTCAGTGGTCGTGAGAGATTACCAGCCACCATCATATCTGGTTACCCTCTCCTTCACGTGCTTCTATGGTTGTGATAAATTATTCATATGCATCTGTATCCGGTGGTTGATCACCAACCCAACTGGTATTAGGACGGAGACGATACTGCTCGTGCCCTAAAACCAATTTCATAATTATATGTTGAGCAAATAACCATACCGAATCATTGAAAATGGATAAAATAAAATGTCTCTCGGATTTTGGATCAAGTTACACCTAAATCATATTCTTAGTGGATATTAGATTTGTTAGTGGTTCTAGTGTGTGTGTGAAACTTCTAATAAGATGGATCTTTTTTGGATGCATGGAAAAATATTATAATAAATTCAACATAATATATATATCAAGAAAGATTCCTTAAAATAATTATTGATGAAAAAAATTAGTTATAATATGGATGATATATTTTACAAAACAGTATTCATCATTATTTTACAACGTGCAGTTTATATTTTATAAATTTGTAACACGATTTACAAAGTTGGCAGTGGCTTTTTAAATTTCAGGAAAGGATCATCTTATTGGGAGGGCCCATAAATAAATAAATATAGGATTTTTATCCAATGCATCCTATGCCCATTAGAGATGAGATGAGCCCCTCATCTCATCCGTTAGATTCTAAGATTCTAATCCCGTGATTTAGGATCGATGCTGAAAATGGAAATTCGATTAAATTGAAAATTAGAAGATATTACAGAAATAGTAATCGACATTTTATGGTAACACATTCTATTGCTTTGTAAATTCAATTATCCGGCATTTTACATCGTGAGATGAACGATCCTTCACACCGTGGATATCGTTATTGATTTCTAAGACGATAGCTTTTGTCGAATCAAAGGTCTTGTGTTAGAATTATAATGTTTGATTATCGTTTATTTTAGAATCTAATAGTTTTTCATTTAGTTTTCGAGCATTCTCATATATGATGGATTATTTGCGAATGAAATTTGATCGTGATATCTCAGAAGTAACGACGAACAACGCTTCCCATTAAGATTTGGATCGTGAGAATATCATATCAGAAGAAGCCAAGATTGAAGACAGTCATGTTGATTTAGATGATGAGAACAATATCTCAGAAAGATCATGTTTTAATTATATTCCTTCTGAATCACTTCTTACTGATTCAATGGGGTGCACATGGATCGGATAAAATCCGTAATCCGATCCAATCCATTGTCATCGGATTGGATCAGTTTGGATTTATAAGTTCAATGGATCGGATCAGATTAGAATTTTACAAATCCGTTCATCTAGGATTGGATCGGATTATTGCAAAATCCAATCCGTTAATCCATTAATAAATAATATGTACTAATTTATTTGTTCTCATTAAAGTATATTATATATTAAAATTTATACGAAAACTATGTGTAAATATCTAAGCTACTCTCTTTATAACTTAAACCTATTCTAATTCAAGTTTTACCATACACAACTTGTCAGAAAGCCCTTTACCTCACCTCACTAGTTGGTTTAGAAAAAAGTAATACCTACCCGCAGTGCCCTTCAGGCCCCTCCAATTTTTCAAACAAAACATCCTTCTAAAAACAATAATACACAAACCTAAATCCACTCGGGATCCATTCCAACAACACACTCACCTGCATCACACACATATTCGCCCTCAGAAGCACACATCTTCGTCAGATACCGTCCTTGTCCTAGTTGTGCGCATGCACAGCCAGATCTTCCTTGTGCATGTGCATCTAGACCCCGTCCTCTGCTCTCCCATACCACCCTTGCACGTGTGTAGCCAGATCTCGTCCCCTGTCGACTGTTATTTCGTCTTCATCTATGCCTTCCTTGTCTCCAACTATACACACGCGTAGCTAGACCTCCCTCGTGCATGTGCATCCAAACCTCGTCTTTGGCTCTCCTAGACCTCTCTCGCGTGCGGGCAGTCAGGAACCTCAAATACATCCCTCCCCACCATGTAGTCGCCCACGGTTCTTGTCCCAAACCTCCCTCACACCATGTAGCCAACCAGGTTAGTTGCAAGTTAGTTGTAGTTCCTATTTGATATATACAAACTTGAAATTTTATTCAAAGCCACCGTTATTTTTATATGATTCTACGAATCACAAGTATGTTATTTTTATATAGGTATACATTGATTGTTTGTAATAAATCTATAACAAGCATATATGTTTTTGCTTTCCAAAAAAATTAAGTCAAATTGCTTTTCAAAATTAACTATTCTTTTTTTACATTTATCCATAATCTCAATTTTAGAACCATGATTCGAATGTCGAGGTCGACTATGCTACAAACTTAATCCGTAATCCGATGGATTGGACTGGATTTGCATGTTTAATGGATTGGATTGGACTGGAAAAATAAAAAATCCGTTATATATGGATTGGACACGGGTTAAGCCAAAATCCGATCCAATCCGATCCATGTGCACCCCTAGTTATTTAGATAGCCAAACAAAATACTTTTCCTTCGCAATAAGTTATTGATATAAATACATTAGTTATTTTCCTTTGACCTATTTTTATCATACATATTTACTGATTAATCTGCAAATGTTACTGACAATATATTAGATGTTACTTGTATTATAATGAATCTTATTTAAGCAATTACATTCTTATGTTATATTCATGAAATAACCGGGAGAGCATAAATACTTTTCTTCAGAAATGAGTTACTAATATAGATATGATAATTACTTTTATCGGACCTATATTTATCATACATAGTCATTGATCCATCTTCAAATGTTACTGACAATATATTAGATGTTACTTGTATTATAATGAATCTTACTTAAGCAATTACATTTTCATGTTATATTCGTGAAATAACCTAGAGAGCACAAATTACTTTTCTTCATAAAGGAGTTGCTGATATAGATATGATAGATACTTTTATGTGACCTATATTTATCACACATAGTCACTGATCCATCTTCAAACGTTACTAACAATATATTAAATGTTACTTGTTTTATAATGAATCTTACTTAAGCAATTATATTCTCATGTTACTTAATTAACTCATGTAATTACTTATCCTTTTGCATTGAGTTATTGATATAAAAATGAAATTTACTTTTTCATGATTGTGTTAACTATATTACATATTACTTTTTCATGATTGTATTAACTTATTACATAGTTACTTATCCATTATATTGTTGTTGAATTACTTCTTACCGATTAAATTATATTGTGAAGTTACTTATGTAGCCCAACAAAAATTACTTTTCCTTCGCAATAAGTTACTTATATAGATATGATAGTTACATGAACAATAGTAGCTTTTAGTTTACAGTGGTGACTAGTATACCATTCATTTAGTTTCTGATAATGAAAAAATATACATCTTTTTGAATTTTTAAATTAAATATTTTGTTATTTTCAACTACTGTCGACTTTGATGAATACGAAATCTTTAAAAGATTACTAGATGGAGATTCTCCAATATCATCTGTACATACTGTTACTATTCCTCGAGATGGTCTTTCATTCGTAATCCTCAAGGAATGTGCTTTTCTATGAGAAGTATGCCATTGAAATGGGATTCAATATTAGAAAGAGCTATTGGAAAATCGAGGGATTCCCTTAACCTGTCCTACAAAGGATGACTAGCAGTGGAGCATTCCCCATACAGGAACCAAGTAGAATAATCGTAGCGCAATAATCAAGCAAGCACAGAAAGATGAGAAATTTTTACGTGGGAAAACCCTTCTTGATATGAGAGAGGGGAAAACCCCACGGGGCACGACGACCCGCAACAAAATCACTAGACCGGAAAAATGAGAGGATACGATATCTTCTCAATTTTGTTGTCCAACAAAACTGAGGCTCAGTTACAAGAATAAATCAGATAACTGTCATCTTGTACTTGGAGAACACGATACTGTTGCTTCTCCTCGTCACTTGATGCTCGTCCTCAAGAACGGACCTCCCTGGCAGCTACTCCTCGCGCCTCTGGCGCAGACGCTCCTCGCAGATGCAACTTCTCTTCGCGCTCCTACGGGCTAACTCTTCACGCCATGCGCAAACGTACTCCTCACGCCTTGTGTGGGCTACTTCTCTCCTTGCTTGGGGAGAGAGAAATAAGAGAGAAGAGAGGGAGAGATGCTTGAGTTGGGATAATCCGCAATGCCATGCATGGGTCTTATTTATACTACTCTTGCTTCCTCTCTCCAATTCTACTCCTACATGAAGTAGGAGTCCCCAAAGGGATAATTAGCCTTTTTACTTTTAAAAAAAATATTAGGAACGAATAATGGTCCCAACAACGTCCCCCCCTCCCCCCTCTCGTTCCCAATGGAGAGGTTGTCTTCAAGAAGATGATCACTGAGAGGTGGCATCGCTCAGCTCTCTATAGAGCTGCAATTTGTCACATGTCACGGCCTTCATCAACATATTTGATGGATTTTCATCTGTGTGGTTCTTCTTCAAAATGAGATGCTTCTTGTCAATAGTATCTCTAAGCCAATGATACTGCATGTCTATATGCGTTGTGTAAGCATGGTGCATCGTGCTCTTGCTCAGATCAATGGTGCTCTGGCTATCACAGAAGACGAACAAATTATTGTCTTTGCATCCAAGTTCACCAAGGAATCGTTGTAACCACATCATTTCGTTTCCTGCTTCTGCTGTTGTAATATACTCTGCTTCAGTCATTGAGAGTGCAATGCATTTCTGTAACTTGGACTGCCACGAAATCGCTCCCCTGCGAAGGTAAAAATGTACCTGGAGTTGATTTCTTCTGATCCACATCTCCTGCCATGTCAGCATATGTGTATCCATAGAGTTTGAGATTTGACCTCCCAAACATCAGACACATACTTGAGGTCCCTCTCAAGTATCTCAGAATCCGCTTCACGGCTTCCCAATGATCCTTCCCTGGATTCGACATGAATCTGCTCACTACGTCCATAGCATGAGCAATGTCGAGTCTGGTGCAAATCATGGCATACATAAGGCTGCCAACTGCGGACAGGTAAGGAATCTTAGTCATCTCAACTTTATCCTCAAAAGTAGACGGACATGTCTCTTTCATCAACTTGAAATGAGCGGCAAGGGGCGTGCTGACATGCTTCACATTCTTCATGTTGAACCGCTCCAGAATGCGTTCAACATACTTCTCTTGTGAGAACCACAACCTGTGCTTCTTCCTATCGCGAGTGATCTGCATCCCAAGTATGTTGCTTGCCTTGCCCAAATCCTTCATCTCAAATTCTGTGGAGAGTTCTCTTTTGAGCTTTGCAATCAAACCGAGATCATGATCAATTATCAACATGTCATCCACGTAGATCAACAGGATAGTGAACATGTCATTGGGAAGGCGCCGAACGTACACACATGGATCCGTTGTACTCCTCTTGAAGTTCTGCTTCATCATGAAGGTATTAAACTTCAAGTATCACTATCTAGGGGCTTGCTTCAAGCCATGGAGACTCTTCTGCAACCTACAAATCATATGCTCTTTCCTTTTCTCCTGGTATCCCTATGGCTGCTCCATGTAGATCTCTTCATTCAGGTCACTGTGAAGAAAAGACATCTTCACGTCCATCTGCTCTAGCTCAAGGTCTAGGCTTGCAACAAGATCTAGCACCACTCTCACTAAATTCATCTTCACAACTGGTGAGAAGATATCATCATAGTCCACACCCTCTTTCTGGTTGAATCCTTTCGCAACCAATCTGGCCTTGTGCTTTAGTTGCTTTCCACCATCATTTATCTTCAGCTTGTAGACCCATTTATTCTTTAGCACTCTCTTTCCTGCAGGAAGCACAACAAGATCATAGGTATTATTTTTCTTCAAAGACTTCATCTCTTCATTCATTGCAATTTACCAATGATCTCTCTCCTTTTGCTATTGTGCCTCCTCAAAAGTGCATGGCTCATAATGATCAACCAGCATTACGTACTAGGAAGTAGAATAGCGAGATGATGGTTGGTGTGCCCTCTCAGATCTCCTGACCTTAGGCTCTGCTGCATCAGCTTCTTGATGAGGTTGCTCCCCCTGCTCAGGATCCCTTGGGCCTGCAGCAGCGAGGTATGCATCTGGCTCATGATGTTCTGGTTGTGCATCTTCTCCATCTAAACCTAATACTGGAGAAGGATCTGAGTCCTCATCATTATCATCATCCATAACAATCCCATCTGAGTCACCATCACCACTATCATCCTCATTCAAAGTCTGGTTCTCATAGAAAATCACATTTCTATTCATGGTAATGGTCTTCTTCTTTGGATCCCAAAGTCGGTATCCGAGTTCCTGATCTCTAATAGCAAACAAAAATGCAGGGTACTACCTTATCACCTTATCATTAAGCTTTTCTTCCTATGTTCCTTTGGTATAAATGCATAAGTTTTGCATCCGAACACCCTCATGTAAGCATATGAGGGATCTTTCCCAGATCAAATGAGCACAGGGACCTGAAAATTCAAGGGAACAGATGGAGATCAATTAATCAAGTAGTAAGCGGTCCGAACCATATTCTTGTGTCTCTCTGTTTGTGCGGGAGATTGCTCACCATTGCCATGGTCAAGACATGCGTCTATGGTTTCTTCTTCTTGTGGCTTGGACGATTTGTTGTACATGACTCTTTAAGTCCTCATTTCACTACAGACGTGTACTCCATGGCTTTCAATAATGGTATTTCGAGGAACAAATTTTGTAAAATTTGTACTATTTCGGGAAATAAAGCATTTTTCAACTTTTTTACTGTTTTTTATTTAATTGTTGAAGGAAAAGGCATATGTACCACATCAAAAATATGTTCATTCAAATTTCTATACATATATTTCTGTACAGGTAGATGGCAAAAAGGAATACAATCATCTACATGATGTGGATCAAAAATAACAGGCTCGGCTCCATCGACCAACTCTAGTCCTGATGCATGTGCTGGCATCTCCAAGGATTGTGCGGCTTCATTGGGATTGCTACTTTCTTTTTGAATTTTTGTATTTTCTGCATTTTTTGTGTTTTTTATTTAGATGGTGCTTCTCAAAAAAAATCTATGGCCCTGTCGGTTGGATTGGTTGAAGATTCACCATCAGATGCTTTGTTCTTTCCCTTCGCCTTCACGCATTGTTGGAGTGTCCTACCGCTCCTGAGATGTAAAGCATTAGATAAAGTAATATAATTTCTACCCGATTTGGGTTGAACACTACAAACTACATGCTCTTTGCGACGGAAATTATTGGCATTTACTTTGACCTGGGCTCGAATGACAGTTTTAGATCAGGGCTTCAATCTTTTAACACATCTCAGCCATATTCTTGATGAGATGGGCCAAACAATTAAGGGTTGGGTTGGCTAAGGCAACCTCAGAAGGTTCGGCCTAGTGAGACCATTGATTTTGATGATAGGAGGGAGGATACTGCTGGTAACCCTAAGAATAGTGAAGAGGAGGAGGAAGAGAAGGATATTGCTGGTATTGTGGAGAGGAGTACTTGTGGTGGTACTGAGAAGCCGGCTACTGGTACCGGTGGTTGTGGTTGTGGTATCCGGACTGCTGCTGATAATTGTTCCGCCTCCAGTTGTATCCATGCTGTGGAGGCTACTGCTAGGATGGGTTGGGATGGAAATTTTGCCCTCCTTGTTGCAGATGATATGGTCAGTTGGCATTGGACTGACCATGGGGTTTTCCCTGAGGATGGGTTAGTTGTTGTTCATTGATCCAGACACCATTTACCTCTTCAATATGCAGGGGAGGTGGAGAACAATATTCAAGGTACTGATGCTGGTACTCATGCGACTAATAGACAACCATCTGAGTCTGTGTCTATGGTGGTTGTTGCTCTGGGTCATGCACGTAGTATACGTCCTAGACTAGATGTTGACTGGGACGTGGCTGAGGTGGTCGTGGTTGTATTTGCTCCTTCTTCTCAACTACAGGCTCAGTGGCGGTGGTCACAACGTTGTAGGCACTAATGGTGTTCACTAGCAACTCCAGTTGCTTGATGATGATAATCGAGCATGTCTAAGCCCTTCATTCTTTGCTCGATCCCAATGAGCTTCTCTAGGATCTGTGACCTCTTCTCAATGATATCTACCTTCGACAGGTGGTTCCCGATTATGGTCATGTCAGAGTTGTCACACTTGTCGACTTCATGCATATCAGCCATGTTCACATTTTTGCGGAGGACCTATGGTGGAAACTGGATCCGAAAGGTAAGAGATGAGGATAACACGACCTCTCCTTCAGCCATCTCCTCAAAAATCTTCCAAACTATATCCTCGTCCTTGTTGAAGTGAGATCCTCCTCAAGCGACGTCAACCAAACGTTGACTAGCTTTTATCAAACCCCCAAAGAAGTGTTGGACCAGGATGGTCCTTGGAATGTCATGGTGGGCGCACTTCTCAATCAGATCACTAAACAGCTCCCATGTCTCATGAAAGGCTTCTTGAGGTCCTTGAGAAATGCTAGCAATCTTCGACCACATGAGATTGAAATGGTTGAGAGGATAGTACTTGTGAAGGAAAGTTGACTTCGAGCCCTCCCATATCGTCACCACCTTCCCCATATGGTTGATCCAATAAAGAGATTTGCCCTGAAGGCTGAATGGGAAGGCGGTCATCTTGACTACACCCAACGAGATGTTGGTAGTGCGACATGCTGCAGATGCGCCCGAATTGTTGTACATGGATATGGCTCCTCATTTGAATTCCTATGGAATCTAGAGAGGAGCGAAAGGAGCTGCAACTTCAAAACGAAATTTCTTTGAATCGGTGAGATCATGATCTACTCATTGATACGACCGGTCCCAGGGTTGTATGATTGCTTGAGGGTTGGCTTGGGTCGGCCTCTCCCTCCATCATCCATGCCTCCATGAGGTCCATCCATGGAGCGATCATCTTTATCCTCATCATCCCTACCTCCTCCATGAGGTGTTTCCCTCTCTTCCAATCTCCTCCTCAAGTCGTTCATCATATCTTGGAAGGCGACCTGAGCTAGAGCTTTGTCAGTAAGATGTTGCCGAATAGCATGGATGGAGACCAAGAGCCGATTGTTGACTTCATTCTGACTTGGGCCATTGCCCTACTATGTATCTTGCTCTGTGTTCTGCTGCTCAGGTCCCTTTCCTCTTCCTATTAGAGCCATCTCTGATGTTGTCTATGAATGCAAGGGCTCAAGATCAGGTTGTGAATCTGCATTGGAAAATAATACCCGATCAGTCCTAATAAATGATGAATCAAGTTCGAGATGAGAGTTTGTCTCGAACAAGGGATTTATTGATGAAAGAAAGGTGGTAAAAGGAAGGGGACCAAGATAAGAGTCTTCTTGGTTTCTAAAGCAAGTGAATACAGGGGAGTCCAAGGAGAAGTCCTCAGGGTCCGTCATGTCTTATAGGAGATCACCTATCATTTATGCAGAAGTCAAACCCAAGGAATCGATGTAGTTGTCGACGGAGTACCGACTAAACCATCCAAGAACTGACATTTGAGAGAAAAGAAGAAGATCGATGAAGGATGAAGGATACAGTGATGAACGTAAAATAATAGAAGGCTCACGATGAGCGGGGGTCAAAGAGGAAGTAAGCAAAGAAGAATAGCAAAAATGTGCAAGTGCGCGGGATTTTGATCTTTGAACCTACTTTAAAAAAGACCAAACAAAATAGATTCACCAACTCAACCCAATGTGAAGCCGCAAGAGTTCAGATATTTCTTATCTTTTCAATTTTAGGGTTATTGATTCATGCAAAAAGTTGTCACGGGTCCTTATTATCTAGCCCTAGAGGAGAGCTTGTACTGCTAAGAAATTACATGTACTTGTTCCATCTCTTTTGTATCCTATGATCTGCACTTTTGGAGATCCTCAATACCGGTCTCGGGTGGCTACTCAACCAAAGAAAAGAGAGGAAGCCCATAGGCGAAACCACTACTTTCCTCGCAAGCAAGGTAGTCGAATGTAAACTGATGAGACAGATACACCCGTAAGGACATGGCCTAGGCTCAGTACTTTAGAGAAAGTCAGGTGTTCTACACAAGGTAGGAACACCGTCCTTGACAAGACCCTACTTGGTCACGTACAATAGAAGTGCCAATACTTCAACGGTCTCAGGTGGTAGTTGAGGTAGCCACAGATCAGGTTTTTGGCTCTATTCATTAAGGGTTTTGCCTCATTCTGTCTGGAATGTACCTGAATACAATGTGGTCTTGTGAACCCCCAAATAGTGATGTTTGTTACGAATTTTATTTAGGTTAAAATGCAATTAATAGTCCCCTTGTTTTAATTTTTGATTTTACTTTTTTTGAGTATTTTCAATATCAAATGCCAAATGATTTTTTTGGATTTTCTTTAATTCCTATGTGATCCTAAAATAGAGTGAGATAGCAACATAGCAATGCAAGTGGATATGAGGACAAAAATCTACCCTCGTATCAAATGATGTGTGCAAAGATAGAAGACTTACCGTGCTTTCCATGTCTCTCCATGTGGGATGCAAGACAGGAATTTATAAACATAATCTATATGCTGATATGCACACGAAGAAATCACCCTAAATGAGAATTCTATTAATGTGAAGAACCAAATGCTAAATATATGAAGAGAAACCTAAGGTCTGGTCTTGGAGGCTCCTCGGTGCCCACCACAGTGGGCCCTGCAAGCACTGTATGGAGGCCTCTTGCAGCGCACGATTTCAAGTCAAGTATTCAATAATTAATTTAATCTAAGTTCAGATGTATAAACTATAGGTACATGCAAGATATTAGGTGTTTGGTCTTAGATCACTAAGCAAGCAATCCTACAAAACTAAGGGCTCATTCCATAAAATAAATAAAATAAGGTGGAAAACTCAAAGCGTGGAAAATAAAGAAACGATGGCGATAAAATCATGACAAAATCCGGTAAGCCCCCAAGTGAACGGACACTTGGAAATTGGGCCTGAATATCCAAGTTCAAGTTCACCTATATTATAACAAATTAATATAGAAAAAATAAAAATCACTCTCTCACAAAAAGTAAAAAAGTCTATGTTGAACTTCTCTTTCTCTCTCTTGATCTCTCCTCTTGGTCCACAAGTAGAAGGACCAAGTCTTGTTGACTCGGGTGCTCCAACCACCTAGGTGGTCACCGTCATCTCGAAGTCCTTCATAAGAAAAATATAAAAGAAAATATTAGCACAATAAACAATTAATCAAATAAAAAAGAAAATAAACAAAGAAAAATAATGAAATAAAATGGACCCAAAAATATATCCAATGTGTTGCTCCCCTGTAACGACGTCATTTGATGAACTCCACTTTGGCGAGGGTCTAAAATTATTCTCACAATAAGAGAGGATAGAGTGTCGTTGAGACGACCGCTCACTAAAGTCGAGGTCGATCAACAAATCCACCCACACAATGTAAAGAAGAAGTAGTGGAAGCAAGTGTGAAACAAAATTTATTATAACCCAAAAATAAATGTGTATAGTGAACAAGTAGTCTGGATGTCGAACACAGGGAGCATAGACAACAAAATTGGCTAAAAAAGATAATAACTTTGGGATTTAGTGATTTTTATGGGTTTTTACATTATTTAATTTTTTGGAATTTTTGTTTTAAACTTTTTTATATTTTTCATTTTTTATATGTTTCATTTTCCTTTTATTTTTTTGATTTTTAAGTTTAATAATAATTATAAATATTAATATAAGTAAATATAGTTATATACGAGGATGCGTGATTCTATATTTATGGATATATCTATAAATATTTAAAATTCATTTAATAAAATATTTTTATCTTTTTCTGTATTTTTGATATTTTTCTTATAATTTTTACTTAATTTTTTTTATTTTTTATTGAATTAATATGGTAAAACATTGACTAGAATAAATGGGCCGAATTATTTTAGAATTTAAAAATATAAAAAAAATCTAAAAATTTTCCAAAACTATTTCTATAGAATAATAAATATATTAGATAAGATTTTGGAATAAAAACAAATATTTTTGGATTTTTTACAGATTTTTTATAATTTTTATAAGGATTTTGTAGATTTAAAATTTTAAATTTTTTTATTTTTCAATTTTTAGGGATTTTTGGTCTATAGGTTAAAAATACCATAAGAAATAAATAATAACTAGTTTTAGACTTTTCAAAATATTTTTATATATTTTGTATTTTTCTAAGCTAGACAGGTAGAAATATATTTTTATTTTTAATAGATAGAAATATAGGATAAAATACCTCAATAAAAATATATATTATAGAGTATAATATAACATAGTAATCCTAATTTTCTATGATTTTTTAACCACGTAATCTGTTTTTACATAAATAAAATCTACAAAAAGAAAATATATGTAAATATTTAAAGTTAAGGTACTAAACTCGAACAACTCATAGAAGTATAGGGTCCAATCTACAAAATTCCAAAATATTTCAATAATATATACCCGAAGAGGTTATTTCTATAATTAATACAAAGTTCGGGGGGCAGATGAAAAATATCCAGAAAATATTACACTAATATTCCAAAAATATGGACTAAAATGAAATAAAAAATATCCGAGGGACCTGATGCAAAATACCCAACCCCCTCACGTACACGAGCATGTTAGGTGACGTGGATTGGACCAAATGGAAATATGCAAAGTGCATGGTGCATAATGTAAAATATCCAAAATATTTGAAGCTACAGACAAAAGTTTAAATACTAACAAGAAATTACAAAAACTATAGGGGTCGCATGTAAAACTACCCCTGCTGGGTGCGATCCAACAACACGGCTGATTTCACATGACATGTGTCGCCTATCGGATGGTTAGTACCGGTTCGCAGTAGATGGGTTGGATCAGATCTAGTGAAGTGATTTGACGATCGAGGTGCTTCGCATCCAACTGCTGTTGATGGATCTAGAGAGCGAGCGTAATTTGACGTCTGGAGAGTAGCTTGGAAGAACAAGAAAAAACACTTGTTTTTCTGAGCTTCAATCAGGTGTGATTGTGTCCTTGTCGAGTCTCTGGAGCTGCAAAATGGTCACAAAGGTGCCTGGAAGCATCCCGGACCTATTGGATGGCTCAGATGGCTCCAAGGACCATCGGAGAAGTCCTTACAGGTTGGTGAAGGGTGGGAGATCCAAGTCCCCGTTCTTCGATAAAATCGATTCCCCTAAGGGCCCTCGGCCTCCAATACATGAAGTGTTAGTCCCAGCAAAGAAAGAGGAAGGCACTAGAGGTCTTGGTGAGTGGAACGAAGTAGAAATGTGTTGAGGTGGCATTCTCCGGCGATGCGGCAGAAGAGGAGAACGGATCTCCTGATCTGAGCAAGATCAAGGGGAATGGAGGTGTACAGGGTGAAGAGAATGTGAAGTGAAAGGAAATAGGGGCGAATAATGCGGTGGAGGATGGTCGAAGCACGGTGAAAAGGTTCGTTGGAGTTCAGCTCCAACGAACTACGATTTTGATTTCTAAGGAAATAAAGGAGATTTTGACTGGAAAGTAAACCTAATCTACTCTAGTGTTATGCCTAGGAATAGAAAATAGCAAGAAATAAATGCTCACCTACCCGGAGGAGCTGGAAGTGGAGCTCACGACAGAGCTGGTCGACGGAGCTTGGATCTTCAAGCTATGGTCCTCTTCCTCCTTGCAAAAGTGGTCCTCGGCATTCCTGTTATCACCAAGAAGCTTCACAGCACGATCTTCGGGGATTTTGAGGGGTTAAGGGAGATCAAATTCGAATGGGATCCGATGATGGATATATGTACAAGTCAAGGTTGGATTGGGAAGAGTGATCGATACAGCGACCCATCGATCTAGGGATCAATGTGGCTTAAATGTCCATTGATCGAGGGACAAAGTTCGAGAAGACTTTGATCAAAAATAATGAAAGAATCACCAGGGAAAAATTGAGTAAGAGGGAGGTGTATATCTGTCAGCCGCGGACTTAGGGAGGGGTGAGCAATTGACCGAGGTCAACGTGAACTCACTCCTCGTTGGTCCATTTGAGCTAGAAAGAAGACAAAACAAAAATTAAAGGAATAGTAATTCAAAATAAAATAATAAATAATTTTATTAATTTTAGGTTAAAACATCAAAAATATTTATTATTTTATGTAGTATTTTATTATGATTTTTATTTTTTGTACAACTTAATTTATTATAGGTTACTTTTTCATGTAGAATTATAGATATATTTACCTATGCAATGTGTATTTTATTTTGTATTTTATTATTTTATATGCATAATTTGTATGTTTATGACTTATTTAATATACACAAATATATTTTTATTGAATTTTTCTAAGTTTATTTGTACTCTTAATTAATTATAAGTATGCATTATATATGTATATGTAAGAATCAAAATAAAATAATAGATAATTTTATTTATTTTAGGTTAAAATATTAAAAATATCTATTAATTTATGTAGTATTTTATTATGATTTTTAATTATTTATACAACTTAATTTATTATAGGTTACTTTTTCATGTAGATTTATAGATATATTTACTTATGCAATGCATATTTTATTTTGTATTTTATTATTTTATATACACAATTTGTATGTTTATGACTTATTTAATATACACAAATATATTTTTATTGAATTTTTCTGAGTTTATTTCTACTCTTAATTAATTATAAGTATTTATTATATATGTATATGTAAGTACAATTCATCTATGTATTTTTGTATATTTATTTTATTATATTTTTATGGTTTTAATTTATTTTAATTATGTATATATACTATAAATAATATTTACAAAGTTATAAAAATATAAATTTGTGAAAAATAAATAGAATAAATAAAATGAATATTTTATTCATGTAATCTACAATAGGGGTCAAAACCTAACTTTTACATATTAACTCCAAATTGAATGAAACTTCGTTAAATGGCTAATAAAAAGTTATATATAATTAAGGTGATTTTGATGAATTTCGAGTTCATATGGAGAAGATACAGGTCTGTGATGTTGGGATTTTGGAATTTTATTTTGAGTGTAGAAGGTACAACATGCAAGATTTTTATGTGAAGTCATTTTTGTATTTTCCTATGTATTTTCATCTGCAACTTTCATGAACAAAGTTTATTGATTTGCAATTTGAATTATAAAGAATAAAATAGGTCCCAAAATGGACTTATTTATGACTAAAGAATTAGGGTTTATATTGTATTTTTGGCCCTTATCTCCCCCCTACTTTATTCCTTGGCGACCTACATGATGCCTAGATATCATGGTTTAGGGTCATTCAATACCTTTGATTTTTCATTTCTTTTTCATTTCTTTTCTTTATTATTTTATTTTAGCTTTAAATACATTATTTTATATCATATTTACATAATAAATAAGAGATGTTTTTTTATATAAATAATTCTATTTACATGCATTTAGTTAGAGTTTGAAAGGCCAAAATGAAAGAATAAAGGTGATGAAATGGAGATTCATCACCTAAGAAGACACTCGGTCGTGTTGGGTCCCTCGCACAAAAAATAAGACGGTGGTTAGAGAGATAGATAGAATAAAATAAACAAATAATCAAATAAAATAAAAAAGGCAAGAAATTAATAGAATGATAATTACAAAAAAAAATCAGGGGTCAGACTACTCAAGTATGGAAAACCTAATATCTAAATTTTCTAAAAATCACTTTAAGACATGCCTTCTCGGAATGGTGACATTTGAAAGCCTAGAATTACCCTGATTAATTAATTATTTTTATTGTAGTAGTGAGGCACCTAGGATCAATAAATAAGACCACTAAATCAATTTAGCAATTAAAGAGTGCGGGTAAATTTTTATTTACTTGGACAATCCCAAGGTTGAAGTTGGGAAGATCATTATCTCCTTAGGTCAATTAACAATTTATCTAGAACCAAGGTTTTTAGAAAAATATTTTTTAATTTTTTTTATGCAATTAAAAATGTCATGCAAGTTTGGGCAAGTTTAGAGGCTAAAATGCATTATTTGATTAAATGGAGTAAAAAATTCTAAAATTTGGTCAGAATATGAAGAAGGATAAAATTAATACTCTATAATATTTTTAGAATTTTCCAAGCAATATGAATTTATTATGAATTAATGATGCATGCAGGGTGATTTTTCGTAAATTAATTTTTATGAATATAAAACCTTTTTATTTCTTAGAAATAAAATTATCCTAGATAAGTTTAATTAAGAGGTATCCAGGAAAAATATTATATCTTAAAAATAATGTGTCTACGTCCTTTAAAATTAATCGCTCAAATCACCATTTAATTTATTTCGGCCTCATATGCCTGCAAATGTCATGATTTTTGGGCACAAGGTAAAACACATGTAAATCTACCTAATACAAATTTTTATAAATTTTTGTCATTTAAAATAATCAAAATAAAATTAAATAACATATAAAATAAATATTTACACCTTAATCTAATTTTTTGGGACTTATATACTAACTGTATATACATGCTGAGGTTACTTTATTTTCTTTATTTTTTGCCTCAATTTTATTTGGATTTTTATACATTTTATTAAAACAATAATCAAAGAAAATAAACACAAAAGAAACAAATCAAAAATGATTGTTTTTTACGTTCAATAATACGGTCAAAATAGGTCAATATGTACAATATACAATAGGGCCCAAAATCCATGTTTCAAATATGAACTCCGATTCTTTTGAATTTGGGCTTGTCTCCGATTCTTTTGAATTTGGCCTTGTAGGTAATTGAATGTACATTAATTCAAAGTGAGTACGGCTTCATAGGAGACTGTATGAGAGAGATATTAACATTTTAAGGCTTTTAGTCTCAAACTAGGGTTTGAGTTTTATTGGAATTTTTACAAGTTAGTTTTTTGGTATTTTTCATTTATTAGTGTGAGTAATATGTACATTATAGATATACTTTTATTCAATTCTGAGTTAGTGAAAAAATAGGAGAAATGTGGTAATTACAAGTGATATTTACAAGAAAATTTGGTCTTCTTATTTAATGCAAATATGCATGCTAAAATGCGAATATTATCTACAAGTACATGAATGATAATAATAGAAATAGATTATTAAACGCAGCTAATTACTTGATAACGGAGCTCTCTTTTCAACTTTTAGATTGATGAACCACAAATTCATCAACCGTCAAGGGAGGGGGTCTATGGGTGGGTGGGGTTTGTGGTTGGGGTGTTGCGAGTGGGGGTGGGGGGTTGTTGGCAGATGGGGTTTTGGGTTTGAGGTATTGTGGTTGAGGGGTTGTGTGTGCGTTGCGGAATGTGGCACGAGCGGGAGGCTATGGGTGGGTTTTGTGGGGGAATGTGATTAGGGTGATGTTGGTTGGTGTCACAGGGGTAAATCTCAAACTCTAATTTTTGAGACTAACCTGTGCGGCGTTGGCTTCCCCAAGCTAACCAGCCTTCCCCTTTGCGTGTAGACGTACACCAGCACGCTAAGTAACCACGCCGCTAGAATGCTCGTACACAAGCACACAAGCACAAGGACACAAGAGCTTTTGGCACTAAACCCTCTTTGTATTGCAAGAGACTCACTCTGAGTGTGATATCTACAAATGAGCTCTACCCCTCCTTATATAGACATCCTGGGGGTATACGAAGGGACACCATTATTACATGTACAATGAATGCAAGGACTCTTAGTCTTCTATGGAGATCCTTTGTCTTCTTAGATGACTCTTCGTGCGCTTGGCTCTTCATCTTCCGTGCAATCCCTTCGTCTTCTGCAACCGACGCCACATCGCCCGCTCCGTCAGCATGCCATGTCGTCTGCCTCCTTAACACGCCATGTCATCATGCCACGTCATCAGTGGGTCCCACGCTCCTACGTAGGATGTTGCAGCTCAAGCTCATCAAGTGCTGCCGAACACTTGTGTTGTGCCAAGGGGAACCCGCGGTCATGCGGTAAACCCCATTCTTAGCCGTCCGTAAGCTAAGGTGAAGTCCTCCAGAACTTCATAATGTGGCCACCGAACCACACGGTCGTGCGATACCGCTATCGCACGGTATTACCGTATCTCGGGAGTTGGGGGTGTTACAGTTGGGATGATGTGGTTAGGGGGTTGTATGTGGGGGGATGTAGTTGTTGGCATGTGGGATTTGTGGTTAGAGGGTTGTAGGTTGGAGGGTTTGAGGGTTGGGAGGAGTTATAGGTTCATGGGGCGCTACTGGGTGGGGGGTTGTGGGTAGTGAAGGGTGATTGTGGTGTGGGGGCGATGGGTGCAGAGGGGTTGTGGGTAGCCGTCTTTGGCTCGTCTCCCTCCTTGATGCGGACCTAGTAATATCCTGACCTGAGATCCATCTTCGAGAAGTACTTGGCTTGGCCCAAGCGATCGAACAGGTCTTCAACGTTGGGGACGGGGTACTTGTTTTTCACCGTCACCTTGTTCAGTGCGCGATAGTCCACGCACATCCGCATGCTCCCATCCTTCTTCTTCTGGAATAGCACCGGTGCTCCATATGGTGCTTTGCTTGGACGCATCAGACCAGCGTCCACCAGCTCCTTGAGTTATCTCCGCAACTCCTCCAGATGTGCAGGGGGCATTTTATAGGGTGCAATTGCAGGGGGCACCGTACCTGGCAGTAACTCGATGGCGTGATCGACGTCTCTCTTCGGTGGGAGCTCCTTTGGCAGCTCCTTCGGCATCACGTCCTTGAACTCGCCCAGTATTTTCTTTACCGCCTTGGGGTATGGTTGTGTCTCCTCGCCCTCTTCTTCGACGCGTACCGTAGCAAGATACGTCATCTCCCCTTTCTTTAGCCCGTTGCAGACTTGCATTGCAGACATAGCTCCCGTCTGCCCTTTCTTCTTGATAGCCCTGATGAAGCAGGGGCTATCTGCAGCTGCGAAGAAGACGCCTCCCAGATAAGGCATGACAGACGCCTTCGCCTTCTTCAAGAACTCGACTCCCAAAATGACTTAGAAGTCGTCAAGAGGTACCACGAGAAAGCGTACCTTTCCCTGCCATTCACCTAACTGAACAGTGCAGTTTGCCATACCTTCGATCTGTAGAGACTCGGAGTTGGCAAGCTTCACGCGGCACTGGCTCTTCTCCAAGGGAACTCCCAAGCTCCTGAACTCTTTGCTGGAGATGAAGTTGTGTGTCGCTCCAGTATCAATCATGGCCGAAAGGGTCTTCTTGTGTACCACGACATCGAGGTACACCAACTTTGGATCCTCGCGCTCCACGTCCACTTTCGCCTCTTTGCCCGACTTCAGCAGACACAAGCGAACGTTGCGCAACAACTTGAGGTTCGTCATGCGCGCCTCTTCGTCTGAGTTCTCCTCCATAGTCATGGAGTTCAGCTTCTCTCTCTTCGGGCACTCCCGCGCCCGATGTGGCCCGTCGCAGATAAAGCAGCCCTTCCCCTTGGGTTGCTCGGCCTTCTTGGAGGATTCCGCACCCTCCCTTGAAGTTTCGGCCTTGCTAAACTTCTTGAATGGCTTTCCCTTGCTATTTTCTTTGGGTTTGCTCTTGGTCTTCTCAGTTTCCTTCTTCTCGCTGGTGGGTTGGACTTTATAGTCGACCAGCGCATCCGCAGCAGCAATGGCCGTCTGGAGGTCCTTCACTCCTTGCCTTCTAAGCTCCGCCTGAGCCCAGTTTTGAAGACCCACCATGAAATTGAAAAGTTTGTCTTCTTCAGACATACCTTTTATATCCAGCAGCAGCGATGAAAACTGCTTCACGTACTCCCGTACAGTTCCTGTCTGCTTCAGCCTTCGGAGCGCCTCCCTCGCTACCCAAGCAGTGTTGGTGGGTAGGAACTGCTCCTTCAGCTCCTTCACCAACTCATCCCAAGACGAGATGTCTGGACGTCCTTCGGATGCACGGCTCCTCCACCATAGCTTTGCGTGGTCGGATAAGTACATCGCCGCCAAGGATACCTTCTCCGCCTCAGGAGTCTTGACAGCTTTGAAGTACACCTCCATGTCCCACAAGAAGTTTTCCAAGTCTTTGGCACTCCGCGTACCTGAAAAGGACTTGGGCTCTGGGACCTTTGGCCTTCGAGACTCGCTGGATCCGCCCCCGTTCGCAATCGCCCTCTTGACGATGGAGAGTTCCCCATGCAGATCTTGCACCAGGGACTCGAGCTCCTCTAGCTTCTCCCCAAGTGCCTTCATCACGTCCACCGAGCGCTGGCTATCGCCAACGACATCTGACACCACGCCTGCATCATCCTCCAGACGAGCTAAGCGTTGGGCATGAGTACCCAGCTGAGACTGGATCTCCATCATGATTCCCTCCAAGGAAATAAGACGATCTCCGGTGTTGGGCGCCATTCCTCGCTCTGATACCAGTTGTCACAGAGGTAAATCTCAAACTCTAATTTTTGAGACTAACCTGTGCGGCGTTAGCTTCCCCAAGCTAACCAGCCTTCCCCTTTGCGTGTAGACGTACACCAGCACGCTAAGTAACCACGCCGCTAGAATGCTCGTACACAAGCACACAAGCATAAGGATACAAGAGCTTTTGGCACTAAACCCTCTTTGTATTGCAAGAGACTCACTCTGAGTGTGATATCTACAAATGAGCTCTACCCCTCCTTATATAGACATCCTGGGGGTATACGAAGGGGCACCATTATTACATGTACAATGAATGCAAGGACTCTTAGTCTTCTATGGAGACCCTTTGTCTTCTTAGATGACTCTTCGTGCGCTTGGCTCTTCATCTTCCGTGCAATCCCTTCGTCTTCTGCAACCGATGCCACGTCGCCCGCTCCGTCAGCATGCCATGTCGTCTGCCTCCTCAGCACGCCATGTCATCATGCCACGTCATCAGTGGGCCCCACGCTCCTACGTAGGATGTTGCAGCTCAAGCTCATCAAGTGTTGCCGAACACTTGTGTTGTGCCAAGGGGAACCCGCGGTCATGCGGTAAACCCCATTCTTAGCCGTCCGTAAGCTAAGGTGAAGTCCTCCAGAACTTCATAGTGTGGCCACCGAACCACACGGTCATGCGATACCGCTATCGCACGGTATTACCGTATCTCGGGAGTTGGGGGTGTTACAGTTGGGATGATGTGGTTAGGGGGCTGTATATGGGGGGATGTAGTTGTTGACATGTGGGATTTGTGGTTAGAGGGTTGTAGGTTGGAGGGTTTGAGGGTTGGGAGGAGTTATAGGTTCATGGGGCGCTACTGGGTGGGGGGTTGTGGGTAGTGAAGGGTGATTGTGGTGTGGGGGCGATGGGTGCAGAGGGGTTGAGTGTTGGTACTGCGGGGAGGGGGATAGTGTGGAGGAGCAGGTGTGGTATTTTATATGCATAAGATCCAATCACAACTTGGTGGTTAGAAATTGTAGAAGCACACTGCTAGTAATGCTTCTGGGCTCTAGCTGTCGATGTGTGAACTTATGGGTGCCTGTAGCTTTTATACCTCGAGTTATGATTGCATCAATTTATAAGGGAACCTAGGTTATCATTTGTATATTTCACCCCCCTCTCATTCTGAAATATATGAATGCATAACCTAAGTTGCTTTTGTGGGTGGTTTTTGCACTTTTCTTGTAAGTATGTTCTATATCTTCATATTATTACATAATTGCATAACACAGGTTGTCATATCCACTCATTTGAGGTGATGATATGAATATGCATTATTTTTCCTATACCTTAAAATGGCGAGGCAATTTAAGATGCTTGCTTAGGAATCAAATTGCAACCTTTTGGATTTTGGTGGTTGATAAAAAAAAGGATTTTTGTGCCTCAACCCCCACCCACCCACAACTTCATACAAAAGTGTAACGTCCCGGGCTTAGGTCCCCGGTCCGTTATTGAGGAAAACTGGTCCTGACAACTTGTTGGGTTCGGGCCCAAATGGATCCGATGGCAACCACCCAAAATGCTTAAGCTCAAGTTGTCAAGTAGTAGTCTCCATCACTTATAAACCACACACCCACTTCGTGAGTTTTAGGTATGGCACTATGTTTGGGGTTGGGGTGTTACAACCTCCCCCACTTATATTCGCAACGTCCTCGTTGCGACATGGCCCATCACATATTCCCAGTGATAGTGACGGCTGCACGCTCCGGGTAGCCATTTCCTCCAACCTCTTTGTAGGGGCAGCTCCACCTCTCGGGTAGCCCTTTCCACTATCAGAGAAAATTTGGCTCTGATACCATTTGTAACGTCCCAAGCTTAGGTCCCCGGTCCGTTATTGAGGAAAACTGGCCCTGACAACTTGTTGGGTTCGGGCCCAAATGGATCCGATGGCAACCACCCAAAATGCTTAAGCCCAAGTTGTCAAGTAGTAGTGTCCATCACTTATAAACCACACACCCACTTCGTGAGTTTTAGGTATGGCACTATGTTTGGGGTTGGGGTGTTACAACTTCCCCCACTTATATTCGCAACGTCCTCGTTGCAACATGGCCCATCACTTATTCCCAGTGATAGTGACGGTTGCACGCTCCGGGTAGCCATTTCCTCCAACCTCTTTGTAGGGGCGGCTCCACCTCTCGGGTAGCCCTTTCCACTATCAGAGAGAATTTGGCTCTGATACCATTTGTAACGTCCCAAGCTTAGGTCCCCGGTCCGTTATTGAGGAAAACTGGCCCTGACAACTTGTTGGGTTCGGGCCCAAATGGATCCGATGGCAACCACCCAAAATGCTTAAGCCCAAGTTGTCAAGTAGTAGTCTCCATCACTTATAAACCACACACCCACTTCGTGAGTTTTAGGTATGGCACTATATTTGGGGTTGGGGTGTTACAAAAAGACACCCCACCCACATCCATCACACTCGGACTAGAGGCCATGATGTTCATCTCCCATATCGATAACAAAGGATTATTTTTAAAATTGCTAACTTATCGTCCTTATTCTTTAAAATAACGTGGTAAAGTAGGTAACCATATTGCTACCTTTTATTGTTTAAGGAACAAAAATCGCAAAGTTATGAGATTATAAACCTTAATGAAATTCTATTTTTTTCATTATAGTTAGAATGATAATAAAAATGCCTATGTTTGTGATATTCTTTCACATAAAAATTTAGTTAATTTAAGCTTCTATACATTAACTTACAGTTAGGATTGCTAATTCCAATCGGTAAAAAAGAATATACAATCTCGACATAACACTATGCATAATCTCAAGGGATGTCAATTCCTTGTTAGTATTCCCCTAGTGATTTTTTGTTTTAAAAAAGTGTGTTTTGAGGAAGTTTCGTATAATTTAATGTCATACACTACAAACTGCATGGTAAATGCGCAACGAATTAGGCATTTTGTCAATAAATCAATCAAAATTTGCAAATGAATATATGTTACCGTAATATACTCGAATTTTATTGAACCATTTATATACAACGTGTAAATACTTAAAATAAGATCCTTATATATTATGGAATATGAATGAACTTTCCTCAGTTCGGAGGTCTGAAACTAAATAAATCCTTGGTGATATCAATATAAACAGAAACATTGCATTAGTTGCATATAAAAAAATTGACAGGTTTGGAAAGTGTAACCACTTTTCTATTTGATATACCAGATTAGACTTTCAATAGTAAATCAATGCATCTCTAGATGTGTTATGGATTATGAATTAACTTTCCCTAATTATATGAGGCGTTTCTCCTACATCTACGCAAGAGCCCGACTGCCCCAACATCAATGCAATTCCAAGGCGTGGCTCTCCCTACTTGGTCAAACCCTACGCCTCTAATCTGGATACGTTCAGGCCTCGACCATTAATGCATTCAGAATCGCCAGAAGAGTTAAATATCACGATACGTATCTATGGATCCATGATCTGCTACAAGCTGTGCAGGGCAACATGTTCCTTATCGTGTACTTAATCACATTTGTTAATCCTGAAAAGCAGCCGTACCAACTTGGAAGCCCACAATCCAAAAAGGCAATGGTCCACCATCAAGAGCACATAACATTTTTGGCATTACCAATTACCTCCACGGCATTTGAAACAACATAATTCCCCCTCGACTCCGTAATCTTGCAACTCTTATCCCATGAACCCTACGGTTAATTTGTTTGAAGCTTGTGATAGTTCTTGAGATAATTTATAGGATCGATGGGGTAATTACGTTGTATAAAAGATCGTAGAGGTAATTGGCAAAGTTTATAGGATCTATCTCGTAAAATCCCTAACATTATAATTGAGATTACATTAGCTGATATACGGTACCATGAACACCACTCGTACTTGGTATTGATACGAACAAATACTCAAACAGCCATACACTATTACCACACTCCCGTTTATTCCAAATCCAACGCACAGCAGCAACCACACCTCTTTTTACAAGAGAAATCCTGACCGTCCATCAGTAGATGAACGGACCGCCCACGTCTTCCTCCTCCTCCTCGAGGAACCAGCCGCCGCCCACTGACCCCTCCTCCTCCTCCTCGAGGCCCAGGAAGTACTCCAGGCTCGAGATCTGGTCCTTCAGATCCGCATCCAACGCCTCCTCCGCCACCACGACGGGCTTGCGTGTCTCCTCCCCTGGGAAGTTGAGCTTGGCCTTCTTCCCGCGGATCTCCCTCGCAGCGGCGTCGTAGGCTCGCGCAGCCTCCTCCGGGCTCCCGTAGGTCCCGAGCCACACCCTCACGCCCTTCCTAGGGTCCCGTATCTCCGCCGCCCACTTCCCCCACGGCCTCCGCCGGATCCCCCTGTAGATGTTCTTCCGCTTCCTCCCGGTTGGGTTCGTTTCCTCGATGCCCCTCTTGCCCTTCTTCGCCTTCTCTGCTCATCACGATACCCACATATTACTCATGGGTTTCATGCAAGAAGAAGATGGGTATGATGGACCGTACCTTGAGGAGAGGGGAGAGGGGAGGAGGCGAAGGAGAAGGCGGGCGAGGCGTCGAAGAAGAAGGAGAGATCGGACCAGTTGTCCGTGCAGACGGGCGTAGGGAGATCGCGTGCGCGGTTGCCGTCACGGAAGGCGACGAACTCGGAGATGATGGCTCCTCCGCACATCTTCGCTCTGTTTTCTTGTGCTCCTCTCTATGATTTGGTCTATGTGGTTTCTCCCGTGGAAACGAAGGGAAGGGAGGGGTGAGACGCCGTTCACCAACTTCGGTGGTGAGGGGCGGGGTGTGTGGGTATATATAGGCAGAGAGTATAATGTGGAGGTGAGGTGAACAGTGGCAGTCCCTATGGAAGAGTGCAATGTTGCAGGGGGCGACATTTGTCTCGCGTTGCGTATGTTTTGTATTTTTGAACTGTGGAAAGCTCGCTGTCATGGAGGGGGGTTTGAACGTATTTACCAGCGGGGATTCCCATGCAACGCCACCCCGTGAACGTTATTGTTCTCTCTGTAGTGCCTGTGCCTGTGCATGTGGAACATATTTATCGTCCTCCTCATAATTTACCACGTGTTTTTACCTTCAACGTTTTTATTAATATCAGGATATATTATGTCAAGATCCTCAAATATGCCTCAAATTTTTATTGGGTAAAATGGGGCTGCCGTCATGGGGGAGCTAACTTGGCTCTCCCGCATCATTTCGTTTCTTTTTTTATTTTTTTTTTTGAATTTTCTTCTGTGGATTTTCATTAATATATTTATATATTATGTCATTCAAATTTCACGTGAAACAGAGACTCCTACGACCTCCATCCAGAAGGATCGTTTTTAGCAATTCTGTTACCGTTAAAAAATGACTGTCTGGATGGAGGCCGTACGAGTCTCTGTATCGCACGAAATTTTAATAGCATAATATAGGGATATAGTGATGAATATTCACAGAAGAAATTTTCAAAAAAAAAACAAATAAAATAGCGTGGGGAGTCAAGTTAGCTCCCCAAAAGGGCAGCCCTATTTAACCCAGATATATCTTTTTTCGTATGTAACAAAGACGAACGAGATCTTTCTTCTTTTGTCTCAAATAATTCTACCGTAATCTTCTGCAGTCCTTTTATGTCTGACGTTAAAAACTGAATAAAGGTGTAATTTCACGCCCCTCTATTATATTTGAAAGGCCTTTCATTGTAAATGGATGCATCGTCTTTTGTAATTTACCTTCACGGTCAATTTGTCTGTTTTTTAAAAGTCGTCTCTTGTTAGAGCTTCGGGAGTTCGGGGAGAATACTGGCAAATTCTCGGATTCAAGAGAAATTTGTAAGATATGTAAAAATTAATCTACGATTAAATCCATAAGGTAAGATCTTTGGAATCGAAATTGCTTTACTGCACATCTGATGTGACTGTAGTTAAAATAGGGAGATAAATATAAATGGCAGTTATTTAGCTTTCGGTAGATTCGATCGTACAAACCCAACACCAAAATCGGATGAGCCATATCTTGATGGCTTCTAGACCCGAATCTCCAAATGGAGCAAAACTACTTTTACGTGGACTTGCTCTTTCAGGATTACTTTTTTTAAGGTAAGTAAGTAGATTATGAGAAGATCATTTTATACAAAACCTGAGCAATTACTCCCCTCACAAAACCCAAAAGATGGGAGGGGGTTCTTTAGAATATTAAACTAGAAAATAAATACAGGGCGCCTAGATTCGGGCAATCAGGAAAAAAGTCAGCTGCAAATGATCATTAGATCGTTCAAAATTGCTTTGCAGTTGTCCTAGCAGGCGTAATTGAGCTCTTACCCAGCGACGGTTTCATTCCCGTCAAATCCGCCAAACAGAAGTCAGTCAGAAGCTTTAAGGCCAGGTCTGCATCTTGACTATGTATCGTCTTAACTCAGTCCAAGATCTCGCAAATATTAGAACCATCTGCGAAAAGCGGTAGCCGCATAGCAACAGAAACGATCGCCAATATATCCTTGTAGTAGGGACATCCCCAGAACAAATGATCACAAGATTCGATAAGGTGGGCACATAACAAACAGTTACCATTCGCGCATAATCCCAGCTTAATAAGTATATCACGAGTGGTCGTTCGAGTTCACAACATGTAGTTGTTGGAGTTCATATAGGTCATGTCAACAGTCAAAATTACATAACTACCCGCAGGTGGAGTACTTGTACATATTTATGATGCCGACTTATATACATAGGGGTCGTTATGCAGAGGAATAGTGGAAAGCGATGAGGAGGGATAAGATATTATTTTATTTGATTTGAAGTAGAGTATAAGGAAGAGTAAGTGGTAGTTATTTGCTATTATTTGTTTGGTAGGAGGGAGAGGATAAGGGACAAATGGGTTTTGTTGGATAAAAATGTTAGATAAGTGGTAATTATTTATATTTTTTAGCGGAAGAGGCCATGAAATAGTGATGGAAACCTTATTCACAATTCGTATATAAAGGAAGAGAAATAAGGAGGGATATCCCTCCTTATTCGTCAAGGGCATGTTTGGTAACTGGGTTAGATTGGGTTGGAGTAAGCTCATGTGAATAATATATGTTTGGATGATTAGGAGGGTTGGAGAGGATTGGAATGATAAATGTGATGTGATATTGATTACGTGTTATACTAACATTTTTTAATGATCATAATATATTTTTTGTTAACTTTTTTATTTGAACATGATTAAAAAATATGATAAGAAAGAAATTGTGTGATCCATACAACTAATTCCAACCCATGAAGGAAGGAATGGAGCAGGGGATATGTCAGGTTTTCCTGAGATAATTTGGCAACCAAACGAGCCCCAAAAGTACAACCTAATTAGATAATCATATGTATTATCAACGTCCATCATCACACGGACTCTTGAAATATTTTCCAATTACATCATAATCCTTATAATCTTTGCCATTTCTCCACGAACCCTATTGAGTTACTCTATTTACCATGTTCAAAAATGGTGATGTAAGGATTAGTAAAATCGTGGGAGTGCTTATGCAATTTAAAACATTATAGCGGTTGTATTGTGATTGGACAATATTCTAATCGAAGTTTCGTGATTTTCAATGAGTTTGATCTCGGGGAGTTAAAATTGTCCCCTCTATCTCACGCAAGATTAAAAAATAGCACATCCTTCTCAATGCTTAGCGAATCATCCCACATATCTCTCTCTATATAACTCTCTCTTATTGTCCTCCTTCTATTCCACACACCCACACATACATATATACTCTTACTTTTGTTTCCCACTTTGAGCATCGTAATCTTCCTCTACAAGCTACCACCCACTCTCGAGATTTTCTACCCCCTTCATTGCGCTCCCTTGACCTACCTTACCACCCTCCCTCGCGCATATGCCCTCCATAGCATCCCTTCAGTCCTCACCCATTCCCTCGACCCTCTTAAGCATTGCCTCCACCCTCAGCTAAGTTGTCATCCCTCCTCGAGCAGTGAGCATTATACTACCCTTCACTAACCTCTCCCCCATCCTTCGTAGCATCACGTAAAGGTCATCCTCTCCTCCACACTCCAAAGTTGCATCATTTTTGAACCACCCTTCACCACCACCATCGTCCATTACCCTATCTGCGCCCCCCCCCCCCTCCCCCCATCGACATTCATCCTCTTCCTCCCCACTCCGAGTGTTATTACATTCTTCTAATGCCTTCCTCTTCCATAAGCCATCATAAGGACATAAAATAGTTAAAGGTGGCCTCATGATCGTAACATGAGTTATCCAGTTTATGTTTTTATTCATTTTCATTTTTAATTGTTTCAAACTTTCAATTCATAAACCTCATCATTTTATTTTTATATCATTTTAAAAAATATCAAAAAATTCAAATGTTTATTATAGACGTTTTGTACACTCTTATTTGAGGTTGTTTAGGTTTTTAATGTTGATTGTCTTTTACAAGTCCTCTAAAAAGTCGATTTTTATTGTTAAATGACGATATTTCAATTGAACATAACGATAACTTACCCATGAGTTTGTCATAGAAGCTACCGTATAGTACCACATGCAAGCTAGAAGTATATTGATTTTATGTATTTCATTTGAGGAGGTTGAGAACCAAATATTTCACAATGACACATGAAAACACACTTTTAAAGTATCACTTTTTGCGATGTTCAAGCACTAAAACCAAATCCCATTTCACTCAAAAATGTATCATATCACACGCGCCGGTACCTCTACCACCTCCTTCCTCCTCTGACCAGGAACCCACCCGAACCTATACTTCACTATAACAAAAATAGTATCTACAGCATTAGACATATTTGGATTTTCAATTACAAAGGTTGATCACTTGAGTGTGTCTTGTCATAAATATCTATCCTCATGTTAATCTTCCCCTCCTTTTCTTGATCTAATTCAAAGAATTAATGTAGATGAAATCCAAACCAAGCTTCAACCCATCCATGTAGATGTTGAACATATGCATCATATAGGCTTCATTTTTAAGCTCAATGAAGGTGCTCGCCCTTGCTTTAAAGCCCGTGTACCTTATCGTCATGACACTTCGATAATGCCTCCATCGCATCTAACCAGCATTTGAAATCTTTATCTATTGTGGTCATCTCTTCTGCTCAGTTGATGTATTACGACATGCGTAGGTAGGATGAGATGATAGTATGTTCATTTGCGTCTAGATTCTATCTTAACCAAACAGTGGTTTGAACAAACCATGATCTAGTAACGACACAAGAAAGTAACGCTCACAATACATAAGCACAAGTGTTATCGGAGAAGTTCAGAGGACCGCAAGTCCGATAATCCATTTTCTCATGGATATGATTATTCGATCTTTAACATCATTCTCATCCTCGTCAACTCATTTTCCATGCCATCTTTACATACTTTCAAAAACTTACCCCTTCCTAACTGTAGTAAAAAAATTGTTCTCTATATATGATCTTAGGGTGGAAAGGAGGGACTATATTTAATCAATTACATGGTTGAGGATAATTACATTACATGTACCATTGACAAATAGGTGATCACTCATATAATTGTGTTGATGGAGAGATCTCTTCATCGATATGGGACCATTTTAAGCCAATCATAACGAGATGTTTAGTCGTATACATAACTAACTTGGATGGCTTTAGATTATTAATTAAAAAGGTCGAGATCTTTGATGGTCCAGACCAAATTGAATACCTACATCTTATGTCATTCATATCTGAACAACCAATCGTCTCAGAGAATTAAAGACACAACTAAGTTACGTACTATAGGTATAAATAAACAGGATTAGAAACTTGAGGATGACAAGGTTTCCATTACACTCGTTCAATCAATCATCACAAGCAAAGTCAAAGATTTTCTCCATAAAAGAAATAATAGTTTGAATCTGTTGTTTCCCAATTCTTGATTATGAAATTATGTAGCCATTCATCGTTCCATGATTAAGAGACGTACATGATCAACTAACATTAAACTCGACTCATTAATATACAACAAAACTAATCTCTTTAACGATATATTCGAGATTTGTCATTACACCAACTTTTGAAAATATCTCCTCCTCCTCCTCCTCCTCCTGTATATGACAATGAAAGGTAAAGTTTAGACATTTAGGAGTTAACTGCTTGAAACTAAATGGAAATATGATTTTTATTTTGTACTTCCCGTCTCTTACTATTTTTAACGTCCCGAGCTTATGTTTTCGGACCGTTATCAAGTAAAACTGGTCATGACAACTTATTAGGTACCCAATCCAATCGGAACCACTGATAGTACTCAAAGTGCTTAAGTCCAAGCTATCAAGTAGTAGCCCTCCATTCTTAGAATACTTGCACACTTTGTGAGTTTCCGATGTGAGACTATGATTAACCACTAATTGACTATGTTAATAATGATACGTTGTAATACGACCAATTAACCATTATTTAGAATCAAGTCAGAAGATCTCCGCGAAGAGTGACTCGGCTAAAATTTATCTTGGATAAGTTAAGGATTGAACTCAAGGACACAAGCAATTAATCGATTTAACCTAGGTATTGAATATCTAATTAAGTGACTATGCTATGATCTAGGTCCATGATATACATGCATGATGCATGCTCTTCTTGTTTTATTTTTAAATGCAAATATATATGATGTCAAAATGATGCTAATACACATAAAATAATACAATGCACAAACAAACACTCACTATGCTCCTTATTAATTAAATGTATAACTTTAATATTAATACATAATCAATTCAATGAATCCAATTAATAAGCTCCAAACAATCAAGTAGGCCAAAGTGTCATTTTTAAAGTACCTAATATGATCACCATCTTAATAATACTTCAACTAATGATCTTTTTCTTTCTGTTTCCTAATCAGGTTGAAATGATTCAATGCTAATCAGGGTGTTTTAAAAGAGCAAAATATAATATGAAGATCAATCTTTAGGCACAATAAAGGAGCTAGAAAGATAATTTACATTCTCTCAAATTTAATACATGGAATAGAGTCAAATCGGGAAATTAAGTATACCACATCAAAGAGAAATAAATTATTAAGTATACCACATCAAAGAGAATTAAATTAATCAATCCATGAGCATAAGTGCGATAAAGCTTAATTAAAAAATACAAATTCTATTACAAACAGTCCCCGATAGGGACTATATTGCAAATATGAAAATCCGTCGGGATACTTTGCAATTTCACCAATGATAGGACTTATATGTAAATATAGAATCACGCGAGGGTCTTCTGCAAGTTTTCCACAACCACGTGCTTCTAGCGTGTGACCTGGATGATCAAAGGGGTTGTCCAGCTAGGTCCCATGTGGTATTCTACTATGCCTCGCCACTGGCTCGAACGTTCCAAGGCTAAATCCTGAAGCGCTGCTTCGAGTGAATCGACGCCGAAGCTTAATGATTGTCTGATCAAATCAAGATCCCGCCATCGAACGATAGTTGCTTCTTCAGTTTTCCCCCCTCCTTCTCTTATGATGAAAGGTTAACGGAGCTCTGGTATCGTGGATCTCATCCCTCAGCTCTCCTCCCACAATATTGTAGGCTGATGGACGATGCTGATGGTATGGCGAAGGTGTTCGTAAGTAGAGGATGTCTTGTAATGGCCTACAAAGTTGTATCAAGGCCAGCTAACCGGAGCAAAATAATAGAGATTACAGCTACATGTCAACCTCCGATCACTGAAGCGCTTCAATCCATGCAGGATTAGTTCACATAGCTAAAGAAAAGGGCAATCCTTGAGGTGGTGAAGAAGGTCAGTGGACTAATGGAGGCGAAGCATGACTAAGGAAAGTTTTTTCCTTGGTCTTGGAGACAAGGTCTAAAGATCGAGACAGATAGAGCGATCTGGAGGGTGAAAGAGTGAACCGGTGGTTCTGTGAAGATCAGAGTTGGCATGTAGAATGGAGGTTATGCGAAGACGATGGTGTAGGCATCAGAGGAAGAAGAGGATGGTGGAGGTTGTTGTAAAATGAAGAAGTTGGGGAAGTTGGCAATGTTGCGTCCCTTGGAGCACGTCGGCTGGAGGTTGGGGATGACTTCCCAGTCGTCCGATGGGGATTAGAAGATGGAGAATAGGGCGCACCTCTGTAGTTATGATGCACCTAATAGATGTGATCAAGTGGCTGAAAATGGAGCGCAGAGGATTGAAGCCTGGTTGTTTGATCAACTTGATCAGACGATCCTGATTGCGCGCGAGCTGGACTAAAAGGCCAGCTACATGGTTTACTAAGAGAGAGCCACACTGCCCAATATAATAAACTAAAAATCGAAAAATAATGTAAAATATAAAAAATTATAGAGGTGAAATTAGAAAAAAAATCTCCAACATGAAAGTTGTAGATCTCGTTGAGATCTACAACTTTCATTAGAACTCAAAGTGAGATTACATTATATGCATGTAATATTATTTTTTTAAGTATTCTTAAAGTATTAAAAATATTTATTTTATTTTTATTATTTTTTATTTTTGATTTATGTTTAATGTTAAATAAAGTATATACAATATTAAACTAATTTTATTTAATTTTTAATAATAAAAATACACATAAAATATACACATAATAATATATTTATTTATATACAATAATTGTTAATTAATTACATAAGATTAATTGTTAAATTAAATCAATTATTAGTTAATGTTAATGAATTGCTTAAGTAAGAAGGATAATAAATACAAATAAAGATGATAAATCAGGGATTTATAAGACTATTTTTGGATTGAGGTGTTACACTTTCAAGACAATTTCTTTACTTCTAATACTTTTCTTCATCTTCAACATGATATGTCGCACAAGTTGCAATTTTTATGTGGTATGTAATGATAGGATATGAGGAAATTCAATTCCAAAGTTTCTATGTCGACATATCAGAATTAAATAAAGAAGTCTGAAGTTCACAAAGGCAAAAATCTTCAAATTATACAATGCATGCAGTCTAATATACGAGAAGCAACTTGTATGATGCATGAATGGCTATTTTCTTTCACAATCAAAAGTGTAGCTATTCAATAATCACTAGATTAACATGAGATAAAGGGACAAATCGAGATAGGTTCAAAAGGAATTCCAAAGGACCTACTACAACACAAGAAAACATCTCTTAAAGAGATAAACTTCACACACATACGTATCTGTATCTGTATCCATTTGCAGATGCAAGCATTTTCTGAATTGAATATCTGATATTTTCCTTTCAATATGAGAACATAGTGGGAGATGCCGTGCTTATTGTCCAAGGAGGAAGAATCTAAGTCTAGTTTGGCTTCCACCAATCGTTCTTCGCATATCGAGTCACTCACGACTTTCACTCAGGCCCCAGTCTTTCGTAGGATATGCCATGTGTCTTCATCGAGTATGGGACCTATCATGCCATTGCGATCTACCTCCCTCCCATCACTTCATCAAATGTATTGGTGCGGTCACTTTCGAGGGTATCAGTGGAATGATATAAAGAAAGGAGAAAGAGACAAGGGACGAATAAGAGAGCACAAAGATGGCCCGACATGAATAGGGTTAATTCGTCCTTTTACCCCCATGACCACAAGGTACCGCTCCTCCCTTTTATTGATTATTCGTCGTACTTTTTTCCCATTTCACCTCTAGGGGAAATCATATAATGCATGCCCTTATTTGTCTCTCATGTCCTTTCCATGCACCACTGACACACTCTCATCCTCTATGAATGGAAGGCGAAGATATGAGCTTTTTAATCATGTAAATCGTATATATCCTTCTTTCCTTTTTCTTTAATCTTGCGTACTTAAATTAATCAAATCGAGGAGACATTATGAAAATGTAGTCACAAACGGCTAAAGTGGCCGTAATTTAAGAGAGTGACATTAAAAGTCTAGATTCCACTAACCCACGGCATCAAATGAGTCCAAGGTTGATGAAAAGACTAATGCGATTTGCATATCGTATTAACTATTGCCCCATTGGGCATAGAATAATATTATGCCTGAGGGCATAATATATTTTCTTTGGTTTCGCATTATAACAACACTATGTCGACATCTGTATCTAAAGTACACCTAATCAAGCTACTTTAATCAAACCGTTGCGAGCGGCGAGAAATAAACCAAGCGCAAACATACTCAAGCAAACCATGTACACACAGATTCGTAAGGTTAGCTCGTAGTCGGGTTTCGTCCTTGGACAACATCGATCTTTTTCTATACTCGTGGAGAAGGGGAAAAGATACAAAGGATACAGAAAATCATAATCCTAATGAGTTTATATAATACTCACGGAACAAACTGGTCCGAAATAAAAACTCTAAGGGCGTGTTCGGTAGGAGGTTAAAGGGGAATGGAATAAGGGGAATAAACCCCCAACACGGTTCCCCGTGGTACGACTATTCCCCATTATTTCATCTTATTTCACTCTTATTCATATCTTTATCCCACCTTACCTACCATTATTTCACCTTATTCTCCTTATTCTTATCCTTCAGCCGAACGGATAATAGATCCTTATTCCCCTTATTCTCCATCCTTATTCCTGCTTATTCTCCTACCGAACGAGCCCTAATGCTAGTTGGGGAAGGGTGCAGGAGACAGTTCAACAACATCCAGCGGTACAGATGGTTAGGACTGAAAGTTTAGGTTAAATTCAAGGTCCGTTACAAAATTAAGGGTGCATTTGGTTGGTGGGTTATCTGGGAGAGGATAACTTGTTTTTGTGTTAAGGTATTCGGTTGGGGATTACTCCTCACTTTGGGTGGGTTACCCTCCAAAATCCATATTCCTAACCCACTAGTGAGGTTAGTATCTTTTCATCAAAAAAATTATATATTATACTATCATATCATCTAGAAATTATAAAATACTCAACTTTTATTTAATATTTCAAACTTCAATACAATCACATCACAAAAACTACCCACTTTTTCAAATTTTAATACAATTATATCATAATAAAAACTTACTTTTTCAAATTTCAATACAATCACATCACACAAAACCTAACAACCCTTAACACACCAACCAAACACACAAACACAAAAACAGGTTATCCTCCCCCAGGTAACACACTAACCAAACGTACCTTTTGTTTTGTTTGTTACGGACTCTGATACTATATATC
Organism: Ottelia alismoides; assembly: GCA_037367405.1. Taxonomy (NCBI): domain Eukaryota; kingdom Viridiplantae; phylum Streptophyta; class Magnoliopsida; order Alismatales; family Hydrocharitaceae; genus Ottelia; species Ottelia alismoides. The sequence continues at coordinate 478,896 of JAZKJV010000802.1, forward strand.
TGGGCGTCGAATTGCTTGGATGATTTGATCAGGGGTTTGACAGCCTGGCAACCACTCCCCGGAGGTGTGCCGATCACTTTGAGACTCTGAATGAGGATTCACACAAATTCGGCTACGTTTGGTTCGTGGCTTATCTGGGGGAGGATAACCCGTTTTTGTGTTTGTATGTTTGATTGATGGGTTAAGGATTGGGAGGGTTTGTGTGATATGATTATATTGAAATTTGAAAAAGTAGGTATTTATTATGATATAATTGTATTGAAATTTGAAAAAGTGGGTAATTGTTGTGATGTGATTGTATTAAAATTTGAAATAATGAGTAGAAGTTGTGTATTTTATGATTTCTAAATGATATAATGGTATAATATATATTTTTTTATGAAAAGATGATGGACCTCACTAGTGGGTTAGGAATATGAGTTTTGGGGGGTAACCCACTCAAAGTGGAGGGTAACCCCACAACCAAACACACCTTTAGGGGGTGTTTGGATAGTGGGTTTAGGTGGGTTAAACTGGTTGCAGGTAACCCATTTTTGGGTTTTGGTGTTTGGATAGAGGGTTAAACTGGGGGTGGGTTAGAAGTGGGTTTGGGGTGATGTAATTGTATTGGAGTTTGAAAAAGTGAGAAATTATTGTAATGTGATTATATTGGAGTTTGAAAAAGTGAGTAGAAGTAGAGTAGTTTATAATTTTTATATGATATAATGGTATAGTATATTATTTTTTGATGGAATTGATGATAGAGAATTGATTTATTTAATTTTTTTAAAAAGATAAAAAGTGGGACCCATGTGAGGGAGAAAATAAGGAGTAGGGGAGTTAAATCATCCTTGGGATGGTTTAACCCGATACAAGAACGCACCCTTAGGGTGTGTTTGGATAGTGGATTTAGGAGGGTTAAACTGGTTGCAGGTAACCTATTTTTAGACCCCGTTCGTTTACAAGGTTAAACCACCCCAAGGGTGGCTTAACTCCCCTACCTCATACTTTCTCCCTCCACGTGGGTCCCACTTTTTATCTTTTTTAAAAAAATAAATAAATCAATTCTCCATCATCAATTTCATCAAAAAATAATATGTTATAATATAATATCATATAAAAATTATAAACTACTCCACTCTACTCACTTTTCCAAACACCAATACAATTAATCACAATAACTACTCACTTTTTCAAACTCCAATACAATCAAATCACATAATTACTCATTTTTTCAAACTCCAATACAATCATATCACAATAAACCCACTTCTAACACACCCCCAGTTTAACCCTCTATCCAAACATCAAAACCAACATATGGGTTACCTGCTACCAGTTTACCCACCTAAACCCTCTATCCAAACACACCCTTAGATTTTGGTGTTTGAATAGAGGGTTAAACTGGAGGTGTGTTAGAAGTGGGTTTATTGTGATATGATTGTATTAAAGTTTGAAAAAATGAGTAGTTATTGTGATGTGATTGTATTTGAGTTTGAAAAAGTGAGTAGAAGTTGAGTAGTTTATAATTTTTAGATGATATTATGGTATACTATATTATTTTTTGATGGAATATATGGAATAAAATTAATTTATTTAATATTTAAATAAAGAATAGATAGTGGACCCCACACGAAAGAGAAAATGGGAGTTTTAGGGGGTAAACCACCCTAAGGGGGGAGTAAACACCCATCCGAACGGCATCTTAGTGTATTTGGTTGGTGGGTTAAGGGTTGGGAGGGTTTGTGTGATGTGATTATATTGAAATTTGAAAAAGTTGATAGTTATTATGGTATAATTGCATTGAAATTTTAAAATGTAGGTAGTTGTTGTGATGTGTTTGTATTAAAATTTGGAATAATGAGTAGAAGTTGTGTATTTTATGATTTTTAAATGATATGAAGATATAATATTTTTTTACGGGAAGGAAGTGAGCCCCACTAATAAGTTAGGAATGTGGAGTTTGAGGGGCAACTCGTCTAAATTAGAGGACAACCCCAACCGAACGGGCTCTAAGGGCCCGTTCGGTAGGAGAATAAACAGGAATAAGGATGGGGAATAAGGGGAATAAGGGTCTATTCTCCGTTCGGCTGGAGGATAAGAATAAGGAGAATAAGGTGAAATAAAGGTAGGTAAGGTGGGATAAAGATAGGAATAAGAGTGAAATAAGATGAAATAATGGGAATAGTCGTACCACAGGAAAGCGTGTTAGGGGCTTATTCCTCTTATTCCATTCCTCCTTATACCCCAAACGAACAGGGCCTAAGTGTAACTAAAAAAGATCAAATTATATCCGATTCCTAATTACTAAGGGCTCGTTTGGTTGCAGGGTTGGGCAGGGTTGGCTTGGCCCAACCCGGGTTGGCCTTGCAACCAAACAGAGTTTTCCTCCTCACAGTTTACTATTCACAGGGGTACCCTTGCCCAATTCAACCCTGTCCAACCCTGCAACCAAACGGACCCTAAGTGCAATAATGTAAAAGAAGGTGTTAAACTTTCAACTTTAAAATTTAACTGTCATTATTATTTTTAGACGGTGGCGAAGTGGTCGCGAGGACACGGAAGGGGACAAAAGAGAGCGTTCCTGCAGCTTTGGCAGACGGCATCATGATCCCTCTTGGTTGCAAAGAGGTAGTAGTAGTAGGTAGATGGTGTGTGGAAAATTCCCCTACTTATGATAATAGAATCGAGGGTGACCAGTTTCGCATCGCGTGCCTCCTTCCTTTGGAACGAGTGGGTCCGACCACGTTAGCAAGTGGCTCGGATTAAGAAGGGCTGGAAAGGGACCAATGGGGCCAGAAGCTCACCTCGTACAATTCGGGCGCACGTCAGGTTGGTCACCGGGTGGTCTACACGGAGGGTGATGCCAAACTATCTTTACACGCATAAGATAGAAGATTAAATATTATTCGGGGGTAAGATTTGACATATATGGTGGGGTGTATTGAAGGCGTGGGGCTCCGGACTTTTGCAGTGTTTGGCGTCCCACCGGTTGAGCCTTTTTCCCACACCGCTCGGCTGCGCACATCGGTTTCCGGCGGAGAGAGATTAGATGATGATGACGATGATGTTGAGAGAGAGAGATGGTGATGATGTTGCTTTGCTGGCTCTTCGGATCGCGATCTTGAGAAGACGTATGTAGTTTGTTTGAACTCTCCTTTCTGCCACTGGCTCGTCCCCATGCTTACCCAATCCTTTGGGAATTCTTTATTTTTTTATATAATCAAAGTTTTTTTTACCAAATCTAATCTGTGACGTTTTGGGTTCAGATCTTCGGTGCCTTGTCGAGGGAAAATTAATCCTCAAATTTTATTGGGTTCGAGTTCGATTGGACTCATTGGTAGTCATCCAAAATAGTTAAGTTTAATTTGTCAAGTAATAATCCCTGCCATTTATAACAGTTCGTGAGTTTTAGTTGTGAGACTATTTTTCTAGGTTGAGGTGTTATAAAATCATAGCTTAGTTTTTATGCATAACCAGTAAAGCACTCATGTTAGTATTAGTTAAGCAAGCAAACTATACAGATATATATGTTACAATATCTTTGTTTGTTTTTTAATATGAATACGGATATGGAAATTTATATTGACTGATACGAAAACAATGTTACCATATCTTTAAAAAATGAATACATATGTAAATTGGATATTGATCACACATGAATAATAATAGAAATACTCTATAGATCAACTTATTTATACATGTATAAATTATAATATTATGTTAATTATAATTAAAATAAATCTATGACTATATTTATATGTGAATATATATATATATATGATTTTTATCTATTGCGCACAGGGCGCATTTGATTTCCTATGAGCCCATCATTATAGCCGTGCGATTGATCAAATTTCATCCCTTAATTTTAGCAACGTCGAATTTTATTAATAAATGAGTTTCTAAAAATAGCATTCATCTTGATTAGGCATTTGATCGGTTATTCGTAATTCTGAATTGCTCCCGTCGGTCGCGCTCGCCAAATCTCTAGTTTACTGTCGTTCGCGCTCGCCAAATTCTAGAATATTGTTCTTGGATCTGGTTCCTCCCTTCATCGCATTCGTGATTTTCTTCCAGCGAAATCAGTCGTCGACAGCACTTGTCGTAAAAAGGTATTGCGTTTTATAATAGTTGACGCTATTTGTTAAATTTATTCCTAATATCATTCTTATAGGTTGCATATATGGATCATTCGAGTGGACAATTTGATGGATCTGAAGAATTTATGGAAAACGAACTCATTGAAGATGATGCAAGTCGAATTGATATCGATCAGTTAAATTTTAAGAAGGTAATATTTATATGCTATCAGGTATCTTTTATATGTAAGTCAGTAACATTATGATTTTGCATCTGTAAGTTCTTTGTTGAACGTTTGATATTGCATATGAAAAGTTACTTTTATATTTATTTCAGTAACTTTTCACATAAGCGTTGGTAAGAGTAATACATACGATAAGTAATTCTTAAATGGTTATCAGTAAATTATATTTATCGCGTAAGCTAATATTCAAATTAAGAATTAAGAGTATGTCTACTAAGGATTAATATCAATAATGGTAATATCGAATTTCATTGATTCTTCTATCTTTAACTTTAGTAAGTTTAGACTTAAGCATTAGTAACTTTGTATATATAAAATATCAACCCGTTAACATATACAAGTAACTCTTTTGGCAACATGTCTAAAATTCGTAACTTTATATTATACATTAGTAAATATACACGAAACTTCTGTAATTTTATATTAGTCATTAGTAACTCATACAAACATAAATTTTTCCATAATGAAACTTCAGTAAGTATACATTGATTCAGTAAGTATACATTCAAACATTAAGCATTAAGCATTTGATGAATAAACACTGTTTAGTCGACAAATTTCATTGATTATTCTATCTGAAACTTTAGTAAGTATAGACTTAAGCATTAGTAATTTTGTATATATAAAATAGTAACTCTTTAACATATACAAGTAACTCTTTTGGTAACATTTCTAACATTGGTAACTTTATATCAGACATGAGTATCTATATACCAAAGCTTCGGTAAATTTATATCAGAAATTAGTAACATATACAAACTTAAACTCTTCCATAATGAAACTTCAGTAAGTATACATTCAAACATTAAGATTTAGAAGAATAAACATTGTTTAATCGAAAAATTTCATTAATTATTCTATCTTAAAATTTAGTAAGTATAGACTCAAGCATTATTAACTTTGTAAATATAAAATAGTAACCCTTTAACATATACAAGTAACTCTGTTGGCAACATGTATAACTTTGGTAACTTTATATCAGACATTAGTAACTATATAACAAAGCTTCTGTAAATATATATCAGAAATTAGTAACATATACAAACATAAACTCTCCCATAATGAAACTTCATTAAGTATACATTCAAACATTAAGATTTCGAAGAATAAACATTGTTTAAACGACAAATTTCTTTAATTATTCTATCTGAAACTTTAGTAAGTATAGACTCAAGCATTATTAACTTTGTAAATATAAAATAGTAACCCTTTAATATATACAAGTAACTCTTTTGGTAACATGTATAACTTTGGTAACTTTATATCAGTCATTAGTAACTATATATAAAAGCTTCTGTAAATATATATCAGAAATTAGTAACATATACAAACATAATCTCTCCCATAATGAAACTTCAGTAAGTATACATTAGAACATTAAGCATTTGGAGAATAAACATTGGTTAATCGACAAATTTCATTTATTATTCTATCTGAAACTATAGAAATTATAGACTCAAGCATTAGTAACTTTGTATATATAAAATAGTAACTCTCTAACATATACAAGTAACTCTTTTGGCAACAAGTAATATTATAATTAGTATCAGTAACATATATATGCAGTTGGGATGATGTTAATATCTTTATTTAATGAATTTTGATTGTTGTGTATTTGAATTATTGTTTGAATAAGAAATTTTATTTCAATATCTGTAGATTTTGAAGAATTTGAATGCTCTAAAGGAGTAATGGACGAAGAAACACCTATATCATCTGTAGATCCTTCTATTATTCCTCGAGAGGGTATTTCTTTCACAACTCTTAAGGATTGTGAACTGTTTTATGAAAAGTATGCCACTGAAATTGGATTTAATGTTCGAAAGAGCAGCACGAAGTACTCTTATAATAGGAAAACTAAAGTCAAGAATATTACTTTCAAAAAATTTGTTTGTTGGAAGGAAGGATTTTATGTTCCAATTCCTAAAAAAAGAAAGATATCTTCAAGTTTGATTGTGGTTGATGAAGAAGCTCAATCAGAAGGAATAGATAGCGAGGGAAGAAGATGTGGCATAAGTCGTTGTGGTTGTAAAGCAAAGTTTTCTATGAAGTTAAATCCAATCTCAAATCAGTGCGATGTGGTTTCTTTTGTTGAGGAACATAATCATAAACTTGTTTCTCCTAGCAAAAAGAAGTACCTAAGACCCAATAGGAGGATTACTAAGGCCACAAAGAATTTGTTACATTCCATGACAGAGGTTAACATTCCTACATCAAAACAAATAGCTTTTTTGGGCAAGCAAGGCGGTCCTTTTGAACGTGTTGGCTCTATAGCAAGGGATATTTATAATTTGAAGAGGGATATGAAGAAAAAACAGAAGGTCATGATGCGATTATGCTTTTGGAACATCTTGAGTATTGTAAGAGTTTAACACCTGATTTTTTCTACTTGTACAAGAAAGACGATGATTCATCCTTAACACATTGCATGTGGATTGACTCTTATTCTATTGAAGATTATAAATTGTTTGGCGATGCAGTTACATTTGATACCACTTATGATACCAACAAGTACAAGCTAATTTTTGCTTCATTTTGCGGCGTGAATAATCACAACAAGACTGTATTCTTCTGCAATGCATTTTTAATGAATGAATCAAAAGAGTCGTTTCTATGGTTGTTCCAAAATTTTCTAGCTGCTCTTAAGGTTGCTCCCAAGTTTATAATTACTGATCAGTGCCCATCGATTAATGCGACTATAAGGGAAGTCTTTCCGACTACAAAGCATAGATATTGTGGTTGGCATGTTACAGCCAACATGAAGAAGAGGATTGGTTTAACGAAAAAAGCTAATGTAGCAATCTCTGCTTTGAATAAGATTATATGGGGTGCAGAAAACGAAGATCATTTTGAAACTGAGTGGGGCAGAATTGTGACAGAATGTGATTTAGAAAAGAATAAATGGATAAACGTAATGTATCGTATTAGGAGAAAGTGGGTTCCTATATATATGAGAAGCTTCTTTTTCGCCGACATGAATACAACTCAGAGGAGTGAGAGCATGAATTCTTTTTTATCCAACAATGTCAATCAGTTGAACAGTCTTTACGAGTTCATGACAAGATTCCAAATTGCTGTTGAGAGAATGAGGGAGCAGGTCAACATGATGGACAATGATTCCGAAAATAAAAAGCCGAAGTTGGATACGCAGTGGAGTATTGAAAAGCAATTTGCTATGCATTATACAAAGACAATGTTTTACATTATTAAAAATGAGCTTAAGGAGGGAATTAAATTGAATGTTATTCCACTTCGAATGGATGATGACCTTACAGAATATAGGGTGTATCCCATTGGCAATATTGAAAGCTATAACAAAGTTTCTTATCATGCTTACAATAATAAATTCCATTGTGATTGTATGAAAATGGAATCGATGGGTATTCCATGTAGACACATCATCAGTGTGTTAAAGCATAAAGATGTGTTAGATGTTGACTCTTCTCTTTTATTGAAAAGATGGAAGAAAGATATAAAGGTTAATGGCTATTATCCTTTATATAGAAAGAGGACAATAGAAGATGACTCTTGTCAATTACGTGTGCTGGTGATGAATACCCATTCATCACTCTTTATTCTTATATTTTAGCTACAAAAACCTATGCAAATGCATGTAGTTATGTGTAAATAGGAAAAGTTAGCAAAAGCATGCATGTTTGTAAATACATATAATTAGCATGTTTTTGTGCAAAAATAAAAGAATAAAGATGAAAAAGAAAAAGAGGGAAATATTTAGAATAAATATTGAGCAACCTAACCCAAGGGAGGGCTCAGCATGGGCCTGACCGCATGAAAGCCAAGTAGAGGGAGATATGGGCTCATGTGTAAATATTTATGTAAATAAATAAAATTATATTTGCCTCACCCAAAAATATGCTTGTATATATTGTGTATATATTTAGAAGATATTGAAAACAAAATAAAAAAAATCAAAAATCAAAAATCCAAAAATATCTTTTCACCATGTACATAGACCATGATCCTTTCTTTATTTCACCTTGTAAATAAAATTATTTTCAAAACTTTTTGTAAATATTCTATGTATATATTGTAAATAAAATTAAAACAAAAATCAAATAAAAATAAACAAAAATTAAAAACACAAAAATATATTGTACATATGCCATGTACATAGTTGTATATAACTATTTATTTTACCTATGTATATAAATAATAAAAATAAAATAAAAATATCCTTTTATTCCTCATTTTATTTTATAAATAAATAAAATATAAAATAGGAATGAAAATGTATAAAAATAACTAATTAAAAATCAAAATTAAAAACCCTATATTGTATATATACCTATGTATAGCTATACTATGTGAATACCCTATTTTTATTTCCAAAAATTAATTAAAAATCACCAAAAAATAGAAAAAATTAAAACAAAAATATTTCATGTTTTGAGTTTTTAATAAATCGGCCATTTCCTATTTTATTTTGAATTTTTAAAAGCTTTTATGGCGTGGCCTCTCCTGATTGGTCCACGGGGGATGTTGACCCCCGGTCAACTCCCCCCCTTGGACCACAGGATTGCGGATCTGCATTTGGACCCGACTTCTCGAATTTGTACCCGCTTGATCCGACTCCCGAATCCGCTAACCCCGGGCGCTAATCCGAGCCTGATCTTCCCTGATCCACGCCCGGTGGTTTGCATGGGGATCCGCGCTCCGAGCTTCACACCCGACTCCCATCTAGCCGGACCCCTAGTGGTATATAACCTGAGCTCCGCCGCATCTCATTTCCATCTTTGGCTCGCCACTCTCATTCCCGTGACCTCCATTGCAATCACCGAGGTGACAGCTCGCGTTTGCCTTTGTCGCAGTGAGGAGGAGGTGGCCGGACCACTGATCCGGCAGCTTTGCGCCGCCGTGCTCCGCCGCTTGCAGGAGCTCGAGCCTCAGGCAGTGACAACCTTCGAGGCGACGACCGGGAGCTAGCTAAGCTCCAGCACAGTCTTCCGCACCACCCAGGTAGCCTTATAGCTCGCCCATTTCGTTTAATTTTAAGTTTCCCCCAAATCGAAGCTCCGTCGAGTTCCTTTGATTCCGGTCATCTTGCGTATCTCCTCGATCATCAGGACACACTATCACCTTCGCCATCCTTCGACGCACCTTCTACGCCCCTTCATTCAACCCAGCTCGCGCCGGAGCTGGGGTTCGAGCTCCACCGTCCTCCGCTCGCCGGAGCGCACTCACCCCGACGCACCGTCCACCCTCACGCCGCTTCATCGGGTCGAGGCACTTTGCCCTCGACCCGCGAAGCTTCTGGTTTACTTTGCAGGTAAAGAGGAGGCCATCTGAGGCCCCCTCACATCCAGGCCAGGAGCTCGACTCCGTCGACCTCGCCGGAGCCCCTCCAGGGCTCGGCTGGGCCATCGGAGGCCTCCACCAGCTGCGGGACTTCACCGCGGATCTGTTCCGATACCCAGAGGCAGCTGAGGAGGACTACTGCACGCGCACGAGGCCGGCGAACTTCGCCGGCCACCTGTTCTTCCAGTATCCTCCACCACCGTCCGATCGTCCCCCGCTCCAGTTTCAATCGTCACCGTCCATCCTTCGAGGAGCAGATACCGTTGATCGATTTGAGGGTAGATCCGGACCGTTGGAGCAGAGAGAGGGAACCACCAGCACCTGCCAGCCGTTTGATCATCCACGTGGCCCCCTCTGCGCCGTCGATCAGGCTCAAGTGCGGACGAAGAGAGGCGCCATCCACCTGCACCGTCAGATCATCTACGTGGCGCAAATCCAGCCATCGACGTAATAAGGGGTAATTTACTTAGGGCCCCCTCTTAGTTTTTGTTTTCAGTCCTAGTCCTGTAAATATTTTAGTCCTTTTATTTACGTAGGGTAAATTGCACATTGGACCTCGTGCTTGTTTAGTTTTGCATTTATGCCCCTGTGTATGTGAGCCACGTGCGTCGTCACGTGTATTTCTGGTTTATTTGCAATACTTAGCCTGTAGTTCTGATGGGTTTATGAATGAATGAATACTTTCTGGTATTTGCATATCTACCCCTGTGAATGTTTTATTTCCACATGTGCTGATTTTAGTGGGTTAATTGCATACCCGTCCCTGGACTTTTTGGTACGAGTTACCAAAAGGTCCTAGGACTTGGTTTTTATTACCAGAAGGTCCCTGAGTGCCCCAGGCACGCGCCACGCGCGTGACTTGCTGGGTTATTTGCACCTAGACCCTCAGAGTTTTGGGTATTTGCACTTAAGTTCCTGTGCACTGTGCCCTCTTCTTGATTTTGAATAAAATATCAAACCACCTCCAAATTCGATGAAAATTTGACACATGGCTCCTGCCATGTTGTTGGATTTTTGAGAATTTTTTAGGACAATTTTGATTTTATTTGGTATTTTTAAAAATTCAAAAACATCTATTTTAGCTACTGTCTAGGTTTAAAAATCCCAAAAAAATATAAAAACACCCCCAAAAATTCTAAAAAAATTAGTTACTGTTCTTTGTGTGTTTCTTGATTTTCTAACCAATTTTGGCTATTTTTCATTGAGTAAAAACCCTAAAAATCTAAAAACACCTAAAAACTTATAAAAATTATAGTAAATAATCTAAAAACCCAAAAACAATAATTTTGGTGCCTTAATTTTCCTTCTTTTATCTAGTACAGGAAAATTACCTCCAGGTCCCTCTGAGATCCTTAGATATTTTATCTTTGGGTTTTGGGCTTGGCTGGACAGGACCTTGTCTTTTTAGCACTGTTTGATTTTTAGAAAATAAAATATACCTTATAAAAATCTCAAAAATTCACCAGAAACACTTAAAAACCTAAAAAACATAAAAACAATTTTTCTTGAATTTTTGCTTGATTTTTGGTGCTTTTAATAAATTGCTCAAGTGTGCTTTTATTTGCTTTCTTTTATTTTCTAATTATATTAAAAATCCAAAAAAAAATATAAAAATTATTAAAAACAACTAAAAATCCTTGTATTTTATTTTATTTTATTTTTACTACTTCGTAGGCCTCTGGCCAACCCGTGCTCCTTGTGTTCGACCCTGGGTGCTATACCAGGTTAATCTCATAGCTAGGCCGCTTTCTTTTGTGCTTGATTGATTTCTTTGCTAGAGTGGTCTGATTTTTCTTGATTGAGTGACTCTGAGTGATAGAGGTCGCAACGACCTATTTTGTACCTTTACCTCGTTCGCTCGGTCGCTCATCAGCTGTCCAATGAACTCATTAGTGAAGCCGATGGTAACCAAGAAGTATTTGATTACATTAAGAAGGTACTTATAGAAGCAAAAGAGGCAGTCAAAGTTATCAAAAGCAAAAGTTCTAGTGTTAATGTTGAAGAGCTTGATGACACAATAGCAACATTGGAAAACTCGGTTAGCAATGTGAAGAATCTCAACGTAGCAAGACCTAAAGGTTCAGGAAGAGGTGACAGACCAAAGGGAAGCACCAATAGATTGAAAACTATTGGTGAAGAAGCTGCTGCTAAGCGTAGACAATGCAAATTATGCAATAACGTAAATGCTGGTCATGATTCGCGAAATTGTCCTACCAAGTCTGATGCAAAGCAATAGAGGTACTTCATTTCATTATTATCAATGGTTTGTTTTTTATATTGCATTCTAACATGTCTAATATAACTGCGTTTATTGGAAAGATCCATATATATATGCATGGTGTAAGAGAGATGGTTTCTCTTCATACTACATACTGTAAAAGTAAGTTTCTTTTATCAAATTTATCATTCATTTATTCATTTATGTGAACATAATTAGTTTTCTTAATAATATCCTCATACCTATACTTCTTCTCTACAGATGATATTTCTGAGATATAGGAGACGACTATTACGCAACTGGAAGAGATTAAGTGCTCAAGATGTTATAGATATAATTCATTGTTCAGAAGAATAATTTTTATATAATTTATGTAATCAATTTTATGATTCTGAGCATGCATATGTTATGTACTTTGACAGTACAAATTTGTACTTTTTTAAGATGTAGATGATTACTTGCAATAATATTAGTAATTCCTGTCTTATGATTGGTAAATTTGGTAGGTTGTAAATGTAACACTTCTTGGTTATATTAGAAAAGTAATTACACTACATATGCTTGGTAACACATATCAATTCGCTGGTTAATACCACTTCAGTAACGCATACCACTTCCTTTAGTAACAATGGTGAGTTTTAAAAATAAGGATACGTTTTGTAATAATAGAGTGAAGTACCAGTAATTTCATTAATTGGGATTTGTAATATGTTGGCAACTTGAAATGACCAGTAACATTGAGTAATGGACTAGTATTTTAAATAGTAAAGACATGTAATATTGAGAAGTAACAATATGTTACTCGACATGTAATATTGGATGTCCAATAACACCTACCAGTTTGATAAGTGACTAATAAATATACTAATATGTTGGTAACTTGAAATGACCGGTAACAAATTTAGTGATGGACTAGTATTTTTAATAGTAAAGACATTTAATATTGAGAAGTATATCAGTAACATTTACCTTTCGTTAAGTAACACATGTAACATTATGTCACGGATGGTAACTTGTAACTGATCAGTAACATTGGGTGATAGACTAGTATTTTTATTAGTAAAGACCAGTAATATAGACAAGTATATCATTAATAACATTAACATTGAGTGATAGACTTGTAAATTTAGTAGTAAAGTCTAGTAATGTGGGAAATCATATCAGTAATATATATAAGTTCGTTAAGTAGCATTGATAAAATTAAGTGATATACTAGTAGCTTGATTCTTTAAGAATGTTGAATAGAAAATTAAAGAGTGATTGAATGTCCAGTAACACCTACCAGTTTGATAAGTGACTAATAAATATACTAATATGTTGGTAATTTGAAATGACCAGTAACATTTGAGTGATGGACTTGTATTTTGATTAGTAAAGACCTGTAATATTGTGAAGTATATCAGTAACATTTACCTTTCGTTAAGTAAAACATGTAACATTGAGTCACGGGTGGTAACTTGTAACTGATCAGTAACATTGAGTGATAGACTAGTATTTTTATTAGTAAAGACTAGTAATATAGACAAGTATATCATTAATAACATTAACATTGAGTGATAGACTTGTAAATTTAGTAGTAAAGTTTAGTAATGTGGGGAATCATATCAGTAATATATACAATTTCGTTAAGTAGCATTGATAAAATTAAGTGATATTATACTAGCTTGATTCTTTAAGAATGTTTAATAGAAAATTAAAGAATGATTGGATGTCCAGTAACACCTAACATTTAGACAAGTATCATTTGTAGTTTGTTAATGTAAGCAAAATCTTTAATAATTTATTACTGAAAGGGAAGTAATTCCTGTACTGGCAAATGTTAATTTGTAAAAGATATAATTACTGGAAGATCATGAAGAATAATCATTGAGTATTAATAGATCAATAGAACAATCTCAAGCAAGTCCTATCTAATGTCAGGAAATATAATATATTCATTGTCAGTAATTACACAAAGTAATGTTTGTTTTTTTCCTAAGTACACCAAGCCCATTTCTTACATGTAAAAAAAATATGAACAATAAAATCGAAGAGACTTTTTCTTCATTTCTTTTCCCCGCACTTTAGTAGTATAGAAGCAATCTCCGCTCGGAATCTTGGTATATCTTCAATGTTAAACTTTGGCTCCGATCCTTGGCAAATAAACTCCATATACTTCATCACAAAAACACCACAATCTATCGAATCACTTGGTTGCTTTGGGATTCCTTTTGCCATAACCACCGGCCAGTTCTCAAGACGTTCGTCGGTGTAAAGCATGAAGTATTCGGCAAGCCAATCAACCTTCAAAAAAAAATAAAGAATGTAGTAAGTAAAATTTAATTTCATTCAAATACTTTTATAATGATTGATTTGAGTTCAGAGTATTACCCATTTCTTTACATCCAACCAGTGTTTTTTATTTCCCGTCAATGAATTATATGAAATGAATTTTTTCGCTTCGAAGTCCGAAACAAGAAGATGCCAATGATTTGCAGTATGAATTACACAAAAAGCCTTCTTTAAGTGCACGAACATGGTCTTTGTGCATGTGAATAAATTGTTTAAAGGCTCATAATCTTCTACAGACGCTTCATTCACCGTCTTCTGGAATAGTTGCTGCATTGTACTAAAAAGTTAATTTCTTCTAAATTAAATTAGCTAATACATATACATTATTCATATACAGATCTCTAATATCATATATGATATTATTAATAATTGTATACTTGAAAGAAATAGAATATTACCATTTGTGCAGTGTTTGCAAAGATGTAAGGAGAATTCAACTCATTCACTCGATGAGTAGTGTATAGGACATCCATGTACATGTCCAAAATCACATCTATCACCATCTTGTTGTACAAGAGGTCTTCGATGTGCCTTCCTATGCAAAAGTTATCACCTGGACTGTGGAAAGTCGCTCCAATACTGACAAAAAAATTAATTTGTTAATTAAGAAACAACACTATAAGTTTATTTAAAATAGTAATATTAAAGATTACTTATAATTTTGTAGAAACTTACTTGGCAACCGGATCCTTTAAGAATTCATGAATGATATTTCTATCAGCTTCAGAAATCAAATTATATCCGACATAGTCGATGCGTGTGACATTAAAAACCTACAGATAACTTATTTATAAGAAATAAGAACAGATTTTTCATAAATCCTAATAAATATTTATAAGTTTCATACCTCTAATGCCATATCATTGTTATCTTCTAACTTGTCAATTTGATCATCATCTTCCACTTGAAACACTTCGTCGCTTTGCTTTTTCACAAGTTTTCCTCTTTTTTTTTGAATTTTTTTCTTGACGGGGCTCTTTGGTTCATTTGCATCTCCCATCTGTGCTCTTCTAGATTTTACTCTTTTTGATAAACTACTTGGACTAATGCATTTCCTCCTTCCTCTTCCTCTTTTAGTTCCTTTTATTGTTTCCATCTCCTGTTCTTGTATTTCCTTCTCAAATCCGAGATCAAATGAAGGTGAATCATTCTTTGCTTCTTGGTTCCCTTTATCCTCAATTTGATCATTTACATGTTCAGGCTCCTCTTTCTTGTTTGAAGTAATTGATTTTGCAAAGAAATCCTCAAACCATTGCTTTAGAACTGATATTTCTATCCTAAGATTCTCATTCTCCTTGATTGAAATATCATGTTCATTTTTTATTCTTTGAAATTCCTCTAAGGTTGGTAGTTGTGAAATGATATCCTCCAACTCTCTTATTCTCTTCTCATGTATTTCACAAATACATTCCCTACCTTTCTGTATTTGATCGCTCTTCAAGACTGGCGTTGTTGAATCGTCTTCAAGTCGTTTTGTATGCGGAGATACAACACGCAAGGCGTATGCATTTGAAATGAAACCCTCGTTGATGAAGGTTTCATAATCAAAAATAAATTCGTTTGCATCAACCTTAAATATCTCTTTTTCATCATAATCCAAATGAACCGCAATCTATAATGGAAAAATAATTTCATTCAGTAAAATAGTTATTACAACTGTAAAGCAAAATTAATATCTTCAACAGTATTTAATTACAATTCAGGAGACTAACTGTAACATTTAGTATTTTGTTGCAAAAAATATAAGAGACTATCAGTAACATATTCCACTTCTGTAAGTAATAATGAGAATTCTAACAGTAACATTTAACATATGGTAACTTTAAAATCGAAGACTGGATGGAGGTCCTGTAACACAAGCATTGGTATCTTCATACCATACAGTAGTAACTATAGACCCAAGCATTTGTAATTTCATTGAACTCAATAAGTAACCATTTAACCTGACCAAGTACCACTATCGGCAAAAGGTTAAATTTATTTAGCCCTTTTCGTGACATTGTAGTGGATGATAAGTAACACATTGGTAACCTTATATCAGACATTAGTAAGTATAGACCCAATCTTTGGTAATTTTGTTGAACAAAATCAGTAATCTTTATTTAGTAAAACAAGTAATGGTAACCTTACCTCAGACATTAGTAACACAAGCATTGTTAACCTTATCTCAGACATCAGTAACTATTGACCCAAGCATTGGTAATTTTGTAGAATAAAATCAGTAAGTCTTTAACATGAACAATTAATAGTATCGGCAAAAGGTGTAACTTGTTCTGCCCTATTGGTAATATTCAGTGGATGACAAATAACAAAAGTATTTGTAAATTTAAATCAGACATTAGTAACCATAGAACAAGCATTGGTAATTTTGTTAAGTCAAATAAGTAATCCTTTAAATTGAAATTATATCATTTTTATCAAAAATTTAAACTGAAAGAATTAATGCATGACATAGAAGAATTACTTGCTAATAATTTATACTTCTTATTTTTAAATGTTACCTGGTCTTCATCCAAGCATAAGAATTGATCTATTGAAACTTTGAATGGAGTTGCCCATTTCCGTATCCTTGGTAGCAAGTTTTGATTCAATGCTTGCAACGGAATGAGATGTTCTAGCGCCCATGTCTGAAATACGAAAGTAATTTTATTATGAATTATAATTAAATAGAAGAACTTAACAATATCAAAACTTATATTTACTTACATATAGACATGCAACACATCCAGTGAGATATCCCACAGTGCATTGACCATCCATACTTGTTCGAATCTTGATTTTCTCAACTATATCGTCCATGCGGTTCATTATCATGTTACCAACCGCATTAGACCAATTGAAGAAACGAGTGTCTTCAATTGAGTCTATGTAGTTCAAAAGAACTCGTGGGAAGCAAAAGTTTGTCTCAGGAAACAAAAAAGTACAAAACATCAAAGAAATTATGCATGTAATGTACATTCTCACAGAATGGTCATCTTCAAGGTTACGTAATGAATCTAGAATATCACAAATATTGTGACGATTAAGCGACATGTTTGAAATGAAAATCAGATCCTCTAAGGAACTAGGCCATTCAAAAGAAAACCCCCTTAGGTGAATTGGGAATCCGGATGTCGGTAATCCCAATATTAATCCTATGTCATTGTCCGTGAAGGTTACATCTTTCTCCCCAAATCTAAAAACTCGATTTCCTTGATACTTCTGAATAATAAAATCCAATACTTGATAGTTGATATCAAGTTTTGTGATTGAGACAATCCTTGAAAAGGCAGATCTTTCTATCAACTCCCTGTGCCTTCCAGTCAATTTATTGTTCCCGAGATATGTCACGAATTGTTTGATGTAGCAACGGTGCTGCACACAATATCGTGCTGCAAGAAGTTTACATAATTTTCAGTTAATTTTTATTGACTAATTCAAATTTTATAATTTATCAATTTCATAAACATTTACCTGGAACAGTTTCCATGCTAAATTTGGATTTTCTTGTATCTATCTTTGCAACTTGGATTTTCTTGTATCTATCTTTGCAACTTCCTTCACATTTAATTGATGTTCTTGAGTTACTGCATTGTCCATACATATAATACATGGTATACCGTAAATTATCAAATAATGATGATATAACAGAACATAATAGAATAACTTACATTTGGTTTGATCAGTAGCTTTCTCACCCTCATTGCCAATGCCTATATCCAAAGTTATAGTTATCTCGCATTTAAAAGATTAAAAATAGTATAAATGTACATATTTTGTACCAAGTGGGCTTTCTTTTGCTGGAGGTGTCACCATGTCCTGCTTTCTCCTCTTGTATGATACCTGATAACCTTTTGATTCCTCCATTTTGAAGATATCTATTGATAAAAAAATAAAGAAATATTGTATCAGTAATCTTTGCCACAATATCTTTTTGTAAAACGACAATACACATGCGTTTGTAACATCCATGATACAATCAGTAAGAATTCTTTATTTATTAGTAACTCGTTACTGTAACATAGGTAATAGATTTTCTATATGACAGGGTAATTGTAGTAGAATAAATGGCTTTGCTGGACAGGTAAAGAGTTGTAATACTCAAATATGTATCATGCATGTCGCAAATATTCAATATTACCACCGCGATTTGTGAAAAAAGAAATGAAAACCGTAATTGGTAACCCTAGCGAAACGCAGACATCGCTCTCTAAGTACATACACATATTGATCAACGAATTGTGATATAGTTTGCAAACGAGTAATTCATAGAAGATTTCATACCGATTAAAGGTTTCTTCTCCAAAGCTCCGCTGGCTATTCACCCTTGTCGACCTTCAACAAGGATGTAAGTAGAAGTGCTTCCGCCCCTCCAAACGAGCGACTACTCCAAGAGCAAACTTGAAAAAAAATTATGACCTAAAAGAAATAAACCCTTCCGTTGGTAACATCGTTAACATGAAATTTTAATTGATATAACTACAATATAAAAGAAGTAATAATATTATACTCAACAGTAATTTTATTACAAGCGTTGGTAAGAGTAATACCTACGATAAGTAATTCCGCAATGGTTATCAGTAACTTATATTTATCGCAATTCTATTGGCAACAGCTATATAATTGGTAACTTTATATCAGACATTAGTAACTACAGAAGAAAGCTTCGGTAATTTTAATATAAGACATTAGTAACATATACAAACATATACAAAGTTTGGTAACGTTATATTAGACATTAGTAACTATAGATAAAACCTTCGGTAACTTTATATCAGACATTAGTAATATATACAAATTTCATTGTTTATTAAATATGAAACGTTAGTAAGTATAGACAAAGCATTAGTAACTTTGAATACATAAAATAGTAACAATATAAGATATACAAGTAATTCTTTTGACAACATGTATATCATTGGTAACTTTATATCAGACATTAGTATATATATACCTTTGCTTCTTTTATTTAATATCAGACATTAGTAACTAAATAACAAAGCTTCGGTTCTTTAAAATCAGACATTAGTAACATATACAAACATTGGTAACTTTATAAAAGACATTAGTAACATATAAAAACATTGGTATCTTTTTATAAGACATTAGTAACTATAGACAAAAGCTTCTGTATTTTTGTTTAAATACATCAGTAACACTTTAACATGAAATAGTAACACAATCTTTTAAAAGTAAAACCTATAGCCGTGATTCGTAATATTATAGAAGATGTTAAGTAACTCAATTATATACGAATGGTATTGTCAGAATATGAAATTACATTAGTAACATTACTAACCAAATCTGAATTTCTTAAAAAATCAAAAGTGAAACGTTTAATAATTCTTTGTGTTGTAGAACAACAAATGCGCAAAAGCATATGAATTAATGTCTTAAAGCAAGAATATTAACAAGTATTAGCGATACTTCTGAGATCGAATATGCCTCTTTAGCAAAGATTAACCTCATATTTAAACTGATATTGAAATTTTTGTGATTGTGTAATATATCGTTTGTAGTAGATTATAAGAAAATGAGCTAAATTTAAAAAACAATAAAACTTACGAATATCGTCGATGAACTCCAGCACAATATCGCTCTCAAAGAAGAAGTAGGGTTTCTAAGATGGTCGTCCGTGAATCGCCAAGAAAGAAGACTCGATCGACATTTTTGGTATTAAACATACGTTAATTACTCTTCAAGGAAGGAAACTAAACTCCGACGATTTCGCGCGAGCTGTTATCGATTTTCTTTTTTGGCAATCTCTATTATTAAATTTTGAACCATACGATTAGGATCTAACGATTCTAATCATGGGCTCATTTACTCTAAAATGTGCACAGTGCTCTCTAGATAAGCCCTCTATATATATATATGTAGGGAAACTTGAATTAAGGTAGTACCTTTCCGTATTTACGGCGCAACATGTTTTTTCTATCGTTTGATCATGATGATCTACGGTCATCGACAAAACCACTTATTCATCCTAATACCACCATTGAAATATCGTCTATTTTTAGAATAACAATATTATATTCCTTTTTTTGTCCCACCATCCACATTGCTAATTAAATGTCACAATTAAAATTTAGTAACCTCAACACAGCAACATTCGTACATTTCCTGATTTTGAGTCCATTGGCATATTTGTTACGATGGATCGGGCACCTTCCTCGTCAGTTCTTCACATGTCGCGGCCATCTTCTTTGTCGTACTTCATATGTGACATGCATCGTCTCCCAAAATTCATGATTTTATAGAGGTAAATATTCTATTTAATAAAATATCCAGCTACTTTTGTTAATCTCATGCATCTTGATTATTCTATGTTCTTCGTGATTTTCGAGTTATTCTCCTTCAGCTTCATCAAAAATATCGACAACACGCTCAACATCTCCATTAAAAAAAGTTTCACGTTAGTATTTTTTGCACATGGATGATGCGTATTCTTAGTAATTTTTTTCATTTTTTGTATCCATCCATTAAAAAGGTTACAATTTAGTTTGATTTGATTTGATTTGACCCATTTTTTCACGTTCTAGGTTAGTTCTATATTGGAGTTCTTATAATTTTTCATGTTTTTTAATTCAATTGTTAATCAAATTCGAGATTAGTTAGATTGCTTTTGTTTTTTATTTTGAATTTAGTTTTTCTTTTGGTTTGATTCTGTCTTGATCTGATCTCCGATCATCTTCGATTGGAGATCTTGTTTCTTATATGTTTTATTTTCAAATTACTAACTGAATTTTTATTCTGCAGGCCAGCAGATAAATTTTACAATTAGAGCATATATTTTACAAAAATCACATAAACTTTACAACCTATGACAAATTTTGAGGGACACATGATATTGGCCAACTCGTTGATTGCAAAGATAAAATAATTTTTAGATTAAAAAAAGTACTTTATTTTATAAAAATTGCATGATGTTTACAAAAAAACCACAAAAATTACAAAAATAACATTGTTTACAAAATTGCTCCCACATAAAATTTGATTAAAAAAAACTAGAAAATCACTTATGTTTGACAATCACACATTTTAATAACAAGTATTGCATCTTACAAAAATCACATTCAGTTTACAAAAGAGACCATGAAATTTACAAAGAAAATATCGAAGTTTACAAACATTACTCCCGCAAAATGTTTGACTGAAAATAAAATTAGATATTGGCATTTTATTTTACCAAAATCATATACAATTTACAAAAAGGATCACGGAATATACAAAAAAGAGGTACTTTATAAACATTAATGTTGGCTGAAAACGAATTTAACATTTATTATGATGTGTATTTTTTGTAATTTGAAAATTAAACAAATACATCACATGTTTAACATCCCTAAAATTAATATGCATATGACTTGTAACATATTTAATGTGTTTGTAGTTTACTCCACCTAATATATTAAGAAATACGATTGTAATAAAAATCACATAATTTTGGGAATGTTATGCACGTGTAAGTCAATTAATAACGCATGGTCAAAACAACATATATTCTAGGAAACAAGCTACACAAAAAACAGAAGTTTTCGTTGAATATGGATTTTTTAGTGAACATCAGTGGTTATGCTTTTGTAATTTATAACACGAAATTGTAAATTATCTCAATTATTTGCAAATTGGTAACATTTATTTCAAAATGCGAACATTTATTCCATCATATTTTCTATAAAGTTCAATGTACACCATCAATAACCAGCTAAATATAGAATATTCAATGATGTGTATTTTACTAAATTAGTAGTGATTTAATCCGTCCACATATTAGGAATGTTAATTGGTACTGAAATTGCCTAGTGGTTTCAATCTTTTTCGTACACTCATCATCCAACGGTCTAAGATGACACATTTCCATAATCTGTGAAAGGTGACACCTATATTGAAGTGCTACGTACACACACACAAACACACACAAATGCTCGCAACATTTTTCACAACTAATCGAGAGCTTGCAACACCATCTCTTGATTAAGGCCAAGATCAGAGCAATTCAAAAGCATCTCAAAAGCTTCAAATCCTGATCGAGATTGATGGAGCTACATGCCTATCTCTTGTGTCCAACAAGATCGGTTGAGAGATGGTGCGATGGTGGTGGTGCAATGGCAGTGATGGTGGTGGCAAGCAGAAAGAAAAGAGAAATATATATATGACTCCGATATGGGAAAGGATATATAATGTCAAAAGAAGTAATAATATGGTAGGTGCTCAAGGACCTACCATCAAAACCAACTTAATAATATGAAAAGTCGTTGAAGATCAGCGATCAAACTCATGGCAGACTTGTCATCAAAGTCATGGCATGTAGCAAGTCTATGACGAACTACCATCAGACTCGTAGCAGGTCCTCAAAGACCTACGATCAACTCATGGCAAATCTGTCATTAAACTCATGGCATATGGCGGGTCTCAGAAGACTAGCCAAAACTCATGGCAGGTCCTCAAAGATCTGCCATCAAACTCATGACAAGCCCTCGAAAGACTTGTCATCAAATTCAAAGTAGGTCTCAACGAAGACCTACCATCAAAATCATATCATATCCTTGAAAGACCAACATCAAACTCATGGTGGATTGTTATAGGTTGTCAGTTATCATGCACGGAGATGGATCAAGTTCTCATGCATCAACCAATTAATAATCAACTCCAATCTTGCATGCTTCTGATATATCATGACGCGTAGGATGCGTGAAATTTGTGGGATATTTTCGAATGGGAGAACATGTAACGCCACCAACGTATATAATCCACATCGAAGACTTAAAAAGCTTCAGAGTGGATTATCCGAGTAGGCCAGATTACCACTTGACAACTTGAACTTAAGTATTTTGGCCGGTTGTTAACATGCCCAATTGAATCCGAATTTAATAAGTTATCATGACTAATTTTCCTTGATAATGAACTATGAACCTAAACCTGAAACATTAAAGAACCACTTTCCTAAGTCTAAATTTAAACTCCGCTATCCTCCAAAATAAAGAACGGCTTGTTATGGCATATCTGGTGGATCATAGTCTTCGGGATAATGAGAGCCCAAGTTAGGTTATTCCTATTAAAACGATTCCATGTGAACGTTATCACCTACATGAGGATATTTAATTGAATTAGAAGAGGATGATTTATATCAAAATCATATTGAATAACGATAATGTTTAACACGGTTACGTTTATTTCTTTCACTTTTATATATCATTATTATAAGTATTTACAATTTTGTGAATTTCGTTTAGGAATATCTATGATAGACTTTATCTTAATAAATGCACATTTTTGAATGAGGTAGGATGGCCACGATGAGGATGGAGCCAACAAGTGACCTACTGATTACTCAATCCATTAGCATAATCATCTTAGATTATAATTTAGGATTTTTCTAGACTTGCACTCTTCAGAGATTCAATGATTACAGTTATTTCTCTGCTTTTTTACCATAACACTTGTGCCCATATATTTTTATAGTTCATTTCTCTCTCGTGCAACAAAGATGCATATCAATTGATGGGAGCAAAATATATTTCTGTTAATTGATATTTGGTTTTTAAGTATAATAACATTATTGACCAGATATTTGATTAGGCTCCAATGTTGAAGGAGGTAAGGAAGACTGGATTCATGCACTTGATGGCCAAGCAAGAGGTTTTGAATGTATTTTTTAATTGACTTAATATAGATTTCAGGAAATATAATGATACTAATATATTTTTTAAAATTTAGAAAACATCTTCCGAATATAAGTCCATGAGAGAGGAATTTCTATGTCTCAGACATTTTAAATATGAGTTGTTGAAGATGAAGAATGATGATGATAATGGCTTGTTTGATTACCATGTTACCACGATGGTAACCAGGTTTACCCCCTTGCATTCATGGGTTAGAATTCCATCACATAATCAATGTGACATCACATCACATTTCTCATTTCAACTCTCTCTAACCCTCCTAATCATACAAACATCTACTAATCACATGAGGTTAATCCAACCCAACCCAACCTAGTTACCAAACAAGCCCATAAGGGATGTCGTCAATGCTATCATGAAAGCTACGAAAATGTGCATGCAAGATTATTTTTACGAATTCTTTTAGTATAAGTTAACATATTATACATTTAGATTACAACTTTGCTCAGAGCGAGATGATTCAACAATTATATTCCACGTATTATGGCAATGTGAGCTTCACATCGTCAGCTCCGCAGATGACAATGGGGGTTACTTTTAGACCAGTGACACTAGAACGTATTTGATGTTCTCTACTATCACCAACTAGTATGAAGGGAAAAGAGGAACTGAATAGCAACATATGTTTGAGAGGTTGAAGGGAGAGGCGACAAACTCACAAACATATGTTGCTATCCAGTCCCTCTTTTCCCTTCATACTAGTTGGTCACTCAATTAGGGTTTGAGGAACAATGTAGAGAAAATTGTCAAAACCCTAATTGATTGAAGAGTATTATGTAATGATAGCAGAACTCATTGCATTTACCATGGTGGTAGTTGAGATACTCGCGGGAGGATTAGCTACATATAGAATATATTTGCTTAATTTTATACCTTTTATCTTGTATTTTTTATTGTAACATTGTTTTTTTTTTATTTTTTGAAAAAATATCTTTAATCTCTATATGTAGACTGATTATGAGGTGTTGCTAAATATTGAACAAGGCGTGCTAGAATAAGATGGTCCTAAAGAGGCTCGATGCAGAGGCAGAGCTTCGAACATGGTGAGCTTAAAGCTCAACCTAATAGCATGATGGATCGATTGTTGAGTAGTTTTATGAGTGTTACAAGGTGGTGGAGCGGTTAGATGATCTTGAGGGAAGTCGAGCGTGCATGTTGTAGATATAAGGTGTTGTCAAGGGATTTGGTCAAATGGAGTGAACGTGGGAACTGAGGAACTCAGCTCCCCGATCAGCATGTAAATGGTAGAGAGATGGAAACATAGGTAGAAGAAGGGATGTGGTGTACTCGTGAGTACAACAAAAATCATTAAACAAAATTCTTGGAAAGAATTAGTTAATGGTCGAATAATTAAAAATTCAAATAAAATTGTTGGAAATATTTGTACTTCATTTTTGTATGAGGATCCACCATATAGTTTGGTCACATGAAGGTGATGTAAAATTTTTGGATCCAAGTACAAATATTTTATACATGTATGTTGTGATTTTGTTTTCTTTTCATTTTTATTCTCTTATGTTTTATGTATATGTTTTATAATTTATAAATGGTATACCTATTATTAGGAAATTGTGAGTTTTTCTATTTTCTTATATACAAACTATAGAAAATGTTTAAGGCTACTTATATGTATATAATACCTATATATATGCTATTGCAAGGGTTCTTAATTCTTGTTCTTTTTTATGTTTCGAGGATTCTAAACTTTTGTGATAAGTTAAAGTAAAATAACATGAGATATATTTTAAAAATGTAAACAAGTAAAAGAAAGTTGAATCGGCCTTAGATTAAATTGTGAAGTTAAAAATGCACGTGATACATGATACAACAAGGTCCCAAAGCCTCTTTTGCGCATAAGAACTTAATTCACTCAAAAAATATTTTTAGAAATTAGTAAATTTTTTTTGCATAATTTTAAAGATGAGTAGATTTTGACTAGAATTCATATATTCAAGATATTGGTTCGATAAGATTGACATATCGCAATTAGGACTTGAGATATGGTTGTCCCTGATGTGATTTTTTATATTTTCTTTAATTTTTATTGAATGATTACAAAAAGAATCATGGCCTTTGGATTTGTTGCAAATAACAGAGCCAATAATGTAGAAACACGAGTAATCAAGCACAAGTAAACACATGAATTTACAAGGTTCACCCGTAACCGGAGTATGTCCTTAGGTGGTTGCGTCGGTTTTCACTACGTGGAGAAAGAAAAATAAAGAGGATACTAAAAGTCTTAACTGTATGGAGTTTATATACTGCTCCCAGTATCGATGGGTCCTCGATACAAATAGACCCGAATACCCAAATAGTATAAAATTTTCACTCGATGCCATTGATCCCCCTCCCCTCCGTTGTAGGGTACGGTGCCATGGGGGGGGGGGGGGTTCATACCTTCACAAATTGGGTCTATCAATAGAATGTGGTTTGAGGCTTTTTAATACTCAGGAAGATTCCTACTTATTCAAGGCATTTTGTATACTTGTATTTATGTACAATTTGCCTTTTCCATACCTTTTATCGGTTTTCTCTCTATGTTATTTTTTGTAGGTTATACATGTCTACTAAAAAGATATATTCGCACATGTTCTTTAAGAAGGGTATTTTGTGTGGATTTCTTAGGTGTTTGTTAAGAACGCATCATATCTCTAGAGAGCGAATTGATTGTGTTGATGAAGGAAAATGCATCGACATGCTCTATCACTACGATCCACTAGAAATCAACCAACGAAGATCGTTGCTTCACATAATTTGTCTATGGTGATCGAAGAAACTAAATCACATGAGTAGCTAATGCTACTCGTGATCCCTCTCTTCTGGGCCACAATTGCCTAAGAATGAAGTTACCTTGCTTGACAAGGCACCTCGCCCTTTATATAAGACCTTCAAAGTAGACCATTAGTTCTTGCAAGTGAAGGTGAAACACAAAGATCAGATAGAGAATTATGAAATATGCGAGCCGCATTAGTAGATGTGAGGTTAGGGCTTCGGTAAATCAGTTCATCATCAATGGAGACCACAATGAAACGATCCAAAATGGATAGGAAAACCATGTTCATCAAATCCATGAATCGTGAAACGAAACATTCCATAATGAATACATAAGACACTCTTGACTATGTCCTCCTCCTGGATCCTCAATCAATGACAAGATCATTTGAAATCCAAGATCAAAGGAGGTTAAACATGAACATGCTCTAGGAATTTTAGACTTGAGTCGATGAACGGAAATCGAAGATGACACCTGGCCATTAGATCTTTAATCTAATAGCCATGAAAATGCCGCAAAATGCTTGACAAATACATGTAATTATATTGATCTTTTTTCTGCTAGGACGGGACGAACTTTGGAGGATTGCTCGGATCAAGAAGATGAAAGAAGGAAAAAGAAAGAGGATGGAAGAGGAATTTATAATCAAATTCAAATTTTTATCAATATCCATTTTTATATGATCAATTATATTTTAAGGTATAAGACCAAAGTTGATGCTCTCACGGGGTGATTAGAAATCGATAAACTACTCCATCCACATCCGGGAAGATGGATACTATTCCTACCATATTTAAACTCCCCTTTGGGGAGTTTACCCCCCCTTAATCCACTCTCCCTCTATCTCATGTGGGCCTCACTTTATTTCTTTTTTAAAAAATTAAATAAATTAATTTTACATCATCAATCCTATCAAAAAAATAATATATTATACCATTATATCATATAAAAATTATAAACTACTCCACTTCTACTCGCTTTTTCAAACTTCAATACAATCACATCACAATAACTACTCACTTTTTCAAACTCCAATACAATAATATCACAACAAACCCACTTCTAACCCACCCCCAGTTTAACCCTCTATGCAAACACCAAAACTCAAAAAAGGGTTACCCTCTATCAGTTTAACCCGTCTTAACCCGCGTACCAAACGCACCCTCTCTCTCTCTCTCTTCTCTCTCTCTCTCTCTATATATATATATATATGAGGAAAGTGAGCCTACTTTGTGAAGTAGGTAACCTTACCTACTTCACATTCTATTTTTGCAATTTTTTTATTTTTTTTGAAAAATATCACAGTGGATTTTCATAACTATATCCCTCTAATATGTCATTCAAATTTCATCAGAAACAGAGACTCCTACGGCATCCATCCAGAATAGGTAAAATACAGCAAATCTGTGACCGTTAAAAAATGACTGTCTGGATGGAGACCGTAGGAGTCTATGTTTCTGACGAAAATTGAATGACATATTAGAGGGATATAATTATGAAAATCCATGGTGGTATTTTAAAAAAAATAAAAAAATTGCAAAAAATGAAATGCGAAGTAGGTAAGTTATCTATTTCACAAAGTAGGCTCCCACCCCTCTCTCTCTCTCTATATATATATATATACATATATGGGGGAAACTTTCAATTAAGGATGGGCATGGGCCGGGCTGGGTCGGGCCCTGGCCCAAGCCCATCTAATTATTTCGAGCCTTAGGTCGGGCCTAGGCCCGCAAATCTTCTTGTTGTTCGGCCCAAGTCCAGGCCCGACCCAATTCCTTTGGGTCGGGCTTGGGCCGGACCGGCCCAAGACTAAACATGTTCTGCGGACCTATACAAACATACCTTGAGCTCTTCATGATTAATTGCCACGAATTCCTCCTGACAACACTCAATCCTTTCCTACTTTAAGAAATGTGACTACATGAATCATTTCTAGCCCGGAAAAATCCCTAAATTGAACATACCATCCTTCTCACATGTAAGACACAAAACATTAACCAACAAAATGAGGAATAATATTATATTACTTAGAAAAAATGTAAAATTATAAATCAATCTCTTCAATTGTAAAACAATGGCGTTCTAGTGACAATACAATGTCAAAATTTTTAAAACCACCACATAATTAAATTTTAGTTGCTATCGAAAAAAAAGATTCTTCAACAATGATATACCTTAGCAACTAAGCTTGGAGCCTTGGAGGACAATACAACTTGGGGTTTTGGGAGTGGGATTTGGGTTTCTCGTGCATGAGGGGTTAGGAGCCTATGGCATCAACTGTGTTTGGCGTGAGGGGAGGAAGCTGGGAGGGGACATATGTCCCTGATTAAGGCCCGCGGGACACATTTGGGTTGGGTTGTGGGCTCAATCTCGGGCCATACTATGGGCCACCACTCGAACCTATGTCGAACCGGGCCGGGATGGGCCATGCCAAACTCGAGCCTGGCCCAAAAAAATTGGGTCGATTTTTTAGGCCCAGGCCCAGCCCAATGTCCTCTTGGGCTTGGGATGGGCCGGGCTTTTTGGGTTGAGCTTCGGGCTGGATCGGGCCGGCCCAGCCCAATGCCCATCCCTACTTCCAATAAGGTGGGACTTTCCTGGATGCATGAAAAGCCACATCAATTATATATAGAGAGAGAGGGGGGCGAAGGGATCCTACTCCATGGAGTAGGTAACTTACCTACTCCACTTTCTTTTTTCCAAAATTTTTTATTTTTTTTGAAAAATTCTTCCATGTATTTTCATAACTATATCCCTCTAATATGTCATTCAAATCTAGTCAGAAACAGAGACTCATACGACCTCCATCTATAAGTAGTATTTATTTTTTGATTCACTTATTCTATGCCACAACGTGCCAACTTATGTTTGACGGGAAGGATTAAAATTGGAAAGAATGCGAGCTTCGGTCCCTTCCCATCATTGAAATTTTGTCAAGGTGTATGTTTGATAGATTATGCAATTTGATTGGTTTAGTACATCACCGTTTGTTGTGGGAGACCACATTTTTTGGTGAGTATCTTTCTAAGTTGAGACTTACTGTGATTTAGGTCCACTGCCATTAGCAAGAGCTCTTGTCACGTCTTCGGCTTCAATTCGGGTCATTATTTAGGAAAATTGATTTGACAACTTGTTGGATTCAAATTCAATTAAACACATGTATAGCAATTGTTCAAAATGTTTATGTTTAAGTTGTTAAGTAGTAATCTTCCGCTCTTATAACACGCTCTCACACGTTATGAGTATACTATTAGGGACTTTCTTTGCTGTCTGATATATTGTCTCTATCTGTTGTTAAAGACAAGATTTTCTTGTCATATCCCGATGATGGATAAGAAATGACATAAAATAAAGGATTTTTATCAGTTGTGTCCCTTGGAAATAATGCAATATCAGTTATGCCCCTCACCTTTTTGGAATATCAGTTGTGTCCCAACTTCTTGTCGTTCTATCACTTGCGCCCCTCGGGTTAGTTGTCGTCCATCCACATCTGAAACGGACCTTATCTTTTGAGACACAAGGGTCATAACATTGAATAGAAAGGTCATGAAAGTCCATCCCCCACCTCCTTGATGAATCCTCACTTCATCACCTTTATTCTTTCATTTTGATCTTAAATCCCTAGATAGATGCATGTATATATCATTAATTTGTCAAAATAAACAGTTCATAACTTGTACAAAATAATATACAAAATACGGTATAATTAATGTATTTAATTCCAAAATAAATGAATAAAGGAAAGAAAAGGAAAAGAATGAAGCATCAAAGACAATGTGTGGCCCTAGACCCCTAGACCCAGTAATCATGATGACTTAGTCGACAAGGAATAAAGCAGAGGGAGATAGGGCAGAGAAACTGTATAGAAAATACAAACACAATCCTAATTTTGTTCCGCACAATAATTGTATTTTGAGACCTATTTTATTTTATTATTTTTACACCTCAAATAATAAAATTCTCTATATGAATATTATACATCCTCTCAAAAAATGAATATTATACATAAAAATATAAAGAAAAATACAAAATTGATTCACTGAAAAATCATGCATGGTGTGCTCGGGACACACAAAATAAAAACTGCAAAGAAAACTTTGCAGGCGTGTATCTCCTCCATATTGTATCAAAATTGACCAAACACACCTTTATTGTTAATAAAATTAAATAAGCTATTTAATGTAGGTAGTTTTATTCAATTTGGAGTTAAGAGGCAAAAGTTAGATTTTGAGTCCCCATTGCGTAGTATACATGTACATTATAGTCAATATACTTGTATTTTGTCATTTCTTATATTTATATAAAATTGTAAATATTGTTTAAAACACATTCCCATAATTAAATTAAAATAAAATCATAAAAAATGAACCAAAATAAATCAATTCCTTTAATACATAAATGAAATATACCTATAAAGAATATGTAGCTAATTAATTAAATATGTAATTAAATTTAGAAATATGAAATAAAAATATCTAAATATGTAATTAAATAAATCAAAAATATATGTAATACATGTATATAAAATAAATTACAAATTACAAAAAAATATGTAAAATACATATATATTTACCTATATATATACATGCAAAAAAATATGTAATAAAAACCCTCATAAAAATAAATAAAAATAGGCATTAAATACTATATAAAATCAAAAACATTTTTATGTTTTAATAAAAATAAATAAATTTATTTATTTAATTTTTTATTGATTCTACGTATACTATTGTATATCTCTTTCCTGGTTGGTCCACGTGGACCAACCAGGATCCTTAAATTGTTGACTGACGGTCAACTGCACTGACCCGCTCAGCCGCCTGTGTCAGGCCTCGATTTTCCCCCTTCTTCTCCCATTTCCAAGCCAGCTCCATGTGCGCTTCTACCTCGAGCCTTCCACTGACATCCCCGCCATCACCTAATCTTCACCAACCCCAGCTCCACCAGCACACAATCCCACCTCGAAATTTGTCATTCACCTTCCTATAAAGCTTCGCCCTTCTCCATCCTTTTTGCCCATGATCCCTTCCTGGTCGTTCATATCCCCTCAAGTCCTCCTAGCATCTTCTCCTTGGTGACATCAAGCGTTGATTGTCCTGCAGCGAGGAGGAATGACTGGAGGAGAAGATCCATCTCACCGTCGGAGCACCGCTGATAGGTTCCACCTCCTTGTCCTCTTGGTCAAGTCGAGGCCATTTCTTTTGCTTTTATAGGTAATTTTAGGCTCTAGGCTTAACTCCCTATATTTAATTTTATGTTTTATTAAGTGGATTAGGTTTAACTCAGCCATGGTCGGTCCCAAGCCCGGGTAAATGAGGAGGGTTGTGTTAGGTAGCCAACAACCAGCGTAAAATAGTCGAAGACAACATCCTAAATAATATTTTTTAAAAAAATATTATTTAGGATGTTGCCTCATGACAGTCGGATCTTTTCAACATGGATTTAAGCAAACATACAGATTTCGTTGGGGCGTTCCTACTTGTGACGCGTTGCATCGCCTGAATGCAATGAAAAATTGGCAAGGGTCGCTAGATCGCAGCCTGGATGTAGTTCAAAATTTACAAGAGTTCTCGCATGAGGAACACATGCGGGTAATTAAGCTAGTTCCGCTGCATCACTGCTCAGATGCAGTTCAAAATTTACAAGGGTTCTCGCATAATGGACACATGTGAGTAAAGAAGTTAGTCCAAAAGAGATAGCAAAAGAAGTTGCGGATTGGTAGTTGGAATATTGGCACTTTGACGGGAAAATTGATGGAGATAGTGGATACGATGGAAAGAAGGAAGATTCATATATTATGTCTTCAATAGACTAAATGGTTGGAGAGAAAGCAAGGGAGATTGAGAAAACATGTTTTAAACTTTGGTATTCAGGTTAAGATAAGGGTAGAAACGACGTTGGAATGGTTGTTCATAAGGATTTGAAGGATTGTGTGGTTGAGGTGCAAAGATTTGGGGATCGGATTATTTTGCTAAAATTGGTGCTTGAAGAAGAAATTATGAATATAATCTCAGTTTATGCACCGTAAATTGGTTTAGATGAAAGGACTAAACAAGACTTTTAGGAGGATCTAGATAAGATTTTACAAGGAATCCCACAAAGAGAGACATTTTGCATATGTAGAGATCTTAATGGACATGTGGGAAAAGATGCTTCAGGATATGCTAGTGTTCACGGAGGACATGATTTTGGGGATAGAAATGAAGAGGGAAAAGTCATCCTGGATTTTGTAATGACATATGATCTTTTCATACCAAATAATCTCTTCAAGAAGAGGGAGGAGCATTTAATTACTTATAAGAGTGGGCCAACGAGAACATAGATAGATTACTTTGCGTTGAGGAGAAGAGATCGTTTGTGTTGTAAAGACTGTAAAGTAATCCCGTGAGAGACTTTGACAACCCAACATCGCTTGTTAGTCTTGGATGTACAAATAAAAGGACTGGTAAAGAAAAGGAGGGTTCCTAAGATTACTAGAACTAGATGGTGGAATCTTCCACTAAGAAATCGAGCTAGAAGGTTTTAGAAGATTTATCTTGGAATTGTAGTGGAAGTGCAAACGAGATGTGGGGGCAGTAGCATCTTGTATCCGAAAGGTAGCTAAAGAGATGCTAGGTGAGTCAAAGGGAGGAGCCCCTGGTCAAAAAGAGGCTTGGTGGTGGAGTGAAGGGTGCAAGAGAAGCTAAAAATTAAAAGAGCATGCTTTATAGCTATGTCTAAGGATAGAACAGAGGAAACTGTCACAAACTACAAAATAGCAAAGAAGGAAGCAAAGAAGGTTGTAAGCGAAGCTAAGTCGAAAGCTAATGAAGTTTAGTATAAAAATCTCGACTCTAAGAGGGGTCAGAAGGATATATTCAGGTTGGCCAAAGCAAGAGAAAGAAATACCAAAGATCTTTCTCAAGTGAGATGCATTAAGGACGAGGAAGGTCACGTGCTTGTTACTCAGAAGGATATAGAGACTAGATGGGAGCAGTACTTCCATAAACTTTTCATTGGGGAAGGAAATAGAGAGATCACTTTGGGTGATCTAGCTAGTAGTGAAAGTTACTTGAATCGTGCAAGCTATAGACGGATACAAAGAAAGGAAGTAGAGGAGGCTTTGAAGGTTACGAGACCTGGGAAAGGTGTAGGACCGGATGACATCCCTGTAGAAGTATGGAAAGTTTTAGGTGAGCGTGGTTTAACTTGGCTTACGAATCTATTCAATGTTATTTGGCGAAGCAAGAAAATGCCTGAAGATTAGAAGAGGAGTATCGTGGTGCCTCTTTATAAGAATAAAGGAGACATTCAAAATTATTCAGATTATAGAGGTGTCAAGCTGATGAGCCACACTATGAAAATTTGGGAATGTGTGATCGAGAGAAGGTTGAGGCAAGTTTCCAACATCAAAGAAAACCAATTCGGATTCATGCCAGGTCGCTCAACTATTGAAGCCATCCATTTGCTGAGGAGAACAATGGAGATTTATAGAGCTAAACGGAAGAACTTCCCTATAATCTTTATTGATTTGGAGAAGGCTTATGATTTTTTCCCACGAGAGATATTGTGGAGAGTTTTGGAGAAGAGACAAGTGCATGTCCTATACATTAACCTCATAAAGGACATGTATAATAGGGCTTTATCTTGTGTAAGGACCCCGTCTAGGAAGACTGACTATTTTGACATCAACATTGGTTTACATCAAGGTTCAGCTTTGAGTCCATTTCTTTCTACTTTGATTATGGACGAGTTAACAAGTCACATTCAGGATGAGTTACCTTGGTGTATGTTATTTGCTGATAATATTGTGTTGATTGACGAGACTAGAGATGGAGTAAATGAGAAGCTTGAGGTCTGGAGACATGAGTTAGAGAGTAAAGGATTTCGTATAAGTAGGGCTAAGAAAGAATATATGGAGTGCACCTTTGATGGAAGCAATGGTGAAGAAATTGAGGTGAAGATTGGTGATGATAACATTCAGAAGAGAGATTCTTTTAGATATATGGGATCTATTTTACAATATGATGGGAAAATTGATGGAGATGTTACTAATACAATAAATGCAGGCTGGCTAAAGTGGAGAGGAGCCTCTGCTGTTCTTTGTGATAAGAAAATTCATTTAAAAATTAAAAGAAAGTTTTACAAAGCAGTCGTGCGACCTGCTATGCTCTATGGATCTGAAGTTGGCCTGTGAACCATAGACATGTGCAGAGAATGACTGTAGAAGAAATAAAAATGCTAAGGTAGATGTGTGGACACACACGTAAAGATCAGATTTGGAATGATGCAATCAAAAAGAAAGTTGGTGTTGCTCCGATCGAGGATAAGATGCGAGAAAACCGCTTAAGATGGTTTGGTCATTTGCAAAGAAGATCTGCTAAAGCACCAATTAGGAGATGTGAGTGTTGGGATGTTGATCCAGTTAAGAGAGGGCGGGGACGACCCAAGAAGTGTTGGAAAGAGACCATTGATGAAACTCGATTTCATCATCACAATTGTCCATTATTAACCCCCTTGCTTAAAGTTGTGTCAATAAAATCCAGATAAAGTCCTGTAAATATCAAAGTCCCTAATAAATTAAAAATCACAAAAAATTGGCAAAACTAAAATTTGTGGTATTTTTTAGCCTTAAAAATACCCTCAAAAATATTTTGTGGCTTCATTTGATCTCATCTCCAGTTTTGGTCAACATGAAACTTGTAGATCTCATCAAGATCTACAACTTTCATGTTTTGAGTTTTCTCAAATTCGACCATCTTCACCCTCATACTTCAATTTCTTGTTTGGAATAATCTGATTGGGCCACGTGGCCCGTTCTAGGTGAGCCACGTGGCCCGCCCTCCTTGCACCATCCGCCGCACCCTTGGCCATTGGATTTCGCCTTGAATCCAACGGCCCCGCTCTCTCCACATTCGCTCATTACCCACCACCGTCTGATCATCCACGGCTCTCATCTCCGCCACTCATTCCCACCTTACTTCCCCTAGCGCCACGTGTCCTCTTCTCTACCATAAGATCACTGTTTGAAGATGCGATCTCCACCTCACATTCCTACTGCGTTCTCAACCCTTCGATCAGCGTCTCCTGCGCATCGCGCCCGTCCGTTCGCGCTTCGCCTCCAGAGCGACACGTGGCAGCTCTGCAGCCCTTAGATCGCTTCTCCTCAGATTTAATCAACGCCACTTCTTAGCGCCCTTTTCTCAACCGTTGGATCGCAAGATCCAAGGGCCGAGACTTCATCTTCCACCTCCGGCCCTCATCTCTCACATGCTTCCCATCTTCGCGAACACTCCTCGCCCTTCCTATTTTCACCACCCTCTCCGACCACCTCTCCCCTCGCCAACTACCTCACGGTCCACCCCCATCATCCTTCATCCTCGCTGGCACGTCCACCCTCCATGATCGCCATCCAGTCGTCTCATATCTCCATCGCAACCCACGCCCATCACCTCACCAACTGTCGACCAAATCCTTAAATACTCCGCCCCCTTCCCTGTAACCCTTTGTCCACCTTTACGTAGGGGATCACCCAGCCCTCCTCCACCTCCTTGTGACAGGAGGCGGTGGCCGGATAGAGCAATGACGACGAGTCCTCTGGTGTTGACCCACCGCCAATTTCGGTGGTGATGCGGTGGCTCAGCCCCGCTCGAGCTCGCTGGGACGGCCGCCCAGCACGTGCGAAGACCCGGGCATCCTCCCCGATTCCCAGCCCAGGCCATCCGCTCCGCTAGTCCTTAGGTAAGTCCTCTTGACCTTCTTTGTATTTTTCATCTATTTTTGCCAAATTAATTAGGCATCTCCCGTAGTTTTCACCTTCCATTTACCGCTCCTAGAGCTCCGCCAACACTCCACCATCCACGCACAACCTTCCGATCATCCCTCCTCCCTTCTCCACCTCTGATCATCTCCGACCCACCTCCTCCGCCCTCTCCGGCGAAGGAGCTCCAGTCCCACCATTCTCTTCACTCGCATGGGACTCCACCTCATTCCCCTTCACGAAACCCTATGCTTCAGCTATGCATTACTAACGATGCAGGTCTTCAACACTCGCAATGGCCGGAGCTCCGTCGGAGACAACTTCGCCGACCATGCAGCCATCACCAGAGCTCTGACAAACTGTTCCAGAAGCTCCTGGACCTTCCCCGAGCTCCCATCTACTTCGACGACCGTCCATGGAG
Source organism: Ottelia alismoides (assembly GCA_037367405.1). Classification (NCBI taxonomy): domain Eukaryota; kingdom Viridiplantae; phylum Streptophyta; class Magnoliopsida; order Alismatales; family Hydrocharitaceae; genus Ottelia; species Ottelia alismoides. Next base: position 515,665 of record JAZKJV010000802.1, read on the forward strand.
CTCCGGGGATGTCCAACTTTCCCGAGACGGAGTGGCAGAGCTGGAGATCCTTCACCGGAGCTCGATTTCCGCCGCCCACCGCAGATGAAGACGGAGGTGCAGCTGCCGTTGGATGGTCTACTCCCTGTGACCATCCGACGACCCAGATGAGGCCACACAACAACTCCACGAGCAGACAGGAGCCATCCGATCTGCGTGATCGGATGGCAAACAATCCGCCACGCGTCAACACCTGAGCTGCCCCGAGCCTTCGTCCTCGAACCTCCAGGCTTGGAGCTCCCGAGCCTAGACGAAGCTGCATCGAGCCCGAGCCAGCACCCAAGGCTAGCTAAACCAGCGCCGAGCCTCTGCCGCGCCCGAGCCTTCTTCCTAACCTGGAAAGCACGTGCCTAGCACGTGCGATTCTGGGTAATTTGCAGAGACGCCCACCTTCTTCTCCAATTTGCAACCAGTTCCAGAATCACGTGCAGCGCACGTGTATCTTGGGTATTTTGCAATCATACCCTCGCGGGTTTCCAAAATTGCAAAAATGCCCATGTACGTGTGGGTATTTTACAGGGAAGGCCTCGTTCTTTATTTTTATTACATTTTAGTCCCTCTCAGGGACCTGTTTGTAATTTTATTTCATATTTTCTTTCAGTTATGCCCTTGCTTTCTTTGATGCATATATTGAGCACCGTAACTCCAATTTAGTTGATTTCAGTTTCATTTCGAAGCTTGTTTGATGATATTTTTGATGGCATGCTCAATTGATATTTTGGACACAAAATTTTTGTTGTATTATTTTAGGAGCCATGTGTCCCTTAGTGCTTAAACTTTTTCCTTATTTAGTTTGTTCATCAAGCTTGACCTCTTAATTAAACCCGAAATTGATTCTTGTTAATTGTGCTCACAATAATTATTCTGACCTAGGGCATATTATTTGCTCTGCATTTTCATAGACTTTGCATGATGAAAATTTAAAATTAAAAAAATGCATGTTTACTTTTGTTTTAATGCATGGTCTTGTCCTTCATGCATACTTTGACCTATGATTCTTTAACTCAACACTTAGTTAAAATAGATAAGAATCTAGATGATACGAGAGAGGCTCGTGTCCCTGAGTTCGACCTTGGTTTCTTGCCAACTAAAATAAAAAAATGACCATCTTATTTTGATTGCTATATTTAAATGAGATGGTCTTTGATGAGCCCGATTCGGCTCGACTGCAATGACATATTCAAGTGTTAAAACAACACTATTAAAGGGCTGATTTCGCGATTCATCAAATGGCGCCGTTGCCGGGGACACTACTCATTTCTTGTATTTTTTGGATTTTCATTTATTTAATTAAGTGTTTCTTTTACATAGGTCACTCTGTTCATCTATTTTGCATAAAAAAAGTTTTTCTTTTCGATTGATATCTAACCATGGCTTTTGTGGCAGGGCCCTTGGTGTTCAAGGAGGCGAGGAGCCGTTGCTTCCCGCTGCAAGGAGCCGCAGAAGTCTGCTTGGAGCAAGTCGAAAAGAGAAAAAAATGTATCATTTTTTTGCATCTCATTGTTGTATGTAATAACCGTCTTTACAACGGTCTTCGATCGAAGGCTCGCATTTGTAAATGAACGATTATATGTGGTTGTGTGGGGATCGTCCCCACTTGAGTGTCGACCTAGGACCAGGCACGCGGCTCTTTGAGCTTAGTTTAAAATTCATATTTTTATGTGCTTGCTCGTAGGTAGGACACACATTAATCAAAGACGTACCTAGCCTCGCTTCACTTAGCCAAATTTAAAAGATATTCCTCCTCGCTAATAGAAGCATAATAGGTGTGGCTTTTATCGACTTGCATACATATCATGTTGGTTTTCAAATAGCCCAAGTTTTCACGTATTTTCACCAAGTCACTGCATGATTTTTCGCTTAGCTTAGATCGCGGTTTTTATCGAATACATGGTTTTTCTCGATTTCCCTTTCCTAGCTTGATCACTTAGGTTAAACGGAATATGAGAATGAACGATAGACGATGATTGCTTGATTTTGTGCTAACCTTAATTCAGTGACAACCTTAAATAATAACTGGGACTGTTAATTGCAAGTCAACCAAAAATGGAGTAAAATTTGGTTTTGGGAGAGCAACACCCTCGTTTACGCATTGATTTTCACTTAACATTTTTCTCCACGTAAACATCAAATGTTTTATCACCAATAAAACCGACAAGATAATAAACCAACCTCGGTTGATTTCATATGTGAGTTGGTGAAATTGAGGGTCTTGCTTGCTTGATTGAGCCATGTTTGCTTCGATACACTCCTCAGAGCCTTAGTCGCTCCATCCATCTCCGTAGATTCATCCGCTCACTTGTAAATCCATCCTTCTTCTTCGTTCACCTTGGGTCTCTCCAACATCAAATTCTATCTTTATACTTAGGCAAATCTCAGCCTAAGTATAGGGGGGACCCGAGTCCCTGTGATTTTCTCTACTCTCTTTTCCTTGCCTTTATACTTAGGTTATTTCTAACCTAAGTATAGGGGGATCCCCTCTTAGCTCCCGTATATTTCTCTATATTTAAATGGACCTATGGACTTGTAACATCTAGTGCTATGAGGACATAGCAAATTTTAAGTATAGGGGGGTATACCGTATATACAGTATATTTACTTTAGCTATAATCTGAAAAAATTGAAAAATTTAAAACTTTTTGGCTAAAGTAAAATTCTTTGGACTAAGTGGATTCAAATGTTTTCACAGCTTTTTTATATTATGTTACACTATTTTTATAAAAATTATTTTCAAAAATGATGTGAAAATGAGTTTTTCTTATTTTGAAAATCTTTTGAAAATGTTTTGAAACTTTTTTGTGTGACATGGTGTTAGAATTTTCTTTTCAAGGAAAGTTGAGTCTAACGTTTGTTTTAATCTTTAATTTAAAATCCGTAAAAATGAAAAAAATCCAAAAATCTGTTAAGAGTCATTAGTGACTACTAAGCCCAATTAAGTAGCAGCGTTCAGTGAGGGTTCGCCCTTAGCAGATTGGATGGTTTAGAGGACATCGCGTAAGGCCTCGTCCTCAAGAAACGGGCTCCGGCCTGTACTTACATCCATACTGGCTGAACACAGATGCATCTACTTAATTGAGTTTAGGCAGTCTTAATATCTCTTGAAGTTGTTGGATTAATCCTCTACTTTTACACTTCCACCCAGGATCTGAAATGATCAAGGAAACTTAGTTTTATGAGGTCTTTGAGATTTTAGGTTAACCAGCCTTAGCCATCAGGGTCATAGACTTAATCATCCACATTTCCCTAGGTTTCTAGATTTGCATGCTATATTCCATGCTTAGTCTCAGACATAAAGAATATGATCAGCACATCACATGCACGACTGCAGTTTCGATGAGATGAGTTGATTTTTCACCTGAGGATTGGGATGAGGAATTCAAGTTTGGATTTGATCTAATGATGCTCGAGGATGGGATAAAATCTTTGGAGGCTTCATGAAACCTGAGTGTCAGCAATATATATTAGCCAGTATGAGAACTTGGTTCTTATACTAATCACTTGACATTGACCTAAGTGCCAGGGTGTGAAATAAAGAAAAAAAATATTGATCAGTGTGCGCCAACTCTTGGTAAAAGCAGTGGAGCTAGCCAAAATACCACAAATAAATGAAATGTCAAAGAAAAGCTCTCATTCCACACAGTTAAATATCAAAGAGCTTCCACCAAAGGCGAGTGCTCCCAAACATTTCAAAGTGTCCACTTGGACCACCGCTATTAGGACCAGGAGTTGGGCTTGCACCAAAAAAGGGCTCTGCATTGTAAATGCTACAAGTCTGGGTGTCGAAGGTACGATAGGTACTCAAAAGAGACACATCCCGGTGTATTCCCAGGAAAACAAGTGCAGACGACTCCAACTTCTCTTGACGGACGCACTGATCAACACCAAAAATTGTGTTGCGTACAAAGGCACTAGAGAATCCTTGTTCCAATGAGAGGGAGAGAAGAAATGACACAATCCCATGCCCTCCATTATTGGCCTTCCATCTACTTTTTCTAAGTCTGACAACTAAAGCGGCGGTGGACTAGATGCAAGATGTGATTTATTCCCTAGTGTTGAGGATTGGGTCCTTAGGAGAATTTCTTGGACCAAGACTTTGGGTGAAGTTTTGACTCTACTCTCAGAATCGTAGTCAACACTAAATTTCATATCCTTTAAATTATATGTACATCAGAGAGAGTCTGGAGAATTAGAGGAATTGGGTGCCTCTTGGATAAGGCTGGGTTGAACTCGAGAATTTTGGACCGCTAAGGATAGAGTAAACTTGAACGGATTGGATCTTGTACTCACATGTACAAGGGGGTTAATCCAGCTTAGTCATTTTTCTTTGATGCTCGAGGACGAGCATAGTTTAAGTATAGGGGGTGATGAAACTCGATTTCATCATCACAATTGTCCATTATTAACCCCCTTGCTTAAAGTTGTGTCAATAAAATCCAGATAAAGTCCTGTAAATATCAGGGTACCTAATAAATTAAAAATCACAAAAAATGGCAAAACTAAAATTCGTGGTATTTTTTAGCCTTAAAAAATGCCCTTAAAAATATTTTGTGACTTCATTTAATCTCATCTCCAGTTTTGGTCAACATGAAACTTGTAGATCTCATCAAGATCTACAATTTTCATGTTTTGAGTTTTCTCAAATTCGGCCATCTTCACTCTTATACTTCAATTTCTTGTTTGGAATAATCTGATTGGGCCACATGGCCCGTTCTGGGTGAGCCACATGGCACGCCCTCCTTGCACCCTCCGTCGCACCCCTGGCCGTTGGATTTCGTCTTGAATCCAACAGCCCCGCTCTCTCCACATCCGCTCATTACCCACCGCCATCTGATCATCCACGGCTCTCATCTCCGCCACTCATTCCCGCCTTACTTCCCCTAGCGCCACGTGTCCTCTTCTCTACCATCAGATCACTGTTTGAAGATGCGATCTCCACCTCACATTCCTGCTGCGTTCCCAACCCTTCGATCTGCGTCTCCTGCGCATCATGCCCGTCCGTTCGTGCTTCGCCTCCAAAGCGACACGTGGCAGCTCCGCAACCCTTAGATCGCTTCGCCTCAGATTTAATCAACGCCGCTTCTTAGCACCCTTTTCTCAGCCGTTGGATCGCAAGATCCAACGGTTGAGACTTCGTCTTCCACCTCCGGCCCTCATCTCTCATACGTTCCCCATCTTCGCGAACACTCCTCGCCCTTCCTATTTTCACCACCCTCTCCGACCACCTCTCCCCTCGCCAACTGCCTCACGGTCCACCCCCATCATCCTTCATCCTCGCTGGCACGTCCACCCTCCATGATCTCCATCCAGTCGTCCCATATCTCCATCGCAATCAACGCCCATCACATCACCAACCGCTGACCAAATCCTTAAATACTCTGCCCCCTTCCCTGTAACCCTTTGTCCACCTTTACGTAGGGGATCGCCCAGCCCTCCTCCACCTCCTTGTGACAGGAGGAGGTGGCCGGATAGAGCAATGACGACGAGTCCTCCGGTGTTGACCCACCGCCAATCTCGATGGTGATGCGGTGGCTCAGCCCTGCTCGAGCTCGCTGGGACGACTGATTTAGCGGGAATTCAGTGGTCTTAAGTTCCACACAAGGTAGGAACTCAGTCGAAGTGTCGACCACGCAAAATCCCAACTAAAGTCAACAATGAACCCACAATCAAATATCAAACAATGACAAGCAAATGTGGAGTCAAATTTATTTTTTACTCTACATAAAAGATGTATAGGTGCAAGTATGTAGAGAGTTCGAACACAGGGAGCAAGGCAGGATAGATCAACAATTGTGCAAAAAGTGATGTGATTAGTTGTCTACAATATGCAAATGTTTTTGTGGGTTTATTTTTTAAAAAAAATATTTTTACTTTTGTATTTTGTATTTTGATTTTCTGATTTTCTGAATTTTTTATATTTTCTTTTTATATTTTATACTTTTTTTTAATTTTCTTTTTCAATATTGGAATATATATACAATATAAGAAAATAGGGGATAAAGGATTTATAAAAATAAGTGAAAATAGTCAAAAATTAGGAAATAAAATCTTTTTGGCTTTTTTTATAATTTTCTACTATTTTTGTGATTTTTGGGGATTTTTCAAAATATTTTTGGTATTTTTAAAAGTCAAAATAAAAGAAACACTGAATAAAAGTGTTGGCCAAAACTAAAATGGGAATGAAAAATACCAAATAGTAACAAAATTTTCCCAAATTAATTTTAAAATAAAGACAATAAAATATGAAACCTATAGGACCTGAGTTTATATTTTTAGGAATTTTCTATGATTTTTTAGATATTTTTGAAGTTTTAAGGGTTTTCTAATTTTTAAGGTTTTTGTTTTGAATTTTTTAGTGATTTTTGGATTGACACTAGAAGACACTAAAATACACAATAGGTAATATTTTTGGAATTTTTCAAGGGGTTTTGCTAATTTTTATGGATTTTCTAATATAGACAGTACTGAAAATGCATGTTTTGATTTTTAATAAATATTAAAATGCAACAAAAATGCAATGCAAAAATATGGCATGAATGAGCAAGTTAACGGGAGCTTAAAATGATTTTTATGGAATTTTTGGGGTTTTAGAGATGCGTGAAATAAATAGAGCAAGCATGCAAAAATATATGGCCTAGCAGGGGTATATATGCAAATAGACAAACAACCAGGGGATAAGCTACAATTTTCACGCAAAATTTAGAACTAAATAAAATATTTAATGGACCAAACACAGATATCCAGACCCGCAAGGGTGCCTAAGCAAATTACCCGAGTTACGCGCATGGGAAGGACCTATTCGTGATTTCCAAAAACCTGAGGGTCTTCAATGCAAATATTCCAAAACTTTTACACGTAATAAAAAATTGCTGGACCTAGACGAAATAAGCAAACCTAGAGGGGGGTCTGTGCAAAATGCCCTTCACCTCACGTGAACTGGTCACGTGAGGTGACATGGCCAGGACCTGTTTGTAAATACAGAAAGTTCGGGGGCTAGTTATAAATATTACAAAATATTTTAAACTACAACTGAAAGTTTCTGGACTAAATAAAAATTACAAAAAGGCGTGGGGTAAAGATTACAAAATACCCCTAAGCAAGTGATCCAACGGCCGTGGCTGATTCACTTGACACGTGGCTACGATCTGACGGCCGATGACGCTTCGTCTGCAAAGGCCATGATTAGAAGATCTGGGCTTGATCGAACGGCCTGGGCTCGAGCAGATCCAACGACAGCTGCACACTCTGGGGCTTCGCCTCAATCCGACGGCTACGAAGGCCAGAGCAAAAACCGCGGAGGAGCGCCGGCGAGGCGACTTTCTCCGAGGTCCTGCTCCGTCTCCGGCGGGCTTCTGGGCTTCAAAATGAGGCTGGAGCCTCCTGACGGCTAGGTCTAGCTCCTGGGGGCTTCAAAATGCCTCGGCGGTGGCCGAGGCTCGCAGAGGAGAGCGGCGGAGCTGGAGAGCTCGGCCGAGCTCCGGCGAGGCTCAAAAGTGCACCCAGGCACGAGTCAAAGGGCGTTGACCTGCAAAACAAAGTGAGAGGACCCCGGGCAAAATGCCTAGGTCCCGCGGTGGCGAAAAGGTGGCGCGAAATGAAGTGGAGGTGGTCGACCGGAGGTGCACTCCGGCGAGGGTGACGATTTGGGTGATTTACTCGATGAAAATGGAAGATCTTTGAGGGCTTTTGATCCTAAGGATGCTGAGATTAAAATGCGAACAAAATAAAAGGAAAAAGTGGCAGCCTCGACGGTGTAGACCGGAGGGAAGTACCTCGACGCCGGCGGAGGTGGCGGAGGTCGTGGAAGCCGCCCCGAGCCTTGCTCGACCTGCCTGAGACTCGCTGAAGGGAGTTGTCACCTCCTTGGACCGATTAGGCACGAAAGGGGAGCTTGGCTATGGAAACGAGGGGTTCAATTTTCAAATCGAAGTCCGGTGTCCATTTTATTGGGTTTGACTTGATGACTGGGGCGCTCCAAAGATCGAGTAATATCTGGCGAATCGATGGCTCTTTCCCCTAAAAAACGCAAGGGCGTGATAGACCAAGAATCGAGGGACAAAAGTCATGAAGGAATCGATCTCAAAAAGTGCAAGATGGAGGCTGTAAAAATCGACAAAAATGACGACAAACTGAGGTTTATCAGGTGGACAGGCGGGGTGGGACAGTCAGTTGACCGGGGGTCAACGCTGACTGCCTCCTGCTTGGTCCACGTGGACCAACCAGGAAAAACCCTGTGAAAAATAATTAAAAATTTATTTAAAAATAGCAGATGATTTTATTAATTTTAGGTTATTAAATAAAAAATATTTGTAATTTTATAAACTATTTTATGGTGATTTTTAATTATTTTTATGAGGTATATTTTTACAAGTTCACTTTTATGCCCTTTATAGGTATAATATCTATATATTTTATTCTTTTATTTTTATTTTGTATTTTTTATTTATTTATTTTTTGTATTTTTTATTTATTCATTTTTATTTATTATTTTATAAATTCATAAAATACTTTTATACACTTAAAAATATTTTTATTTTATTTTTTTGAAGTATTTTGTATAGTTAATAAAATATAAGTATGTATTATACAGGTATGTATATAGGTATTTTACCTATGTGTACTATATACAAGTATTTTTTTTTTGGATTGCTTTTGTATTTTAAATCTGATTTTAGTGTACATATATATTATAAGTAATATTTACATAATTATAAAATATAAAATTATAAAAATAATGAATAAATAATAAATTGAATATTTTAATCTGTACAAGTATACGAGTGGGGTCCAAAACTCAACTTTCAAACCGTAGCTCCGCCAAATGTGAAACCACTGCCATTAAATAACTTATTTTTAACTATATACAATTAAAGGTGAGTTTGATGCATTTGGAGTTTTCATTTGTGAGATACGGGTCTGGGAAGTTGGGATTCTGGATTTTTATTCAGACCATAACTTTTTATCTGTACATTATTTTTGAGTGGAATTAATTTTGTATTTTTCTTTATTTATTTATCTACAACTTTCATGTCCAAAATTTCTTTACTTGATGTATAAAAAGTAGAACCAAAAATAGGTCTCAAAATGAATAGAAAATGACTTAAAAAGAATAGGTAATTGGCCCTTATCTCCCCCTACTTTATTCCTTGTCGACCTCATCATCAAGATGCCTAGCTCTCGGGGTTTCGGATCAAAAAATATTTACAATATTTTATTTTTTTTTCTTTTCTTTTATTTATTCTATAATTTTGGCTTTAAATACAGTATTTTATACACTATTTACATGCACATGCATGGATTCTAATATGCACTAATTAAGGGTATTTACACGCATTTGCTAGGGTTTTTGAGGCCAAAATGATAGAATAAAGATGATAAAATGTGGATTCATCAATGGGCGCCCAGCACGTGCGAAGACCCAGGCATCCTCCCCGATGCCCAGCCCAGGCCATCCGCTCCGACAATCCTCAGGTAAGTCCTCTTGACCTTCTTTGTATTTTTCTTCTATTTTTGCCAAATTAATTAGGCCTCTCCCGTCGTTTTCACCTTCCATTGACCGCTCCTAGAGCTCCACCAGCACTCCACCATCCACGCACAACCTTCCGATCATCCCTCCTCCCTTCTCCACCTCTGATCATCTCCGACCCACCTCCTCCGCCCTCTCCGGCGGAGGAGCTCCAGTCCCACCATTCTCTTCACTCGCTTGGGACTCCACCCCATTCCCCTTCACGAAACCCTATGCTTCGACTATGCGTTACTAACGATGCAGGTCCTCAACACTCGCAATGGTCGGAGCTCCATCGGAGACAACTTCGCCGACCATCTCCGACGAACTGTTCCAGAAGCTCCTGGACCTTCCCCGAGCTCCCATCTACTTCGACGATCGTCCATGGAGCTCCAGGGATGTCCAACTTGCCCGAGACGGAGTGGCAGAGCTGGAGATCCTTCGTCGGAGCTCGGTTTCCGCCGCCCACCGTAGATGAAGACGGAGGTGCAGCTGCTGTTGGATGGTCTACTCCATGTGACCATCCGACGGCCCAGATGAGGCCACGCAACAACTCCACGAGCAGACAGGAGCCATCAGATCTCCATGATCGGATGGCAAACGATCCGCCACGTGTCAACACCTGAGTTGCCCCAAGCCTTCATCCTCGAACCTCCAGGCTTGGAGCTCCCGAGCCTAGCCGAAGTTGCATCGAGCCCGAGCTAGCACCCAAGGCTAGCCGAACCAGCGCCGAGCCTCTGTCGCGCCCGAGCCTTCTTCCAAACCTGGAAAGCACGTGCCTAGCACGTGCGATTCTGGGTAATTTGCAGAGACGCCCACCTTCTTCTCCAATTTGCAACCAGGTCCAGAATCACGTGTAGCCCGCGTATCTTAGGTATTTTGCAATCATATCCTCGCGAGTTTTTAAAATTACAAAAATGCCCCTGTGCGTGTGGGTATTTTACAGGGAAGGCCTCGATCTTTATTTTTATTACATTTTAGTCCCTCTCAGGGACCTGTTTGTAATTTTATTTCATGTTTTCTTTTAGTTATGCCCTTGCTTTCTTTGATGCATATCTTGAGCACCGTAACTCCAATTTAGTTGATTTCAGTTTCATTTCGAAGCTTGTTTGATGATCTTTTTGATGGCATGCTCAATTGATATTTTGGACACAAAATTTTTGTTGTATTATTTTAGGAGCCATGTGTCCCTTAGTGCTTAAACTTTTGCCATATTTAGTTTGTTCATCAAGCTTGACCTCTTAATTAAACCCGAAATTGATTCTTGTCAATTGTGGTCACAATATTTATTCTGACCTAGGGCATATTATTTGCTCTGCATTTTCATAGCCTTTGCATGATGAAAATTTAAAATTAAAAAAATACATGTTTATTTTTGTTTTAATGCGTTGTCTTGTCCTTCATGCATACTTTGACCTATGATTCTTGAACTCAACACTTAGTTAAAATAGATAAGAATCTAGATGATACGAGAGAGACTCGTGTCCCTGAGTTCGACCATGGTTTCTTGCCAAGTAAAATAAAAAAATGACCATCTTATTTTGATTGCTATATTTGAATGAGATGGTCTTTGATGAGCCTGATTCGACCCGACTGCGATGGCATATTCAAGCGTTAAAACAACACTATTAAAGGGCTGATTTCGCGGTTCATCAACCATACGAAGGGATCTTTGTTTTGTGGATATAAGCCCTGGATTGACCCAAGATAGATCTGAGTGGAGGCGAAGAATCCGTGTAGCTGACCCTACTTAATTGTGGGAAAAGGCTTTGTTGTTGTTGATGATGATGATTAAGTGGATTAGGTTAATTTGAGAATCCCTAATTTGACCTGGAGCTTGATCTCCAAGCCAGATTTTCTGTCCATTGTTCGTATCTCCGCCCGATATTCACTCCTTTTTGTTCCCCTTTGTGTGCTCCAACTTTTCTTCGTTGTGTTCAACCTGAATCCATCCAAGATTGAGTGAATCAAAGCTCAGTCCCCTCGCCACCATCGGAGCTTCACCATTCCATTCACCCCTTGCATCGCAGCTTCATCTGTTGGTTGAGGGAGTAGCTCTCGAGCTACGAAACTTTTTGGAGCAGGTTGGACCCTTCAAGGACCCATCTAGAACTAGAAAGAAGAACAGGAGCATCTCCAAGTCACCCGGAGCATGAAGGCACCTCACATCGTCCATTAAGCCACTTCAACCTTATCAGAGTAGACCAACACCTATGAAGGAGCCTCAGAAGTTCATAGCAGTCGTCGCTACGAAGGAGCCTTATCGTCGGAGGATAGAGATAATGGAGATCAAAGCTCGCCTCGTCGGAGTTCAACCACAGTTCTTGTAAACCCTTCTCTAGTTGTCAGATCAAGAACACGACCTAGATCTATCTGGGTCGTATGTTCTTTTCGAAGCAGTACGTAACTAGAAGTGTCAGATACTCCACATAGAAAGCCGACAACAGTTGGATCGAAGTCACTTAAGTGGGGTAATTTACATATACCCCATCGGCCTTTTTTTTCATAAATAGTATTGTAAAGTTTTAATAGAGTGTAAAGGTTTGAGAAAAATTTGCATCGAAGTCCCCAAATCTTTTATAATTTACAAGTGAGCTCATTGCTAGCTCAACTCACGTGGCCCTCCTCATGAGTTGGGTAAATATATCCGGTACCACTCCAACTTTGTATATTGCAGTTTAGTATTAAAAAATCGAGTTGAAGTTCAAAAGTTCGGATGTTTTTGCATGCACCCCCTGCCTTTATTTTTAAATGCATAAATACCCTTACCAACTTGATTGATTTTTTATTTTTGTATTTCTATTTTCTATAAATAGTTCTTGTGCTCCGAAAATTGTTCAAAAATATGGAAAAACTCATGATGACATGCTTATTCACGCTACATATTTTATTTAGCATTTCATTTGCATTTTATATTAATTAAAATTCAAAAAGATCTATTTATTCCTTGTTTTACTTGAAAAATGCATAAAAATAAAAAAAAAACCATCTTCTAAAAATTCCAAAACAATTACCTACCATTTACTACTATATTTTATCACTATATACCAAAAATCACAAAAAATATCAAAAGAAAAAACTAAAAAACAAAAAAAACTCTTGCTAACCCTAAAAAAATATGAAATATTTACAAAAGCCTCAAAAAAATATTTTTGTCCGATAATTTAATATATACATATCACAAAATATAAAATTAATTTTGAGAAATTTTGGATGTGTTTATATTTTTAATTCTCAAAACAATCTGGCCTATTTATTTATTCCTTGATTTGAGATATTTTTATTTTTAAAAATAGATAAAAATTAGCAAAACTTACCAAAAAATTACCAAAAAGAAAAATATTTGAAAAATACAAAATATTTTATTTAGTGATTTCGACTATATATATAAATATAATACCATATATCGTATTATATGCATATATAGTTATATATAATTAGTATTATTATTACTACTAGTTATTATAAATACTTAATTATATTTTAATCACCTTAAAAATAAAAAGGACTATTTTTATTTTTATTTACCAATTTTATTATATTTATTTTATATGTACCCTTTATTATACATATTAATATATATGGTAAGAAATATATACCTATATTATATATTAAAAAGAAAAAAAGAAATGAAAAATCAGAAAATTATAACAAGAAAAAAATATAAAATTTAAATTTAAAAAATGTATATAATAAAAAATTTAAAAAAATAAATAACTGAAAAAACGTACAAAAACATTGAGTAAATATTGTGCATATATGTACATAAAAATAAATTATTATTTAGAGATAAATAATAATAGTGCTACACCAGTTTGTTCCCTATGTTGGACACCCTATCAGTACTTGTATACTATACACTTTTGTTAGTAGGATTTATAATAAATTTTGACTCCATATCGTACGTTATTACAATGTTTTATTATATTATGGGTTGATTGTTGTCTGAGTTAGTCGGCTCTCATGATCAGTCACTTTAGTGACTGGGGTCCGCCTTGTGAGACCTCACGACTGCAACACGGTGTCCCTCTGTTTCAACAAACGACATCGTTGCTCGGGAGCAACAGAGTGTTTCTTTTTCTTTTTATATAATATACATATACATTATTGTCTCTTTTATTTTTTGCCTCTTATTTTTTATAATTATTTTAGTTTGTTTTTGTCCCATATTTCTTTCTTGACTTTCTTGCAAGGAACCGCATGGTGACAACTACTTCTTGGGAGGTGGACGCACCCGAGCCACGAGGAGGTTGGTTTTTTCTGCATAGTCCAATTGGAGAGAGCATGAGAGAGATAAAGAAAGAAGGAGAGGAGCAGATAGCATAGCATTCTTATTTATTTTTGTGAGAGAGTGTTTTTATTTTATTTTGTAAATTAATTTGCAATAATTTTGGATGCTTGGATACTTCGACTTCATGAGGTCCATTGTCCAGGTGTATATTCACCCGGGGGCCTCGTCGGTTTTCCATTGTTTTCATCACCTTTCTTTTATTTTATTTCACGTATTTTGAGTTTCGACCTTTTTTCTTTGTTTTATATGATTGAGCCCCTAGATTTAGGATTGCTGAAATCGATAAATTAGGTCAAAAGCTTAATTAGAATTATGTGCATGTAACTCTTTACGCTTGGATCTAGTGAAATATAAATGGTTAATTACTTGAATTTGGAATCACGTGCCGTGAGAGGCTCTATACAATGCTAGCGGGATTCGTTGTGGCGGACACCGAAGAGTCTCCAAGATCAGACATTTAGGTTCTATTTTCGAGTAGTTAGCATTTGGTACTTCACGTATAATAGCAATTCTTGTTTAGGATGCTTTCATCGCTTTTCACATCGTGCATGTAGTGTAGATATTTAAATTCTTGTCTTGCATCCTACATGTAGAGAGTTGGGAAGCATTGTAAGTCTCCTCACTTTGCATGCATCATTTGATACGAGGGTGAGATTTCCACCATAGCATCCACTTGCACGCCTTTTCCACTATCTCCCTTTGTTTTATCACTTAGGATTAAAAAATACAAAAAAATCGTTAGGCATTTTGCATTGAAAAATACTCAAAAATTGAAATCACAAAAATTAAAATAAGGGGATTGGTAATAAAATTTTGACCTTAATTAAAATCTGTAATGGACATCATTGTTTTGGTTCATAAATTCCTCATTGTTTCCAGGTACTATTCAGACAGAGTGAGGCGTGACCCCTAAGGATTAGAGCCCAAACCACGGTCTGTGGCAACCTTGATTATCACTTGGGGCGATGAAGTAGTGGCATTTCTATCTTACGTAGGCGAGTAGGACCTTGTCGATGGTGAGGTTCCCTCCTTGTGTGGAGCATACGACTTAGTCTGAAGTATTGAGAACAGACCACGCCTTCATGGGTGTGTCTATCTCATCGCCTTGTGTCCGAGTACCTCGCTTGCGAGGGAAGTAGTGGCTTCGTCTATCAGCTTCCTCTCTCTATTTCTTTAGCTGAGTATCTCCCCATGCATGAAATCAAGGACCTCTACATGCGCAGATCACATGTTGCAAAGGAGGTGGAATAAGTACGATGAACTTTCTTGACAATACACACTCTCCTATAGGTTAACCCTCTAAGGACTTGTGAAAATATTTTGCCTAAACAACAAAAATAAAATTGACAAGATAAAAATAGCCAAACTTTTATGGCTTCATTTGTTTTGAGTTGGTGAACCTAAAACTTGTTTGATGTTTATTTTGATTGGATTAAGTTAAAAGACCAGTCCCGCACATTTATGCATTTTTCATTTCTTCTATTTTATTCCTCTTTTGACCCCTGCTCGCTTTGAGCCATTCTACTATTTTACACTCCTTTTATTCATTGTTTATCATCGTATCTTTCATACATTCGTGTTCTCCCTCTTGACCCTCGAGATGGAGACTCATGGATGGCTTAGTTGGAATCCCCCCGACATCAACATCGATTCCATGCAGCCGACATCTTCAATAATTCGGGGAGATTCCCATGATCACGGTTCATATTTTGCGAACCGCTTTCTAGACTCCTTGCCTTCTTCAATAAATCGGGATCTTTCTTATCCCGAACTCTACCCATTATGGATGGAAATTGATTTCACTCCGTACACTTCTCAATACTTAATGAAGTTTTATGTTGACTTTAAAATAGAACATTTCTCTACATCTGACGCTTCTATTCAGACTAATTGGAGCATCATTCCATATGCATATCAAGATCTCGATCTGGACCTCGAGATTTTGTCAGATTCAGATTCAGGCATGGATCCAACAGGAAAAGGGAAGGGATCGCAGACCCCGCCGCAACCAGAATAGGGTCATGTTCCATACCATAATGTAGTGAATGTCCAGCTTCTTGCCTCCACTAAGGCAATTTAGCATCAGCTCAAAGACCGGGCATTGGCCCAGGTCGCCTTCCAAGATATGCCCAATGATCTGAGGAGAAGGAGAGAGAATCCATAAGGAGAAATACGAGAAGAGGAAGAAAGAGAAGATGGATCCCGTGGAGGCCCGACAGATGAGCCAAGATCTGAGATGCCCAAGCCTACGCTCAAGGAGACCTACAACCTTAGAGCAAGCCAGATAACCAAGTGGATCCAAATCCTACCGGTCTATGCACACTTAGAGTTGAAGCCTCAATTCTTAGCTCTTCTCCCCACTTTCCATGGGAATGCCAATGAACAATCATATAACCATCTGTAACAATTCGCTCGCATCTACGGAATAACGCACTACCCTAACATCTCATTAGGTGTAATCAAGATGACGGTCTTTCCATTCAGACTTCAGGACAAGGCACTATATTTGATCAATCATCTGGGAAAAGTCATCACGGCCTGAGAGGAGCTCAAGCCAGCCTTCTTGCACAAATTCTACCCTCTCAGTCGTCTCAATCAGAGGCGAGCCCGCATTGGCAACTTCTCCCTGACCACCCATATTCATGAGGCTTGGGAGCGATTCAAAGATTTGCAGGAGAAATGCCCTGATCATGACATTCCTCAGACCAGTCTACTCCAACACTTCTTTGGTCCCCATCATGAGTCAGTCTTTTTGTGCTTTTTATTTTTTTTGAGATTTTTATATTTACTTTTTTTATTTATTTTGATTTTTGATTTTTTTACTAATTTTTTATTTTGCAATTTTTTATATTTTTAATTTTTGAAAGGAAATAAATAAAATAAAATACAATCATTGGAAACAAAGTCTCTTTTGTATTTTTTGAAAATAGCAGAAATAGCCAGAAAATTCAAATAAAAATATTTTTCTATTTTTGAAAATTTTTTACTATTTCTTATGGCTTTTCAAAGATTTTTAAATTTTCAAATCAATTAAAAATATGAAATAATCAAAACATGAAATCAAGTAGAAATTTTAGTATTTTTAAAATAGAAAACAAACTTAAAAATAAAGAAAATATGCACAAACAGGAAGAAGATTTTTCGAGATTTAATAAAAGTTATTTTATGTATTTTTAAATTTATCAATGATTTTATATCAATTTTTAGAATTTTATATTTTTAAAATTTTTTGGATTTTATGAAGAATTTCCAAAAAAAATTGTACAGTAAGTCAAACAACTCAAAATTCACATTAATAAATTTTTGTTGAGTTTTTAAACACTTTTTGAATTTTTATTAATTATATACTGTAAACAGGGAATGTTTTGTTGTTTTAAAATTTTAAAAATAATAAAATTAATTATTTTGCAAAATAAAATTAGGAGTGATAGATATAGCATGCAATTGTAGGAATTTTAAAGATGATTAACGAATTATTAAGCCAAATTAACAAACAACTAATTAAACTACAATACATGGACTCAAATGCAAAGAACAATTATTTCTTGAACTTAATGTGTAATAAAATAAAGAAATCCAAGGACAATATTGTAATTTTCCTAAAATAAGCGTGTGCCAACGCATGTGAGTAGCGTTGGCAAGGACTTCAACAGAAATAATTATTTCTACGGGGGGTAAATAATCAGAAGTGAACATAGGATATATATTGTAAATTAACCAGAAACCACATGCAAGACACTGATGAATCTCCATTTCAACATCTTTATTCTATCATTTTTACCTTAAAACCCGTAGCTAATGCATGTAAAAAGTATCAATTTATGCAAAATAGCATTCATCATTTATTGCATTTGTTGTGTAAATAGTATTGTTTTAATGCCAAAATTATAGAATAAAGAAGAAAAGAAAAAGAATAAAATACGAAAGGTATTTTATGAGCCTAAACCCTGAGACCAAGTCAAAAATTTAGTTGGTCGATAAGGAATAAAGTATGGGGAGATAAGGGCAAAAAATGCAATAAAATATCCAATTATTCATTCATTGTTAATTCATTTTTTACACCCATTTTTTGTTATTTATACATCAAATCAAGAAACTTTGTACATGAAAGTTGTAGATAATAATGTAAATAAAATTATAAAATTGAGTTTGTACAAAAATAATATACAGTGTACTTTTTACACACAAAATAAATAGTCAAAATCCTAATCTTACGAATAAAAACTCAAAATTTACCAAAATCACTCTAATTGTATATAACTTTTCATAAGCTATTTAATGGAGGTGGTTTCATATTTTTTGGAGTTAAGGTGTGAAAGATAGGATTTGGACCCTCATTGTACAATAGACCTGAATAAAATATTCAATTTATTCATTATTCATTATCTCTATAATTTTATATTTTCTTAAATATTATTTATAACACATGTACACATTAAAATCACAAAGAAAATACAAAATAAAATGAGTTTACATATTTATATAGGTAAAATACCTATAATAATAAACATATATAAATAAAAGGAAATATCATTCTTTTATTATTTATTCTTTTATATTTTTACACTCTTGTAAATATTATTTATATTCCATTAAAAATATAAAGAGAAATTAATACCCAATAAAATACGTCAAAATGAAATAATATATGTAAATCATAGATGAAATACCTATAAGTGTACCTATATAATATGAGGATGGGGAGCTTGCACCAAGGTGCATGTAACTTTAGATGCACCCGGGCTTATATCTTCCACAATTTTTTACTTTTTTGAAAAATACCACCATTTATATTCATCTTTATATCCCTCCAATATGCCATTCGAATTTCGTCAGAAACAGAGACTCCTATGACCTCCATCTAGAACAGGTAATTTTAACGGTCTTAGAATTGTTGTAATCGACCTGTTCTAGATGGAGGTCATAGGAGTCTCTGTTTCTGACGAAATTCGAATGGCATATTGGAGGCATATATAGATGAATATACATGGTGGTATTTTCAAAAAGTAAAAAATGTGGAAGATATAAACGCCGGTGCATGTAAAGTTACATGCACCTTGGTGCAAGCTCCCCATCCTCATATAATATATACGCCTATTTATTTAAGTGTGCAAATAACATCACAAAAATATAATAAAAATATATTTATACACATAAAAATAAGTTGTAAATATATTATATAAGAGAATAAATTAATAAAATAAATTATACAAAATAAAAATAAAATAGTCAAAACATAGATGAATATACCTATAAATACACTCTTAAAAAATAACTACTAATAAATAACATTAAAAAAATAACAATCATAATAAATTACTAAATAAAATAATAAACACTTTTATTTTATACTCAAAAATTAGTAAAATCAAATACTATTATTTTCGAATAATCCAGCATGTTTTGTCTTTTAGTGGATAATATGGATCTATGGGGGCGCAGCGAATGTTGAACTCCAGTCAACTCGCTCCCCAGGCGCTCTGACCCGTCAGAGCTGTCGAATCCCTTCTTTTCGCCGTTTTTCCCGCTCGATTCGTCGATCTATCTCGATCGAGCCCTTCACACGATTTCATCATTGATCGAACGTCATCCACGCCAGCCCTTCAGTTCCACTGTACATAGTTCGATCTTCCAATTAGCTAGTCAATAAGGGTGTGGACCCTTGTTTATAAATAATCCCCTCTGTCTTCCATCACCTCTTGGGTCACTAATCCGAGTCTAGAAGTTCTTGTTCTTGGCCTAGCGAGTTCCCTCGTGACAGGAGGAGTCTTCTCGCGACCGAGCGGAGCTCCAGGAGGACGGAGGTGCACCCAGGGTGGAGCTCTGATGACGTCCCTGCTCCCTGGTCTCCGGCCAAGTAAAAACTGCGCATTTCTCTTTATTTAGTTAGCTTTTTATTCTATTTGTTTAATTATGCATTTAGTTTAATTGCTTGACCTTAGACTTGGCCTACTATATCCGACTCGTAGTTCGTCGGAGCTCCTCTCGGGCGAACGTTTCCACCATTCCTTGCATGTTCTCTGCTAGGCCTTCCACCTTCATCTCACTCGATCATTCCACGCATCGTCGATCATCTCAATCTCGCTTAGATCGAGCAATCACTCCCTCCTCCTCCTCCGTCGCTCATCGGAGGGAGTCCATCTCGCCCATCTCTCGCTCATTTCCCCTTCTAAAGGGACGAGGTAGTTTGCCCTCATCCCTAGTCTTATCTTGTGCAAGTTCAAGGTGCAACAAGGCACCTGGAGGTGGCTTTGCCACTCGCCGGAGGTACCTGGAGCATCATCTCTTTGCCGACCTTGTGGTGGCGCTCTGGAGACCTTCAGGACATTCTGAAGCCTCCTGAAGATAGAGCGAGCTTCCCCGAGCATGCAAAGCCCAACGCCGCAGTAGGATACCGCTGGGAAAAATAGGATTCATCGATCGAAGTTCGGGGAAGAAGCCTTTCTTCCATGTTCTTCATGGACAGCAGTGACCGTCCGATGAGGAGGTCGCTCCAGTTTAAATCTGGACCGTTCAATCACGAAGCACCTTGGCCATTGAAGAAGACCTCAAATCTGATCTAGAACGTCCATCGCCAAAGGGGTATCGATCGTCCAGGACGCACCACGTGTATTAGTGAAAGGAGCTCGACCGTCCGATGGCGTGCATAAATGGGATAAATTGCATATCTTAGACCCATATTTTTGTTTTTTATTATTTAGTCCTATAAATTAAAAGTAAAGTGTAAAATGAATTGGATATTTTGCGAAAAGGCCCCTATACTTATTTTATCTACAATTGGGTCCAGTCCAGCTCAGCTCACGTGTCATCCTACGTGAGCTGAGCAAATTGCATGTATGCCCATGAAACTTTATATATTTAATTTTAGTCCAATAAAATAAAATATACGTTGAATATTTTTGGCAAAATTGCATCTAAACCCCTATTATTTATTTTATTTACAATTATGCCCCTATCAGCTGATGTATTTTTGGAGCTTGAGTTTCATTTGATAAAAATAGCAGCCTAGCTCCTAAAATTGTGCAAAAATTGGATTAGATGACTGGTAGCATGTAATTTCATGCCATAAATTTATTTTGCATTATTGGCATATCATTTAATAAAATAAAAAAAGAGCTCATTTTTATACTGTCTAATTTATAAAATACCTAAAAATAGAAAAATACCTTTAAAAACTCCCCAAAAATATATATTATCTATTTTATCATGTTTTAACTCCAGTCCTAAAATTATTGAAAATGGAAAAAGAAAAATCTTAAAAATTGAAAATCCCAAAATCTTTAATAAAAATCTAAAAAATCATTAAAAATCTAGAAATATGATTTTCTATTTTATAATTTTCTTAATATAACCATTTATATATTAAAATTTATTTGGTTAATTTTGGAACCTATTTACTGTTTTTACATTCAAATCAATTTTGGGTATTTAGTTAATCCCTTATTTGTTTTGACTTTAAAAATATTTAAAAATTAGATAAAAAATCAGAAAAATTACAAAAACATTAGCAAAATTTATAAAATACAAAAACAATTTTTATTTTGTATTTTATTTATATTTACTAGTATTTATAAATACATTACTATATATATATAGCATTATATATTATATTTATATGTATTTAAAGAAGAAGAAATATAAAAATCTGAAAATATAAAAAGAAATTATAAAATTACAAAATTAAAAAATTAAAAAATTAAAAAATTAAAAAAAATAAAAACCCAGAAAAAGAAGATACATGTATATACATGATAAATGACATGGTTGTAAATAAACTTTTTATTCTTAATTAGCCATAGGCGACTGATTTCGCTCTCCGTGGTTCGACTTCTACTTGCTTACTCGGTGTGCATCTTTTAGTAGAGAAGAATAAATTTGAACTCACTTTATGCACTTCAGTGCTTTTATTTAATTTGTGTGGGTTATTTGTTGATTAACCGAGGACTTTCGAGTGGCCAACACACCGACTGCGATTTCGCCTTGTGAGATCGTACGACCCTTTATCTCTCCCTAGTTATCGAGATGTGATTTAGTTCACGAAGGACCAGAAAGAAAAAAATAAAAACAATAATGATTGTTATGCAATTATTCAAACATCCACACAAGTAACACGTGTCCTGGAGAGGATTATTTATAAATTAAAATAAAATGTAGGGACTAGAAAGCAAAAATCACCGAGTACGTGATAAATCACCTGTGGAATCCAAGGGCTCTGATGCGTTGGAGATGTTCTGCATCGACAACTCAAATTTAGGGCAAATTGTTAATGCGATATGGGTGAATCATTCTTGATCTAACAGCAACAAGCAGTGGTGGATGAACTCTAAAGAAGTAAGTCACTAGCAAACTTCAAATGGGGAATCTCATCCGATCTTCGTCCAATGCTCCTCCTGATAATGGCTCTATGTTCTTGTTGCACTCCCATGTCACTTGGATGTGGAGATGAAGCTTGAAGGTTGGGGATGTGCAATCCGGAGCTTCAGGCGGTCTATGATAACCTCCCCGCACCCTTAGTTAACTCGGTCAGATTAATGTCCAAATTAATTTAAAGTGTTCGTTGCAGTCGGATACGAGAGGAAATATCAAAAACCACTTTAATTAAATTTGAGTTAATTTCAAGCGGCAATTTTTTTTACTTGGTGAAGTCCACGGTCGAACTCAGGGAGGCATCTGTCTCCTTAGGTGAATTATTAGCAAATTTCCAAGTGTTAGATTTTCGAGGAGTATTTTTTTGTTCTTTTTTATTTTCTATGCAGACACATGCAATATCAAGCTAAATTAAAGTTGAATCAGTTTAAGATATCAAATGAGGTCCAAAAATTATGAAAATTGGTCAGATGATTAAATATGATGACAATGAACTACCCTAATTTTTTTGGAATTTTTCGACACTAGATGAATTTACTGTGAATTAAACATGCAGACATGATGATTTTCACTAATTTAATTTTAATAAATAACAAATCACATTTTTTTCAGGAACAAAAATTTTCCTAGATAGATCTAATGATAAGGAATCTAGAAAAATTGACAAACCTTAATTTTAATGTGAAACAAACCTATTAAAATTAAACTAAGGAAATCACTAAAGAATTTATTTAGGCATCGATATGTGTGCAAATAACATGAAATTTTTACGCAAGGTTGAGTTAACTATCCTAGAGCTACTGTGATTTTTTGAGATTTTTTGGAGCACAGAGAATTAATTATCAATTAAAAGGTTCAGATGGCAAATATCACAAAAATAAACCAATTAATTCATTAAAAATCCTACTGCAATTACAAAAATGTGACAAGTGTCTCATCAGATAGAGGACAAGTTAATCAACAACATGTAATTTTTAAAATTTCAAAATGATGTAAAATGACACCTAGGGATGCGTGCAAAGACAGGGGTGTATTTGCAATACAGAAAATAAAATTACATAAAATGAAACATGTTGACAGGGACTTAAATGCAATTACCTATAATGCTGGGGGATGATATGCAATTTCTCCACTTGGCACGTGCTCCTCACGTGGGGGTTGCTTCACAGGGACCTTTTTGCAATTATGAAAAGTCCCCAGGGCCTCTGTGCAAAATACCCAGGCCGCATGCTCCTCACGTGGTCGGCCTAGGCTCGGGAGGCATAGGAGGCTCAGGGCTTGGCTCGGGAGCTCTTGGAGTTCTGGAGGGAGGCTCGGCTAGCCTCGGGTGGTCCGAGCCTAGGGTCGGGGACGAGGCACGGTCTTCGTCGACGTGGCGTGCTGACGACCGTTGGATCAAGAGTGATCCAACGGTTGCTGGAAGGAGACGCGTGGCACGATGGTAGGCTGTTAGATCTGGATAGATCCAACGGCGATTGAGACCCGAGGAAGGCGGCTACGTGGCTGATTGCTGTCCGTGGGATCACAGACAATCCTACGGTGATGGGCGGCTCCAGATGTCGATGATGTGGCGGGCTAAGCTCCGTTAGATCTGGAAGGATCCGACGGCTGTCTGCATCTCCGGTCGGATGGCGACGGGCTAAGCTCCGGTTGCATTATAAAGGGAAATATGCCTCTATTTACTCAGGAACAAGGCTCTATTTTTAACTTTTGGAGTGGTGAATCACATATTCATCAACCCCTTATACTTAAACCTTGCTCGTCCACGAGCAACTAAATGAAATGACAGAGTGAAATGATTTTGGGTTCCATACCAAGGTCATGAACAAAAGTTAAAAATGGAGCTTGACTCGACCTTTGGATTAATTGTGTGGCGGAACCTTATTTGGACCTGAACTTAAGACCTAACAGACTTCAAGTTCCAAAAGTCTTCTATTCAAGACGACTCAATAGTCAGGTCAGATAAAATCCTCAAACGCAAATTTCTGATGACTATGATTCTTACTTGTATTGTGTAAGTGAGATATAGCTCTCCACATCAGAAATGACTCGGAACCAGCCTCCTCTAACAAGGTGACTCAATAACCCGGTCCAGTAACTCTTTCCTCGAGGAGCGGGGTATTCCCTTCTAAGTTCAAGTGTGACCAACTCAAGAGGAGGGGATAAAGAAAAGAATGGACGGTAGCCAGTGTAGCTACCTATCCCGGGATGCCTGACCAGTGTAGCCAAGTCATCCAGCTGCATTTCTTTGCTAATATACAGACTCCGACAGGTATTTTATTTTCACTTGGACCTGTCTGATTTTTTTAGAGTTTTTGCATTTTTTTTCAAACTCATACAAGGTGCAGCATGTACATCAGGAGTTTTTCCTCTTGAGATAGTAGACTATCCCTCTTTTGAAGCATTATTGCAACCCACAGCATCCCGTCCTTAGATGTCAACACCACCAGACTAGGTTGAGATGCACTACCCTCCCGAGAGGAGGACGGATGTTTCCACCCGTGTGCTACTCCAGGCTAAAGGATTCTACCTCCTCACCACCTCATCAATGAAGAGCTACGTGCATTGTGCTTGTCCAAGTTAAGTCATTATCTAAAAGAATCCTGCGTATGCATGAGATATTCTACTTAGACTAATCAAGATGACATGTGAACATAGACTTGCGGACTCAAAGATTTAAGTCACTTGACCTGAGAAATCTTATTCCTATAAGGTTCCTCTGAAATTAGGTGGATTAAGATCAAATCAAGTCCATCCTCAATATCTAGTCATAACTTGGTTCAGAACCCACGAGCTTTCCACCTTGCATATGCGAGATATGCAGATGAGATGCAGATGTCATGCTATGAAGATGGATGAAAATGCAAGACTCTTTTTCTTTTCTTTTTGAATGTAGAGATGATATGCAAGAATAAATAAGAAGCCTATTTTTATTTTCATTTTTTTATTGGTATACCTCCTATTTTACAACCATTTACAAGAGGTTATAAGTATTATACAAGTATATACATTTTTTCAATTTTTACCCACCCGTAATTATTGCAAAAGAGTACACGAAAATACGCGAAAGTACGAGCTATGGGTAAAGTATATATGTAATATATACACGCCCCCCTATACTTAGCGTGTGTTATGTCCTCATAGCACGAAGAGCGAGGAAAAAGACATAGCTCGTGCTAAGCGTAGGAGAGCTAAAGAGAAGGAAAAATGTATAGAAATCAACCGCCCCCCCTATACTTAGGCTCTGGCAGCCTAAGTGTAGAAGAAAATCAAAAAGTGGGGCGGACGAGGTCAAGGAGAGAAGTGGATGAATATAAAAGGCGGGCATCGGTCCCCCCTATACTTAGGCTCTGCTCAGCCTATGTATAGGTGAGGAGTGAGTATGAGAATCGATGTGATCTGGAGGATGTACAATGAATAGATGCGGGTCACTCTCCCCTTATACTTAGGATCTGGTTATCCTAAGTATAGTTATGAGATGATATGGAACCGGGGCGAGTGATTCGAATTACTGGGGAGGGAGGGAGAGAATGTATGTACAAGAAAGAGTGAGAATATACAAGGAGTAAGAAGGTTTGTGACGAACCTTCTTGCGGACGCGAGGAAGTGGATAATATACATATGTGTCGCTGTCAGAATCGTCCTCAGATGAATAATAGTGAGGTGTAGGGATCGTCCAACGAGGGTCGACACACGGCTGCTTGCTTAGATAAGGCTTAAGGACAACCGAACTGAGCTCACTCATATAAATCACCTTATCTGGACCCGATGAGGATTCCTCTGATAATTCCTTCTCCGGAATGTTGAAGGAAATTTTCTTAGTCGGTTTTCTAGAACCTGAATCATTGAGAGGGAGATGAGAGCGACGCGCCTGGAGAGGTTTGGGGGACATCTCGAGGAATCAATTCTCGACTTCCTCTCACTATATAGCCGACTAGAAGAGGGAGCAACCGTGTTTTTATGTGGAGTCAATTTATTCTTGGTTGTTTCCTTTGAAGGTCCAGGATGTGGTGCGGTGCTGACCACGGGTTCCTCATCAGTGGAGTCACCATATAAATTAGTATATTCCTGAAGGGTCAGCACGCGTCTCGAGAAGGTGCCAGTGATCTCAGTTGGCTTGACATTATTGGGCTCTTGTGTCGGATCATCAAAATGGTCAAGACAATCAGTAAAAATCATGTCCAACTCAATGGTAGCTTCTGATCGTGAGTCCTCTTTAGAAGCTGTCACGGTGGTGGTGCAAGCAGTTGATGAAGTGGAGGTCCGGGGAGTCTCTGATCCAACGGTCGTCCGGACAGTCGGTCTCTTAGGTGTATCAGAGAGGTGGGACTCATCTACCTCTCGATGGTCATGACTGTTAGCGGATGTGCGGGTCACCTTGGAGTAAAGTGTATCAAAGATCGGGTGAGGTCGAAGAGCTCCCAATGCTGAAAAATCGATTTCCCGAGTCTCGCAATCTATAGTCGCCTTAGCTGAGGCTAAGAACGACTTCCCGAGAATAATCGGAGATTGGGTGAACTCTCCTCGGTGCTCGATGCCAATGATCGTGAAGTCCACCTGTATTGGAGCACCTTGGAAAGTAACGATGACTGAAATATTTCCTCTCGACCATTTGATGGATCGATCAGCCAGCTGGACGACCTCTCTTGACTTTCTGATTGGCTTGAGTTTGAGCTTGTCAAACACAGGGGTCGGGAGGATATTTATCGACGAGTCATCATCGATTCTTGTATGGGTAAAGGTGGTGTCTTTGATTTCACATTCAACTCGGAGCAACCGCTTCACTCTGTGGCTTTTGGTCTTTCTCCCCATCACCAAGGAGGTGGCCATAGACACTATGTGTCTTTCAGTTCTTGTTCTCTTATTACCCGACCTCTTGGGCATCAATTTACTTCTCACAAATCGTTTGAGGTCGGGAAAGTGATCTATGGCCTTTATTAAGGGAAGATTAAAAATCAGTTCTTCATCAAGTGCTTCCCTTAGGGTAAAATCCAATTTTTTTAAGTCATTTTCATTTTCTATTTTTATTTGATTTTTTGGTTTTTCAATGTTTTTGGTCTTTTGTGGATTTTCAATTTTTTTGGTGTTTTTAGTGGATGAATGATCAGACTCTGGATTGGAAGGCAAGGGGTTAGTAGAAGAGGGAGATAGAATGGACTCCAGCTGTACAGAAGATGTGGGTTCCCTAATGCTTGCTTGGTTTTCAACATCAGATCTACTTACTTCCTTCTCCACTTTCATACCCAGGCTGGCAGAAATTGAGTGCAATATTTCCATGACATCTCTCAACTCGTTACCAAATGATTCATTTTTCTTAATAAGTCTAGAGACGTCATCCTCCACAAAATTCTCATGACAAATCATGGGAGAGTTCTGCTTAAGTGGAGGATACTGCTGAGATATTGGGGTCTCATACTCAACATACCTAGACTCTGGCATGTAATTCTGGGTCAAGTATGGACCATCTAGGTGGTAAATATTGGTCGGAGCCTCGTGTGATGAAACGGGGACTGATAAGCCTAGCTCATGAGTCCAATCTTGTGAGTGTATAGGCTCTCCGAATGAAGGCTGGTTAATGGAAGCTTGATCACTAAGTCAATCAAGTCTGGGAAATCATGATGTTCAGGCCTCTCTATTTGGTTTGTTCGATTGACCAAGTTATGCCCTAAGGTCAAGTCGGGATGTGTATATGTAAATTGTTGTATGGTCCCTACTTGAGGTGAGAATGAAGTATGTGGGGGCATATAGTTTTGCCAATCATTTATCTCAGCAGTGGCTTGCTCTTCATTTGATTCGTTGATTCCTGCAAGCTCTCGAGAATAAGGACAGTCAGCCCAAGATGGAAGTAGATCTGGATTGTTGGAATATGGAGTAGGTGAGAAATGTGAAGAAGTGGAGAAGTCAGTCGAAGTTCTGACTTCGGAGTCGGGTTGAGGTGGAACCGACCACGAGTAAGGGTCTCCCGTGGATGGCGGAGGATACATGGGAGAAGAAGAAGGCGAAGATTAACGGTATATGGTCGAGGAGGAATGACCAGAGGTCACAGGGTATGGGGACCAATATCCCGACATCTTGAAGAGGAAATGATGAATGTAGGTAGGTTGAGGTAGAAAATATGCGATTACACAGGATAACACACACGGACAGACACAAAGACAAACGCAAGAGCAAACCCCGAGTTCACACTCAACACGGTGAAGGACCCGAAACCGAGTCCAATTAATCTTGTAAATTCTAAGTGTGATTTTCAAGCAAGATAGCAAGGATTACGCGGCCTATAGGGAAGTCGGCTCAGAGCCGGATGCGTCTTCCCTGTTTAACCAGTCGCCTAAGATATCGCCGGTCCTTCCTTTCTTTGCTCCTATCCCAAGTCGATGGATTCAAAGACCACACTCCTATCTACCTACAAGCAGGCGGAGGCTGACAAGGCCGGAACTTCACCCCGGGGGGTTACTGGAAACTTGTCGCAAAGTACCGCAATTTCGCCCCTATCTACCTGAGACAGGCGGAGGCTACGTGGTACTAGTCAGTGAACCTTAAAATTTGACTTGTGATATTTGCTAGGATTAGTCGGAACGTGATATGGAAGGCGGGGATTTGGACTCTGCCTTAAGGTGTTCACACACACTCAAGTACCCTCATTCATCCTGAAAACAAGGTCGGGGATTAATCTCCCGCAAATAATTTTCTAATTTAATTATTTTTTGGTCAATAGTGTTTAGACGTCCCGATTTTTAAGTTAAGTTTTCACTGAATTAGTCCAACCACACAGCACGCCTATCGTCTAGTCCCAATTTCCGTTTAGTTTAAGTTTGAAAAAACAGAGGGGGAAATCGAGAAAAGCCGATGCAAGATAAAAACAATGATGTGTATGCTGAGTTCAGGAGACTTACAGTGATCCCTTCGCTTTTTTTATGTAGGATGCAAAACAGAATTGAAAACTTTTTACACTAATATGCAAATGCAGGCGATGAAAGCCGCTCCTAGACAAGCAGTTCTATTAGCGAGGGAAGAACAGGTTGATTTGGCTAAGTCCTGTGGTCTAAGTGCGTCTTTTAAGTGATTTGTGTGGTCCTAAAGATTACGAGCACAAGCAATTCCTATATTGGCTTGGGGAGCCGCTAGTTCAAGCTAAATTACCATAAACCACAGCACATGGGGACACAGTTTCACTATACTTACACGCGCGAGAACCCAAACGGGAACCGCTGGAAATAATGCGAAAAAAAATAAATAACAAAAAATGAAAATACAGATTTTCTCAATTCACTCAATAAATTCAAATGCTAGATCCTCGAAGCGTCTTCGACTCCTCGCATTCCTCGCACAAAAATAAATTGAGGTCAGAGAGAGACACAGGAAAAATGCAAAATAAAAGAGAGAGAAAATAATTACAAGAAAACCGGGGGTCAGACTACCCGGGGAAAGAAAATCAAACACTTAAAAATCACTGCAAATTAACCTAAGCCGTGCCTCCTCGGCAACGGCACCATTTTGATAACCTCCCTGCACCCTTAGTTAACTCGGTCAGATTAATGTCCAAATTAATTTAAAGTGTTCGTTGCAGTCGGATACGAGAGGGAATATCAAAAACCACTTTAATTAAATTTGAGTTAATTTCAAGCAGCAATTTTTTTTACTTGGTGAAGTCCAAGGTCGAACTCAGGGAGGCATCTGTCTCCTTAGGTGAATTATTAGCAAATTTCCAAGTGTTAGATTTTCGAGGAGTATTTTTTTGTTCTTTTTTATTTTCTATGCAGACACATGCAATATCAAGCCAAAATAAAGTTGAATCAGTTTAAGATATCAAATGAGGTCCAAAAATTATGAAAATTGGCCAGATGATTAAATATGATGACAATGAACTACCCTAATTTTTTTGGAATTGTTCGACACTAGATGAATTTACTGTGAATTAAACATGCAGACAGGATGATTTTCACTAATTTAATTTTAATAAATAACAAATCACATTTTTTTCAGGAACAAAAAATATCCTAGATAGATCTAATGATAAGGAATCTAGAAAAATTGACAAACCTTAATTTTAATGTGAAACGAACCTATTAAAATTAAACTAAGGAAATCACTAAAGAATTTATTTAGGCCTCGATATGTGTGCAAATAACATGAAATTTTTATGCAAGGTTGAATTAAATATCCTATAGCTACTATGATGTTTTGAGAATTTTTGGAGCCAGAGAATTAATTATCAATTAAAAGGTTCAGATGGGCAAAATATCACAAAAATCAACCAATTAATTCATTAAAAATTCTACTGCAATTACAAAAATGTGACAAGTGTCTCATCAGATAGAGGACAAGTTAATCAACAACATGCAATTTTTAAAATTTCAAAATGATGTACATCTAGGGATGCGTGCAAAGACAGGGGTGTATTTGCAATACAGAAAATAAAATTACATAAAATGAAACATGCTGACAGGAACTTAAATGCAATTACCTATAATGCTGGGGGATGATATGCAATTTCTCCACTTGGCACGTGCTCCTCACGTGGGGGCTGCTTCACAGGGACCTTTTTGCAATTATGAAAAGTCCCCAAGGCCTCTGTGTAAAATACCCATGCCGCACGTGCTCCTCACGTGGTCGGCCTAGGCTTAGGAGGCGTAGGAGGCTCGGGGCTTGGCTCCGGAGCTCCTGGAGGTCTGGAGGGAGGCTCGGCTAGCCTTGGGTGGTCTGAGCCTAGGGTCGGGGATGAGGCACGGTCTTCGTCGACGTGGCGTGCTGACGACCGTTGGATCAAGAGTGATCCAACGGTTGCTGGAAGGAGACGCGTGGCGCGATGGTAGGCCATTAGATCTGGATAGATCCAACGGCGACTGAGACCCGAGGAAGGCGGCTACGTGGCTGATTGCTGTCCGTGGGATCACAGACGATCCTACGGTGATGGGCGGCTCCAGATGTTGATAACATGGCGGGCTAAGCTCCGTTAGATCTGGAAGGATCCGACGGTTGTCTGCAGCTCCGGTCGGATGGCGACGTGGCTGACTAGGAACCGTCCTATCGAGATGATCAAACGGTCACTGGGACTTCTTCTTCGACGGGCCTCCGCCGCCTGCGGAGGAGATGGCGGGGCTCCGGCGACGAGGCCTTGGCTCCGCCCGTCCCACCAGAAGTCGGTGAAGCTCTCCGAGGTCTCGGAGGTATCCCAGAAGAAGCGCGGCGGTGCGGCGAGGGTCCAGGTGGCTTCAGGAGCTGGAGAGGGGTGTCGGAGCTCCGTGGCGGCGAAGCTCAAAAGGAGCTCCGGTGAACTTCCGATCAGTGAACGAGAAGGTACCTGCAAGTGTTAGTGGTATAGCCGAAGCTCGTGCGTGCTGGTGGAGAGGTGAGGATGGAGTGGCGAGGCCTAAAGCGGAGGGAAGAGGTTCCGGCGATGGTGCTCCGGCCAAGTGGCGGAGCTGGAGCTGATGGAGGGCGAAGTGCGTCGTCGAAAGGTGCGAAGGGTACCGCGAAGATTGGAGCTCCGTCGCGGAGCTCGGCGAGGTGGAAGCAGGGCGTGAAGATGGATGTGGACGTCGAATAAAATCGGAGAAATAGAAAGAAAGACCAAACGGAGATCGGAGGAGGATGAAGGGGATTACCTGGGGTTTGGAGCTCGAGGTCGAGGTCCAGATCGTCGCTCGAAGGGGCGGTAGGTCCCTGAGCTCAAGCAGCGACTCGGAGGAGTGGCTGCGACACGGCGATGCGCTGCGGATCTCGCCGGAGAAGAAGACCGGTCTTCGCTCGAGGAATCGGTCGCTTGCTATCACCAAACGGAAGTTCCGAGCTCGGGTGATCTCTCAGGGGTGACGGATGGGTGTGAAATCGGCCGGAGGGCCAGTATTTATAGGTTGAAGTAGCCGGTCGAGCTGGTGATGAAGTGGGGTTCATGGAGTTCATGGAGCGTCGCTGGCGGTCGACGTGGGTAGCGAGGTGGCTGGCGAGGATAAGGAACGAGTGGGGAAGGACGTGGAGGTGACGATGGCCGTCGATGGTGGAGGAAGCGCTGCTGAAAATAGAAAGGGGCAGCCCCTCCCGCAAGGTGGAGATCATGGGAGAGAGGGGTGCCAGAGGTAGGAGACGAGGTCGTGGCCGTTGGATCTTGTGATCCAACGGCCCAGATCTGATCACTAATGAGCGGGCGAGATCTGATCGAGGTGAGGCGATCAGAGGGTCGTGGAGTGACCACGTGGCGCGATGAGGGCGAAGTATGCGCGAGCTGTGTGGATTGCATCTAGGGTGGCTTGATCAGAAGGACGTGATGGCGCCACGTGTCGTGCGGAGGAGAGGGTGCTGACGAGCGGCGGAGATCAGATCTAAGGATGATTGAAGGGCTGGGATGCACGGCGAGATGAGCGGTTGCGATGGAGGGCGGCGTGCATCATCCAAGGGAGTAGCGTGCGACGCGTGGCGCACTGTGGGCGAGGCGCTAATGAGCAGGTCAGATGAGGCCTTGGAGATGATCAGACGGTGGACATTTAAGGCGTGCGTGGAGGCGGCTCCATCATTGGATCTGGAAGGAGATCCAACGGCTGATAGCGCAGGCGGATGAGTCAAAGGGGGCGGGCCGCGTGGCGCAACCAGAGGGCGCCACGTGGCCAGTTGTGGTTGGCTGAGAGGAAAAGTATGTGTAGAAAGAGAAGGAGGCCGAATTTGGAAAAACTCAAAACATGAAAGTTGTAGATCTTGATGAGATCTACAAGTTTCATGTTGACCAAAGACGGAGATGAGGTCAAATATGATACAAAAATATAGGGATACAAATATACATATACATAGTATACATAGAGGCCCAAAAACCCAACTTTTTCATACGAGCTCCAAATTGGATGAAATTAGTCTCATTTTAAGGTCTTTTAATATATATTAATCTGAAACTGAGTAGACCTAGTTTGGTATTGGTATGAGGGATCTATGGGCATTTTGAGGTCCAAGGGCTTTATTGGTGCTCTTACAAAGGGGATTCTCGTGTCTCTTCCTTATATTATTAACTAAGGTGCACCTAGTATAAGGGAGAGCTTATTTTGATAAGTGGATATTTTACAAGGTATTTTGGCTTCTTATTTAAATGCAAATGGAGTGCTAAAATGCATGTTTTATGTATGCATGTATGAATGCTATTTATGCATTGTAAAGGGGAAATATGCCTCTATTTACTCAGGAACAAGGCTCTATTTTTAACTTTTGGAGTGGTGAATCACAGATTCATCAATCTACATCTGCTATTCACGCTCCATGTGTGATTCCTTGCTCCAGAAGAGTTCTGGACCTACATATGAATCCCTAGCTCAGAGACGAAGACCCCAGTCGAATTATTAAGATAAAAGGAAGCAGAAATGGGGATGAATGGGTGAATCCAACAGACGTGATCGGAAGAGGAGTCGACTTCCAGATCCATGAAGGATATGGATGATCAGAGGCAGTAGGAAGCTGGAGAAGAGTCGGTGGATGGTGGTGGAAAGGTCGGATTGGAAATATGAGGATGAACGGGCTCTGATCGAGCAGATCGGAGCTAGATCGGCGAAGTGATCAGATTAACCTAAGATCAAAATAAGTTGCAGAAATTAAGGCTACCTAGTAATGAAAGATGGAATGGCAGTGGTTCTTCGCATCAGAACCAACTACGGGAGGCTAGAGAGGCTCAACGCGACAGAGTGCTCTAGCCAACGTCAGATCACATCAATTAGGGCTTGATTCCTCGATCAAAACCAAGGGGAATCGCTCCTGTCACGAGCAGACTCCTTCAGGTGATGATTTTAGTTGAAAAGTTAGGTCGAAGATGGATCCCATGCACCTGAATGATTTGGAGAAATAGAGAGAGAGGAGTCTGCACGAATTTCAAATTAGGTGATAGACGTGAAAAAAAATTGTAAATGCGAAATTATTATTTGGGTTGATTCGATCTTTATTCGTGGAACAAAACTCATGAAGGAATCAGGTGTTGAAGATCCACGGATCGGCTGAAAAAATTTGAAGAAAGGTGACTGGCGACACAATTTATTCGGACGGGCTGGAAACTGAGGAGTTGACTTGGGTCAACTAACCCAGGCACGAAATGACAAAATATGATAAAAATGTAAAATAAATTAGAATAAATAGGAAAATGAATTCAAATTATAATTTTATAAATAAAAAAATTTATAAATAATTAAACTTATTTTGGTATTTTTTATTAATTTAATAAATTGAATGATTTGAAGAAAAAGATATTTACCTTTATTCATAGGTATATATACCTATATATACAACAAGTTAATTTTTAATAATTTATTTTTTTAAAAAATATATAATTTAATAATTTATTAATTTACAACATTTTTATGAATTTTAAAAATATTTTTATTTTATTTTTATGAATTAATTTATTAGGTTAAATAAATAAAGTTATTTACAATATATATGTGGTACATATACAATATATACATGAATTTATTTTTTTGATTATTTTGATTTTTGCGATTTTTATTTGAATTTTATATATACCAAATGTAATATATACAAATATTTATAAATACAATATATACAAAAAATAAAAGAAAATAAATAGAACAATAAATAGAATAGGGTACAATATAGGCACACTATATAATAACACTCCAAAAAGCCACTTTTCACATCTTAACTCTGATTTAACGATACTTTCATTTTAAAGCTTATCTAATTTTGAATACAATGAAAGTGAGTTTGGTTTATTTTGAATTTTTGTGGAGAAGATATTGATCTAACAAAATGATATTTACGGCTTTTCTAAAAGCGTTGTTATTTTCACTATGTACAATGATTCTTCTTGTAATATTTACAACTTATTTTTATGTACATGTTTGAAGAAGAAAATATTTTTATTTGAGATGATTTTGGTGATAAATAAAATAGAATATGAAATATATACAGTTTATACAGTGATGTACGATTATGAATATTCACATATGAAGATTATTTTCTGAATTTTCTGGATGAAGCCCTTATCTCCCCCTACTTTATTCTTTGTCGATCAGGTCAAGTCTTGACCTAATCTTAGGGTTAGATTCAGCATGTATTTATTTCATATATGCAACCTTCTCTTCTTTTCCTTTTCTTTTCTTCTTTATTTTTTTTTGGTGTAAATAAGTGATAAATATACAATATTAACAAATGAATGATAAATGATGAAAGATGAGAATTATTTTTATTTACGGGTGTTTTTCCAAGGGTTTAAGCTAAAATAAAAGAATAAATATGTTGAATCATGGATTCATCAGTTGGCTTTCCATGCATCTAGGAAAGCGTTGCATTATCTGAATGTGTATGCCCCCCGGGGGGAGCAAACTTGGCTCCCTGTGCACATTTATTCCTCTTTTTTGTGGAATTTTTTTAAGATGTCCGGGAATGGGGGGAGGGTGGGGTTTTGATAACTCAATGACTATACTTTGTCATTAAAATTTCAAGTAAGACAGACACTACTAAGCTATCCATCTGGAAGGGGTCGTTCAACAATTCTGAGACCGTTATTTGATAGTCTTGATGAAGGTGACAACAGTCTCCAATTGAGTCGAAATTCGAATGACAGAATATTTTCATTTAGTGATAGAAAAAATCCCATGTATCTTTTTTTAAATTCCACAAAAATACGAAAAAAGAGGAGGGGAACCAAGTTGGCTCCTCCTTTGGGGCAACCTCATTTTTCCCATGTATGTATGTATATATGTATGTATGTATCTATGTATGTTATGTGTGTTATGTATGTGTGTTATGTATGTATGTACATACGTACGTACGTACGTGTGTGTATATATGTATGTATGGGAAAAATGGGTTGCCTCCAACGAGGAGCTTAGTTTGCTTCACTGCCTTTTTCAAACTTTTTTATGTAACTTTTTAAAACAAATGGAGGGAATAACTTATATTAATAACAGGACTACGTGATTCCAATTTCATGAAAAATCAGCACTAATAACCCATTTATCTGGTAGGTGACGATTTCAGCACTTCAGAGACCATTAAATTTTGATAAGCTTGATGGATAGGATACGAACCTCGAAAAGAGTTGAATTTTTAATAAAAACATGTTGATATTTGGTGATCTAAAATCCCCGGAGATTTTTGAAGAAAAATACCAGAAGGAAGTTTAAAAAAAGCGGTGGAAGCTAACTTGGCTCTCCCCCAGGAGTTGCCCCATTTTTTCCTATATATGGGTTAAATGGGGCTACCCTATGGGGGAGCCAACTTAGCTAATCCATCTCTTATTTTTCATTTCGTATGGTATTTTCTAAAAACATTTGGGAGATTTATCCACTAGATGGCAACATATTGTTATTCAATTTTTATGTAAAACAGGCATTCCTAACACATCCATCTAACATGGGTCAATTTTAGTAATTCTATGACCGTTAAAATTTGACTGTCTTGATGGACGGCTTAGGAATGTTTGTTTTACACGAAAATTGAATGAAAGCATGGTATCATATAGTGATCTAAATCCTCCGAGTTTTTCAAAAATTATCTTAAGAAATAAAAAATAAAAGGGATTTTTACCCGGCAGACCCTATAATCTTTGTCAATTACCTCTACAACCTTTGAAACATCGTAATTCCTCCCTCAACCCCGTAAACTTGTTAACCTTTACCCTACAGACCCTGCGGTTAACCCACATCCATTTAATCGTTAAAAGTAACCGGATTCTGTTATTTTTTTATATTATACCCATTTTATTTATCAAATTTACTAAAGTGCCACTCCCTCCCACCCTCAACCTCCCCCTCTCCCGTTCCGCCGCCAACCCTGCTCGGAGCTCCCCCATCCGGCCCGCCGCTCGAAGCCCGCACCCCCCACCTCCCCATGCTCGAAGCCCCCCTCCTCCCCTGCTCGACCCCCTCACCGTCGCTCGCAAGGCGCCTCCCCCGCTCGCCACACTCATGCTCGAAGCTGCAACCTCCGCTCGAAGCCCCTCTGCTCGAAGGTCGCACCCACCACCTCCCTCTGTCGAAGATGACGCCAACCCCCCTTGCTTGACCCCATGCCGTCGGTCGAAGCCCCACAGCCCTCACCCCCCACCCCCGGTTCCGCTCCCCCCCCCCCCCCCGTTTCCGCTCCCCCACCCCCCGGCTCTGCCGCCTCCCACGTGATACCCCCCCCCCCCCCGCCTCCCATGCGATGCCCCCCCTGGTTCCCCTGTGCGAAGCACTTCCCCCGGTTCCCTTGTGAGAAGCACCTCCCCCGGTTCCCCTGTGCGAAGCGGGCCGGTTGCAAAGCCCCCCCCCCTCCCCCGCCCCCGCCGATCGAAGATCCCCTCCCCGCATCCTCCCCTGCTTGCAAAGCCGCCGCCCTTGACCAGTCGAAGAGCCCCTCCCATGCCTACAAAGCCGCCGCCACCCCCCTCCCCCTGCTCGAAGCCTTCCCCCCTGCTTCAAGCTCCTGCTCTTCTCCAACGCAGGTCGGATCGGCTCCCTCGACCCCCGCCAACCTCGTCCAGTCGAAGCCCCCGTGGTGCAGTGGGAGGGGAAGGTGTTACAGGGGAGAGTATTATTTGTTTTTTTCTTGGTTAATTCTAGCCGTCCGATCATGGATTGGTTAGATTAACTCATTTTTAACTAAGGAAGTTACTTTAGATGTGTCAATTTAACGGTAGGGTTCGTAGGGTAAGACGAAGTAAGTTTACGGGGTTGAGGGAGGAATTACGATGTTTCAAAGGTCATAGAGATAATTGACAAAGATTATAAGGTCTGCCGGGTAAAAATCCCAAAATAAAAGTATGGTTAGTCAAGTTAACTCCCCCTAGAGGCATACACATTTTACCCTATATATGTAGAGTAAAATGAGGATGCCCTAGTTAGCTCCTCATCCACATTCTCCTATTTTTTTATTTTTTTGAAAAATGAATTCGTGAAAATTCATCACTATATCCCCATATCGTGTCATTTAAGTTTTGTGAGAAATAGAGACTCCTACGGCCTCCATCTAGACAACCATTTTTTAATGATCGCAGAATTGTTGAAATCGGTCCGTCTGGATGGAGGCCGTATGAGTCTCTGTTTCGTGCAAATTTTGAATGACATAATATAGGGATATATGATGAAAATCCATGGAAATATTTTTCAAAAAAATAGAAAAATGAGAAAAATGGAACGGGAGGAGCTAACACGGAGCATAACCATTTTACCCATGTGTGTGTATAGCAGGTCCTTCCTATAGGATGCGCCCTTCCTGAGTTCAGAAAGGCCGCCATCTTTTTGTAGAAATAGGATGCGCCCTTCCTGAGTTCAGAAAGGCCACCATATTTTTGTAGAAAACACGAATACTTTAGTGATATGTATACATTTTGTATAATAATTGCACGTTATAGATTCAAAACCGCACACAAAACTGCACATTATAATACAAATATTAAAACAACATTATAATACAAATTGTATACATATTCTACTAAAATCATTGTATTTTTTTACAAAAAAAAGGAACAATCTTCCTAAATCTAGGAAGGATAGCATCCTATTGGAAGGAAATCTTATTTATCCATCAAATCTAGCCGGTTGCTATCCCGTGTGATATTTTTTCTCTGAGTTTCTTTTTTTATTATTATCTCCTCTCGATAACATTTGGACCTGTCTTTTGAAATAATGCCAGAAAACGTCATTTTCTTTGGTCTACCAAAATTACAAAGGAAGATGTGTCATTTTCTTTGGTCTACCAAAATTACAAAGTAAGATGTATTTTAGTCGAAGATTCCCTTCGTCACTAACGGTCACCTACAGTTAAGATGTCAATGCCTTGGACTTTTTTCTCTTATGCTCAAATTTTAGCCTATTATATAGTTAGATACTTCGTAATCTAAAATTTGAAATACTATCAAATCCAGTTTATGCATTCAAATCAAGCGAGTCGAACTTTAAATCATCTGTTCACATAACATAATTTTGACGGTTAGGTTCTGTGATTTAACTCCACTCTGATTCAATTGTTTCCTTATCTATGAAGAAATTTTGCCATGTTCTCTTTTTACCTACGCAATCATATCACCTACAGAAAAACCCCATCATTTACACCTCTCTTAACAATGCATACATTAAAATACATAAGAGGATGCATTTTCATGTTATATTTCCATTCTGATACTTAAAGCAGGAATGTCAGATTCTGGTGTCCTTAGTTTCTTTCTAAAATTCTTAATGGAACAGTTTCCAACATTCAGAAACTGCGTGTGGTTTGCGATTCCGATCAACATAACCCCACCGCATAATTTGTACATACGATCGATCACTATTCTTAAATGAGATAAAAACTATTATACAGATGGGCAGCTACAAGAATTATATTGCCTTTACCTGCATCCATATTAGTCGAAAGACGCCTTGTCAACAGAATTGCAAGTTTCGAACCGCTCCTGTATAAGAAATAGAATGGACCTATTTCTCACTCATGATCCAGTTTCAACTTGAGAAGGCAATTCATTCACGGTATAATAATTTGCTTGTACATCTCCTCCTTTCCGTCGGCCGCAGAGTACTAAGACGTCGGCTGCCTAGCATCGTTCACTTCTGGATAACTCAACACCCCATCAGCATTCCAAAACCACGGATTGAGGTGAGGTAGAGAAGAATGTAGCATGATGGAGCCCCAATCTCTGATTCCTGCCTTCGTTTCTTTCGCCCGCCTACGCAGCAACAATCGACCAACGTCTTGTCCGGACAGCTCAGAAATAGATTGGACTATGGCAGTGCAAAGTAGAACTAGAACGGCATCTTCTGCTGGTAGAAACTCTACTTCAGACAGTCTCCAGTTCAGTAGTCTCGTCGCTTTGCCTTCCGGGCTTCCAGGGTTAAACCGTATCAGGGTCGCGTACTGATCTTCCTCCTGTTGAGATGCTATCATGTCAAAATTGGCATTCTTGTTTTGTATTGTAGCTTTCTCCCTCTTTCCAACCTTACCTATGGGAAAGCATTTCAACAACATAACGTTTGGATTCTACCAGAACTCTTAGACAATAATGACTTGCAACAAGGAGAGCATGCAGGAAAAATAATGCAACATGGAATCTCCACTATCCCAACTTTTGATTACACTGGTACTTTTTATTTTTTAGAAAGGCAATTATCATCCGTAGATGCACAAAATAATCTTTTGAGTGACATTTGCAAAACTGAGACGGTTTTCTGGAAGAAGAAAAGACAACCCGATAGGTATAAACCAGCTCCCCCACCGAACCTCAAAACATCCAAGATGGCCCAAAAAAATCTTTTGAAACTAAAAATCCCCTACTAACATTCACATAATTGTGCACTTTAATGAAGGAAGATGCCGCCTTAAGCATGACCGTTAATTTCGTTGTTCTTGTGAATTTAATTATTCGGCGGGCATAGCTTCCATCCCATCCTGTACCTGAGGTAAACACAACACCCATCACAGTGCCACTTGAACTTGTTGGAATTAGTTTGGTAATTGGGATGTTGGATACAATTTGATAGTCAATATCAAGTTGTATTAACGTATCTCAATTCCCGAAATTCAATATTTCAACCATGTCTCGGAGCTTTTTAGCCCCACATCGGAAAGAGAGAAGACTATCTTATGACATGTATGGGTAAGTGCTGAAATCAGTCTGAGACTACACCAAAGGGGATTTCGGACTACCACACACATGCGCTGCGGGTCGCGGGTTGATCTATGAGCCATATTTTGTTTTCGAATAACAAAGCCATAATTCCTCCCTTTATTTTCGCCCACGGTGTGTGGTATACGATTGAAATACATATTTTAAGTCGTGACCTAGGGTTACAAACATTATGAATCTCTCTTGCATGCTTCCTCTTTTCTCTTCATGTGAGTGTTCCTTCTTCTCTGATCTTGGTTTCGTCCTTACTCCTTGGAGGTGACTTTCGAGGACACTCTTGCATGATGTGCGACGTATACGAGCGTGGGACCATCGTACCATGGCAGTAGCACGCCAACACCATGTGTCGGTATTGTGGAGTCATTGTCTCCCTAAGGAGAGTTTTCTGAAACGCTTCGGTGATATCTCTAATTTTCTATTTACGTGTTTGATTTGTGTCGCATTGGTTTGTTCGATCATGATTGTTTCTGGATTAATCCTAAACATTGTTATGCCTATTAATTTTATATTGATGTCTTTCATATCATGGATTATACATATAATGTCTAGAAATTGGTTCCCATTTCTACCATGTTATATGTATACGCAAAATTTTTCTTAACAATCTTAGAGAGAACGTATATCCGCAATAAGAAAAATGCCTAATTTGAGGTTTAGGTACCATGTGGATTTCTCTGGTATGCCCAAGAAATTAGAGGGTTAGAACTTCAAACCTTGGCAACAATGTATGAAGATATGGCTGATATGGCTAACCACAATTGGCCTATTTTCGATTCTAGATATCGAATGCCCCAAGGTTTCTAAATTAGATGCGGACCGTGAAGCAGTTCAGGCAGTGGATGTGTGGAAAGAGCATGATCGCATGTTTTACGAGTGTATTTTGACAGCGTTGTCGAATGTATTGTTCAATGTTTATGGCGCATCTACCGGTAGTGCCAAGGGTCAGCAGGATGAACTTGATAAAAAAAATACAAGGCTGAAGATCTAGGTACTAAAAATACTCAGTGTTGGAGTATTTGCGCCTCTTATGTTGTAGATGGTAAATGGATACCTCCATGATCCATTTACTCCATCCAGTTGTTTAGTCCCACGTCTACCAGTTGTGTGATGTGGAGACTCAGTGGGGGCTATATATAGCCCCCCACACCCAATGTATTCAGATGTGAAAAAGCAAAGAAGCATATGGCCCTTTGAGGCGTTCTCCCGTGATTTCATCCCGCTCCTTAGGGAATAGGATTCCACATTAAATCCCGTGTTCTTTATTTTCTTTATCATTTATTCTGATACGCTTCTGCATTCCTATTTTCTAACATGGTATCAGAGCAGGTCGATTCTCGAGGAATTTAAGTTCTTTATTTTTTTTCTTCCGAGATTCGTTTTTAGAGTTCATGTTCGGCAAGTTTTTTTTACATGGGTCCTTTGAAATCCTAGTGTCTAGAGTGTTTGGTTCTATGCATCTTCATCAAAAATCTATGATTTCCAACGAAACCCTAGTTCTACATCTCAAGATCGTTGCTGAGTCCTATTTCCAGTTCGTGACGATTCGTGAGTTCCATCTCCAGTATGTGCAGGAGGAGCCCTCTCAAGCAACAGCCACAACTATCAAAGCAAAGTTATCATCCGTCAGGACCATATCAGAAGCACTCTTGGCAACAGCAGCTCCAGATCCCGATTCCATATTCATGCGAACACGACATCCAGGCGAGGAACCCCTGGCAATATCTCCCTCGTGCACATCTCTCTCCATCGTATGTGCCTCCTTCGGCGATTCCATCACATAGCAACCAGTAATCTCCCTCGTTTCACGCAGACGGTCCTCCACACGAGTCCTTCCCTTCCTATCCTAATCGGGGTCCAGATCCTCAGGCGCACAATCCTTCCACGGGCAGAAGGTGCTTCTCCATATTCTCCATCACCCAGGCGGCGAGTACCGTACGCGAAGCTCCAGGCGGAGTGCGTTGGCATCAACCCTCCCGGCAGACCCCTCCACAGTCAGAGCCTCTTGACGGCGCCCTCCTACCCTTCCTCCTTGGCAGCACGATGCTTCTGTGCCTCCAGGCTTCCAGGAGAAGCTCTCCAGGCGGCGGCGCTTGGGTATGCGATGTGAAAGGGTTCCTACGATGGGAACCCTAAGGCTTCTGCAGAAAAAGGCACGATGACCCTTCCCTTTATAAAAAATATGAGAAATAGGGAAAGTGGTGGCCCTGTTTGGGCGTGAATTTAAAAAAAAATATGGGGTCGTGAGTTAAAAAAAGGGTTGTTGTATCTTTGGGCCTAAGATGGGTCGTGTTTAAGAGAGAGAGAGAAGGCGTGTACAAAAGAAAATGTCGTACACAAGAAAAATATTTTACAAAAAAAGAGAGTGAAAAGCCGTAAAAAGAAGAAGAAGAAGAAG
Organism: Ottelia alismoides; assembly: GCA_037367405.1. NCBI lineage: Eukaryota > Viridiplantae > Streptophyta > Magnoliopsida > Alismatales > Hydrocharitaceae > Ottelia > Ottelia alismoides. Next base: position 558,845 of record JAZKJV010000802.1, read on the forward strand.
AAGAAGTGAACGGCTTATTTGGTTTTGGTCTCCCTATTATCTTGTCTTCTTCCAACATAGTCAATGTCATGTATTCTGGCTAGTATGGGAGAAAGGGGGAGTATTATGTAGAGTCACGGATCTTTTTCAAATTCAGATTCTCCAGACCAGTCAGATGTTCAGACTCTACAGTTTAGTTTCAGACTCGACGTCAGATTCTGAGTCTTCAGTTTCAGACACGTACATGTATGCGGTCTTCTTTTCAGATATGCACATGTTTGCCATCATTGTTCGTGGTCCCCGTCTTTTGTTATTTCATCCAGGGCTTTCATGTGATCCATAGGGACTCCAGAATAGAGTACCTGATGAATCTACGATTCATCGCCTTTATTCTTTTATTTTAGCCTCTTTTCCTTAGTCAAATACTTGTAAATACCCATTAATTCCATAAAATTACCATTCTGCATGCATTTGTTAATTCTGCATTTTTAACACTTTTTGTATATAAATAAAAGAATAAAGAAGAAAAGAAAAAGAAAAGGATGTGTTTATGCAATAAATACAGACTGATCCGAACCCCGAGAGAAGGTCAAGACTTGACCTGATCGACCAGGAATAAAGTAGGGGGAGATAGGGTTGTCTGTCAGAAAATCTCAAAAATGTCTTGTACATATTTTTCATGTATATTTGTATAAAACTTACATTATTTTATTTGTATATAATTTGACCTCAAATCAATTATTTTTGTAAATAAAAGTTGTAAATAAAACTATGTTGTAAATAATAAAAATATTTGTAAAATAAAATATTGTATATATTGTAAATAATTACACCCAGAAAAAGCTGTAATGCGATAATTGAAACATCAATTCCGGCTCCATACGAGCTCAAATCGAACCAAACTCACTCCCATAATACTATAAATTAAATTATCTTTCAAATGGCTGTGGTTTCGTTTTTTTTGGAGTTACGGTTAAAAAGTCGGTTTTCTGGGGTGTATTGTGCAGTTTACCCATATATTTGTGTATATAATTATTAATATTTATTTTTACTTAATGTATATATTATAAATATTATTTTCAATAAAAATAAAAATAAAAAAATTAAAATAAAAAAATCTTGTATAAAAATTATTTCCTTATTTGCACCTATGTACATTATATTATATGTATATAATATATGTATGCCACTAACTTCCATTTATAAAATCCACCAAAAAATTAATTACTTAACATTAATTAATTTATTTTATTTAATTTCGAAATTTGTATTTAAATAATTGATTTGGTGGATTTATGTGACTTAATAAGCTACCATATATGTAGATTTGATTACACACCTTATATGGCCACCATTAAGGTGGCCAATTAATTTACAATTAATTAATTATTTTATTTATTTATTTATTCCGAATTTTGTAAATAATTATTTAATTTATTTATTTTATTTAATTAATTATTTTAATTCACCCAATAATAACCTTCTTTTTTTGTAGATACTTTCCTTTTTTATTTTCTTCTCTTTTTAATGGGCTCCTCCTCCCTCATTCAAACTTGATCGATCTTTGGCGGAAAGGAGCCCGGTTTCTGAGAGGTTTCTTGTTGAAGAGGGTCCTAGCCTCCGATCCAGTCGGTGACAGCGGCTTGAGCTTCGTCGAGGCCATCATGGCTTGTCCGATCCCCGAGGTGAGATCCACTTTTACTTGTCATTTTTCTTAGGTAAATCGTAGATTTAAGATCTTAGCGTAGGAGTAGGGAGTAATTTTTAGATTAAAAAAATCAATTTCACACTTTGTCGCCCGACACCGATTTTCATCTCATCTCGCTATCCCTCCATATTCACGTTCTACCTTACACGACCTGTCACCTCCGACCACGCACGGTGGTCGGAGTCTAGGATCTATCTTCCATTTCGCGCAAGATCCTCCCATTCACGGTTTCATTTTTGTATATAAATAAAAAATTGTTTTTCGTTTCTCTAACCTCTGTTTTGCAGAAAAATAAAAAAATAATAAAAACAAAACTTTCTTTTGATTCTAACAAATTGTTTTGCAGGAGATAAATAAAAAAACTTGTACAAAGATAGTTTTCTTTTTTTTTTAATCATCTGTTTTGCAGATACACCAAACAAAATAAAAAAAAGACAATAAAAACTTTTTTTTACTATTTACATTTCTCTGATCACAAAATTAAAAAAATATAAAAAAATATATTTTTTTCCTCTAACAATTTCCTGCAGCAAAAAAAATCAAAACAAAAAAAAATAAAAAAATAGTAGCAACAGGGGCGGGTCACCACCCCCGCGCCTGCGCCATCGCCATCAGCCCACGCGGCGGCGCCGCCACCAGCGGCAAACGACCGCCACGAAGCCGCGCCCCGCTTCACCTCCCTCGCGTGGACGCGCGACGCGCGTCAGGCTCTCCAGGCGCCCGGCGGCGGCGCGCAACCGCCTCCTCCCCTCGAGCCACTCCGCCTCTGACGTCCCCGCGTCCCCGTGCGTGTAGCCGTCCACCCAAGCGCCCTCCAACCTCCGTGGCCGCGCGGCGGTACCCTACGCTCCACCGCTGTGGCCGCGAGCTTCAGCCCAGCCAGGCGGGCCGCGCCCAGCGCTGCCGTCCGCCAACACCCCCCGCGTCCTCCTTCGCGGCGCCCGGCCAGAGCAGCAGTGATCCCGTCGTCCTCGCGCGCGTGTGTCGCGCGTGCGGCGGCGCCGCACCGCCCTGCTCCCCGCCTCCAAGGCGCGCTCCCCCGCGCCCGACCAGCCATCGCCTGCAGATCTCCAGCCTCCGCCATCCCCGCGCGAGCTCCTGCGCCACCGACCCGTTCCTCCTTTGGTGGAGGCGGCGGCCCTTGTGCCCTCCCCTCTTGTTGGAAACGAAGGAACCAAGAAGCCCTAAGGAGCCTTTTGAATAAAAAAATATTCTTTGGTAAAATTACATGTTGACTCCTTGAAGTTCAAATAAATATTAAAAAGACCCCTGTCAGAGCTCGTCACATGCGCACCACGCATTTACTGGGTAAATCGCATTTTTTATCCCACCTTTATTTTTTTGTTATCTTTTTATGTATAAACATTGAATAATTGCAGTTCAGTCCCTGCATTTCAGACTTTCATTATGCATGCTCTTTTTCAATGAAATAAATATTTCTATGAGTCGAAAAATTCTAGAAAAAATAGTGTATGCTCTTGCTGTAGTGTATTTCATTGTATAAATTTTTCATAGTATTCTGACTTTATTTAATATATTTAAAAAATCAAAAACAGTGTATTTTTGTGTCTTTTTCTCTGTCTACATTTTGAAAATTCATAAAAAAATAAAAATTGCCTAAAAACCCCACAAAAATTCCTGTAGCTGTGTTTTGACTTGTTTTAATTTCTATCCAGTTTTTGTACCTTTTCCATATATAAAAATTTCAAAAAAAATGTAAAATACGAAAAAGAGTGTTGTGTGTGTTTTTGTACTCTTTTGTGCATTTTGTGATTATTCGTCTTTTAAAAAAATAAAAAAAATTAAAAAAAATCTAAAACCACTAAAAATTAGCATTTCTGAAAATTGACTACTTAGTTTTTAAATCGTGCTCCTTGTGTTCGACCCTGGTCGCTATACCAGGTAAAAAGAATAGCGAAAAACCGCTTACACATTGTTTTCATCGATTTTTATCTTTTCCAAGTGGTTTTATAATTTTTCCGTTGACCGAATCGTGCAGTTGAGAACGACGACATTTTTGATATCATTTTACACATCTCGACCGCGCGGATTTTCGGCTCATCTGTACCATTCTCTGTGCCAGATGGGAGAGACCCAATTTTCCGACGAGGAGACTTCTTCAGACTCCATTCCCAAGCGATCGTGAACTCCAGTACGAGATCCTTCCGAGGTTCCTATGAGAGAGAACCTACTTCGAGGTCCCTATGAGAGAGATCCATCTTCAGAGATCTACATATGGATTATTAACGATGCTCTTTTCGGCCCTTTCAGAGATGGAGCAGTTGTCCACATGTTGTGACGGGCCAGAGTTCTCCATGTAGAGACTCGTTCTTCAGTTGCAGTGACTCTAACAGGCGTAGTACAGAGCACATGCTCTCCGACGAGGAGATTTAGTTGACTCATACTCCAGCCCGTTCGTCCTCCTCACATGCACGGCATGAGAAGCAACGTCCTCGACAGCAACCGACAGTTGTGCATGTTGAGTTGATATTGTTTGTAGTGTCATGTACTGTGAGTTTAGATTACTTTCTGTTTGTCCAAGCTGAGCATTGCATGCTCCAGCTTGAGGGGGAGTGTTGGAGTATTTGGTTGTGCGCCTCTTATGTTGTAGATGGGTAAATGGATATCTCCAGGATCCATTTATCCCATCCAGTTATTTAGTCCCACATCTACCGGTTGTGGGATGTGGAGACTCGGTGGGTGATGAATCCGTGATTCATCATCTCAATATCTTGATCTTAGCGAAATCCCCAAGTAAAATCCCAAATAAATGTTTATACAATCAATAAATTAATAAAATGACTCTTGTAAATAAAACACATTAATTAGTTTATATTAGATTGTACAAAATAAATTAACAATAAAAAGACGCAAAATTAAAGGTTTTTTCACCTGTAAATAGCCCAAAACTTCATTTATTTTTAATAATTTTATTTCAACTTCTTTTTGGCTAGTTCTTTCTCTAAATTGTTTTTAAAAATGTATATAAATTCAAAAATATAAAATAAATTCCACCTCAAATAAGTGCTCCTAGATCTCAAAGATAAAAAGCCGTAAAGTCCAACTTCCAAGCCAAATTCCTGCTCCGTATGAACTCCAAATTTACCAAACTCGCTTTTAAAGTTCAAGTTAGAAAATTATCTATCCAACGGAAGTGGTTTCATTAAAATCGGAGCTCATTTGCAAAAGTTGGGTTTTGGGACCTCGGTGTACATTGTATATATGTACATTTTTTCCCATTTTTTATTTATTTATTCTTAATCATTAATAATCCAAAAAAAAATCAATTTTGTGTTGTATTTTATTTCTAGTATTTTATTGTATTTTTTTGCTGTAAATATCTTTTATTAAAAATATAAAAAAAATATAAATTAGAAAAGTAAACAAAAAATGTACATGGTGTTTGTCTTCTTTGTAAATTCTCCACTATTTCTCTTCTCTTTTTATTTTATTGTATTTAAAGTAGCCTACTTTATTTCATTTTATTTTCCTTTTAATTTTTTCCCCATTCTCTACAATAACTTCTATTCTACCACCAACTCCCATTCCACCCCACATTCTTCATCAACCTCCCATTCAACTCCACCAATAATCCAACCTCCCATTCAACACCACTCCATTCTAACTTCCCTTTCTCTTCTCTTTATATTCATTTCTACATCCTCATTTTTTCGCATCCGCCATTCTAATAGAAAAAGGAGAGAGTTTGTAGTGTTTTGTTGGTGATAGCGGTGAGACATCTTCCTCAAGCGACGACCTCCTTCAGGCGAGATCCGCGGAGCGGAGCTCCGTGTCACGAGTTCCCCATCGAGCTCGCTTAGCTTCTCCAATTTTCATTTCGCCAATCGGATCGAGGAGACAACAGGAGTCCAGCGTAGCTGCTCCGCCAATCCGGTGAAGATCAGGTAAGAATTTCATCCCATCTTCCTTTTTATTTTTATTTTATCTCACAATTTGTTTACTTGTTATTATTACCACCACCGTTACATCTTTCCCATCACCATCATTTTCATCCTACACCATCATCCACCATTTTTCCTTTTTTATACATATTTGTTTCTTGTTTTAACAAAATTAAAAAAATTAAAATTTAAAAAAAGGTTTTTTTTATTACAGCAAAAAAAATAAAAAAAATAAAAAATCCAAGGGAGAGTAGCAGCGGCTACGCCGCCGCCACCCCCCCCCCTTCCTCCTCTATCCACGGCCACCGCGTGTCAGCTGCCCATCAACCGCTCCCCGCGTCGCCCTCCGCCGCCACCAGCCAGCGCGGCCGCCTCCGCCGCGCCACCAGCGCGGGCCGCCACGCTTCCCCCGCACCCCCAGCACGGGCCGCCGCGCCACCTCTCTGTCGTGCGCGCCACCGGCCTCCACCGCGTGCCGGTCGCCCGTCAGCCGCTCCCCGCATCGCCCTCCGCCGTCCAAGCCACACGTGCGCAGGCGGCGAGTCTCCCAGGCCGCCGCCGCCGACGACCCTTGTCAGGTTCCCCCTTGTGCATAGCCGTCCATCTCAGAAAGAAGAAAGGTTATTTCCTTTTCTTTTATTTTTTTATTGTAAAAATTACAAGTTTGTCCTCTTACATTTCCATAATTACAATTCAGTCCATGTACATATTTTGTTCTAAATATTGTTTCTCTGAATTTGCAAAGACACCCCTGTATTCACATCTTCATTTGGACATCTGTATTGCATCATTTTATTAAATGAAAAATGTCTTTGTGTTGAGCAACTAATTGTCCACATTCTGAATATTTATTTATATTTTTGTGAGTTGTGGGTAATTAATTAAAAATATTTAACTGAAATTCTGCATTTTTTACCCATATTGTGCTATTAAATTCTAATCTGCAACATAGTTGCTCTAAAAATTCCACAAAAATTTGAGATGATGTCTTGAAGTGAACTTTAATTACTGTCCAAATTTCATCCAAAGTGGAGTTGTCATGTAACAAAATAAATTATAGAGGTCTGACTATTTGATTTTTAATTAAATCCATATACATTATTTTCATAAAATTTCAAGTCTCCTGTATGCCATATGAAAATATCTATTTGGGATAATTCGTTCTCTGGTTAATTTGATATTGTGGATTTATTAGGAATTAATTACTCACATTCACTCTGTTTTCACTAAAAAATCCATAAAATATTCATATATTGTCAAAAAATTCTAAAAATATTACTGTAGCTTCGTTGCATCATGTTTTCGTTCCAATAAATTTTTCATAATTTTTGCTTATTGTTTGTGTGAAAAATTGCGAAAAAAACCCATAAAAAGTGTGCATTTTTAATTATTGCATTTTAACCCTGAAAAATACAAAAATATATATTTTGTGTTTCTCATTGGATTAAGTTTACTTGAAAAATATATTTGGCTAAATTGAATTAATTTCGCATTAAATTTAATTCGGCTAAGTTGTGTGCTTTCTTAGTATCTTAATTCAACTGCATTCGCATTTGGCATTCATTTTGCATTAATATAAATTAAGCCGAGACACTCTTCACGGAGATCTTCTCTCGGTTCTGACTGAATCGCTAAGTACACGTACTACAACGTGCTCGAATTAATTACTGTATTTAGCGACTCGTCAGTGGAGGCTATATATAGACCCCCACACCCATTGTATTCATATGAGAAAAAGCAATGAAGCATATGGCCCTTTGAGGCGTTCTACCGTGGTTTCATCCCGCTCCTTAGGGAGTAGGGTTTCACGTTAAATCTCGTGTTCTTTATTTTTTTATCATTTATTCTGATACGCTTCCGCATTCCTATTTTCTAATACTCTGTATCTAAGTTCTTGAAATTTCAGATGACTAAAGGGAAATCAGTTTCAGAACAGGCTCATCAGTTTCTGATGTTGCTCAATGGATTAGTTGAGGCTGATATGAAACTTCCTAACAAGTTTCAAGCCATGTCAATTATTGAAAAAATTCCTAAATCCTAAGACAATTTCGGAATGTCCATAAGCACAAGAAAGGGAAATTTTCATTAGATAATTTGATGGTGTCCAGAGCTATTGAAGAGAAGCATAGGAAACAAAAACATGTGGTATATGTTGATGTAACATATAAGGTTAACGTGTTGACCTCAAAAGGTAACAATGATAAGTGAAAAAAATAAGAAACTAAAAGCTAAAGAGAAAATCCAGAAAAAAAAACAAAGAACGGAACTTGTAGGAGTTGTAGACAGGTTGGACATTGGAAGAATGATTACTCTTCTCTGAAAAAACAACAGAATTCTGCAGAGGCAACCCCTCAAGCACTAGTATTGATTGAGGGAGGCAGGCCTGGCGAGGGGTATTTTAAAGTGAACCATGAACTATACATTGTAAATGAGCCTAACGAGTGGTTAGTTGATACGGTGGTAAATGTACATATATGTGCTGATAGGTTATTCTTTTTGTCTTATCAGATTTCAACCGACGGAACATATCTACAGCAAATGGGCTTGGGATTGGACGAGTTGATTTGAGATTCTCAATTGGACAAGTCTGGACATTGCAAAGGTGTTGCATGTTCCAGATATCAAGAAGAAATGTTTTGTCTGAGTCTTTACTAGTTAGATAGGGGTTTCAATCAGATTTTAAATGTAATAAAGTCGTATTCTTGAGACATGGTATCTTTTATGGTAAATGATATTTAGCAGATGATGTTCTTTTTAGAATCAGATGTGACATTTATAGATTATAAATATTTTTTTTATTTTCATTCATATTTTTTTTTCAAATATCAAATCTACTGATTTATGACATACTAGGTTAGGACATGTAAATTTCAATTCTATGAAAAGATATGAAACTTGACATGGTTCTTAAAATTTGTAAAATATGTGCACAAGCTAAATTACATAGAAAGCATTTTCATTCTGTGAATAGGGAAACCAAAATTCTAGAATTGGTGTATCCTGATATTCGTGAGCTTGGCAATGTGAATACTAGAGATAACAAAAAATATTTCGTCACTTTAATAGATGATAGCAATAGATATTGTTATGTTTATCTGATTAAAACTAAGGATGAAGCCTTCGAGAAGTTTCTTTATTTTAAGAATGAAGCAAAAACACAAACCGATAAAGTTCTTAAATGTCTAAGGTTAGATAGGGGTTGCGAATATACATTTAACATATCTAAATTGAGAAATGCAAATTATTTGGCATAGTTTATGAGGTCACTACATCATATTCACAACAATATAATGGAATAGCAGAACGAAAAAATAGGACCTAACTGACATGATCAGCATACTCTTGCAGAGTTCTGGACTGCCATCTTACATGTTGGGGAAGCTTTAAATACGTCTTGTCATATTTTGAATAGATTTTCCTTGAGACATAAAGATAAAAGTCTATTTGAACTATGACGAGGTAGGAAATCAAGTTTAAAATATCTAAAAGTGTGGGGACGTATGGATAAGTTGTTAGTCCCAGAACACAAGAGAAAGAAGCTTGGACCTAACACACTTAATCCGGTCTTCTTGGGTATGTGGAAAAGAGCTATGCCTTAAGATTTTTAGTAATTCGGTCTGACATCTCTAGCATAGATTCAAACATTATTATTAAACTATGTAATGTTACCTTCTTTGAGAAAATCTTTCCAATGAAGGTTGGAATTCCTCAAAATCTGACAAGTATTTTAGCTACCACATCAGGTTCTATTTCTCAAGTGTAAAAAATGTCAAATGCGGGAGCTACACCCCACTCATTTGGTAGATGTTGAGCCTAGATGGAGTAAGAGATCAAGAATTGCCAAAGATATAGATAGTGATTTTGTTGCCTACCAAATTGAGGATGATCCTGCCACTTACATGGATGCCATGGCTTCATCTGAAGCTGAGCATTGGAAGGATGCCACTAAATCTGAAACGGATTCGATCGTTTCAAATGGCACATGAGAGTTAGTCGATCTACCTCCAGTTTGTTCCACCATAGGGTATAAATAGGAGTTCAGAAGGAAACTTAGACTAGATGGTCCATTAAAAATATAAGGCAAGACTTGTTGCCAAAGATTTCAAGCAAAAGGAGGGTATTTATTATTTTGATACATATTTTCTTATTACCATAATGACTACAATTCAGATACTCATTTCAATGGACTCCATATATGATCTCACAATACATCAAATGGACGTGAAGACTGCCTTTCTACATGACAATCTTGAGGAAGCGATCTTTATGGACCAACCCGAGCCATTTGTAGCACCTAGTAGTGAGAGAAAAGTTTGCGAGCTTGTAAAACATTTTACGGATTAAAACAAGCTCTGAAATAATGGCATAAAAAGTTTGATAAGACTGTTCAATCTTATGGCTTTATTATTCATGAATCCAACAAATATGTGTATTGTATAATTAACGGTAATTTGTCTATTGTATTATGCCTTTATGCTGAAGATATTTGGATCGAACATAAGGATGGTTGAAGAAACCAAGATGCTCTTGAGCAGTAAGTTTGAGATGAAAGATTTAGGAGTTGCAAATGTGATTTTGGAGCTCAAGTTGATTAGATCAACTAGTGGGATAGACATTTCTTAGTTACATTATACAGAGAAAGTTTTGAAAAAATTTTGGCTATCAAAGTTGTAAATCTATATGCACTCCTTATGATTCATCTAAATCCCCCCGCAAGAACAAGAGTGGAGTAGTTGTAGCACAGCTAAGGTATTCACAGATTATATGAAGATTAATGTACCTTGCGAACTATACCAGACTAGATATTTCTTTTGTGGTCGCAAAGTTGAGTAGGTACACGAGTTGTCATGACCGTACTCATTCAGAAGCCTTAGACTGAGTGTTGAAGTACCTTTAAGGATACTACAGCTCGTGAACTGCATTATGGTAGATCTCCTTTTGTTCTAGAAGGATATAGTGATGTAGGTTAGATTGGTCAAATGGAGGATTCTAGGAGTAATGGTGTTATCAGGTATGCTACCCTTGGAGGCAATGCAATCTCTTGGAGGTATGTGAAATGGACCACTTTGGCTTGGTCTACTTTTGAGGCTATGTTGTGCGATTTATATATTATAGGTATAGAGGCTGAATGGCTAAAGGAGCTTCTCTTTGAGAAGCCCATAGTGGGTGAGCATGTACCAGCAATATCTTTGCATTGTGATAACATGACAACAATTGCAAAGATAAAGAGCTAAAAGTACAATCAGAAAACAAGAAAACATATCCAGATTAGACTTAAGTCTATAAGGGATTTTGTGTCTTCTGGAGTCATTGTTGTGGAATTTGTTGGTACCAAAAATAACACAACAGACTCGGTGTTGCGAGCTCAGAGACTTGTTGATCACGGATGGGACACAAGTTTTCAGGATTCCAGACTTACTCGAGTTCACTTTTGATGGTACTTTACATGACTTCAAAATGGAGGACATTTCAGTGTTATGAGCTCAGAGACTTATTGATCAGGGATGTGACACACTTCTAGCATTTGTTCGAGAGAAATCTGATAGAGGGCCTATGACCCGGGACATATAAGTGGTGTCAGACTACCCTGATGTGTTTCCTGATGATTTACCAGTTTTGCCGCCTGAGAGAAATTGAGTTTGAGATCATGTTACTGCCAGATACACAGCCAATCTCGATGGCTCCCTACCGCATGGCACCAACTGAGTTGAGAGAGCTGAAGGTGCAGTTACAGGAGTTATGTGACTTTGATTTTGTGAGGTCAAGCACTTCACCTTAGGATGCTCCCTTTTTGTGTCAGGAAAAAGGATAGATCGATGAGATTATGCATTGATTACCGACAGGTGAACAAGAGAATGGTGAAGAACTGTTATCCTCTACCATGCATTGATAACTTGTCTGTTCAGCTACAGGGATCTTCCGTGTTTTCAAAGATCGATCTTAGATCAGGCTACCATAAGTTGAGGATTCGAGAATCAGATATTCTGAAGACAGCTTTCAGGACTCGATATAGGCACTACGAGTTTGTTGTGATGTCGTTTGGGCTCACAAATGCTTCTGCAACATTCATGGATATGATGAACATGATTTTCCGTCCATACTTGGATAAATTTGTGGTTGTGATTATTGACGATGTACTAATATATTCTCGAAATGAATGGGATCAGGCAAATTATCTGAAGATAGTCCTGGACACACTTCGAGAACACAAGTTGTATGACAAGCTGAGCAAGTGTGAGTTTTGGTTATCCTATGTCTCATTTCTTGGGCATGTCATTTTTGGGGCAGGTATCGCAGTTGATCCTACGAAGATTGAGACAGTTATGTCTTGGGAGCAACCCAAGACAGTCACTCATATTCGTAGCTTCCTTGGACTAGCGGGCTATTACATACGCTTCGTCAGTGGTTTTTCTCGAATAGTTCTTCCCTTGACACGATTGACACAGAAGGGAATTCCTTTCATTTGGAAGGACTCATGCGAGCAGACCTTCAGGACATTAAAGGAAAAATTGACGATTGTGCCCATTCTTGCACTTCGTTCAGGCACTCAGGATTATGCAGTATACACAGATGCCTCAGGAGGTGTAGGAGCGGTACTGATACAGAGAGGTCATGTGATTGCATAAGCACTATGTCAGTAAATGCCGCATGAGTGGCATTACCTCACCCATGACTTGGAGCTCGCGACAGTTGTCTTCGCTTTGAAGATCTAGCGCCACTATCTTTATGGTGAACTTTGAGATTTTCACATATCACTAGAGCTTGAAGTACATTTTATCAGAAGTAGTTGAACGTCAGACAGCACAGGTGGCTTGAGCTACTGAAGGATTATGACTGCGCAATCTCTTACTACCCCAGTATGGGAAATGTGGTGGCAGATGCACTTAGCATGAGAGCTCATGCAGAGGGTATGGCAAACTGGTTATACACGTGAGATATGCTCGCAGCTTTGACCGATTGACACCCTCATGAGAGTGCATCCATATCTACTACCATGCCTCCACCATTCAACAGTTTATAGATCGCATAGTAGAAGGTCAATGGACATATCCTTGGATCAAGGATAGATACATGCGTGTTCAAGGACAAATGCGATGATTTTGTAGTGACAGAGTCTATTTTATGGAAGGATGGCCAGGTCGTTGTACCCAACGATGAGCAGTTATGCAGAGACATTCTTGATGAGACGCACAGTTCACGATCGTCTATTCATCCTGCTAGTACAAAGATGTATCGTGATCTGCGCTAACATTTCTGGTGGGACGGGATGAAGCACAATGTGGCACATCATGTTAGCAAGTGCTTGACCGGTCAGATGGTCAAAGCTGAGCATAGGAGACCGTCGGGATTATTACAGTCATTGTTTTTAAAAATGTGCCTCGAGGCGCTGAGGCATAGAAAAATGCCTCGAAGCTATAGCCCCATGCAGCCTCAGTGAGGCATGCGCCTCGAGGCTTATGAGTCACGCCTTGAGGCATATGCCTCGTGGCGTACCTCGAGGCGTTGCCTCATGTATGAGCTGGGTTTTTTCCTACAATAGTTTTTCCTTTTCTTTTTTATTGTGAATTTTTCATCTTTCGTAAACAAATATTTTCAAGTCATTAAGCTTGCGATTTATTGAAATGCATTTTTTTAGTTTATTAACATATTAAGCTTATTTTTACTTTGTTATGCATGTTCTTTACAAATCAATATGAACAAAAAATTGAGTCTTGAGTTATTAAATTTAATGCTTCTACTCTTTAGTACGAATCAAGCATAAATGCTTTCTTTATTAAAATATTTGGATGCAAGTCCCTACTTTGATCTAAATTTAGAAAAGTATATTTTTGTAAACATGTCTCATCTTTTCTTCTATTCAATCGGGGCTAAATTAATACACATCAAATCATGCATGAACAAAGATTGTCATAACATGCAATATTCAAGTATTTTATCCCCAAATCCTCATGGTAAAGTAAAAAGTGATCATTGATTCACTGCTTACTCTCTTATCATTCTCAATTGATGGCACACACCTCACCTAATTTTGAAAATAGTGTGTTACATCTAGTCCATTTAGTTAAATTTTATTCAAAACTTTAAATTTTGCGGAGAGTTACCCATTATTGTGCGTGCATATCCATATTTACTTGATTCCTTATAGATTTAGATTCCAAAAAAAGGAGTTATATAACAACTTGGATGTTTAAATAATGATGTTAGCCTTGAAATGTCATGGAGTTATGTATTTAATCATAACTAATTAATTTCTAGAACTTGAAATTTTTATTTACGATTAATTATTATATTTTATGAAAAAATTTCTTTCACGAATGAGGCTTACGCCTCGAGGCTTACGCATCGAGCAAAACTGGGAAAACACCTCGATACGCCTCACGCTTTTTAAAACCTTGATTATAGTCTCTCCCCGTTCCCGAGTGGAAGTGGGAGAGTATTTCTATAGATTTTGTTAATGGACAGTCGAGGAGACTAGGTGGCCATGATGTTATTTGGGTCTTTGTTGACAGGTTGACCAAGTCAGCATATTTCGCACCTGTCAGCATGACCTACACTCCATCTAGATTGGTCAGATTATATGTGCAGAACATTATCAAGCTTCATGGTATACTATGTGAGGTAGTGTCTAACAAAGACTCGAGCTTCATATCGTACTACTGGCACCGTTTCATGTCAGCACTACAGACAGAGCTGAAGATGAGTTCTGCATACCATCCACAGATCAACGGACAAAGTGAGTGCACCATTCAGACACTTGAGGATTAGCTATGTACATGTACCCTTGAGTGCAAAGGGTCATGGAAGGACCACCTGTCGTTGATAGAATTCACGTACAACAGCAACCGTCGTTCCATTATCAGCATGGCACCATTCGAAGCCCTATATGGGCAGAGATGCCTCACACCTCTCAGTTAGCGTGAGGTAGGTGACCACGCTCTTTACTCCGTAGATCTCCTGGAGGAGACTGCGAGGGTTGTTGATATTGTGAGGTGGAAACTTCTGACAGCATAGAACTGCCAGAAAATCTACGCATGCTGTCGGAGAAGAGATTTGGAGTCTCAGGTATTCCGATCATCTTCTTTGAATCCATTTTCAAATATGACTTATCAATATTCAACCTAATCTTTCATACTGATGAAATTTCTGGAAATACAGGTGGGAGATTGGGTGCATAGAAGGTCATATCGTGATATATCGATATCGAGGCAGAGGATATCAATATCATGGTGCATATCTATTTAACAGAATATCGACGATATATGACCGATATATCGATGATGTATCACCATACCGGTCCCATATCGACAAAAAATGACTGCATTCAGTGAAAAAAATCCGGGATATCGATCGATCTCACCGAAATTTCGTCGATATCTATATATTGATGAATAATACCCTTGTAAGCTTGATTTCACTACTTATTTTGCTACTCATAGTATTAAAACACATCATGTTTTATATATTTTGTTTCGGGTCGAGGGTGTTGCCTGCATCCCCGTCTGGTAGGGTATGGTGAGAAAGGGGATGCATACAATTGTTCTTTACCTTGGGGATGTCCATCCAATTTTAATTCATCTTCTTTCCCTTTCAAAAAATATTATTATGAATTACATCTCTTATAAAAAATGTTATTATGCTCTTTATTTGTTTGGTTCTTAAAATATCTCAAACATTTTGTTTATACATAATATGTGATGCAATATAAGTCTTGGATGAACTCCATTTCCGATATCTATAAGTCAACAATCAACATTAACAATGATATGTTAAATATGGCAGATATGTGCAATATAATGGCAATACTTGATGGATAAGTGTGATATGTGATATAAGTGCATATTTGTAAGTTATTTAGTGTTATAACAACTTGAGTGGACTACATTTCCAATATCCACAAGTTAGAAATCAATAGTAACAACGATATATTCCATATGACCAATATATGTGATATAAGGATTGTTGAGACATTTATATCTCGTTATCTTTATTTTGTAGTTTCTTATTTCTTCTGTCTACTTTATTTAATTTTCCATTAAATCTTTTCTCCTATATAAGAGAGCTCTAGAGCTATGATGAATGATAACTTTCATTTCACGCCTTTCCACATGGTATCAGAGTGACAGTCCAAGATCGGAGCATGTGTCCTAGAGACCCCACCCTACCTAAAACCCTACCTTGGTCGGGCACCACCACCGTCGGCCCCTTCCCGCCATCGCGGCAGGTCCCTTTCGTGCCTTCGCCGGCAGCAGGCCGCCAGAACCAATAGGCTGCTTAGCCCCTTCCCGCCAGTAGGCTGCCCAGACCAGCAGTCACAGGCCTTTGTCGGCCCCTCCAACGCAGCAGGCCGCCTTTGCGGCACCGTCTAGGCTGCTCCCTTTTGCAGAACCGACGGTTCAGGCCGCTGCACCATCCGCGGCACCGCCGCTGCATTCTCGACCGGCAGTTAGGTTGTCGCCTTCTCTGCTCCCACAGCCCAAGTTGCCCCCAGTGGACTCAGTCACCTGTAAGTTTTACGTGTTGGTATCTAGGGTGTGATTGATCATCTAAAAGTACCTTAGTTACCCGAAGAAGTCTCCAAAGGTTGGGAGAGGTTGTGGTATAGTCTACACTCACACACAACCATCTCTTCATATGTCATTGTAAACACAGGTAGTACAGTGTGCAGACCCAGTCTTGGATAGTGTTGTCATCATGTCAAACAACAAAGCATATGTTTTATTCATGTGTGCCTTCAAAGGTCCAGCACCCTTCGTCAACATGGATGGAACGAACTATGAACTATGGGTCATGCAGTTCATGAGCTTGATGTGGTGTAATGACAAGAAGCATATCCTTACGAAACACGAGCCAAGTGACAAGACTGGGGTTAATACCTAATGAGAGGCAGATGATGCATATGCGCAGGTGTGGCTATCTGGGACTGTGTCTATGGAGATACCAATGAATTAGCCTACTACAAATACTATGTGGAACACTCTCGCCGCTACATACACTCCGGCAAAGAATGAGTCGAAGATATTGCAACTTCAGCACGATATCTTCGCATCGAAGCAGAATGGGCGTCCTCTCCATATCCTTTACACTTCTCTGAGGGGTATGTTTGAGAAACTCCATGGCTTTACAAGGACTCAGTGAAGACGGAGTTTTCTAGCAGCCCTTGATCATGAGTACGACGCTGCTCAAGCGCAGATTCTTGTTGATGCCACCATACCTCCAATGGATGAAGCATACTGCAGGTTAAGCATGCTCTCTATATCTTCTGGTGGTGCTCAGCAGTCTCAGATCTCGTCAGCTATGTCTGCCTCACATGGTAGGGTGAGCCCTATAACCACGACCCCGGCAAAATAGCATCCGCATCTCCCTTGGTAGTTGGATCGCCCTCTAGCAAAACGGGTTGTGGTCTCAGAGGACAGAGGGGATGGCGGCTTCGGAGGGCAGTAGATCGGAGGCGGTAGCCTACAGTCAGGAGAGCGACAGATCGAGCGGGAGGAGGGAAGATCGAATGGCTGGAGGGCTGGAGAGTGGGAGGGTTAGAGGGCAGCGGATCGGGCTGGAGGGCTAGAGGGCGGGATGGCGGCGGCTGAGCTAATCTGGAGGGCGACGGAGCGGCTGGAGGGCTGGAGTTCGGGAGGTCGGGCAGGAGGGTGGGGGCGACGGATCAGGCAGAGGGTGGTAGGGCTGGAGGGCGATAGGGCTGGAGGGAGTCGGGCGGTAGGGCTGGAGGGGTGGGAGGGCGCAGATCGGACGGGAGGTCTGGAGGGCCTGGAGGTCTGAAGCGTCGTGTGGCGCCGCTGGGCAGGGGTGGAGCTTGGAGATGTCGGGCGGCGCCGCTGGCTGGGGTGGGAAGAGGGAAATTAGGTCCAAGTCATGGCTCTGATACCATGTGGAAGAAAAGAGAGGATGAAATAGTTTGCTTTATTCCACAGGTCTAGAGGTCCTTATATAGGACAAAACCCTAGAAAACTTAGAGAGTCCAAAGGAGGAGAAAATACAAAAGTGTCCTAATGGGGGTTACAATGAATAATTAAGAGCTATAGGATATATTACTAACATGGAGATTTTGCATAAAATTACCTCCACTCAAAACTTTTTTTAAAGGTTAAAGTTGGTGGTAACTTAAGAAGAGATATTTTAAGTGAAGAGGTAGGAAATTTGCACTTTCACCCCTAAAGCAGGAATATTTAAGGAGAAACGTTGGAAAAAGGAAATTGAGGCTGCTACCTTGTTCAATTAGGATTAGGAATGTACGATTCACCTATTTAAGGACACTATTGTCTAGTTCATTATTGCCTATGTCTCCCATCCTAAATTTGTATCATTCATTTGCTATGGGTTCTCCGAAGTCTGCGATGCTCGAGATGAAGTTGCCCCATCAAAATTTTGAGCACCACATCAAGGGAGTGACTTGTGCGGGAGAGTCGCCATCTACGCCACATATGTTCTTCAGGCAAGAACGTGATGGCTCCAACCACCGCACCAAGGGCATCTAGATCCCGCCATTTGCTCCACGTCTGTTATTTCAACATGTGATCGAGAACGTTGGAATTAAATCGTCAAGTCTCAAGTCGAAAGATCAAGCAATTCATCATGAGATATTTTTCAAGCGATGGAGAATTGATGCAATTATTCCCAAATTGACTGGGCAAATCGAAATTGAAGAAAAATGAAAATTTGGGGATTTATCAAAATTAGATATTCTCGTCCCTAGTTAGTTATTTTATTTAGTTGCTTATTTATTTAAGGGATTTTTACCCCAAGAACCATAGAAACTTGTAAATTACCTCTACGATCTTTTTTTATTAGAAAATAAGGGGGAGCCCTCCCAAGGCGGGAGTCACCACAGCAGAAACTTCATTAAGTATCAAAACAGGTGCAGGTACATCAGTTAGAAACCCAGAAATTGTAAACAGCATTACAATGGGCCATTTCAGCCACCTCGGCCACACGCACCCCTCTGTCTGCAGCTAAGGCCGCCAACCTAGGGAAATGGTTGACGAGCACCCCCTCCCCCGTCCAATCATCCTTGCCAGAAATGGAACCGGAGGCCATTCCCCAACCTCGGACGAAGGAAGGGCATTAGCCCAGGCAGCACCGCACGAATGCCCAACCATAAGGGAGACTTATGGCGAATCCTCCGAGCCACCACGTCCCCAGCGACACCATAAATCGATCTCAGGAGACGCAAGACCAAAGAGTCGGGCTTGCCCCATATCCGCACCGCCCACTTCGTAAGCAAAGCTTTGTTCATCAGCTCCACATCTCGAATACCAATCCCCCCCCCTCCGAGACAGGCACCACAACATCCTTCCAAGCAACCAGGTGGAACCCCTTTCCCGATTGCCCGCCATCCGACCAGAAGAAAGCCTACATCAGAGCCTCCACCTTCCGCCTCACCCCAACAGGCATCAGTCTCGTGGAGTAGAAAAACACCGGAATGGCGGACAAAACATGTTTCAGCAGGATAAGCTTCCCACCCTTGGAAAGAGTGGTCGCCTTCCATCCCTCAAGTCTCTCCTCCATCCTTCGCACCACACAGTCCCAATCTGACTTTCTCAATCTGCCCGCAACAAGGGGTAACCCCAGGTAGTTAATCGACAAGTGACCCCGGGGACACCCCGCCCACTCCGTGAGCCTGTTGCACTCCCCGGCTTCCATCCCAAGAGGAAGCAGCGCCGACTTCTGCCTATTGATCTTCAAACCGGACAAGCACCCGAACAAGTCAACCAAAGTAACTGCATTGAGATTATGCTCCTCCGTCCCCCCCAGAAATATCAGCGTGTCATCAGCGTACTGCAAAATCGGGATGGAAATATCCCCAAACCTGAATCCCTCGCACCATCTCTCCTCAATCGCCCGCTGAAACAAGACGACCAAGCAATCCGAGACAAGCACAAACAGCAATGGAGCGAGTGGGCACCCCTGACGAACCCCCATCTGCGGTTGGAACCACCCACCCTCCAGCCTTCCGTTAACCAGTACTGCACACGAACAAGTAGTGACACACCTCTTGATCCAGCCAATCCACTCGTCTGGGAAGCCCCTTCTCTGCAGTGAAGTCCAAAGAAACTTCCAACTGACACAATCGTAGGCCTTGGCATAGTCGATCTTCCAAACGGTGCCTTTCTTTGCCAATCTCTTCCACTCAAGGCAAGCCTCTGACGCAGCAACGATCCCATCTGCCATAGACCTACCCGGGATAAACACAGATTGGGCAGGTAAGACCACAGAATCCAATACCGCTCTGAGCTTGCTTGCAAGCACCTTGGACACAATGAGATAAATGCCATTCGATATAGACATAGGTCGAAAGTCTCCAACCTCTACCGGATTCTCTTTCTTGGGCAGCAGAAAGATCAAAGCCATGTTAACTTTCTCAAAACCCATGTTGGCTTGCCTGAACGCATCCAATACATCCAGAATATCTCCCTTCAACAGCTCCCAGAACTCCCGGTAAAACGAAATGGAGAAGCCATCAGGACCAGGAGCCCCGTCCCCATTCAAGTCCCAAACCGCCCTGTGGACCTCTTCTTCAGAAAAAGCGGCCACCAACGTCTCAGCATGTGCTCCAGATAAAGAACCAGCACCCAAACCAGACCAACCCCAGCCATTATCCCTCCTCACCTTCCTGGAGACCCTCACAAAGTGCTCCCGCAAGGCGGCCCCTATGTTCTTTTCGCCCGACACCATTCGTCCGCCCACCTCCGACTCATGCAGGAAGCTCCTTCTCCTTCTCCCAGATGCCACAGAGTGAAAAAACCGCGTGTTCGCGTCACCTTCCCTTAGCCACTTCTGCCTCGATATCTGCCGCCGTTGGACCTCCTCTTTCCTATCCTCCAAGTACATAGCCTCCAGCCACGCGGCCCGCTCCTCCACCTCGGCCGGCGACAAAACCCGTTCATCCTCTAACCTATCCAACCTGTTAATCCCCGCCTCAGCCTCTGACTTGACCTGCCTTCGCCGCCGCGCAACCTCCTTCCCAAATGACGTCAGCACCCGTCTAAGGGATGCCAGCTTTGCCGCGAATCGCGACACCGCTGAGCCTTCCCCCACGAAGTTATGCCAGTGCTCAGTGACCAAGTCCCGGAAGCCATCCTCCAATAGTCACTTCTTCTCGAACCGGAAAAAGAAGCGACTCTGCCGAACCTCCAAAGAATGGGAGTGTGATCCGATATGGTCCTCGGAAGCGCCCATGCCCTTGCCAAAGGGAAGATCTCCCCCGCCTCTACAGACATCAGAAACCAGTCAAGTCTGGATCTGGATCTCGAATTCCTCCAAGTGAATTTGCATCCGGCCGCATCCACTATAGATAGTCCCAAAGAATTGGCTACCTCCCTGAACTCCCTTGAACCCGAATCAGCACCCCCGGCATCCCCCGGCCGGTCACTCGTAAACAAGGTGACATTCAAGTCACCACCAATGATCCAGACCGCGTCTCCCACCTCATGCGCAACACTTGCCAAATCCGCCGCCAAAGAACGATCCCCCCGCCTACAAGGGCCATACACATTTGTGACCCAAAAGCAATAGCCATCCGCTCTCCGGCACAACTGTAATGACAGCGCGAATGCGGACACGTGTGACCTCAGTAAGTCGAAAGAATCAGCACGCCAGCCAGAAATGATACCCCCTGACGCTCCATCAGCCGCACTCACCGCCAGCTCGAAAAAAACTCCCCTACTGAGCTCGCGACGCAAAGAATCATCTAACACCTTCAACTTAGTCTCCTGGAGCAAGACGATGTCTGTCGCCGCCTCTCTCACCAGGTTCGCCACCCCAAGCCTCTTATCGGGACGGCACAATCCCCTTACATTCAGAGAGAGCATCTTCATAGAGACACCTGAATCATCGCCTTCTGCGGGGGAATGACCCCCAACCTTCGTGCCAAGCCTCTATCCAATGCAGCAAACCTGTTTCGCACTGATACAACTGCAGGAGAACCCTGAGAGTCGACCCTCTACGGAGAATCAGCAGCTAGGGCTGCCCGGAGCGTAGCCCTCGCCCCCTCCCAGACCCCCTCCGCCCCCTCCCCCCCTCCCCCCCCTCTCATAGGCCAGCCCAAAACGCCCCTGCCGCAGGCCCCCACCCCCTTCCAAGATATCCAGGCTTGAGACCCCCCCCCCCCGGCACCAGCAGGGGCCTCTCGCAACGAGACATGAGAGCTCCCCATGGGCTCAGCTACAAAGACTTCCGCCCCAGCATCTGGAGGACATCCAGATTCCAAACGCCCCCCTTCCAGCAGGAACCGCCGCCTCTGCCCACGGCACTTCCACCCTAGCCCCATATCTGGCAGAGACGCCCCCAGCCGAAGTTGTCAGCCGCGCACCACTCTCCGCCCCTCCCGAAGGCCCCAGCCGATCTAGCCGCGGCGCAGCTCCGCCTTCCGCCTCCGCCACCTCTACGATCTTTTGCACAACGTAATTACTCCATCGACCCTGTAAATTATCCCAAGAACCCCCATGAGCTTCAAACAGATTAACCACGGGTTCATGGGGTAAGAGTTAGCAAGTTTACATGGTCGAAGGGGAAATTACGATGTTTCAAAGGTCGCGAAGGTAATTTACAAAGTTTATAGGGTTCATGGATTAAAAATCCCTTTATTTAAATTGAGATTGTAATCTCAATTTTTATGATAATTAGAATCGGTTAGAGTCAATTAGGATCAATTAGGATTTTATTTTTTAATTTAATTCACTTTCTATTTTGTAATCTTGTGCCTCCTATATAAAGGGGATGGTACGCATTTATTTCAAACAATTCAGTTCGGATTATATGAAAAATTGAGATTATCTCTCCGTCTCTCTCTCTCAATGCGATCTTCGTGATTCGTCTCCGAAGTCTCACGCAACCGATGTGTTCTTATCTTCTCCCGTCCTCTAATTTCTTATCCACCAAATATTTCCACCGCCAAACTTATTTTCCACCGTTGGTTATTTTCCATTTGCATCATTTGGTATCAAACCATGGCAACCGAATCATTCTTACGATTCGATGATCCCATCTCATATTGGCGGTTGCAATTCAACTTGAGTCGTCTCGATCACGGTTCATGTCCAGGATAACAAAAATTCAAGCATCGCCTCTTATCAAGAGTGAAAGTACAAGAGTGGCTGGACATGCTAATCGAGGAAGAATCATTCGTCAACGGCAAAAATCAGATCGTCATTTTCTCGATAGAACATGATTATAAAGGTATTTTCTGTTTGGAAGAAGATTTTTATAATACAAATTCGTCACAAGAAGAACAAGGAGAAACAGAGCCTATCTACGATGAAAGATTGGAGGATGAAGAACATTGAGTTCTTGATTTGTTCTCCTCCATAGTTGTTGTCCAGGACACTTTCATGTCACCATTGCCACCTATGTTGGCCCCCTCATCACCTCTGCCCTTGCCACATGTCACGGTCATGCCACCAGCGCCACCACTGGTCAATCGGCCCTCACCCGTGTGCCAGCCTTGACCCCATCCCTGAAAGTGCTCTCGGTTCAGCGCTATGAGCCATGTCGCCTTCCTCGTAGTCGTGGTCGAGTTTACGGCAGCCTAAACCCCCAATGCCCCCCAGTGAGAATCAAGATCGATCATCATCGCCATCAAACAAACTATTCATATGGTCTCCAATGTGTCCACGGCTGCAGCATGAACCACCGTTGACCACAATACACAAAGAGAAGGCTTCGTCAATGGTGTTTCCTTCCCCCCGCACCCCAACCTGGTCGTCGCCGCCCCTTGCGCGCCGTCGACGATGGAAGGGAGGACTCCCATGCTGGGCTCCTGATTTGGGGTCGTCGCACATCCATTCCTGACACCGCCGCCGTTTATGGCCTCCCGTCCCAGCCCGTCGTCGCCGTTTTATTGGTGGAAGAAAAACCTTAGCGCGGGGTTCCTCTTCAAGAGGATTTGAATCCCAAATATGATTTGGGGATTTTGCAAAAAAATGCCTCCACCCAAAATCTTTTATTTAAATGTTAAGGTTGGTGGTAACTTAAGAAGAGATGTTTTATGTGAAGGGGTAGGAAATTTGTACTTCCACCCCCTGGAGCAGGAATATTTAAAGAGGAACACTGAGAAAAGGAAATTAGGACTGCTACCTTGTCCAATTATGAATAGGAATGTGGAATTCACCTATTTAAGGATCATATGGTCTAGTTCATTGCCCAGATCTCCTCCCATCCTAAATTAGTGCCATTCATTTGTTATGGGTTCTTTGAAGGATGCAATGCTCGAGAGGAAGTTGCCTCATTAAAATTTTGAGCACTGCATCAGGGGACACGGGGGTGCCGCCATCTGCGCCACATATGTTCTTCAAGCAGAAACGTGATAGTTCCAACCACCGCACCAAGGGCATTTGGATTCCGACATTTGCTCCACATCTGTTATTTCAACATGGGATGGAGAACGCTGGAAATAAATTGTCAAGTCTCAAGCCAAAAGATCAAGCAATTCGTTGGGAGAAGAATTTTTCAAGCGATGAAGAATTGATGCAATTATTCTCAAATTGACAGGATGAATCGAATTGAAGAAAATTGAAGATTTCGGGATGTGTCAAAATTAGGGTTTCTCATCCCTAGTTAGTTATTTTAATTAGTTGCTTATTTTATTTAAATTGAAATTGTAATCTCAGTGTTTATGATATATTAAAATTAGTTAAGAATCATTTAGAATCAGTTAGAGTCAATTAGGATCAATTAAGATTTTATTTTGAATTTTAGGATCGATTAAGATTTTATTTTGAATTTAGTTCACTTTCTATTTTTGTAATCCCGCCCCTCCTATATAAAGGGGTAGGCATTTGTTTCAAACAGTTCAGTTCAGATTATATGAAAAATCGATATTATCTCTCTGTCTCTCTCTATCTCTCTCTCAGCATCATCTTCGTGATTCGTCTCCAAAATTCTGTGCAACCTGCACGTTCTTATCTTCTCCCACCCTCTAACTTCTTTTCCACCAAATATTTCCATTGTTAGAATTATTTTCCACCTTTGGTTGTTTTCCGTGTGCATCACTTTTCATGAGTATATGCAATGTATCTTCAAATATTTTAATATATACCGATTGAGGTTTTGATCATGTAGTGCATGTATGTATAATGAAGTTTTGTTGTTGTGAATCATCTAATTTGTGAAGTTTTTATGGCTAAATATTTTTGTGATTAAATGTTAGGCAATTAAAATCATATACTCAACTATCTAACATGAACCATTTTTCTTAGATATTCTTTAACTCCAGTTGGATACATAAATTCAGGGGATTTTATCACTTGTGCCCCTCCGAGATATCGCAATTTCAGTTATGCCCCTATCTTTTTGGTAATATCAGCTGTGCCCCTCAAAACTTGCTAATTTATCACTTGTGCCCCTCGAGTTAGTGACCGTCCATCCACAGTGCAAACGACCGTTAACTTTGAGGGCAAATGCGGAATTAGCTTTAACTTTTTAGGTTATATCGTCATTTTACATCATCTTCTTCCTCCTCTTTCCCCATCTTCTTCCTCCTCCTCCAACCTCCTCCTCCCCAGCCCGCACCTCCTCCCAGCTCCGCCCCGAGCGCCCCGCAACTCCTCCCCAGCTCTGCAACTCCTCCCCAGCCCAGCACCGCCCCCTCCTGCACGGCGCCGCCCCATGCGCCCCCTTCCCCTTCCCCGCCTGCTCCCCCTCCTCCTGCCCTGCACGGCTCCACCCCCTCCACGGCCTCCCGCCTTTGTGGGTCTTCTCCTCCTGCGGCTGCTGCTTTGGAGGTGGCGGCGGAGGCGTCGACCGGAGAGGCATGACGTCCTCGTTGGGGAAGTTGACCTTGGCCTTCTTGCCGCGGATCCGGCGGACCTCGTGGTCGTAAGCCCGGGCGGCGTCCTTAGCGGTGTTGTACGTGCCGAGCTACACGGGCACGCCCTTCATGGGGTCGCGGATCTCCGCCGCCCACTTCCCCCACGGCCACTGCCGGATCCCTCTGTACATGTTCTTCCTCTGCCGCTTCTTACCCACAACTGTACACAGTTCGGACAGCTATTACAACTGATCTGAGATTTAAACTTTCTCAAAGATCAGCAGATCACACTGTGAATCAACAGCATTACCCATCATCATCAGCATCATAGCAAACCATACACTATTGCAACAGACGACATCACAATCTACGACACAAATCGAACACCAAAGGAACCACGGGCGATCTCAAACAAAGCAAATCTTGATAGCTTCTAAGTCTAGAAGAAGTCTAAGGTGAAACACGGCAACGAAAATCCTTGAAAAGAAATATGGCTCATGTCAATTTACCAATCTTGTGGTCAGTGATGATGAATCGCGGTAAGCCGGAAAGAACCCATGGCAATCGCCACCAATCTCCACCCACACCCCCAACAAAATCACATGAAGGTCACCTCTATTTACATGATCCATAAAAACCCAACAAAGCATCGTACTGTTCCACGAGAACAGGAAGAAGGGGAATCATAAATCGAGTTCTAATATAATCATTAACCGGCGACACATCGTCGAAGCTTCACAGGTCCAGGGTCGTTGCCACGCCGGCATCGCCCGCACCGTTGAGCGGCATCGGCTCCGCCACGGCGACGTCCAGCTCCTCGTCAAAGAACTTCATGTACGACTCCAGCATGAGGAGATCCTCCGGCAGCTTCTCCCGCGCAACGCACGCCATCTCCGGCACCATCTGCGCAGTGGAAACCGTCACGTCGAAGCAGGGCGCCTGCCGAGGGAGGAGGAGGAGGTTGGAGGAGGAAGAAGAGGCCTCTGGACAATAATACCCCTCTTAAATGCACCAAGGTTTGAAAAAACCATGGTTAAGTCAATTCATTGACGGTCAACATGACGGAAGGGCACAACTGATGACGGAGAAAGTTTTGAGGGGCACAACTGATATTACCAAAAAGATAGGGGCATAACTGAAATTGCAATATCTCGGAGGGGCACAAGTGATAAAATCCCTAAATTCAGTAGTAGTGTTATTCATAGATATTTATTTATTTATAAATTAAAAATTAGAAAATCAGTAGAACCACATATACCCCGCATATGCCCCCACATACCGCTTATTCAGTATTCAGTGACATGTTCGAACGCATATGCATACCGTTTTCCTGAACCTTACAAAGGACGGGAAGTCTACTTCAAGCTTCGCAGTATTTATAGGGAATTCACTTGTTTAATGGAAGAACAAGAAGCAGACTGTGGTTGCCAGATCAAGTGCTGAGTCAGAATACATGGCCATGGCGCATGCTAGCACAGAGATTATTTGGGTCAGATATGTTCTTACTGACCTGACTATAGAGGTGTCTCTTCCCATGCACCTCCAATGTGACAACCAGGCTGCTCTTTTCATTGCAAACAACACATCCTTCCATGAGAGGACTAAGCACATAGGGGTAGGTTGTCACTACATTCGTGACATGATACAGAAGGGTCTTATCGCCACTATGCATGTCAGCTCTGGAGACCAGCCAGCAGATGTTCTTACTAAGGCCCTAGTCAGAGGCTTTATCAGAGATGTTGTTCCAAACCGAGCATGATCGATATCTACGCTCCAGCTTGAGGGGCAGTGTTGAGATATCAGTTATCTTTCTTATTGTTTTCATATTTTCTATTTCTTTTGTATTCATCCGGTAATTTGCCCAACAGGTTTCTCTCCTATATAAGAAACCCCTTGGGCCTCTCAATATGCAATTCATTCTTCCATCTCTACAGCAACATTCGTGTCATCCTAGCTGAAAGGGACGAATTCTGACTTCTCTCTGTTAAGTCTCGATCCGAAGACAATGCCAAATAGATCTAGAACCATAGAAAGACCTCTACAACTTTCGAAACCACCCTCTGTAAAGCATCAGTTGCAAGTACAAAGAGGAGGGGCCAATGGGCACCCCTGACGAACCCGTGTTGCAGCTGAAAGTACACGTCCTTTAGCTGTCCATTCACCAGAACTGCGCAGAACGTAGTCGTGACACATCTTTTTATCCATGATATCCATCTAGCTAAAAAATCATGTCTATGTAGTAACGCACAGATGAACCGCCAATCTCCGCGGTCGTATTCCTTTGAGAAATCAACCTTCCACAAAACTCCTTTGGTCTTTCTCCAATGCTAGTCAGCTACAATCTTAGATGCGAAAACCACACTATCCATGAGTTGTCTGCCGGACAAGAAAGCACTCTGCATCGGCGAGACTATCGTGCATAATACCCCCCTCAGCTGATTGGCCAAGATTTCTGCCACAATCAAGTATATTGCGTTCGAGAGTGCAATCAGACGATAATCTTCCACCCTTGTGGCAACATCCTTCTTAGGAAGTAAGAAGATAAAGGACCTTGTTGATCCGCTCAAAACTGCAGTTGCCACCTGCAAATTATATCACCGCCTCCACCTCCTCATCAATCACCTCCCAAAATTCCCTGAAAAAGAAAACTAGAAAGCCATCCGAACCAAGGCAATTGTCTACATTCAAATCAAAAACAGTCTCACGAACCTCCTGCATGTTAAAAGGTCTCGTCAACAACTCCGACTCTGGTGCAGAGATGGAGCTCACCCCAAGGCCCTGCCACTAGAGCCACAATGCAGTAGACGCATGCTCATGCCCCTGAAGTAGTCCTTCACCACCCTCGCAACCTCCTCCTCTCCATGATACACCTCCCCCCAACTTCAACCGAATATATCATATTTCTCCTCCGTCTTCCATTTACCATGAATAAATTTGGTATTAGCATCCCCCTCCTTCAACCACTTCTGACAAGAACTTTGTCTTCACTCAAATTCTCGTTTCTCATCCTCCTCCTCAAGGATCCTCTACACAACCCTTCGGCTCACTAACTCCTCATACGGATCCGTACTATCCTTTAGCAAGTCCAACCTTTCCACCTCTTCCCGAGCTTTATTCCTCCTTAATTCTTGCGTAGCACGAGAATCCTTGAAACTCATCAATCTCTGTTATATGTTGCCGACTTCAAGGTGAGCCTCACAGTAGCTGAACCCACCACCTCTAACTCAGTCCAGAAGGAGATGACTAAGTCACGGAAACCCTCCTCTAGCATCCAACACTGCTCGAATCTGAAGTATGAAGATGCCCCTCTTCAGTTGCATGTATCTAAACAAAGCAACATATGATCCGATCTCAATCTAGACAGAGAAGTAACTGTTGCCAAGCTGTGGAACTCCAGGGCCTCAAAAGACACTAGGAAGTAGTCAATACGTGACCGCAAAGAAGAGCTCCTTGTAACGTCCCGGGCTTAGGTCCCCGGTCCGTTATCGAGGAAAACTGGCCCTGACAACTTGTTGGGTACGGGCCTAGATGGACCCGTTGACAACCACCCAAAATGCTTAAGCCCAAGTTGTCAAGTAGTAATCCCCACCACTTATATACCACACCCACACTTCATGAGTTTTAGGTATGGCACTATGTTTGGGGTTGTGGTGTTACAACCTCCCCCACTTATATTCGCAACGTCCTCGTTGCGACATGGTCCATCACTTCTTCCCAGTGATAGTGGCGGTTGCACGCTCCGGGTAGCCATTTCCTCCAACCACTTTGTAGGGGTGGCTCCACCTCTCGGGTAGCCCTTTCCACTATCAGAGAGAATTTGGCTCTGATACCATTTGTAACGTCCCGGGCTTAGGTCCCCGGTCCGTTATCAAAGAAAACTGACCCTGACAACTTGTTGGTTCGAGCCCAAATAGGTCCCGGGCTTAGGTCCCCGGTCTTATATCAAAGAAAACTAACCCTGACAACTTGTTGTAACACCCATACCCCCAAACATAGTACCACATCTAAAACTCACGAAGTGTGGGTGTGGTTTATAAGTGGTGGGGACTACTACTTGACAACTTGGGCTTAAGCATTTTGGGTGGTTGTCAACGGGTCCAATTGGGCATGAACCCAACAAGTTGTCAGGGCCAGTTTTCCTCAATAACAGACCGGGGACCTAAGCCCGGGACGTTACAAATGGTATCAGAGCGGGTTCCCTCTGATAGTGGAAAGGGCTACCCGAAGGGAACTAAGCCGGGAGCGTGCAGCCGCCACTGTCACTGGGAATAAGTGAATGGGCCATGTCGCAACGAGGACGTTGCGAATATAAGTGGGGGAGGTTGTAACACCCCAACCCCAAACATAGTGCCATACCTTAAACTCACAAAGTGTGGGTGTGGTATATAAGTGGTGGGGATTACTACTTGACAACTTGGGCTTAAGCATTTTGGGTGGTTGTCATCGGGTCCAATTGGACCCGAACCCAACAAGTTGTCAGGGCAAGTTTTCCTCGATAACGGACCGGGGATCTAAGCCCGGGACGTTACAAATGGTATCAGAGCCAAATTCTCTCTGATAGTGGAAAGGGCTACCCGAGAGGTGGAGCCGCCCCTACAAAGAGGTTGGAGGAAATGGCTACCCGGAGCGTGCAGCCGCCACTATCACTGGGAAGAAGTGATGGGCCATGTCGCAACGAGGACGTTGCGAATATAAGTGGGGGAGGTTGTAACACCCATACCCCCAAACATAGTACCACATCTAAAACTCACGAAGTGTGGGTGTGGTTTATAAGTGGTGGGGACTACTACTTGACAACTTGGGCTTAAGCATTTTGGGTGGTTGTCAACGGGTCCAATTGGGCCCGAACCCAACAAGTTGTCAGGGCCAGTTTTCCTCGATAACGGACCGGGGACCTAAGCCCGGGATGTTACACTCCTCCACTTGTACCTGCAATTCGCTGCATCCATGACCTCCAAAGCGAGTTCCCCCACCACATCTACATAAGCATCGGATCCAGAATCCTGCACCTCTCTGCCTCATGGTCTGTTATCTGCTAATAATGTGACATTGAAATCACCACCCATAAACCAAGCCAACTCTGGGAATCTTGCCCTAATTTCCCGCAACTCATCCCATAGGACCACATTCAGTGAAGATCCTGCAATGTCATACATTGAGATGATCACAAAACGAGATTGATTCCTCTTGTTAACAAGACCAACTGACGCCTAAGGAACCAGCATGATTTCATCCAACATATCGAACAAGTCATTAATCCAAGCAACGAAAATGCCTCTCGAACTACCATTAGCTAACATAGTTCTGAATTCACCGAGATGAGCTCCGGCAATAGAGCTCCATCTCGATACTCCCACGAATCAATTTTAGTTTCCTGTAAGCAAGCCATGTCCACCTTCCATGCAGTCAACAACGAGCTAATCTCCAATTGCTTCTCCGCTTGGCCAACCCCCACATATTCCAAGATATAATTTTCATTTGGAAACCATAGGGAAACCCCCACCACCTTTACCCCATTATTTGTGCAATTGTCTTTCCGAATACCAACTCCTCTGCACTCCCTTTTGTTTCCTCGGAGTGCCATGGCTGGATCCCCTCTCCACACATTGCAAGTTGTTCACCTTTGTCACCATGTCATCACCAATCAGCCCCTCTCGCCCGACGACAAATGCATCCTCCACCGTTGCATCCCCAGTCCCAGGCCCTTCGCGATCACCCACTACGAATTCGCGTTCAAGCCGCAAGGATTCCCACTCACTCGCGCCTGTACAAAGATGCTTTCACGAAAAAACTTCATTTCCTATTCATCACGCGAAGCTCCTCGATCAGATGCCATCCTGCATTTGCACTTTAGTCCCCTTTCACGCGATATTCCCCTTCTCTTTAAATTGACGATATTTCGACGTCACTTGCTTTGGGTGGTTTAAACCCAACACAGGCTTGGCATCCCCCCCTTCTTAGTCACCTTTATTACCTAAGTTCATCGCTCGAGGGTCTTCAAAACCCCTTACTGATCAGGTCTTTAACCCTGCGAAATCACTTTGAACGGAAGGAGAGAAGAGCATCGTCTCCTTCGACGCCACCATGGCAGAGTGCCCCGAAAGCCAATCGGAAGCGAGCCTTGCACCTACCCCGAAAAAGGAGGGTTTGGCCCATTAATCGGGTTCAATATCGCGTTCGGATCCGAGATGACCATCTTTGAGCCCAACCCTCCCGCTCCATTAGTCGAGTGAGTGGAGGAACCCATGTAACTTGAAAAGGCCATCGATAAAGGATTTGGTGAGCTTATCAGGTTTAATACCGAACCCGAAAAAGCATCAGCACTTGGTGAGCTTATCGGGTTTAAAATCAAACTCGATAACTCTTCCTTTCCCGAAGAGCCTGAACGGGTTGTCTTAGTATTGGATTTAAGATGACTCACAACTCGAGGCAACGTTTAAGGAGCTAAAAAGAAGTGCATTCAAAAAGGAGTTGGTGGCTTAGGGATTATGTTCGTCGCAGCCACCGTTTCACCTTTGAATCCCGCTGACTTCGCACATCCCGAGGTATCCGTCGCGTCCCATGGTCCCTGAATACCCCCAACGAGCCATCCGCTCTATCGCCGCCATGCTATCACGATCCCGATGGGCTTTGCTCAAAGCTCGCTCCAGCAGTACCTCCGGTAGGATTAGCACCTTTCTCTTTCTGATCGACATCACCATGCACGTATTTGACATAGGTCTCGAACACCGCCACTTCTGGTCCTTCCCCTAGCTTCAAACCCAAGCAGCTCAGCTCCAGAACCTCGTTGATCTCCATCAACGCCTCCCTAAAGACCTCAACCCTCCAACATCGCAATGGGACTCCAGACACCTTTCAGTTTCCATACCGAACCAACACTTTCCGAACTTCCATCTAAGTATCGAGGCCTCCACCAGATCTTGCCCTTTAACTATGGCGGTAACCTTCCCCCAAGGCTCCTTCAGTCACCATCTTTGCTCCAGCAGTGGAAAGGCCCCTCACGTATAGTGACCCTCCCGGCAGCCATATAGCACCGACGTAACCACCTCCTGTTGTGCATATGCAAAAACCCAGCTTCTTCAGGTCGGAGCCATCCCCTTCTCCCGCTAGTAAGCCCTCTAACGGCCGCTCCAACAGTGCCCCCTTCGCAAGATGCTTCAGCACATCCGGCATCGCCTCGTCGAGCATTTGCATTGAGAACACCAAGGCTGCATCACGCTTTAACAACTGTGGGTGGTTCTTCATCGACCAGAACCCCCGAGCTAAGCAATCCTTGCGACGATGGTCTGGGCGACCGCACCTGAAGCATAGTTGTTAAAGAGTCGAGCAGCCCCTTGAAATATGGTCGAGGTACCGCACCTATAACACCATGTGTTCCCCTCGCCTGTGGCCTTGGAAGGTCTGGGTTCGCCTCTTTGCCACACTCCATGGCCCCTCTCCCACCAGATCCTCCATGACAACATCATCCAACCTCTCACTGGGAGATGCGGACTCGACTCCTCCCTCACATATGGTGATCCGTTCACAAACCAGCCGGTTACCCTCTCCGCCGTCCTCTCCTCCCGTTCCCTCGCTCTCTCCCTCACTCGGCATATGCTCTCCTTTGGTATGATCTTATTTTTTAGAAACGATGGGATGAACCTCCAATAGAGGCCCATCCAAGAATTAGAATTAACCACTATAAACACAGGTTAGAGAAGCCAAGTTTCCAACAGGGCTTTGGCATGCTCGATTACATGATCGATTACATTTCCACAGCGAGTCTATGATCTTAGCTCTAATACTATGTAAAATGAAATGAAAGGAGATATCTCTCATTGAAATTCTACCTCTCTATTTGTAATAGAGAGAGATCACATAGATATGGTAGAAAATAAAAAAGAAATAGTAAAGATCTCTAAACATATTTTTTTAAAGGAAAATGGGCAAGAAATCTAGAAAGCACCCACCCAAAAAACTTCTATATATTCACAAATTCATGACTCTACAAAGACCAAGAAGCCCTAAGGCTTTTAACATGTTCAATAACATTCTACAAAAACATTTACTCCTCCCGATAATCTAATTTCATGCCAACCAAAGTGGTCATAGAGTATCCGCAACCCATATCTTAGTAGGATCACTCACATGCCCCAAACTGTCAATGAACTCCAAAAACACTCCATCCTGAAGTAGCCATCGAGTCGATGATCACTGCCGGCCAAGCCTCCCTCGAAACAATGTATTCAAAGAACACTGCTCAGCATCCTCAACCAGTCAAAACCTGAGAATAACATGGCCCTTTGCTCGCCTATCAACAGATGATCTTTCCTCAAAAGGCCTTCCGTTCCTAATGACCTAGCAGGTTTTTTTCGGAAAAATCTATCTATTCCAGTGTAAATGGTAGGGAGGCCTATATTTCTTGGTTTCAATAGGACTCGATACGAGCATTGTTTTTATTTGCTATTATCTAAAGATAATCAAGTTATTAATGACTGGACGAAACCAAAAAATAACCCCTCAAGTGCGAAGTTATAAAAGATACACTTTAAGATCAAACAACTCCATCAAATTGAGTACGACCATATATCTGATAACATTTACTATACCGAGATTATCAATGAACCAAATTCTTGCAATTGCTCATGATACCCTTATTAGCTTCTAGGGTCTATGTCTTAGTTCAAGATCTATCTTACTAATTGGAATAAAAGGATTAGTAGATCTGTTCCACCAATATGGGAATATGCTAGTGTTATGAACTTATAATCATAGAATTGATTTGATTATCAGATTAGAAGTTCATTCCAGGCAAATAGTTTATGACCTGACTCTTCCCCTCCATACTAGTACGTTATACTCTCTAGTACGCTCATCCAGTTTAAGTCATCGAGGAAGCTACTAGAAAACAAGCAGGTCAATGTGAAAGTAGACTAGAGGCTAAGAAAGTTGGTGCTTAAATTGAATAGGGCCTCTGGGAGATCTCCTATTTTGCATAGGACCTTCTCTTGTCCCTTCTATGGTGTTGGACTTATCAAAGATGAGACTAACTCCCTTTCCAGTCAGACAATCGAGCTTAGGGTCAAGCCACCCACCAAGCAAATCCTTGCTCGATGAATAAGGAGGGAAATCCCCATCTAAGATTAAATGAGAATCATAGTTGTCATGTTTTCCATTACTAGACTTTTG
The DNA here is from genome assembly GCA_037367405.1 of Ottelia alismoides. Lineage (NCBI taxonomy): Eukaryota > Viridiplantae > Streptophyta > Magnoliopsida > Alismatales > Hydrocharitaceae > Ottelia > Ottelia alismoides. The sequence goes on from JAZKJV010000802.1 coordinate 593,361, forward strand.
AATATAATGTTTTTATGGAGTATACCAGGATTTTCAAAGCTGGGAGCATCCCCCCTTGTGGTGGAGGTGCCATTCATATTGGGGAGGGTGAGCAGTGCATCACCGAAAGGCTCCCATATTTGCTCTATTAAAACCTTAAATAGTTAAGGAGTCTTTTAGGCTTGTCCATATTATGATCAAAAACTTTACTTCTTAAAAGGATTAAATCGTTTCCCTTCCTTTCAATGCTATATTTGGAAAACTTTACTTGTTAAATGTATCCAAGGTTCATTTAATTAAAAAACAAAAACAAAAATTGGATATCGTGAAGTATATTTTTTTAATTTGACTCATTATTCGAATTACATTAGTATAAGTAAAGGATTCGTGGATAAAGATACAAAAACGAATTTCTAATTATAACTAAATCCTCATTTTTTGTGTCATAAAAAAATAAATTGAAGCCAAATATCTAGAAAACAATGACTTGCAATCTTTTCTTAAAAAAAGGACTTTTTTAAATTGCACTAAAAACAAAAGGAAGAAAGCAAGTTGATCCGCTAATCATCGAGTATAATACCTTGTAGGCCTTTGGCGCCTAAAGTGCCCATTCGCCCACATATAATGATCCGAAGTGTTGGAGAATCCATCAACTCCTAGAAGGCCTCAAAAATCAACAAAAACTCAACAAAACATTGGTTCATTAAAGCGAAACAGAATCGAGGAAGCCATCCATCAGGCTCCCAGCAAGATGTCTACGAGGAGATTTCATTCATGACTTGTCCTCGACGTCTACTTTTTCAAAGCCAATGTCTAAGAGGAATCTAGACCTATAAATAGGACAGTATACCTCATTCTACAGCACAAAACAAAGAGTAACGAGTCTCTTCTCTCTACTCTCCATCTATTTTTAGAGAAAAGTTCTAAGAGCTATTTTTCGATCTGCGCTTCACGCCTACCACTTTAAAGTTGTGTGATCGTCTTGTGAGTATGCTTCTCACTCTGTAAAATCATCTAGTTTTAGTCTCGTATTTATTATTGCGTATTTATCTTTGATTGTTAGATTTTTACTTGATTGTATATGTAGAGATAATTCTATGTTTCTATGTACCGTTTCGGTTATTTTATTTCTTTATGTCTATTTTATGTAATTTACCCATATGTCTCTCTATATAAGAGAGCCTACGGTTCCTGGTATAAACAATTAGATCATTTTTTCCCAACATGGCATCAGAGCGGCGGACCTAGACCGGAGCTCTCATATCCAAAACCCTAACCCTACCTTCAACTCCTCTCCCTTTGCACGCAGTTCCCCTCCTCTGCACGCCACACACGTGTTGCTCGAGCACCGCCCCCACGCCGTCCGTGTATTGCCCGTGCACTACCTGCGCGCCACCGTGCCGCTCGCGTGCCTCCCGTGATCGCGGGCCCGTGCTCGTGCATGCAGCCCCTCCGTGCGTTGTCCTCCTGCACGTCGTCCTCTCCTGCGCAGCGTCTCCGTGTGTTGCGCCTCCACGCGTCGACATCGGTCCCTCCACTTGGTTGATGGATTTGGGTGCATAAGTCTACATATGCATTCAAATCCATATATTTCTGTGTAGACATTCAATCTCTGGTCTAAAACCCTAGTCTTCTACATTCGGCAATATGTCTGAGAACAAAGTCGATGTACCTGCCGCATGCGCTTTCAGAGGTCCAGCGCCTATTGTCAAAATGGACGGGACAAATTATGATCTCTTGGCTATGCAGTTCATGAGCCTTATGAAGTCAAATGGTAAGAAACACATTCTTACTGAGGAGGAGCCGGTGGAGAATATTGGGGTAAATGCCTCAGGGGAGGCGGACGATGCATATGCCAAAGTTTGGCTCTCAGCTACATTAACGATTGAGATCGTTAATGATGTGTTACATCAGCCTACTGCTAAGGCGATGTGGGATGTCCTCGCAGCAACATATTCTCAGGCGAGGAATGAGAAAAAGATCCTACTACTACAGCATGATATATTCACTGTCTAGCAGAATGGAAGGCCCTGCATTTAATGTATACATTCTTGCGAGGGATGTTTGAGAAGCTACATAGCTTAATGCCTTTCACCGCCACTCCTGAGCAGCAGAAGACATATAGGAATGCTACCATGGTCGGTTTATTCCTAGCTGCCCTTGATCCTGAATATGATGTTGCTCGCTCCCAGATCCTCGCAGATGCTACATGCTATTATTCCTCCCATGGAGGAGGCTTTTCGCTGACTTAGCAGGATTACATTTCCGTCCACTACTAGCAGTCAGACTTCTTCGGCGATGGCAGCCTCCCGAGGCAGAGGAGGCTAGTCTACCTTTCGTGGACATGGACCCCGTGGTAGAGGGGTTTGAATCCGCCAACCCTGCACGTTTTGTCATCGCCCTAGCCATTTTGAGGATACATGTTATTCCAAGCATGGTTTTCCTCCATCGGCCCGAGTAGTGGAACAAGTTGAGACTCCAGCAGGACCTACCTCAGAACAGAGGTTTGATGACCTCATAGCCAAATTGAGGGGTATTATGCATCCTTCCTCTTCACCGTCTCCAGAAGACCATTCAGATGTGGCAGCTTCTGCTTCAGTTGGCACCTCTACTACAGCTAGCACCTCAGGTATTACTTATGCTTTTACATCATGTCATGGATCTGAGATTACAGAGTGGATTATGGACTCCGAGGCGACACATCATTTATGTGGAGAAAGACATCAACTTGCATCTTGTAGACAGGTTCCTCCAGGGAGAACAGTTGTGATAGCAGATGGGATTCATTCCCCAATCACAGGACCGGGGGAGATCACTTTGACGCCCTCAATATGTCTGCAGAGTGTGCTACATACTCCTAATTTTTTTATGAATTTGCTATCCGTTAGTCAGATTACAAAGGATGTGCACTATTGGGCTATTCTTGATCCATCATCTCTTGTTTTTCAGGACATTCTTACGAGAAGAGTGATTGGAGGGTGGCCTTTACCGCCTGGTCCAGACTCCCTATGCTAGAGTGTCCTCTCATTCATCCGGATCAGTCTCTCCGTTCACTTGACACCTATGTTTTGGTCACTTACCTCTTCAGAAGATGTGTCACATGCTACCGCAGATTTCACCAGGGCCTTCTTTCCAGTGCGAGGCATGTCAGTTGGGAAAGCATCATCGCTCTGCTTTTCCTAGTCATCAAAGTCGGAGCAGTAGCTCCCTTTTTGAGTTATTCCATGTCGATATCCGGGGTCTGAGTTGTGTTCCTGGTCACCAGGGACATCGTTTTTATCTTGTTGTTGTGGATGATTTTTCTCGTTTGCCATGGGTGCTTCTTTTGAAAAATAAATCCGAAGCAGGGGATTTGATCAAAACTTTTATTAAAGAAGTGCAGAATGTTTTCTCTACCCTTGTGAAATTTGTGCGTATTAATAATGCTTTGGAATTCGGTACTCGTGTTTTATCTCATTTTCTTTCATCCCGTGAAATTTTTCATCAAACATCTTGTGCCTATATTTCTCAACAGAATGGTGTTGCAGAGAGAAAGCACCATCATTTACTTTCAGAGTCGCGCCCCACATTCGTTTTGGGGCGATGCTGTTCTTATAGCATGCTACTTGGTGAATCGCATGTCGTCGTCTGTTTTGGGTGAGAAAATTCCTTTCTCTACAGCTTTCCCTGAGAAAGAGTTGTTCACACCTACTCCTCGTGTGTTTGGATCTGTTGCATTTGTCCACCAGTTGACTCCATGCCTTGACAAGATCTCTCCTAGAGCTGTCAAATGTGTGCTTGCTGGGTACTCAAAGACCCAGAAGGGATACCGTTGTTATGATCCATTGCGCAGAAAGTAGTATATCAATGTGGATGTGATATTTTTTGAGTTTGTGATGTAATTCTCTCCTACATGTGACAGGTTGGCTTCATCAAATTCAGATGATGAGGTTTACATGACACATCCTCCTACGAGTCAGACATCTCCTTCTCATGTGGTCACATCACCATCGCCACCACCACCTCATCCACCACCTCCTCCTCCACCCCCTCCTACTATCAATTCCCATGTGCTCATTGTTCCACAATTACCTAAGTTCTATACATGTCAGCATGCTTCTGCTCGTGGTCATCGCCCATCATCCAGTATACCCCATGTTTGTTCTGATAACATGATTTCTAATGATGGGTCTGGAGATATATCTGTACAGGAGTCTTTGTAGGAGAATGGCCAAGAGATGGAGGAGGTTCCCAATGACCTGAATATTCCAATTGCAGTTCACAAGCAGAAGTAGTCTTGTGCTTCTTACCCCCTTACTTCTCAGGTTTCGTTTCATCGTCTAACAGGGGACTTTCAGAGAATTGCAGTGGCTCTTTCTACCGTGGAAAGTCCACGGAATTATCAGGAGGCATTGAAGGATAGTTGTTGCGCTTGGCTATAGAAGAAGAGATGGTGGCATTGCAGTCCCGTGGTACATGGAGTTTGGTGTCTGCTCCTCCTGGAGGGTCTATAATCAATTGCAAATGGGTGTTTACTGTTAAACATCATGCAGATGGCAGCCTTGATCGCTACAAGGTAAGGCTAGTGGCACGTGGGTTTTACTCAGACCTATGGTGTGGACTATTTGGACACTTTTTCTTCAATGGCTCGTCACTCTACACTACATATTCTACTTTCTGTAGCAGTGGTACGTGATTGGCCTCTATTTTAATTGGATGTTAAAAATCCTTTTTTGTATGGAGATCTACAGGAGTTTACATGCAGCAGCCTCTGGGGTTTGCTGCTGAGGGGGAGTATCAACAGGTATGTAGACTCCATAAGGCGATATATGGCCTTAAGCAAAGTCCAAGGGCGTGGTTTCAGAAGCTATCGGATTTGATTGAGAAGCAGAGGTTCAAGAGGTCTAATGCAGACCATTCGCTTTTTATGCAGAGGACACCTAGAGGTATTGTTGCCATAATGGTTTATGTTGATGATATTCTCGTTACAAGAGATGATATGCAGGGGATAAAATTGGAAAAAGAGTTTCTAGGCCGTCGGTTTGTTACTAAGGATCTGGGCACTCTAGGGTATTTCCTAGGGTTGGAATTTGCTAGGAATGCGCAAGGTCTTGTGATGACCCAAAGAAAATATATTAAGACATGCTTGTTGAGACGGACATGATTGGGTGTCGACCCTCTACTACTCCTATGTATCCTAGCATGAAATTATACGATGATAATACAGATGAAGTGAATAAGAGGAGATATAGAGAGATGGTGAGAAAGGTCATGTATGTGACTATTACCAGACTGGATATCTCTTTTGCAATGAGTCGAGTGAGTCAATTCATGAAACAACCTCCGCAAGTACACATGGACGCGATATACATGATATTGAGAGATATCTTAAATCTTCTCCAGTGCAAGATTATTTTTCAAGAAAGGAGCAACTCTCTCGATCTGTGTGTGCTGACGCTGACTATGCAGGATGTCCTAAGGCCTTGTTTGGTTGGAGAATAAGCCCTGGAATAAGGGGCCAATTCTCCTCCCGACACGGTTCCCAGTGGTACGACTATTCCCCATTATTCCATCTTATTTCACTCTTATTCTTATCTTTATCCCACCTTACCTACCTTTATTTCACCTTATTCTCCTTATTCCTATCCTCCAGTCGAACAAAGAATAGACCTTTATTCTCCTTATTCCCCATCCTTATTCCTGCTTATTCCCAAACCGAACGGGCCCTAAGGATAGGAAGTCTACTTCGGGCTTTGCGGTATTTGTTGGCAGTTCCCTTGTTTCTTAGAAAAGCAAGAAACAAACTGTTGTGGCCAGATCAAGTGATGAATCTGAGTATAGGGCTATGGAGCAAGCAAGTACTGAAATAATGTGGGTTCGAGCAGTGTTAGCAGATTTGCATGTAGATGTTCCTCTACCCATGCAATTACAATGTGATAATCAAGCTGTCCTAGTCATTGCAAACAACCATGCATCCCATGAGAGAACGAAATATACTAAGGTAGACTGCCACTATACAAGAGATATGATCCAGAAGGGGCTTGATTTCTACCTCTCATGTTAGTTTAGGAGAGCAAATAGCAGATATCTTTACAAAGGCATTACTCAGGGGGCCATTTCAGAAGTGTTCGTCCAAGCTAAGCATGATTGACATCTATGCTCCATCTTGAGGAGTGTAGAGATATTTCTATGTTTCTATATACCGTTTCAGTTATTTTATTTCTTTATGTCTATCTTATGTAATTTACTCATAGGTCTCTCCTCTATATAAGAGAGCCTAGGGTTCCTGGAATAAACAACTAGATCATTTTTTCCCAACAGTATATGGTTGTAAGTTGTCTGGATAAACAACTTGTTGTAATACGATTGGGTTGCCTGCGTAAGCAACTCAAGTTAGGGAAAGACCCGTACATTGTTCAAGAAAGCAGGCGAGTAAACCGCGTACTCGGCCGCATACTCGTACTCGGTAGCTTTGCCGCTCCGAGTATGGTGAAATGACCATGTATGCGGGTTGACCCGCATACTCGGTCGAGTATACCCCCTATGCGACCGCCTACTCGGCCGCTTTTCTAATAAACATTTTTGTTTAACCTAAACTCAAATAACCCCACTTGCAAATAAAATCGCATACTCCCTGCCTAAAACCGCATACTCTTCTGCATAAAATCGCATACTCCCTACATACTCTCCCGACTGAGGATATTTACATAATATTAATTTTTTATTATATTTTTTAATAATAAAATTACCAAACCGCATACTCTCGCATACTCTACCGCATAGCGTATACTCTCTATGCAGTGACCCCTCCGACTGAATACCACACAGTGCCTTCCTAAACATTGCAGGTAGCCTTGTACTCAGGATCAAGAGCTGCAAGGAATACACCAACCATGGTGACATTCCTATATGTCTTCTGCTACTCGAGAGTAGCCGTGAGGGGCATGAAACTATGGAGCTTTTCAAACATCCCATGCAATGATGTATACAAAGAATGAAGAGGTCGTCCATTCTGCTTGATGGTAAAGATATTGTGCTGAAGCTGCAGAATCTCCGTCTCACTCCTCGCCTGAGAGTAAGTGGCTGCGAGAATATCCCACATCGCATTGGCAGCGGGTTGATGTGGCGATCTCTATCGTCAATGTACTAGAAAATTAAACCTTGGCATAAGCGCCATCTACCTCCCACGAGGCATTAACCCCAGTTTTCTCAATCGGCTCCTTCTCAGTAAGAATATGTTTCTTACCCATAGATTTCATAAGACTCACGAACTGCATAACCCAAAGCTCATAGTTCATCCCGTCCATCTTGACAATTGATGTTGGACCTCTGAAAGTGCATGTGGCGGGAATGTCAACTTTGCTTTCTGACATATTTCTCGGATGAAGAACACTAGGGTTTGTAGACAAAAAAATAAGTGTCTACATAAACATATGAGGATTTGAATGCATGTGTAAACTTATGCACTCAAATCCATTATCATCAACGAGAGTCGATGCAAGGGCAAAAGGGCTAGGGTTCGGCAACATGCAGCCGAAGACGGCTAGTTGCGGCTGCGATGAGCCAGCAACGAGTAGCCGATGGCGGCTAGAAAGGAGGGGAAGGACCGTTGGCAACTGCATGGGATTGAGATAAAGGGCGGTGGCGGCGGCGAGTAGCCGAGGCAGCGGAGGTGTGGGCCAACGGTAGCACCCAAGGAAGATGGGAGGACCGTCGAACGGCAGTAGAGAGATGGACCAGCAGCGGTGCCCGACGACAGCGACAGTACCTAAAGAAGGAGAGGTCGGTGGGTGTGGTGTGGTTAGGGTCAGGGTTCAAGAACTCCGACCTAGGACCGCCACTCTGATACCATGTTGGGAAAAAAGAACGAAAGTTATTTATTTCTTGAACCCTAGGCTCTCTTATATGGAGGAGAGAACTATGGGTAAATTACATAAAATAAACATAAGAAAGGAAAAATATAGAAACAGTACAAAAACATAAGAATATCTCTACAAAAGAAAATGAAATCATAAATATCCATATCGTGTGGATATCGATAGGATAATACATTACAATTTGTATTCAGTTAGACTTGTATATATATTGCACGGATACGATAAGAAAATTTAATCATATATATTCGGTTTATTGATAATTATAGTATTTTCTTACAAAGAATTATAAACGTAGAAATTATGTTATAAAATATATAAAACGTTGTTATATGTATTTACAAACGTATTTGTAGCTATATTTATTTAAAGCGAAAAACATTTCCGAATGTAGATATTTACGGATACATTATAAAAAATATAGATGTAAAATATATAAATAAAATAAAATGGATGGGCTACGTTGGCGGAAAGGATGCAGATATCAATCCCTGGTGATTCCAAAAGAAAATTTGCAAAATCCAACTGCATTACAACGATCCCAAACGCATCACTAACCTTATGCGTCCTCCACATGAGAGCGATATCCGAGGTCGGCACCAATCGAGCATCCGAGCACACTCTACTCCTGCAGATGTGAAGGAAACACCTGTACCTCTCCCTCGCCGAGATCAGGAACACCGTCTCCAACATAAACAGGTCGCGCGGGTAAAAACGGAGCCATCCGTGTCTCCTCACCGTGTCGATCAGATCCCCGCTCGACCCAAACCCCCTTTCTCCTCGTCGAGGGCTTCCGGGTAGAAGGGTTTGGAGGGGTAGCGGGCGATCCTCACTTCCCTGCAGCGATCGGAGGCGCACTCCTCGCCGTCCTTGTCGAACACCGCGGGTCTATCTAGCAGCGCTCCGAACCTCGAGAGGCAGTACTTCCGGTAGCTCGCCGGCGAGAGGCAGTGGCAGTGCCATATCCAGAGGGCGTTTGCAGGGGGAAGGAGAAACAGCGACTGGAAGGAGAAGGACTTGGAGAGGTCGGAGAGGAGAGGGAGCCACAGGTGCTCGTAGCGGCGGAGAGCGCGGGGAGGGGGAAGGTGGGGGTGTAGTCGAGGGAGGAGAGGCAGCAGCGCGCGGCGGCGACGAGGTCGACGGAGATGCGGATCTTCTCACGCGGGCATGAGGTGGAGGAGCAGGCGACCATTGGGCGATGGTAGTGGGTGCCGGGGGTTTTGGGTCTAACGAGTGAGGTGGCGACAATCGTCTAGAAAGAGGTTGATTTATATTTGTATCCTTTTTCTGTTAGCTTCATTTCATCTATATCCTCGTTACTTCGGGTTTTACACTTTTCGTCAATTATAGTTATATCTCTACCTTTTTGCAACAACACTTGTGCCCTCGGAAATTCAGCAATTACAGCAATACACTTCATTTTTTTTGCAATGACACTTGTGTCGTTGTATTCTTCTGAAATTACAATTTTGCACTTTTGTTATTTCACGTGTATCCCTATTTTACTTTACCTAGAGAGCAAATTGTGAATTTCGTAAGAATATATACGAGCACAAGTGATATTGCAAAAAATATAAAGGTAATTGTTATTTTAAAATCTCAAAGGGGTATAAGCGTAAAAAATCCTAATCTCGACTTATATAAACCTTATGTTTTGGTACTCGTAGCAATCCTTGGTCAGTGAAAATGGAGGGTCGTCGAGATGCGACCGGAAGGCTGAGATTAAGTTGATGAATGTGAGATGTGGGGCTGTCATTAGTAGGGATGAGCATCGGGTCGGGTCAGGTCAGGCCCAACCTAGCCCAGCCTAAGCCCAATTTTATTATTCAGACATGTGGGACGGGCCCAAGTCCGAGATTTTTCCAAAAACCCTGCCCAAGTCCGAGCCCAGCCTACAAGTACATGGATCAAGCATGGGTTGTGCCGGGCCGCTATACAAAAAATATTAGGTGCTGGAAAACTGAAAGTGCATGCCGTCCTATAAATCTTCACTTCTTAGTCTTTAAAAGTTTCGAAAAATGCACATCAGATTTTTTAATTTAATTATACAACCTTATCTTGATTCAGGACAGAATCTAGAAGTGTGCAGCCAAAACAAATTGAAATCAGCTACAGTTGCACCAGTGCGGATCCACATTCTTCATCTAACAATAGTTTCCCATCATTGAACTTCAAGTTTCCCAAAAGTACATCTCATTTATTTATAGTTCTACCGCAAGATCCGGTTGCTTGAATATTACATCAGAATTGTCCTTGAGAAAACTTCAATAAAAAAGAAATTTTTGCAGCAATTCTTCAACATTTGCTTCTAGATTTAACTTCGTTAAAAAGTGCTGAAGCAGAGAAAATAAGTATTAAATTTGAAAAATCGCATAATTGAATAAGACTCCAACAAGGAAAGAGGGACCAAGATGTTGTGTACACCTCCTTAATTCGTTGCCAAAGCCAAAAGCATCAACCGGTTTCAAGCCTTTGCTTCAACTAAATACTCCAACTCCACGAAAATAACAAAGCTGCATTTGATAAAATCTTCAATCAACATCTTCAGTCAAGTAAAACCCATCTAAAATTGCTTGTTATGATAATTATACATGAAATCCAGACCTAAAAACAATATCACCCTGACAGTCCCTTGAATAAAAACAAAAATATGGATTTAAATAATCAAATAAGAGATACGGGACTTAGCATCTCTGCAATCACTTGACAAGACATTGTCGTCGTCGACACAAGGAAAGGGAGGGAGGGAGCGTACGGAGGTGAGGAGAAAGGAGGGGAGGCGGGGGTGGTGGTAGCAACCGCAAAGCAAGGGGAGGGAGGGTGCGCGAGCAGGAAAGGGGCAATGGAAGCCAGGAGGGTGAGGTCTGTGAGGAGGAGGGGTCGGGGTGGGGCGATGGTAGGGTTGCAGCGGGCTAGCGACTCGAAGGCTCGAAGGCAGGGGTGGGTTGAGGTTTTGGTTGTGCAAGGGTTTTGGTTTGGAGGGGGAGGAGGGTCTTACTCAGGTCGGCCCACGAGCTTCGGCCTCGGACCCGTTACAACCTAGACTTGATCCCAAATGTGAATCGAGCCAAATTCTAAGCCCCAGCCCGCATGTTTATAGTTCGGGCTCAAGCTTGGATCTGGCTTCTTTGGGCCAGGCACCGGGTTGGGTCGGACCGGCCCGAAATAATGCTCATTCCTAGGACTTATGGGATGTGGAGCAATTGGACTTCACATGATAGGGAATATGAGATGGAAACGTGAGAAGTAGAAGTAACTTTCAATGAATAATAGTGATGGCGATAGAACACGAGCAAGAAATACTAGTTGTCCGCTAATTATATGACGCAGCCTCACAAGAAGTAGATGTCTCAACAAAGTTATTTCCCAAAAAAGGGATGGGAGGGAAAATATTTCACGGAAGAGGTACTGATTCGAAAATATTCCCAGAATGGAGATATATCAGCGAACCATTTGTCATTGGACTACGTGGTGTGGCAAACGGTTTTCCGCAACCGACTCAAATAGTTTGTCGTGGCTAACTCTAGTGCGACAAATCATTCACAGTGCCAATTATAGCAGCGGCGAACGATTTGCCGCCATAGCTCCCACCAGATAATAATATTGTACTATTATTTTAAATTTTATACTTTTGTATAATAGTTTTTAAATTTTTATAATTTAAATTATATGAATATTTATTTTATTCAATTAATTAATCAAGTATTATTAATCAATAGGGACTAATAAGTAAGTACTTTTGTACTTTGATTAAAATTTTTAATTGATCTGAAGTTTTTTAAATAATTCTACTTTCTTAAAAGTATCACTGATTGGATCGTTTATAATAATTCTGCCTTTTTAAATAGTTCTGCTTTCTTAAAAGTATCACTAATTCGCCTTCTTAACTTTTTAAATAATTCAAGAAAATATAGAATAGCTGGAATGTTTAAATAAGTTTGATTCCTTATTGGATCGTAAAAACTCACTTTCGGAAAATCCCTTCATTCTCTTCGGGATCGAACATCCAGTTTGACTTAATAATATTGTAATTACTAATGGAAAACGAATCCATAAATCTTAAATCAAATTTTTATTTTACTTTTTAGATTTACTAATATCATATCAAATTGCAGATAACGTTTAATTGATAGAATCACAAAATCAAGATAACAACTTCATCATTAACATTTAATTAATAGAAGATTTCTTGAATATGTGCCTATCAACATTGTATTAAAATGCAAATATCTATCTAGAATTACATAAAATTCCATCACATTAATAAAACCTAACTCAAGACCTCGACCTCACCCGCTCTCCACGAAGCATGCTCAGATGTGCATACTTCAATGCAATTGTGTAATGTAAATCTGTCAGGTCTGCGTATAGATCTTATTCTTCATCGTAGTAATTTGTATGCATTGAAGTCTTGCTTTGTGAGGAGTCCACCGTAGAATGGGGCATAGATTGCGATGAGCAAGGAGTGAACTGAGAGTCGGAGTAGACCGTCTGAGGCTGTGATCGTACCTCCTCTAAAGCTAGTGGTGCTGCAGTAGGAGGTACCGGCAGTGAATGTGGTAGAGCGCGTGTTGCACGACGCGATCCTCTACTAGCAGATGGTGTACGTGCTGCTAGTAAACGGTTGTCGGGAAGGCGCACTGACTTGCTAGATGTAATACGAGTTTTTGCCATAATATGTACGAGTGTAAGAACATTTGAAATTTTTTATTAAAAATCACATTTATATCACCAGTAATCACAATCAATAATAAAATTAAAGTACTGATGTAAAATTTAAAGTTTTCTCGTTTCCACAATGGGGATAACATGTGACACTCAATGAAATCACTTCTTCGTGTGGTGTACAATATGTGATATTGGCCCCTTAGAAGAATACCATTTTCCTTTTCCCTTCTTGACCATCTCACCGACCCCCCGGCCCGCCACCACCCTTCCCGTTTCTCCCATGCCCAATGAACCCCTCCCTGCATCGCCCCGTCCCCTTTCAAGTGCAGTCGTGGTTGAATATTTTCGTCTTGTTGTGAGCCTACCACCCCCTCTTTGAGTTATTACATTTGAGGTGCGGGTGGCTTAGTTGTGTAACCATTGTAGGCATGCTTGCATTTGATGCCCTGAAAAGATCCATATATGTTTGTTTCCATGCCCCATGTCACCGCTCCAGAGCCAAACGGGTGAGACAATAGTTGTCCAATGTTATAATCAGGGATACTAGTGTAAGATGGCTGACTCTGACTAGGTCCCATCTGCCAGTATTGCTAATCCTAAGTTGGTTATGCTTCATGAGTGGGGAGTACGTCGTATGGCGAACCATGCTCATCCATTCGAGAAGTATATTTGATCATCCCACTGTTGAGATGAAAATGTTGTGGGCTTGATGTATGATGTGTACATGAGCGGGATATCGTGTATTCTCGGATCCATCGGTAACTTTTTTTGAACTGTGTAATCAACGTAACCAATCAGTCGTTGCATTTCCATAATCTTTTGATATTTTGTCAATATTTCCCTTATGTGGATAAGAAGTTCACCTATGGAATTAACATCTTAGCCAGAAGTTACGAAATGATTATCGATTATATAATTAGTCCGTGTGAAAAAATTACTAGCTGATTCCACCTTGGTCCGTGTGGTTCGTAAGCGTGTTGGGGTGGTGATATGTTCATGGCAATCCAACAACACATAATCTGTCAATACCATGTGAGATAATCATCCAGAACAGTATTCCTTGTCCTGTCCAAATCTCTTTCCATGACGACTTCGTCCATTCGTCAGTGCTATTGGGGCAAAGAATCATGGTGGTGTACACCCCAATCATAAGGTTCATCTCTTGGTATAGCACATCTATCATCGAGGGATTTTTGTGGCATCGCCTCCGAAATATGTTGTCGCATTCTGAATTGCCTCATTACCCAATCGGGGGCATGTATGACGACAATGTTGAAGCATATCAAGATTGTCTTGGGCCGCCATATAGCTTGACCCTCACGGCATATCAGAGGTGGACGTGCCACATGCTAGTCCTCACAAGGTGTCCACCTCATCTGTTCAGGGTAGTGTTGTCTGTCACAAAGTATGGATTCCTGTCAAAATTAGTTGAATAATAAGGCATCTCACATACCTGATGCTCCTCGTTAAAATCCAACTCATTGCGATAAAAAGATAGATGAGTGGTAGAGACATTCTCTCTGTGCGACCTCCTTCCCCTCGTCCACCTAAATAAATAACGTTGATGTAAGGTTTACACTGAAGGAAATATGTCGGTCCAATATAGAAATTATCGGGTACCTTGCTGCGTATGGCGTTGATTGCAGAGTTTCCTCTCTCAACTGGTACGGACATGGTCTACCGATGTTGATGTGCTCTCAAGACCACATACATGTGGTCAAATAAGAGGCAGTTGTGTTAAATATAATAGTTGGTACATCTACATTTGCCAAATAGAGATCGGTTATGTGGAGCAAGGTCCAAATGCATAAGGTCTCTTAACCTTCGTCAACGAAAATTAGTCCAACTAAAAGTACATTTGTGCCAAGACTGTTGCACCCCATGCCATGTGCCCACAATTCTCAATGCCATGCATGAGTAGGAGGTGGTGGAGATGTACCTTGTCCACACTAGCATCTGGCAAGAGGCTTGACCCAACTTGATAAAGTACCAATACCCTAGCAACCCTCTCGGTCTTAACTAGATCGGTGGATTGGAGAGCCATCGATGTCAACAAAGTCTTCGCGATCCACGTTAATATCATAATACGAGCTTTCCTCCCATTAGCTCATGATCCTCACAGTCATCCGAATTGACAATGAACAACTCCTTGCATTATGAATCCCTAGCTGAGGATGTTCCTCAAACCCAATCACTGGTCTCGGTTCCACCACTAAACCGGTCATTAGTGAAATGCCCTTCACCGTGATAGTTGCCTCGCCTTGGCGAAGGTGGAATCTATGTGTTTTCGATCACCACCTTGCTGCCAATGCCTTCATCAAAGATTGGTCTATCGTGGCTCGCTTCTAGTTGGAGATGCAAAGAAAGCCAGTAACCTCCAACTGTCGGTTTACAACATCGCTACGCGGCAGTTCTAGTATATGATTCAGTGTTCGTCCATGCGCGACAAAGTGATGTACTTGTGCATTCACAATAAACGATGTCTCTAGACTCAACTCGTAGAAATCTATTCGTACAAATTATTTGTCTCACCGTATCGGTATCTGGTAGTGGTCTAGTGGTCGGCTAGATAAGTGTTCTCCATGCCTAGTCAGTACCGAGGTATTGACCGGCCCTGCAACTGTCTTCATGCTATACCCAAAAATGAAAATGATGCACTAAAGCAGTATTGACCAAATGCCATTAACAAATAAAGGATATAGTCGAATCATATATATATTGCATTGGAGTGCATATAACCATTTTATACAAACTATCGATCCCTTCTTTTGCACGTTGTTTTGTTATGACCGTACTCCTTAGACCTACTACACCTAACTGGTACTTTACCCATCTCATCCATGCTATCGCAAAGTCGCCTCCTCCAAGGTCGGCCTGGTAAAAAAACTACATTAGGGTGGAGTAACAGTAAGGGCTCCAAGAGCGAGCAGAAGTGACAACCGAGAATTGGGGTGAAGACATGTGCATATATGGATCGGAATGAGGTCGTTGTATAATAATCAGAACATAACTTCAGATGTTTCATGCTGACATTGGCATTCCCATGTACTACAATTATATGCAGGCAAAATAATCTCATCTCCTGCATGTAACCACATGTGCAGATAGATTGTTGACCATTTTTGTTAACTTTGTAGTTCCCATATGGAGCTTGGACCTCGAATTCTGTTAGCGTGAGTTGCTCAACCATTAGGCAATGCGCCGATTGTACAAGACGATATGTGAGTTTCTCGTATCGGGGCATTAGGTTGTCGGTCACCTTCTCATCAAACCTACGTTTTTCGATGACGTAAGTGTTTAGGCGATAAACCACTGCTAACGCAAGTGTTAATACAAGTAGGACTTGTATGTCCCTCAGAACACTATTAAAACTCTCGGAGAGGTTAGTAGTAGTCAGCCCCCATCGACGCCCCTCGTCATAAGCGCACGCCCAGTACCGTTGACCCCTCCTTCATGTCTCATTATTCAGTCACAAGAATCTGAGTCGCTATACGGATTTGGTTCATAATCCGCTCGTGCTCATACTTGCTCGTCACTACTCCAACATTGTAGAATTTATTATGTATCCACTTATTTGTGTACCCGACCCGGTGCATATTCGCCTGCATGTGGCAGAGGCAAAAATGGTGGTAGTGGCCTTTCTCGATTGAAAAGTATTGGAGCAACAAGTTCTCCAAACCAGAAAATCTATCGTTGATGAAGCAGACACTGTCGCGATCAATGATACCGGATAATTTATGGAGGAAGAGCCCATGAGTCCAACCTTTCACTCCCAACCACGACGAATGCAAATAGGGAAGAGGTGGCCATTGGCATCAACTGCAGTAGCAGCTGGCATATGCCCTTTATATTTTCCCCATAGATGGGTGGCATCAATGCTCAGCATCGGACGACAATGCGCAAAATCTTGGATTGAGGGGGCGAAGGCCCAAAATAGAAGAAAAAAGTCATTCCTACCTTATATACATGCACTGGTTTTACTATCGATCGATAATTGATGTTCGAACTCATAAAAAGAACCAAGCTTACAGTGTCTCGTCAGCCACATAAACTGACAGATATCTTCATATGATCAAGCGGTAGGGATGAAAACGAATGTGAATATATTCGTATCCGATCTGCTATCGTATTCGTTTTATACATATTTTGACATTTGTATTCGCATTCGTTTTAAAATGGATGCGGATATGGATATCACTTTGACATTAGTTAATATTCACATTCGTATTCATATATTCGTTTTCATACATAAGTACAGTAATATATTTATTTATATATGTGCTTAATAACATTTTATGACCTCATTCACTATTTTTTATATAATTGTTATGAAATTACAATATATGGTATACCTATTTTATGTGTAAACCATCTCAAACATGTATATTTTAGTTAATATGTTAAATATTTATGTTATTATTCATATCTGTTTCGTATTCATTTTACATTCGTATTCATTTTTAATGATATGATAACACATTTTTCGCATTCGTCCATATTCGTATCCACATCCGTATTCGTATTTTAAAACGGATAAGGATATGATTATATTTATATTCATATTCGTATCCGACCATTTTCATCCCTACTCATCAGCATCTCTGGATACCTTCTCTAAGGCCCTTCGCTTCCCATACCATGCTTTCTTATAGGATATGTGGACCGTGTACTTTTCCTCGATGAGGGATTGGATGGCACTTGGAGTCGGTGTCAAGTTGGATATGAGGGTGGCAAGAATGAACCTCCCAACAAATTTTGTAGTACATGCACGATTGTCAACAAGCAGTATTGCATTACGCCAAGTGTGTTCCGCACGATAACTATGAACTTGCCAACTGTCTCAACGATTGTTGTACGCTGCATGCAACCTCTAATAGCAATCCTCAAAGGCGTAGCTTGCTGTGTATTAGGTGCTCTTCGAGGCTTCTACCTTGAAGTGGACATACTTTCCATTCTCCAAGTGCTCAACTCATCGATTAGGGCTTTCTTTGAGTCGAAAGATCGATTCAACCAATATTCTTTCCCCGATGCTCCTTCAGTCAGAGGACCAACAACTTCGTTTAAAAGTGACACCTCCTATGCAAAGATATCAAAGTTCTAATCATCTGAATCGAAGAAGTCCAGCATATCATCCATAGAATCCAAATCCATCTCGTAGTCCAAAGGTGAATCAAAGATTAGTTCTCTATTTATTGTACGAAGAAGAGATTCTTGACCATGATCAGTCAGTACTCCCACCCTCACACTTGTACACTCCATGCAAACTTGTTCGTTCACTCTCTCTTCTCATGTCCTTCTTCTTCTTCATCCTCCCATCTCCATCTTTACCATTATTTTCACCCTCATCTTCAGCATCAACTCCCTCGTATATGGATTGGTTAAGATCTAATCATTGCATTGATGATGATCCCACATCAGCTTAGGATGGAGTGATCTCTGCCGCCTCAAGTAGTAGCGCCATCATTCCCACATGTTGACTCACTTGCAACATCAAGTTTGTAATTTTATCTGTCCCAATTACAATTGGATGGAACGAGCTCGCGCTTACCGCCCACTTGCAGATGATCTTAACATCGTAAATGTCGGGTGTATATCCGGTATGCCCATATATGTAAGCAAGCAGATCGATATAACTACTAGGTTCAGGTACTCCAGTCATGTCACTGTGACCTCCTTTGTAACCAATCTGACTATCCACGAATTTAATCCGTCTGCCCCAAAACACATACAGTGCAACAACATCAGTCATTTCCTATATATCGCTAAAAGTCACTAAAAGACGTACAAACTTATACTCCATAAAAGTCATTTTATGTCCACCTTATTCGTCGTGGTTTCTACTCTACAGAGTATTGGGCAAGAATAATGTTCGTCATGGTTTCCACTCCACCTTATACGCCATTATACTCCAGAACACATATATTATGATTTTCATTTCCACTTATTGGGCTAGAATCATCAATTACTAGCACTAATCATTTAGGTATCTAATCCAGGAATTTAATTAAGACATTAACTATGTTTGGAACTTAATTAACATATTTGCTACATTTACAATGCAAATGCTTGTTATATACTAATTCAGAATTAACTAATTAAGATATGTGATTAAAATCAAGCATCTAATGTATTCAAGAAAAAAATAGAACCTAATTACGATTTTAACATTTTTATCGAAAAATAGAATTATGGATATTGGCAACACATTACATTTACGATATCACTACATTATTAGCACATATATCCAATTGCACAATTAACATTACTAGCACATATGTCCAATTACAAAACTAACATTACTAGCACATATGTCAAATTACAAGACTAACATTACTAACACATGTGTCCAGTTACAAAACTAACATTACTAGCACATGTGTCCAATTACAAAACTAGCATTACTAGTACATATGTCCGATTACAGTATTAACATTACTAGCACATATGTCCGATTAAAAAAGTAACATTACTAGCATATACCCAATTACAAAACTAACATTACTAACACATATATCCAATTACAAAAGTAACATTACTAGCACATATGTCCAATTTCAAAACTAACATTACTAACACACATTAACTACATTACTACGACATGTGGATATTTGCATATCTATGTTGCTAATGACGTTTAATATTATGTTAATAATTTAATTTCAAAGCTAACATTAAATTTGGAAGCAACATTATATCTACAATTACATCTGAGTTAAAAATATATACTAAAATAACATTTATAAAACTATTTAAAAAATAAAACATACATTAGAGCGAGGATGAAGGGAATATATGTGAGTGAAGAAGATGGAGTGAGGAGGAGATAGTTGTGAGGGAGAGTGAGAGAGGAGGGGGGTATATATGGGGACTGTGGGCGGGCTTGCCATGGCAAACCTTTTGTCGTGATCCTCTAGTCATCAAGGTCTGCCGCGACAAACAACTTGCTACTGCAATGCGTAGTCAAATCACCTTGTTCATCGTGCCGTCGAAGATCAGAGTTTAGGCCTTGTCGACTGCGTCTGGAGCATGCGACGACAAACTGTTTCTCATGCACATAGCCCAGCGGTACATTGTTCGCTGATACATACCCATTATGGGAATATTTTCGAATCCGTACCTATTTTAGAAAATATTTTCCCTTCTATCTCTTTTTTGAGAAATAACTCCTCTCAACAATAACTCCCTGTCTAGTGATTAGTTTCTGACCATTGACTTGTGCACGATGAGAATGAAATGATCGCTCCAATGCTCTGACCTTTGATTCATTAGAACTCTGACCTTTGATTTATTAGATCATGGCATATGTAAACGTGAATGATAACATCTAATAACTATTTCTATAAATTGAAAAATGTTTGGCTGAACTAAAATTTGATTTATTGAAGTATGAAGATACGTTCGATTGGTAAAATTGAATTTGTGAAGGATAATTCTTTTGTAATATTTATAATTTACTGAAAATTTTAAGATAATTAGTATTAGGTGTTAATGACTTGTGGAGATGATTGTTTAATTATGTTACATCTTGTTTAAGAATATGTATGCAAGACGGGTCGCACCATACGTTTAATATTTGCTTAGATTTTAATTGTTGAAGTTCAAGTCAATTAGTCATGTTTAGAGATAAATTTTTTTAAATTTAAGGTATTGCTTGTGGTTTTTCACAAGAGAGAGAGAATCTATGTATGACAGGTTATTCAGATTAGATCAAAATACTGGACTATGATGACTAGATAATATTGTATTTCAAAGGAAGTCTAACTGAGATGTTTTGTAATTTCTCTCCTATCATATATATTCTGTCATGACCCGTCCCGCTAACCGGAACGTGCCGCGACAGAGATCTTTCTTCTTCTTATATATATATATATTCATCAAGTAAACATGTGGCAATCTCAAAAAACATAACATCTTTGTATTTCAAGTTCACAACACCAAGAAGTGTATTACACAAGTTCTATCTATTACAACTTCTTACAAAATAACACAGATAGTAAAAAACAACAAAGAGCAAAAGACACCTCCTCCTAGTGTATAGGCGATCTTTTCCCTGCTAGTCGTGATTCTGTTGATCTGTACATAATATAATATAACGGGATGAGTCTAAACCCATTTATGAGCTTAGACCCAGTGAAAGGATCTCAAGCTTTTTACATATAGCTAAAAATCTGAAATATGAGTATCATGACAAAAACTTATGCTGAATACCGTGAAATAGCTGAAAGAGACTTTATGAAAGAAATTACATATATCAACATGCTAGTTTTGCAATTGAAAACTGAAATCACTTCAAAAGTAGATAAACTGAAACATAAACATCACTATCAGGCTGTTTGTACTAATCACCACTGTGGCTAATTTATTGACTCATGAACGCTGAAACAAAGCTAAGTCATACGCGCAGACGGTCCCAAAGACCAAAAACACCCTGCATACGGCCCAAAGCCTATATGTATACAGAATGCGGATCCAAAGTCCTCTTGATACCATATCTAATGGTTTGCCATATCTAATGGCGGTTTCAGGGTCATATCTAATGACATCACCATATCTAATGGCTAGTTCATGATTTGTATAAAAGAGCTACTGTGGTGCTTATCTTCTGATTCTGATTCTTTTCTTGCCACTAATAAACCGTAAACTTGCTATTTTATGCTCATAACAACTAATTCAATAACATAAGACAGTCTTGACATAGCATGCATATTCTGATCACTAAAACCATTCAGAACTTGGAAAACTGATCCATAATGCATAGTATCCGTACAAAACAAAATTCTTTACATAAAAACTCAAATCTACGTAGTGAAACTTATGCTTTCTATTCCACAACAAGTTTTATGCTTGAAAACATGCTATCAACATAAATCACTTGAAATGATATTTGAAAATACATTCTAAAGCCTTGATTTCATATCTGGTATACGGTACTTGCAATTCATGCGTAAAAGCTCAAGAAAACGCGATTGCATACTTGTTATCATAAAACATGCATAAAAGCGAAAAATTAATGCTTTAAAATAGCGCTTGAGAATCCCTCACCTGGTTGTTGTCTAACTTGAGTCCAAAACACCTTCTTTAGTGAAATCCCCCTCTATAGCCGTCCTAGATTTGAGTACTACGGCTCGATGCGGACAGAACTTCGTTACGGCTTTTAAAAACGCTCTCGATCACCGACAGGGCTTCGCCGTGCTCCTCTCGTGCTCCTCCCGCAAGCTCGGCGGCCTTGCGGCTCTAAGGTGGAGTGATGGGCATGAATGAAGCGAGGAGGACTATGGGGGGTCATGGTATTTATAGGCCTCCACCCCCTTTACATGTGTGACATGTGTCAACATGTAAGGGAGGTTCATGTGTCTCTTATCCATGTATGAAGACACATGGCATGGCACATGGCTAAATCATAAGGAAACTTGTTGCCCAAGTAAGTGACTAGTCTTATCCATGAGATAACTTGTTGCCCAAGCAAGCAGCTTCACCATGACACGTGTTAGACTTAGGATGATGACACATGGCACTATTGAGTTTTTGACACTTGTCTTGACTATGTAACGAGACGTGTCCCATGATTTCCTCTCCATGTGTCCCACTTTTGCTAATGACGCTTAATTATCACTAATAGCAGGTAATTAGCACTAATCATGCTTAATTAGTCTTAATGATGTGATCATGGCTAATGAGTATAAATCTATGCTAACGATGCTTAATTATTACTAATGACGGGTAATTAGCACTAATCATGCTTAATTAGTCTTAATGATGTGATTATGGCTAATGAGTATAAATCTATGCTAATGACGCTTAATTATCACTAATGATGGTTAATTAGTACTAATCATGCTTAATTAGTCTTAATGATGTGATTATGGCTAATGTGTATAAATCTATAACATTATGGGCACTATATGCAATTAGTGGCTTCTACTACTTATAAGGTACAACCAAAAATTCCAGATTGCTAGATGTGGTACTATGTTTTGATGTGCTACACAATTTAGAGAACCTTTTGAAGTCCATTTTTATACAAGACGGTCTCTGATATAAACACAACAAGTTTCAATGAAATCATTCCATCAAGGTGAACCTATTGACTATGGTATCAATCCAATATTTCCTTGATAACATTCAAAGGCATAGTGTACAAAACGCGTATTACAATTCTCCCCTACTTGCAATAAATTTCGTCCTCGAAATTTAAGTACCTTTGCTAGCTTGAAAATAAGTGGGGATATTGAGATCTCATTTCTTCCTCTCGTTCCCATGTGGCTTCTTCTATTGCGTGACTCCTCCATAAAACTTTAACTAAAGGAATCTTCTTTGTACGAAGCTCTTGTACTTTATAATCTAGAATTTCCACAGGAACCTCCTCGTATGAAAGATCTTCCTTCAATTGAATATCTTGAGGTTGTATCATATGGGTTGGATCTGGAATAAACTTTCAAAGTGTGGAGACATGAAAGACATCATGTATCCTTGCTAGTTCAGCTGGAAGTCGAAGACGATATGCCACACTACCAATTCTCTCCGTGATCTCATAAGGGCCAATGTATCTAGGGCTTAGTTTCCCTTTCTTCCCAAATCTGATTAGGCCTTTCCATGGAGATACTTTTAGAAACACATGGTCTCCCACTTGAAATTCTAAGTCTCTCCTTCGCTTATCTGCATAACTTTTCTGTCTGCTTTGCGCTGCCTTAAAGCATCTCCTGATTTCCTCAACTTTTTCTATTGTGCTTTGTATTAGTTCAGGTTGAACCAATTTTCGTTCTCCAACCTCACTCCAACAGATAGGTGTTCTATATGGTCTTCCATACAATGCTTCATAAGGTGCCATCCCAATACTAGTATGATAGCTGTTATTGTATGCAAACTCTATAAGTGAGAGATGTTAATCCAAGCTTTCTTTAAAGCTCAGTGCACAAGATCTAAGCATGTCTTCTAGAGTCTGGATAGTCCGTTCTGATTGACCATCTGTTTGAGGATGAAAGGCAGTACTAAATGCTAATTTTGTTCTCATGGCTTTATGTAAGCTTGGCCAAAGTTTAGAAGTAAATCGTGGATCTCTATCAGAAATAATTGACACAGGAGCCCCATGACGGCTAACTATCTCATTAACAAAGATCTTTCCCAAACGGTCTAGACTGTATGTCTTGTTAATGGCTAAGAAATGTGCAAACTTAGTTAATCTAGCCACTATGACCCATATTGCATCGTGACCTCGACGGGTCCTTGGAAATCCTGTAACAAAATCCATAGTGATGTGTTCCCATTTCCATTATGGTATTGGAAGTGACTGTAATGTCCCCGCAGGTCTTAAACGTTCCGGTTTTATTTGTTGGCATATAGGACATATAGAAACATACTCTGCAATCTCTCTCTTCATGCCAGACCACCAATAGTAGCTCTTAAGTGTCCTATACATCTTAGTACTTCCTGGATGCATAGTATACATGGAGCTATGCGCTTCCTCCCGAATCTCAGTCTTTAAATCAGATTTCTTTGGAACACACAATCTTCCTTTAATGAATAAGACCCCTTGACCATCTATTTTATACCCAGTTTCATCTCCTCCCTTAATCTTCACAATCATTCTAATGATTTCAGAATCATGGACTTGTGCCTCCTTAATTTTATCATATAATATGGGTCTCACTTGTAAGGATGCTAATATGGCTCTGATACCGGGCCCGATCACTAGGGTATGAGGTACAAAAATCAGGTCGTTGTGACCCAAGCAATCAGACCACGTATATCAAGAAAAATCAACCACTCAAACAGATAAAATAATCAAGCGCGAAAGAAGAGCGGTCTAGCTATAAGATTAACCTGGTATAGCTCCCAGGGTCGAACACAAGGAGCACGGATTGGCTAGAAGCCTATGAAGTAGTAAAAAGAAAATAAAATGAAATAAAAGTGATTTTTAGTTGTTTTTGTTAATTTTTATATTTTTTTGGATTTTTAAAAGGTTAAGAAAATAAGAGAAAGGAAATAAAAACACACTTAGGCAATTTATTAAACACACCAAAAAGCAAGCAAAAATTCAAGAAAAATTGTTTTTATGTTTTTTATGTTTTTAAGTGTTTTTGGTTAATTTTTGGTATTTTTCTAATGGGTAAATTATTTTCTAAAAATCAAACAGTGCTAAAAATAAAAGGTACTGTCCAGCAAGGCTTAAGACCCAAAAATAAAATATTTAAGGATCTCAAAAAGCCCTGGAGATAATTTTCCTGTAATCTAGAAAGAATAAGGAAAAATTAGGCACCCTAATTATT
This sequence comes from Ottelia alismoides, assembly GCA_037367405.1. Taxonomy (NCBI): domain Eukaryota; kingdom Viridiplantae; phylum Streptophyta; class Magnoliopsida; order Alismatales; family Hydrocharitaceae; genus Ottelia; species Ottelia alismoides. The sequence continues at coordinate 618,127 of JAZKJV010000802.1, forward strand.
GTTTTTGGATTTTTAGATTAATTTTTATAATTTTTATGGGTTTTTAAGGGTTTTTCAATTTTTAGGATTTTTAGGCAATGAAAAATAGCCAAAATTGGCTAGAAAATCAAACAGCAAGCAAACAACAGTATCTAATTTTTTTAGAATTTTTGGAGGTGATTTTATATTTTTTTTGGTATTTTTAAACCTAGACAGTAGCTAAAAAGGCTGTTTTTGAATTTTTAAAAATACTAAACGAAATCAGAAATGTCCTCAAAAATCACTGAAATTCCTACACCATGGCAGGAGCCATGTGTCAAAATCTCATTGGATTTGGAGGTGATTTGATATTTTATTCAAAAATAACAAGTGGGCACTGTGCACAGGGACGAATGTGCAAATACCCGAAAGTCTGGGGGCCTAGGTGCAATTTTCCCAGCTAAACATGCGCGTGGCGCGTGCCTGGGGCACTCAGGGGCCTCTTGGTAATAAAAACTAAGTCTTAGGGCCTTTTGATAACTTGTATCAAAAGCCCAGGGACTCGGTTGCAATTTACCCAATAAAATCCGCACATGCACAATTAAAACACTCACAGGGGTATAACTGCAAATACCAAAAAGCTTTTCTTCATTCAACAACAACCCAGAACTACAGGTGAAAAGATGTAAAAAGCCCAACGAAGCACGTGGCGAAGCACGTGGTCACATACACACAGGGGCATACATGCAGATAAAACTAAGCACAAGGTCCATACTGCAAATAACCCTACGTAAATAAAGTTCTAAAAATATTTACAGGACTGGAAATGAAATGACAAACTAAGAGGGGGCCCTAAGATATTTACCCCTTTATTGGTCGACGGCCAGATGCGCGCCACGTGGTGGATGGACGGCTGATAACGAGTGGCGCTCCAACGCTGAAGCCCTCGCAGTGGTCGGACGGTCCAGGCGCTGCCACGTTGCAGATCGGACGGTGGCTAGGAGAGGTGGCTGAGCTGCGCTGGATCGACGGTGGGGATCGAACCTCAAATGGATCTGACGGTGACTGCTCCTCGTTAAATGGACGGTCTCGATCGAAACTGGGAGCTGAGGTTGATCTGACGGTCGAAGAGGATGGTGGAAGAACTGGCGGCCGGCGAGCTTCGCCGGCCCTCTGCGTACACGGTGGTCCTCGTCGACCGCTCCTAAGGTGCTGAGAAGCTTCCCCGTGAAGCTCCGCACCCGATGCAACGCTCCGAAGGAAGAGAGGAGCTCAGGAGAGCTCCGGCGACGTCGAAGAACGGGAGCTACTGTGCTCTGAAGCTCCGACCTCCAGATGAGGTCGGTAGACCTGAAGACCTGCACAGAAAGAAAGAGGGGTCGAGGGCAAACTGCCTCGACCCGTCAGAGCGGGCGGAAAGTGAACGGTGAGGCGGAGTGGAGGATCTCCGGCGAGCGGCGGAGGGGTGAGACCCGTAACCCTGCTCCGGGACGAGCCAGGGGGAATGGAGGGGCGGAGCAGGTGGAGAGAAGGCTGGCGGAGGTGATGGCGGTGTCGGATGATCGGATGGGTAGACGGAGACGGCTGGTGGAGGTGGCGGAGCTACGCTACTGCGAATCTAAAAACCTAAAGCTACGCTACTCTAATGGCTAAGGAAGTTACCTGATGGACGCATTCGACTGGGCTGGAGCCAAGGAGGCTCCCGGTCGTTGCCTCAAGGGGTCGTCGAGCTCCCCGAGGCTCAGGCGCGCACGCGGCGGCGCACGGCGGAGTCAACCACCGGATCAGTGATTTCCGGCTGCCCAGGCCTCGCTTCCACTCCAAATCACTCGCCTGTCACTCGGGTGGTCTGGAGGAGCTCACAGGCACCGAGGGGAAGATCAAAGATGGCGTGAGAGTGCGGCGGAGCTCCAACTTTATAGTGCTAGGGGTCCGGGAAGAATGGAGTCGGGCACGACGATCGGCGCGCGGATCCCCATGCAAACCTCCGGGCGAGGATCTCGGGTATGTGCAGATGGATTAGGGCCCGGGGTTTGCGGATTTGGTATTCGGATAAGGTGGGGAAAAGATTGAGAAATCGGGTCGAAACCCAGATCCGCGCCTCTGGTGGTCCTGGGGGAGGTGTTGACCGGGGGTCAACAATCCCCCGTGGACCAATCAGAGGCCGCCAAGGCTGAGATTTTTATTTTATTTTTTTGGGCCTTTAAATGGCCGAATTTCCAAAAACTCGAAACATGAAAAATGTTTGTTTTAATTTTTTCTATTTTTTTGTGATTTTTAATTAATTATTGGAAATTAAAATAAGGTATTTACATATTAGCTATACATAGGTATATATACACGATATTTTTATATTTTTAATTTTGTAATTTTTATTTGATTTTTGTTTTGATTCTTTTTATTTATTTTATTTACAAAACATAAAAAGGAATATTTACAAAAAGATTTGAAAATAAATTAGGTTATTTACAAGGTGAAATAAAGTAAGGATGATGGACTATGTACATGGTGAAGGGTTCTTTTTGGTATTTTTGATTTTTAGATTTTTATCTTGTTTTTAATAGTTCCTAAATATATACAAAATATATACAAGTATATTTTTGGTTGAGGAAAATATTATTTTATTTATTTACATAAATATTTACACATGAGCCCCTATCTCCCTCTACTTGTGGCTTTTATGCGGTCAGGCCCATGCTGAGCCCTCCCTTGGGTTAGGTTGCTCAATATTTATTCTAAATATTTCCCTCTTTTTCTTTTTCTTCTTTATTCTTCTATTTTTGCACAAAAACATGCTAATTATTTATTTTTACAAACATGCATGCTTTTGCTAAAGAATCCTATTTACACATATCTACATGCATTTGCATAGGTTTTTGTAGCTAAAATATAAGAATAAAGAGTGATGAATGGGTATTCATCAGGCTCCACCGCTATTCATGGTTAATTTTTGCACGTAACTCTTTCAACTGATAATATTCTTCTTTTAAGCGAGATAGCTGACCATTAGACTTTCTACTGAGAGCATCTGCTACGACATTGGCTTTCCCCGGGTGATATTCTATGGAACAATCATAATCTTTGATTAGTTCTAACCATCTTCTTTGCCTTAAATTCAACTCTTTTTGAGAGAAAATATATTTCTAATTCTTATGATCTGTAAAGATTCGACAAGTTTCTCCATATAGGTAGTGTCTCCATATTTTTAAGGCAAATACGATAGCTGCTAACTCAAGGTCATGAGTTGGGTAATTTAACTCATGTAGTTTTAGCTGTCTAGAAGCATAAGCAATCACCTTATCGTTCTGCATCAAGACGCATCCCAACCCTTGTCTTGAGGCATAGCTATAGATTACAAAATTACCCTGTCCTGAAGGAAAGCTAAGTATAGGTGCTGTGGGGAGACGACTCTTGAGTTCCTTAAAACTCTTCTCACATTCTTCGTCCCAACTATACTTCACATTCTTTCTAGTTAATCTTGTCAATGGTGCAGCAATTCTAGAGAAGTTTTCTACAAATCTTCGATAATACCCAGCTAATCCAAGGAAACTTCGGATTTCTGATGCATTTATCGGTCGTTCCCATCTAAGAACCGCTTCTATCTTTGATGGATCCACTGTTATTCCTTCTCCAAATATGACATGGCCTAGAAATGCAACCTTTTTCAACTAAAACTCACATTTATCAAATTTTGCATATAATCGGTGTTCCTTCAGAGTTTGAAGTACAATTCTCAAGTGCTCTCTATGTTCTTCCTCTGTTTTAGAATATATTAGAAGAGCAAGATATGTACTTAAGCAATCCATTCCTATGATAGCATCAAATTCCCTTATCTCCGTAGGAATCAGGTCTACTTTAATATAATTTTTTTCCTACAAATGTTTCATGTCCAAATGGCAACTGGGGCTCTAATTTATGTCTTTTAACAGACTGGGTAGCCATACCTCCTAGTGTTTGAGTTATTAAGGTCAATGTGTCATACACATTGTTGTAATTATCATTTTCCAGACTAGGGCCTTGGGTGGTCGCAAGTGGCTGCTCTGCTGCCAGTGTTTCCTAAATAAAACCTCAATTAGATCCTTCATCAACATAAATCCTCCAAGATATCCTCAAGACTTATAACATCATCTTTCTTCTAAGTCCAAATCAAATTATGATAACTAAATTATCTTCCAATACTTATTGGTCAACTCCTAATATAATTCTTGCTCAAGGTCCTAAAACCTGGCTCTGATACCACAAGTTGTCATGACCCGTCCCGCTAACCGGAACGTGCCGCGACAGAGATCTTTCTTCTTATTATATATATATATATATTTTTCCTCAAGTAAATATGTGGAAATCTCAAAAAACATAACATCTTTGTATTTCAAGTTCACAACACCAAGAAGTATATTACACAAGTTCTATCTATTACAACTTCTTACAAAATAACACAGATAGTACAAAAACAACAAAGAGCAAAAGACACCTCCTCCTAGTGTATAGGCGGTCTTTTCCCTGCTAGTCGTGATTCTGTTGATCTGTACATAATATAATATAACAGGATGAGTCTAAACCCATTTATGATCTTAGACCCAGTGAAAGGATCTCAAGCTTTTTACATATAGCTAAAAATCTGAAATATGAGTATCATGACAAAAACTTATGCCGAATACTGTGAAATAGCTTGAAAGAGACTTTATGAAAGAAATTACATATATCAACATGCTAGTTTTGCAATTGAAAACTGAAATCACTTCAAAACTAGATAAACTGAAACATAAACATCACTATCAGGCTGTTTGTACTAATCACCACTGTGGCTAATTTATTGACTCATGAACGCTGAAACAAAGCTAGGTCATACGCGCAGACGGTCCCAAAGACCAAAAACACCCTGCATACGGCCCAAAGCCTATATGTATACAGAATGCGGACCCAAAGTCCTCTTGATACCATATCTAATAGTTTGCCATATCTAATGGCGGTTTCAGGGTCATATCTAATGACATCACCATATCTAATGGCTAGTTCATGATTTGTATAAAAGAGCTACTGTGGTGCTTATCTTCTGATTCTGATTCTTTTCTTGCCACTAATAAACCGTAAACTTGCTATTTCATGCTCATAACAACTAATTCAATAACATAAGACAGTCTTGACATAGCATGCATATTCTGATCACTAAAACCATTCAGAACTTGGAAAACTGATCCATAATGCATAGTATCCGTACAAAACAAAATTCTTTACATAAAAACTCAAATCTACGTAGTGAAACTTATGCTTTCTATTCCACAACGAGTTTTATGCTTGAAAACATGCTATCAACATAAAGTTAAAGCCTTGATTTCATATCTGGTATATGATACTTGCAATTCATGCGTAAAAGCTCAAGAAAACGCGATTGCATACTTGTTATCATAAAACATGCATAAAAGCGAAAGATTAATGCTTTAAAATAGCGCTTGAGAATCCCTCACCTGGTTGTTGTCTAACTTGAGTCCAAAACACATTCTTTGGTGAAATCCCCCTCTATAGCCGTCCTAGATTTGAGTACTACGGCTCGATGCGGACAGAACTTCGTTACGGCTTTTAAAAACGCTCTCGATCACCGACAGGGCTTCGCCGTGCTCCTCTCGTGCTCCTCCCGCAAGCTCGGCGGCCTTGCGGCTCTAAGGTGGAGTGATGGGCGTGAATGAAGTGAGGAGGACTATGGGGGGGTCATGGTATTTATAGGCCTCCACCCCCTTTACATGTGTGACATGTGTCAACATGTAAGGGAGGTTCATGTGTCTCTTATCCATGTATGAAGACACATGGCATGGTACATGGCTAAATCATAAGGAAACTTGTTGCCCAAGTAAGTGACTAGTCTTATCCATGAGATAACTTGTTGCCCAAGCAAGCGGCTTCACCATGACACGTGTTAGACTTAGGCTGATACACATGGCACTATTGAGTTTTTGACACTTGTCTTGACTATGTAACGAGACGTGTCCCATGATTTCCTCTCCATGTGTCCCACTTTTGCTAATGACGCTTAATTATCACTAATGGCATGTAATTAGCACTAATCATGCTTAATTAGTCTTAATGATGTGATCATGGCTAATGAGTATAAATCTATGCTAATGATGCTTAATTATTACTAATGACGGGTAATTAGCACTAATCAAGCTTAATTAATCTTAATGATGTGATTATGGCTAATGAGTATAAATCTATGCTAATGACGCTTAATTATCACTAATGATGGTTAATTAGTACTAATCATGCTTAATTAGTCTTAATGATGTGATTATGGCCAATGTGTATAAATCTATAACATTATGGGCACTATATGCAATTAGTGGCTTCTACTACTTATAAGGTACAACCAAAATTCCAGATTGCTAGATGTGGTACTATGTTTTGATGTGCTACACAATTTAGAGAACCTTTTGAAGTCCATTTTTATACAAGATGGTCTCTGATATAAACACAACAAGTTTCAATGAAATCATTCCATCAAGGCGAACCTATTGACTATGGTATCTGTAAAGTGTGAACACTATCAATCAAATATTTCCTTGATAACATTCAAAGTCATAGTGTACAAAACGCGTATTACATATTCCTTCCTATCAATTGGAAGGATTTATCATATATTATCAACAAAGATCTAATTAAGGATGTGTTGGCATGGTTGGGCACTGTCTATTGACAAATTGCAACCATGAATAGGGTGGAGCATAGGGTTGGGCCAATCTGGACCCGACCCTCTGAAATCCGGATTTGATATTATATAGACTGAGCACATGCCTTCAGTTTCCAAATTTTGTGGAGTCAGGTTAGGTCTGACCGTGACACACAAAAACCCCCCGATCGACTTCCAAACACCCTACACACGTCCGAACCCACCCCTCCCCCCTCAAGATATTTGTGTCCCCTCTCCCTCTTGTTATGTTGTATATATCTAGATAGGTATACACATCTAAAGTTTTCAAGGTGAGACTATGTGTCTTCTAAAAATTATGGAGTCAGGCTGGGTAATTTTGACCTTTATAACACAATATCTACAAACATTGGAGTAAGAGTAAGACAAATATTGGCAGTTATGTAGAATAATATGGTGCCCTTCATCTTCGTCTCCACGCTTTGTCATCCTTAGCCATCCGCTCCACATGTTATTGTCCAATGAGCCCTCCAGATGCCACCATTGCCCTCAACGAGCCGGACGTTCTCTCCCATCACCTCCACATGTTGCCATTCTCCCCTCTGCCTCCCCACACCGCCATCTCCACGCATCGTCTGCTATGTCGCCACCTCCATGAGTGACAACCCTCCACATCCAAGTGAAACCCTCTTCCATCGCATGCCAACCTCCACCTATACGCCATCGCACTTCACCTCCACGTGTAGCCATCCTTCTCGACCCGCCAACAACAAAATCAAATTCAAAAAATGAATTTTAAAAAGATAAGCAAGGGAATGGTGGAGTTATTTGTTACATTCTAAATCCGAAAATTTGTCAAGGATGACCATAATGGATTTTAATAAATAAAATAATTAGATAACATGCCTTTAATATTAGTCACATGATTAATAGTAAATGGACGTGATTAATTGCTTTCTACAAACACGATTAGCCCCCACCTCATTTGAAGTTTCACACACACGAGAGAGAATGCATTCATTGGTCGACTGATGAATATGTGATTCAACACTCTAAAAGTGATTAATTAAGCTCAGTTACCCAAAATTCGTATGCATTTTATCATCTATATTGCATTATTAATATTCATGCATGTATAAATAATAATTGTATTTTATCATGCATAATCGCATAAAATAATAAGCCAAAAATTCCAACCAAATTGACATGTCAAATAAGCCAACTTCCTCGATTTTTAACTAATTCATGTCAACCCAAATCACCTGAAACTACTTCCATTGTATATATATTATTAGCAAGAATAAATGAAAAATATAAAAAATTGCTAACATAAATAAGTGGCTCACAAACCGAAATCCTAATTTCGAAAATTCCAAACTAAAACGCTGATATCTCCTTCATAGAGTGTCCAATTTAATCCTACTCACTTTTGAACTAATGCAAATTCAATTATCTTCAAAACAAATCAAGTTCAAGTGAATCAGAGCTCATATGTGAAAGTTGGATTTTGAGCCTCTTTTGTACATTGTATATTTTACCCGATTTTGACCTATTATTTTATGTACGCAATTAACTCTTTTTTTATTTATTTTTCATTTATTTTTCTTCGATAAAGTTTTTTTTTATCAAAATACTCAAAATCCAAATCCAAATTAAAACAAAATTAAAGAAATTAACTGAGTCAGAGTATGCACTAACAATCTGTACAAAAGTCATCTTTATCGTACTTTATTTTATTCCTTTATTTCATTAATTATTAAAAATTCAAAAAAATGGAGGAATATGTAAATATTTTTTAATCTATTTTATCATATTTTTCGTGATTTTCAACTTATTTAAAAATAACAAAATTATAAAATCCAAAAATCAAGGTATTTTATACACATAGAGTACTACCAAAAATATCACTTTATGCAAATGACCTATTTGAGTATCTTCATGAAAGTTGTAGATCTCATCAAGACGAGCAATTTTTTTGAAGAAAATTTTTCGATCCAATGTCATTTGCTATTTCTTTTCGATTTTTCTTTTCTTTTACTTTTCGAATTTTCTGGGAGTGACACGTGGTAGCTCCTGGAACCATCACTTGTCACCCATGTTTGATTTATTTATATTTTGATTTATTTTATTAAAAAATTAAAAAATAAAATACAAATAAAATTTTGCCACGTGGCTCGATCTGGGCCAACCAATCTTGCCCTAGAACGACCCATAATCCTTCTTCTTCCTCCAGCATGCCGACCACCTTTCCTAATTTTAATCTGTTGATTCATCGCAAGAAGGAGGCAGCTCGGAACCCCGGTCAGAGGTGACAACTCCGCCCGGCCCTTCTTCTCCGACGACACTCCTCGATGTATGGCGTGATCTGTGGTTATTCTTAACCTCGCCGCAGCTCCTCCCTGAGGTGGTCTTCTCGCTCCGGCATCCTCGTCGGTGAGCCGTACCTCCAGGTACCCCAATCCTCCTCCATACCTCTTCATTTTCTCTGCGCATCACAAACCCTTACTCACATCTCTCTGCCTCACTATCTTCATCTTCTCCACCCGCTCTCTTCCCCGCCACGTCCTTAGAGGAAACGAGCCCATCAGATTCGCTCCACCGTTTCAACCACATGCACGCCTTCACCGTGCCTCCTCCAGTCGATCATCCCTAGCTAGGTGCTCCACCTCGCCCATACACCTTCGCCTCCTCTTCATCGTCACCTGGAGGCGAGGTCATTCGATCTATCGACATCCTATGAGCGCAGCTGACCATCGCCGCACTTAACGACTGGCTTGCTCACTGTCTGCCATTGACTCTACCTTCAAGCGTCACCGCGCTCGAGGCATGAGACCCCCTCCCACGTGAGTTGCACGTGGTTGGGGGAACTTCTGTATGGAAGACCGTGGAGTTTCACCCAATCTCAAAAAAATCCCCATCGCCCAGGCTGAGAATTTTGCAGACAACCCTTAGACTTTCAGTAATTTCTTTTAGGTCCCTGTTTAACCATTTATATTTTATTTGATATTTTGTAATTGCAAACAAAACCCCGACTTCATCTATAATTTTGAACTATAGTATTACACCATTTTATTTAAAATTCACACATTGTTCCTCAACTAATTCTTTATATAATGGCATGCGAATCTTAATTTTATGATATGCGATTGATTTTTAATAATTATTCTTGTTGAAAATTGCTTATTTTACCCAGTTGATATTCTTAAATTCGTAATTAATTAATCATAGCTCTAAAAGTTGCTAAAAATCACGAATATTAGAATTAATTGTATTTTACATTGTGCCAAAAATCATCGTATTTGCATGCATATTTTATCTTGTAAAAATTATTTTGTGCATTCTAGTAATTAATTTTTAATAGGTCTTAACCTTCACATTTTTAGGTTTAAGATTTTACTGAGATAAATCAATCATGATATATCTCGGATAATTTTATTCCCTAGAAATAAGCAGGTTAATATTTATTATAATTAATCATCGAGAATCACATTGTTTGCATTCATTAATTCATAAAATATTCATATTGTATCAGAAAATTTTAAAAAAATTAGAGTGCATTCATTACATATTTTTTAACAGCTTGGCCAAGTTTTGTGATTTTTGGATATCGTTTAATTGACAATAATTTTTCCGTCCTTAAAATTGGCCCGCATTTGCATTTTCATTCAAAATCTGCATTAAAAATACAAAAAAAATACCTCGAAAACCATGCATGAACTTTGATGGACATTGACCTAGGTTGTTGCTTTGCCTCCTTGAGTTCGACCCTAGGGCTTATCCAGGTTAAATAAACATAAAATTGCTTCGATTAATTTTGATTAATTAAATGATTATTTCTTGATTGATCCTTATTGCCCGACTACAACATAAAAATGATAGATTAATTAGGGTAATTTAAAACTAATCATTGACTTGTAGCTTTATTGTGTCTCCTTTGAGCTTTAGAGGTGTGCTTGTCAAAAGAACACCTAAAGCTCTTTTTTGCTTCATCACCATGCATTAATTGTATGGGTGACATCTCATCAAGCTCTTTATCCCTTTCAAAAATCAAAGCTAAGTATTTGAAACCTCTTTCCTCATAATAAAACGTGTTTCATATTTTACCTTTATCACATTTCTATTCATTCGCTAAGGTAATGTCATCAACAAATAATGTCATCAACAAATAATGTATACTAAGTTACCTTGTTTTTGATGTCTTTTGCTTACTTATCGGCAACTAAAGTCAAGATGTAATGCCTCGGGATTGATCCTTCACACATCCTAATTAAAAATGATTTTGTTGGGCTGGTTGAAGTCCTCACATAAGTTTTCATACTTGATAATATATACCTCCTCTCACCACGACATATGAAACATAAACCAATCTTCTCCCTGGAATCTTGGACATGATTTAGCTATGCACAATATCATAAGCCTTATCCAGATGAATTAAGATTATATCAATGTTTTTTTTCTTAAACTTCCATCAAACACATGAGAAGATGCATGTATGGATTTAGTTGTAGACCTATCATGCATAAAACCAAATTAGTTCTTTGTCACCATTGTAACTTATTCTTCGAATCGATATTCACATAGTTTTTAGAATGTTGTATCTTATTTGTACAAAGGCATTAATATACATTTTCCTTAATTCATTTACTATTTTCTTTCTCTATCAAATAATATTGAATATTTTCATAAGCTAATCATTACATTTCAATATCATTCAACCCCACTTATTTCTTGGTCTTCATCGTTTTAAAACTTCCTTCAAATTCTCTACCAGCAAATTCAACAATAACAATTCAAGCGAAATCCAGAATTAATGAACTCTCCAAGACCATCCCAAAAACACTATTCTTATTAAAATGTTTTTAAAAAATATTTCTTCCACATTGGCCTATTCTTATTAAAAATATTACAAAAAATATTTCTTCCACAAGGACTTTATATCATAGTTAGCCATAAAAATACATATCCAGATCTTCGACAGACCAAGCGATAAAAGATCAAGAGTAAATCTAGTCATGCTGTAATCATATTTTGTTCAAAGACTAATTACACAATCCTTAGAGGACACCGATCATCTGCTGTAACAGGAACTACAACAGAATCTATAATAACTGTTGCAACCGCTCGATCTTGATCGAGAGGTTGACACGATTTTAAAATCACAGCACTGCGGCAGATGATGCTCTCTTCTCCTGATAAGGTGAAAAAGAATCAACCGGTGCTGGTTTCCGCAGAACAGAAAAAGAGAGAAAGAAGACAGACAGACACGTGGAACTTCATGCACGGTAACTCGATCTTCGGTCCCTCCGCTCCCTCCTCCTTCCCACTTGAAAGCATTTCTGTCGCACCGCTGCAGACACCCTTCACCACTACTCCCAACGCCGTCGAGATCGGGAACATGGACACCATCACCCACCGCGAGGTGTCGGTGAACGGCATCACCATGCACGTCGCCGAGAAGGGCGCGGGCCCTGTCGTGCTCCTCCTCCACGGCTTCCCCGACCTCTGGTACTCCTGGCGCCACCAGATCCTCGCCCTCGCCGACCACGGCTACCGCGCCGTGGCCCCGGACCTCCGCGGCTACGGGGACACGGAGGCGCCGGCCTCCCCCGCGGCCTACACCATCTTCCACATCGTGGGGGACCTCGTGGCCCTCATCGACGATCTCGGGGAGGAGAGGGTGTTTGTGGTGGGGCACGACTGGGGGGCGCTGGTGGCGTGGAGCCTCTGCACCTTCCGCCCCGACCGGGTGACTGCTCTGGTGAACCTCAGCGTCCCGTACAGGCCCCGCGACCCCTCCGGGAAGCCCGTCGACCATTTCCGGAAGCACTTGGGGGAGGACTTCTACATCGTCAAGTTCCAGGTCCGATTCGATTCACTGCCCCCATTTTCGTGGAATCTTATAGCTTTTCGTTTCTAAATCTGGGATGGAGACTTTCCTTTTCGGACGGAAAGCAACGGAAAGAATGTTCATACTCTCTCTGGGATCTGTACTTCTGATCTCCGGTTGACGCGTCTTTTACGGATCCCAACTTTAGGGACGATTTGAAGAACATATCCTGGAGGTGTGTTTCTGCAAACCATCAAAATCCGCGTATAACATCTCCATCTTAACCCCCAAAAGGAAACAATGCCTTTGTATAAATCTAATTATTAAGATTAATGTGATGCACATGCGGAAACATTAACGGGCGTCTAAAATTAGATATCTTTCAAAGCAAAGAATGCACGTGGCCGACTATGCATTAAAGGGAGAAAAGACTTGGTGAGAATATGTTGGATAATTAAAATGTACAGAGAAATTGCAATAAACAACAATGTTTTGGGATCCCAAACCGTTGTCCTCTCAAGAATTGTTTCCTATTGTTTGGATGCCAACCTTCGTTTTTTTCTCTATTTAAATTACTAGTACAAATATAGGTTTTTTTATTTCAATGAAATTGTACATGCAAAAATCCATCACTTTTCCTTATTATCTAGAAATCACGCTGATTAGATGGAAGAAAAACATGTACTGACAAAGAAAATCATGGATCAATAAACCATCTTTCCAAAGAGGAAAATATATTGAGGTAAACACTCTATCGTCTTCCGTATATGATCAAAAGGAAGTTGTCAAGGTTGAACATAATTGGATAAATTAGATTTAAGTGGAAGAAGTAGACAACCACAATTTGGTATATATGCATCTGTCCACCATCTAGTAAGAATGTTCAGTGTGGAGCGTCAAAAAAAAAAGAAAGAATGTTCAGTGTGGATTAAAATGCATTCCTCTCGAAGGACCATTTTAGGACCATTTCAGCTCTTATGATTACCTCTTCCAAAAAAAAATCTACCCACTGGGACCACTACCCATTAAAGCAAGTCGGAAACAAGGTTGCCTGATTTAGTGTTTGCCTGGAATATAGGGATGAAAAGGATATAAGGTGGGAGAGAATTCTCTGACCACATAAATCATATCTGCATGTTGGGAATCTGTATAGAGATTGGAGAGTGATGATCACTCGTATGCATCACAAAAAGGACCCGTTCTTTAAATACATATCTGAACTGGACATGGAGAACATGAGTCTGAGGTTTTATGTGGCTCACTGAGAGTCTTGATATGATGGGCTACAACTTATTCTGATGAAAACAATTTATAGAATTGCATTAGGATTGGGAATATTGTTGAGGAATGCCTCTGTGCATTTCTGGATTTTTCACTTTCATTTAAGGCAAGTTTTCAGCCTATTAATATATACCAAATTTGCTCTCCTATGATCAAAATGTGCGCAAATCTTATAAAGGGGAAGTGGAGGAGTTTTGTGATTACGAAACAGAGTAAATAAAATTTACAGTTGAATATGGTTTTAGCCAGTATATTTAATAAAGCCGGCAGTGTTTGGTATCAAAAAGCATTTATTCTAGCTGTATATTAAGTAGCTGTGTACTGTTGTTTGATAACAAGTTTGCTGGTTGCATTACCAAGAATGTGCTTCAGTAAATATTTATTGCTCACAAAATTTTAAAATGCCAAATCTGTGGTATTTGGCGTAAAGAACAGCGCAAACCAGCAAGTAAATTGAAGTTATAAATGTATTCTAACCACGCCGCCAAACAATTGACATGACACTAAACATGCTTAAAATATAAGCACGATGCTAAACATGCTTAAAATATAAACACGTGCAACTAATCACATTTTCTTTAAAATTTCATACTATTTCCTCACATATTGCAGAGGTTGTTTATATTAAGATTCATATGCCTAAACAAGTCTCAAGTGATGAATCTGCGATCCTTTTATTTATACATGCTTTCATCCATATGCCATCTGGCATAATTACTAGTATGCAATAGTTACCAGCATTGTTGTTCTTATAGGAACCAGGACGAGCAGAGGCAGAGTTCGCGCAATGTAAAACTTCATCTTTGATGGTAAAGTTCTTCACATATGTCCCAAAGGAACTGGCTGCTAAAGAATCAACTGATGAAACGCCATCTTGGTTCACTGAAGAAGACATTAATTATTATGCTAGCAAATTTGACAAATCAGGCTTCACCGGAGGGCTTAATTACTATAGATGTCTGGACCTGTAAGTGCTTCTTTAGCTATGTTATATTTAAATATAATTTATTAATATATTATATTTCTCGATAACTGTGATATTAACTGTATTTGCCTCTCCAATTGATCTCCATAGGAATAGCTAGTGATCTTTCATGTTATTGTCAGTTGTTTGGCAGAAACTGGATTTCTAACTCTGGGAAAATAAGCCTTCTATCATCACAGCACGTTCTTTATCAGTATGTTGAAGACGATCTAAACACGCAATCAGTACAAGTAAGCATTCACGAAGAACGTGTACAATTTTACATGGAAAAACCCCACTTTGTAGCAGGAAAAAGCTCATAGGCAAAGAGAGGTTCCACTTTGAGAGAAAACATGAGTACATATACAAGAACCCTGGAGGGCGGCGGCTCTCCCGTAATGAGATTCTATATTGACTTATGCCTTAACCCTAAAATACATACATATATTTAGCGGTAATCGATAATCGGGTCTGCCAGGATTCATTTACTGAATGTACTCAGATTGCAAACAGGTCGGTGCTTCAAGGTATATTTCAACAAATCTCCACCGTGACTTGTACTCCACTTGGAATGTTGCGCATGAATTCTATCTTTGTCGAATATGGCCTTTACGCCCTAGAAAGATCAACCAAGTTCACGCAGGTTGTGAACTTGGTTAGTGGCGCTAGCTTCGTCATCATGTCTACTAGATTGTCTACAACATCGATCTTCTTCATCTGAATGTGGCCATCTGTGAGTACAACGCTTATGAAGTGGTAGTGGACATCGTTGTGCTTTTTTCTTTCATAGTGCATTCGGTCTTTCATCAGATTATAGGACTCTGACTATTAAGTGGATGACGACTATCTTCTGATCGAGACTGGGCTCGTCGAATAATCCTCTCAAGCAAATTGCTTCGTTGATTCCTTCGGTTGCTGCGATGTACTCGGTCTCCATGGTAGATACTGTTACGGTATGATGCAATGTAGCCTTCCACGAAACCGCACATCTGTCAATAGTGAATACATAATGTCATGAATCTTATCTTGTCACGGTCACCTGCACAATCAACATCAACAAAGTTAACTACTCCATCCTTCTTTCGAACTCAAGACAAAACCCAATAGTACCTCGTAGGTATCTCAAAATCTACTTAAATGCAAACTAATGACCTTTTCTTGGATTTGACATGTACATTGACTGCTTGGCGATGTTTGGGTGAGTGCATATTGTGGCATACATGATGCTCCCGACGACACTGGTGCAAGGAACTCGTGACATGTACTCGTGCTCGTCCTCTGTCTGTGGTAACAACTCTTCGGACAACTTGAAATAAGAGTCAATTGGTATCTTTTCTGGTTTCGTATCTGACACGTCAAAATGCTCCAAGACCTTCTGCATATAGCTCCTCTAACTCAAATGTAGCTTATCGATTTTACGATCCATGTGTATTTCCATGTCAAATATCTTCTTGGTTGCACCAAGATCCTTCATCTCGAACTCTCCACCAAGTAGGGCCTACAATCTGTTCACCTCAGATTTATTTGTGGATGATATCAACATGTTATCAACATATAACAATAGAAAAATAAGAGGTGTCTAAAGTAGACACATACCATAACTGCTCCTGATAAAGCCCTATGCAACAATGGATGAGTTGAAGTGTTTGTACCACTGTCTCAGCGATTGCTTCAACCCAATAAAGAGATTTCCGCAACAGACGCACATGATCTTCCTTTTCCTGCACTGCAAATCCTTCAGGTTGACACATGTAAATATGCTCTTTAGAGTCTCCATGTAAGAATGTTGTCTTCACATATAGTTGCTCCAACTCCAAGTCATTCATGGCAACAATAGCTACTATAATTCGTATGGAGGTGTGCTTTACCACATGTGAGAAGATATCATTGTAATCGATACTCGTCTTGATTTAGCGCCACATGCATCTTCTCGACGTCCTTCAATGCCTTTGGGACACCTTGTTGGATGAGAATCGACTCCATCTTGACCTTCCAGTTGCCAAAATTGACGTTGCTATCGAATTTCTAGATCTCAAACTTTGTTGTCATCGTGGGTGTTGGATCGGATCGAGCGATGATTCATTGCAGGAGGTCTCAATGCCAAGGCGAAAACCGTCAACTAGACAGATCTAGACAAGATTCCCACGTGGGATAGAGAATCACCAAGATGGCTTTTATACCAATTTATTGAAGATGATGCAAACACGTAATCAATCACAAACAAGCATTCATGAAGAACACACGATTAACGTGGAAAAATCCCACCGGTGTGGCGGGGGAAAAATCACGGGCAAAGAGATGTTCCACTATGAGAAAAACATGAGTACATATATAAGAACCCTAGAAGGCAGCGGCTCTCCCGTAATGATATTCTCTGATGACTCATGCCTTAACCCTAAAACAAACACACACACATAGGGGATCCTAATCGGATCAAAAAACTCGTACATCAGGGCCTTCCCCTCGCACCCCGTGGGACTTCCCCATTAATCGGATCGACCAAGATCTATTTACAGAATGTACTTCTCCAATCGGTCTGCCTTGAGAAATCCTACTATCTTACCGGAACTCAGAAGACTCAGATACGACTGGTATAGAGCCTCAGATTAGCTCGAGGGAAATGCATATATTCTGAATATAAGGATAAATATCACTATCTAAAAGAACTTGACCCCTTATCAATAGGTAATACATGTTCCCCTGTGCTTAAGCAAGCAACTTCCTAGGTCCATATACCCCCTGTAACTGAAGCCTTTTTTAGTTGGTGATATTGGGTTATAGAACAAGAGTTTGCCCATTATATAGACTATATAAGAACCCTTGCTCTTGTTTTAGCCTTTTTCGGTCTTCCTCGATAAGCCGGGTTGGCAATAAAGGAGGCGTGAGAAGGAGGGGCGGCAATGATCAGAGAGGGGACCCGGTGGTGTAATGGACGAAATGTTAGCCAGTCAGGGAGTTTAGATGCACATCTTATCATTGTGCTACGAGTCAAATGCTCGATTTCAAGTTGTCTACTATTACTATGCAAATATAACATCTAAACATGGAACTTATAGGACATCCCAATTATTGGTTTGCATTGCGCCATACCAAACCTCCCAGCTTAGTGATTTAAAATTGGAATTTCTTTCATAAGCTTGGAGGATTAGGTTACCACTTATTTTCGAGTCAAGTTTTCGTCGTAAACCTGGAGTAACAACTTATTATTTGAAATGGTATGCAGGAACTGGGAACTGACTGCGCCATGGACCGGGGTGCAAATAAAGGTGCCAACCAAGTTCATCATGGGTGATCGTGATCTGATTTATTATATGCCTGGGATACAGAAGTATATGCACGAGGGTGGGTTCAAAAAGGACGTGCCCTTCCTCGAAGACACTGTCATCCTCGAAGGAGTTGGTCACTTCATCCACCAGGAGAAGCCTCGCGAGATCACGGAGCACATTCTTGATTTCATCAGAAGGTTCTGAATGCTGCGTTTCCTTCACTGCACATTTTGGCGCCTAAGATAGCATGGATTGCCTTGTGAAGTACTGGTCTTTGGCAACGGCGGGCCGTTTAGGCAGAGGTTGTTTATCATCTGTGTGATTGCAGTTGTGGATTTGGACCTTTTGTAGTTTCAAATAAAGGAGAGGAGACGATGGTTGCACTTTTTCTATCTGGATGCATATTATTGATGAAAGGTCATTTTTTAAAAGCTGGGAAGGGTGGGTATTGTTTGCCAATGCTGTCTTTTAATCACGACCAGCAATCCAGAAACTCCGCGCACTCCAGCTTTACCGTTCGTTGGCCATATTTAGCGCGTCACTGGATTTGAGGAAAACGCAGGTACATCTAGTTCCCTAGATAATCCAGCACACTGATGATTTGTGTTGAGTTATAAGTTTGTTGTGCTGTCGAATCAAAAGGAAGAGGCCACTATTGGATGGAAGCATTTTGGTGAGAATTTGTTTTGATCCCACCATGTTGCAACATGTGATAGATTTGTCTGGCAAGAGAGCTTGTACTTTAATACCAACGGGAGTTTGATGTTATCGGTCCTTGGCTGGAGGTTGTTCTGCAATAGTTGTTTGGAGTTTGTGGTTAACCGATTCCTGTCGGTCGCATGATGGTTTATACCTTTAAGTCACTTATTTCTAATATTAGCGATGGTTTATACCTTTAAGTCGCTTATTTCTAGTATTAGCTGTTGAGTTACCTCTGCTAAGCATTATTTTTTCAGCCAGGCCCCCAAACATGGACACATCATTTTGATTGGTCGAGATCCATTTGATTTGTCAGCCCACAAGTAAGATTGCTGTCCTATTGATGCTCTTTGAGCATACAGCTTTGATGTAACGTCCCGAGCTTAGGTATCCTCCGTTATTGAGGAAAATTGGCGCTAACAACTTTTTGGGCTTAGAGCTCGATTGGATTCGTTGACAACCACCCTAAATGCTTAAGTCCAAGCTATCAAGTAGTAATCCCCACCACTTATAACCACAGCCACGCTTTGTCTCACATCTACAAAAGAGATAGGAGGAAATGACCACGTGGAGTGTGCAGCTGTCACTGTCATTGGGAATAAGTGATGAATCATGTCGCAACAAGGACGTTGCGCATATAAGCGGGGGAGATTGTAGCATCCATACTCTCAAACATAGTTTCACATCTAAAACTCACAAAGTGTGAGAGTAAGTGGTGGGAATTACTATTTGACAACTTTGGTTTAAGTATTTTGAGTGGTTGTCAACGTATCCATTTGAACCTGTTAGAAAATCGGAAGCGGAAGCGTAACATGGAAAAGATAAACAAAGAATAAAGAACAGCAGGATTTTACGTGGAACCCTACTCCGTGAGGAGCGGGATGACACCACGGGAGAAGCCCTCAAAGGGGCGTAATATGCATTGCACTTTCTCAATGAGTATAGGAGGTCTGGGGCTCCTTATATAGCCTTCCCAGAGCCTCCAAGTCCCACCCACAGGCGGTGTGGGACTAAACACTGGATGGGGTAAATGGATCTTCTCCAGGATCCATTTACCCTGCTACAACATAAAGGGCGCACAACCAAATACTCTAACACTCCCCCTCAAGCTGGAGCATGCAATGCTCAGCTTGGACAGACAAAAATAAACTCAACTCAACTCTACAGGACACTACGGACAATATCAACCCAACACGCACATGCTGCAGTCGAGGACGTTGCTTCTCATGCCGTGCAGGTGAGGAGGACGAACGGGCTGGAGTGTGAGTCAACTGAAGACTCGGAATCTGACCATCGAGTCTGAACTTGCGCCTGAAGTCTCCTCGTCGGAGAACTGGGTCTCTCCCATCTGGCTCAGAGAATGGTGCACTGCTCTGGTGTACCTATGATACCACATGAAAATCCTTGCCCTCAAGGGAATGGTCATCTGCTCTGGAGTCCCTATGGCTCACATGAAAACTCTGGCCGAACAACAACAAGAATGATGAGGACCTCGAACAAATGATGGCAACATATGCTCATCTGACAATGACCGCGCACTCGTGCGTGTCTGAAACTGGAGACTCGGAAACACTGATCGTCGAGTCTGATCATCAACTGTAGAGTCTGATCATCTGGCTTGTCTGGAGACTGATATCTGAATCTGGATCTGGAAGAAGAACAGACCTGTGACTCTACATATACTCCCCCTTTCTCCCATACTTGTCGGAAATTGACATCGACAAAGTTGGGAGAAGACAAGATAAATAAGGGGTAAAACAAAACCACTTAGCCGATCACACATTTGTCGGCTATCAAAAACATTCATTTTTTTCGAAACATTCTCTCTCTCTCTCTCTTTTTTAAGCCGTTGATTTTTTTCGGCTTTTCATGCATTTTTTTAAAGCCGTTTCATTCTCTCATATTTTTTTCGGCTTTCTCTTTCTTTTCCTTTTTTTTCTTTTTTTATTCAATCATTTTTTTTCAAAGCAAACTCACATTTTTTTTCATAGCCCACATGGGTTTTTCACTCGTTTTTTTACATACGGCGCCCACTTGGGGTCCTTGAATTTTTTTTCTCAGTCGCACAATTTGCCTACTATTTCCCATCATTCAAATTTTTTTCCGCTCACGGGCTTAATTGGCCGACCTTTGTAATAAAGGGGCCATCGAGCCCCCCTCTCCCTTGTTGCATGCGATTAGGGTTCCCACGATTCGGAACCCACCGCCGCCGAAGCACATGGGGCTCCATGAAGGAGCTCAGCGCCGACAACGGGGGGATCAGGATCTATCGTGCCGCCTGCAAGCGTGAAGGGCGCCGCCAGTTGCGCCTGGCGATCGGGGAGGAGCACTGCGGCCTGGAGGGGAGAGAAGGCCTCTGCCGTGAAGACGGTATGCCTGAGCATGTGCCTGTGCCGCCCCAGATGGGTGTCAGCCTGGAGATTTCGCCGTCGCGGAAGAGGGCTGGTGCGGGGGTCTCGCCACCGACTGGATGCACGCTTGGTGATGGAGAGATGCGACATGGGGCATCTGGGAGATGGCGTGTCTGAGGTTGGAGCTCGACGGGAAGGTGCGGAGGAGATGTGCGGCAACGGGGAGCGTTGCCTGCGTGCATCGCGTGCGCCTGAAGGAGAGAGGCGCACCGAGGAGAAACTGCATCGGCTTGGAGGCGCGCGAGGGCGCACGACCTGGACATGGAGGAGGCGTGCGCGAGTGCTTTGCTGGATGCACGCTGGTGGAGTGCCACCTTGGCTGGAGGGGCTGCGCGCCAAGAGCCCCATCGAGCGCCCTGGATGCTTGCTGCGCTTGGAAGTTGGTCCCGACATGGGGCTGCATGGCGACTCGGCTGGCGATGTCGATAGTTGCCGCGCGCGACCGGCCCTGGGGTTTTGGCCTTTAGGCGTTAGGGCTTGAAGGATCGTCAGGGGCACCGGGAGAATTCTGGAGAGGAAACCCTAGCCGCCAACGCGAGGGCTTTTGCCTGGGGCTGCAAGGGATCTGCAGAGATGGTGCAAAGTTGCAACCGCGATGCAAAATTAGGGTTCGAAACCCTTAGAACTGATCTGATCTTAATCATGGACGAATCATCTCATACAAATAATCTTCAAAGAACAAACTTCACGAACAGAATTTCAAAACAAATCTCGAACAAAAATAGAGATATTAAAATCTCCGAGAATCGACCCGCTCTGATACCATGTTAGAAAATCGGAAGCGTAAACGTAACATGGAAAAGATAAACAAAGAATAAAGAACAGCGGGATTTTACGTGGAACCCTACTCCGTGAGGAGCGGGATGAAACCACGGGAGAAGCCCTCAAAGGGGCGTAATATGCATTGCACTTTCTCAATGAGTACAGGAGGTCTGGGGTTCCTTATATAGCCTTCCCAGAGCCTCCAAGTCCCACCCACAGGCGGTGTGGGACTAAACACTGGATGGGGTAAATGGATCTTCTACAGGATCCATTTACCCTGCTACAACATAAAGGGCGCACAACCAAATACTATAACAGAACCCGAATCCAACAAATTATTAGGTTTAGTTTTATTCGATAACGAATCGGAGACCTAAGCTCGGGACGTTACATCTGATCTCCTTCGACCCAACTGTGGCTGCGATCGATCTTTAGAAAATTTGACTCTTTAGAAAGGGTCTCGTTTATGTACACCTACTCTTTGACGATTTGAAGACACTACTAAACAACTATTTAATTTCATAGAAGTTCCTAAAGTTGGGAGGATTGCCATCAAATGATTTGAAAATCCAACTGGGACCCCTGTCAATATCGTGGTTTATCTGTTTAGTCTCAATGCAAATTGTTGAAGGCATTTTGGAAGCCGCCCTTAAAAATCAAGGCCTTCTTATTCTGATGCACTGTCTAAGCGGTCTGCAACCGATCATTCCTTAAGGAATGTACGTTAAGTTTAGTTAGGGATGCCAGCGTCCGGTTTAGAGCGGGTATAGATATTCTGAAACTCATACCTATTTATGAAATCAATATATTTCCGTTCATTTATTAACGTGTAATTTCTAGCGGGTACACATATACTCTGCAGATACTCGTGTACCTAATGGGTATCTCCATATTAGACATAGTAAAATTTTAAGCTATTCATAATGTACATAATATTTTTCACACATAAATTAAATAGAGAGAGATCCTGCAATATAATGGTACACAAAGATCTGCGATGTGCAGAGAATGGTGAAGGTTTAAAATACAAGGTGCTTAACTCTTATGGCTTGGTATTTTTTATTGGGATATTTACACCCATAACCCTGAGTAATCCCATAATTACCCCGGAAACCTTCTATAACAATGAATTACGCCCAGGACCCTAAATAACAACTCCGTTTTACACTCATACCCTTCCGTTACTTTAGTTCACTAACTCAACCAAATGGTTGGGTTAATCTAACCCAAGAAGTGATCTAACGGCTGAGATTAAAAAAATAGGAAAGAAGAGGAAGTCGATGGAGCTTGCCTGGAGCTTGAGGTTTGGCCCGGAGCTTGAGGTTTGGCTAGGCGGGCAGTGGGCACAGGGGGGAGGCGAGGGCGGGTGCTTGCGGGAGCGACGCCGGCGAACAGCGGGAGCGGTGCCGGCGAGCAGCTTGCAGGGACCCAGGTGGGGGGGGGGGGGGGGGGGCGACGCGGAAGGGGCTTGCGGGAGCGGCGCCGGCGAGCAGCGGGAGCGGCGCCGGCGAGCAGCGGGAGCGACTTGCAGGGACCGGGTGGTGGTGTGTGTGCGGAAGGGGCTTGCATCGGCGACGAGCTCTGAAACCATAGCAACAACCAGAGGGAACTTCTTTATGTTCTTCAAGAACGACGGATCGTTGATCTAGGCACTCATCTCGGTGTTCAACTCCACCATTCTATCCAACTTCCTCTTGAATTCAGCATTCTCCACATCCAGCACTACTGGGAAAATCCTTGCTGACGTTTTGTTCGTCTGTGAGAGTAATCACGAAAATCATGTCAATAATTAATCAGTGATACCATTATAAATCAGTACGAGATATCTTCGCTTGCGAATCGTAGTTACCTCGATGATGACATGCAAGTCGAACTCCTTTGCGTTGAGGCCTATTCCTTCATAGAACGACGACCGTTGATGGTCGTTAAGGTACATCGTCACGTACACCTGAATGGTTGATTAAGCCAGCTGTCGTTATGTTAATCTTGTATGAAGATAACGATTAGAACTAATACAAGTTTTCACACTTGTAATGTAACAAAATCATGCTATGTATATGGAATGAATCATTGGCAACTTGTATGATGAAATTACCGAGAGGCAGAAGAAGAGTGTCCAGAGCTTGGCCTTCCAGCCATTGATGAAATTA